>JARVJO010000002.1:8821755-8864012 GCA_031762555.1 Cynodonichthys magdalenae | reverse complement strand
GTAGACTAGCACAGAGGGATGTAAACTAGCCCAGAGGGATGTAAACTAGTACAGAGGGATGTAAACTAGCCCAGAGGGATGTAAACTAGCACAGAGGGATGTAAACTAGCCCAGCTGAAAACAAAAAGTCTCCAAAGGGATGTATAAAAAAGCACTGATGCAACTGAGAAATGATGTCATTTCAAATAAATAAAACCGACTGCATGGACACTTCAATAAATAAAATGTACTGATGGGATAATAATATGTAAAAGACCAACTCTGGATTAATGCAGAATTATTAGCAGGAATTACAATAAAACTTCAACAAATTCTGTCAATTTATGACATAATAGGCAAATCTTAACTTTAAATACAAGTAATACTCACAAATAAATGAGTTTCTACTTTTGCTTAGCAATGTTTTTGAGACACTAGTGTTCTGCCATTTAAAGTTTTTTTGTGTTTGTTTTTGTTATGATTTTCGGTAGTCGTCTGTTTGCAAGTGCTACATGTTGTTGCATCACACGCTGACAAAACGCTGTAAATGTTTTCTGGCGTTGCAGCAAAGTCTGTTAGTGAGTTTTGTCTTAACCTGTTCTGCTTTAACCTCCTTCAGGCAATATGTAGTTAAATGTTCAAAAAACAAGCAGCAGGGATGGAAACAAGGTCTAAATTTTAGGAAGATTTTTTCTCCCATTAAGTAACAAGTTCATCATTTACACAACAATATAGTATCTTGTCTGTCAACAAGTGTGTAACTGAAACATTTTCTAGCAAAACTAACAAATGAAAAGGCTGTGGTGGAGTGGTTAGGGGAGTTGTCCAGGAACTGGAAAGTCACCAGTTCGATACCCCTTTTCAGTCGTTGTGTCCTTGAGCAGGACACTCTACCCACCTTACCTGCTGATGGTGGTGAGAGGGTCCGGTGGCGCTGGTGCATGGCAGCCCCGCCTCTGTCAGTGTGCCCCAGGGCAGCCATGGCTGGAGCTCACCACCATCAGTGTGTGAATGCCTGACGTGTAAAGCGCCTTGGTGTCCATGTGGACCTGATAAGGTGCTGTTTGTTCAAGCTATTTACCATAAATCTGAGTAAAAACTAGATTATCACCAGGACAATTGACAAGGATTCTCTGTGGGGCGGGAGCTCAGAAGTTCCAAAGTTGCTTTTACATTTGTCAAAGAGTAAAGAGGTTAACCAGAGCAAAAATGACATTCTTCCAGTTATTTACTCAACGTTCACAGAAGCTGATTTACTATCGTAGAAAATGTGCAAAAGCTGATTATGATAAGCTGACACAAAACAGTTCAGCAAGTACCAGATTAACAGCAGAGCTTTTCTTCAAACAGCCAAGCTCTCTAGAAAATGCATTAGTTTCATTAGAACCAAAATCACCATCTTTCAAGAGTTCCAGAAAAAAAATACTGGTCATTATTTGGGTGTGAGACAAATCTGTGTGACTCCTTGTTATCGCAAACAACAGACAGATGCTTGATTCTGTTCTGTCCCCGTCTGCTGAGAGCCAATGTTTCTATTTCACCCTTTCCACAACTCTAAATCAGCAAATTGGAGACGAGGAAGAGATGGAAGGGAGAAAGAATAATTAGGGTGAGATAAGGATGACCAGCTCTGTGCTCTCCTGCTTGAGGCTCAGGGTGATCCTCTCTTTGTTATTGCCCTGAGTTACTCCTCGTCCACCTCACCAGGCCTAAACACCAGCTGCCAGGCAGCACACACAGCTACACAGCTTACACCAAATAATAAACCCAAAACTAGTCTCATTAAAATCTGACACCAGAGGTTTTATAGGGCATAGCTGATGGTCAGTCAGCAATATAAATTTAATGGTTACCTAAAGTCGACCAGTTAGTGTAGTTCTTCCTGTTCTTCTGCTGCTGTGTTTTTCTCAAGGTTTCTATGCGTCTTTATTCTCACATCATTAGAAGATTTAAAGTCAGCAGCTTTACCCACTTTCTGAGGCTGTATTTAGGAGCCAGTGATCCTTTCAGAATAGCAACATGACAATTTATGCAATCATCCCTTTCAGTCAAACGCAGAAATATCAGCCTCGAGGGTGAAGCAAAGTCATCAGGATTCATCTCAAGTAGATTTGTGAACGTCTGTATACAGCAGCCTGAGAAGCTTCTGTGTGAATCAGCTCGGATTATTTTGCCAGACATTATGATGCATGAGAGGAATGTACATCTGCAGCTGAATCACGATACGAGGGCGACACAACTGCGGTCCAGAAACCATGACTCCTCTTTCCAAGCCAAACCATATGATCACAGTTTACACACGTCTCTAACTTTAAAAGAAGGACATACAATTCAAGCCCACATCAGTCTGTGAGTTCGTACTAGTTTTAGTCTAATTAGATATTAGCACCATTACTACAGCTTTGACAGTATAGAAAACAATAGGAACCCCAGGCTTATTTAATTTGAACAGGATTTTCTGTGAATCTTTCCTCAGCATAATTGCAGAGTGTACTCCTCCCAACGGACTGCTGCGATATTGTTTATAATCACCAGCATTCATCAGGATGCAAACGAAGTCAGACTCCCCTCACGGTTGTTTGCTGATAGGCCCACACTTGTACATGACAAAAAAAAAATCAGACTCTCATTAGTTTTCCTTAAAGGGTCTGAGGCAGATAAAGAGAGGATATTATTCTCTTCAAACGTCTGACAGAAACAAGCATATGGCTTATATATTCAGACTGATTTATTTCTCCCTGCTCCTGTGCATGATTGGAGCAGCTAAACCTGTTAGCACTTCTCAGAGGCTTGGGCAAGGCCAGCAGGAAGTTGAACACAGGAAAACAATGTTCACCATTTATTCAATTCATTATTTTTTTACATTTAAGGTTTACAAAAAAAAGTGCTATTTGATGTTTTGCATGGAGCATGGCACTGACAGGAGTCGTAAACATCTGGGGTGTCTCACGTTGGAAATGTTTTGTCCTCCAGGCTCGGGCTTTGAAGTTGCCAGTTTCAAGGTTAGACCTGCCATTTATAAATCAATTTAAGTCTCCATTTCAAACACATAATTGCATTCCTTAACAGAGTTTTTATGGGGAAAAAAATAAATAAATGAAAATGTATCAGTGTGTCAAAACGCTTGAGATCTCCCCCGAAGCCAAGCTTGACGAGGTTAACCACTGCAACACATCTGAAAATGCAGCGAGTGAGGTTTATTCCAACACCATCACCAACTTCAATCAGCCTGTGTTTGTTTATCAGTGTCAGGGCGAAGTGTCTTATCAAAGAGGGAAGAGGGACGGGGTGGGGGTGGGCAGGGCTGGATGCCAGTGGATGATCTGCCAGGAGAAAACGCCACCATGTTTGAAGAACGCTTGCAAAAGATTCATCAAATAGTCTCGTTGTTAGGATCTGGATACAACCAGAAATAAGCTCTGGTTTATAATTAAAGCATCAACATTACTAAATGCAAATACCTGTTTCTAATTTACACAAACAGAAGAACCTTTATATGATGGTTATAAAGCTGAATTTCATCAGCTAATGCTGGATAAACTTTAAAACAAAACAACAGAAGTGAACTCTCTTGGTGGATAATAAGGACAAAAGCTGACAGCAAACAGTTCGATGTGTTGGACTCAGATCATCTTTTTGCAGTAATGTGTCCACAATTGCATCATCTGTTGCCAACATGCACCGTCATCACCCTGCCTTTATTCATGATGCACGTCTGCAGTTTCTGTCTGCTAACACTGGAACCTGTGTGGAGACGTATCAAATTTCCTGCTGCCCTGTATTAATATTGCATTTGTAATATTACATCTGTCTCCCCAAAAGCATTTCAGGCTCCCTTATTTATTTATCCGACTCGTGATCTATGATCTTTATGACGATTATGGCAAGAAATAGTTAATGCTTCTTCCACTTTTTCCTCGCTCCTGCTCTACATCCACCGCATCGCCTCTTCAGCTCATCAGAAATTCAGGGTTTTATTACAGGCTTCAGCTGGGATTTTCAAAGCTCAATCAGCTCCTTTTGCTTAAAAACTCTCTTGTTGGCATGGTTACTCCTTATAGCAGATGTATGGAAAGAACCAACAAAAAATAAAATAAAAAAATCAAGCATAAAAACCAGCATGAAAGAAATATGTGTTTTAACATAAACAGTCAGCAGAAAATCTTAACAAAAATAAACCAAATATGTTCAGCTGCTAAGATGGTGTCATGTGATGAAGTTTATTATTATAAAAATAATTCCAGGAAAATATGTTTGTACTGAATAAAATCTTTTTTATGTCTATTCTGATAAAAACTGAATTTATTAGATCCAAGATGAAGCACAAACGTCCACAGATCGTTGCCCCTGCTTCTAAAAGTGCTGCTATTTTTTCAACAATTTGAGCCACACATTTATGAGCCCTAAGTGCTAAATAGGTAAACATTACTATAATTACTATCATTGTTGAGCAGCCATGTTATTTGACTATCCAGCCATTTAGTGCCTGTGGCTGCTGAAATAAAAACACATTGTTCCTGATGTTTTGGACGGAACAACAGTAAAACCTTGAAGAGCTTCAATAAATGCACCATTTTTAAAACATTTGCTCTTTTTTTTCATCATTATTTTATTTAAAATGAATATTAGCTAAGAGATAAAAATGTGTAACTTCTAAAACATCCAAGTTCTTTAATTAACCTTTTTTCCAACACTTTTTTGTGTCAAGATCTTTTAAACATGAAGATTTTCCACACAGGAGAACAGTCGCCTGTTTTAGAGAGTCTACCTGCAGCTCCATGATAATTGCCAGGTCTCCAAGTTTGTTCGTTGTGAAAATAAATACTGCAGCGTTTGAGGTTGACAGTGAAGCAGGTATACTGTCTCATTAGGTGTTTAGATGCAGAACCTAAGTCACAGCTGTGTTCTGTTCATCAGTGCTGCTGGAGTGTGTTTCTGCATCTGTAAAATTAATGCACAAGATCATACGCCAGATGGAACTGAAATTAAACTTGTGATCAAGTAAATTTCACCGTGGCTTTGTGCCACTCTCAAACTCTACACACTCCTGTAGAGCTGATGTGCACCACCTGCAAAGGGACAAAAACAGCAGAACTTCTTTTTTAGGAAGAGACTAATCCTGTATGGATGAGGTCATTTTTAACCAGCCTGCTTACCTCGACTGAAACAAAAAAGTCAACTAGAGTCAACTAAACATCTGCATCAACTCCAACATGTGGGCATGCATACAGCTGTTCAAAAATTAAACACAAACTTATGAGCAGCACACACACAAGTATGCATTTACAGATTCAGGGAGATTGAGAGGCGGAGGACCCGAGGCCCTGACCAACTTATTCTGAACTTTCCCCAGGCACTGACGAGAAACCATACTGGGCTCTGGGCCAAAAGCCAAAGATAAGAAAGTAGAAAATTGGACCGAACAAAACTTTTGACAATGATTCAGAAAGTAATTTTGTCACTTCTGACAGTGTCCATTATCTTCTTACTGGGAGCAAAGTTCATTTAAAAAGTCTGGTGGAAGGTCTGAGAGTTTTATGTAGCCTCCTGCTCGTGGAGTAAAAGTGCACAAGAAAAAAAAAAGAAAATAGGAGTTTGGAGCTGTGTGCTGAGGAGGAAGTTGAATGAGAATGCATTTATTGAACTGCAGCAGGTTTAGCAGACTAAAAATGTGCATCTCAGAACCAGCATTTAAAAAAAATTGTGTCACACCTGATACAATGTAAAGCAAAATGTTTCAATCTGGTCTCTAAGCAGACCAACTTATATCACATTTCCTTTAGAGTGGAACATCTTACATCACTAAGAACAACACTGAACCTTTAAGAAACAATTAACTAATATATCAATCCTAAAAGAAACAAAATGATTATATTTATATGTACCCAACAAAATTTAGGATTTGCTTCTAAAAACTGCATAATCATCAAAAATGGGTAAACGTACACTTTCTACTGTTTCAGCCTCCCTTGCAGTTATAAACTGGGGGTGTAACAATATATCGATCACATCGATACATTGATTTGGATGGGTAATGATTCAGTTATATCGAGGCAAAATGAAAATATTGATCTATATCATCATCATATTCTCGATGTGAATCGATATCATATGCACATCTAACAGGGTTATTGTGTTAGATGGGAATATGATATTGCATTATATTGATTGCAGACTTGTGAATTGAATCGAAATCATATCATGACAGACTTTGTGATATCAAGAAATATCGAATCGTCATCCAAACATATCGAGGTGATATCGTATTGTGATAAAGCAGGTGATTTACACCCCTATTATAAACATACATTGCCCTTTAAATATGTATTTGTAGGAAATAACAGCTCTGCTGCTGACTGAACATCTATAACATCTATAAATGCAGCTACCCATACAACCACCTGAAAAGAATGAAAAAAATAAAAACAAAACTAAACCTTTGCATGCTGAGTTTTCTCTCTGCATGATGATATTTGGCAGCAAACATCTGACACAAAGGTGTCATATAAAAATATATAAATAAAATATGAGAGTCAAATCTGGATGCAACTGTATTGTTTATTGAAAATGTAAAATCTAGTTTGTAGCTGGAGATAAGATCTGTTGACCTGCAACCAAGAAAGGAAAAACGAGTAAAGATAATGATGGCTGGATGGATGGATGGATGGATGGTTGGATGGATGGATGGATAAAATGAAAGAAAACCGTTTTAAGGCTCTAATCTAGTCTAAAAAAAGCATTTTTAAAGACAAAAAAACAACTGCTTATAGCTTTAGACACAATTGCCTGGGAACAGAGTCAGAGCAACAGACTTGTTACTTTTACAGAAAAAATCTTTTCATTATGTTTGTAAAATATTTGTGGGAAAGTAATTTGCTAAAATAGCAGGACACCAAATAATCAGAGCAGAATTTCAAACGTGGAGTTGATATTTTGACACTTTATTTTTCTGCTTTTCCTGTTTTTGTCCCTCAAAATAGTATCTTAGAGTACAAATACATATTTGATTGGCAGGGTTTCTAAAATCATAATACTGGGAGAGCTCTGCTGTTGTAATATTAAGTTGTTCACACTGTAATAAGAACCCATTGAAACTCAGTGAGCCACATTCTTTCCCCGAGCTGAAAATAAACTTTATTGCCAGGAGTGCAGGATGATTTATTCCCCTCCTAAATTACACAACACTGACCTACAATTTCAATACACTTAAAACTGGGGTATTCAGGAAAAGAAGAACTTTTAGGGACAGAGCAGCATTTTTAAGGACAAACAACAAAAAACACACATCTGAAGGAAAAAAAATCTTACCTATTTGTCATTAAAACAATCTCAAACTTTCACAACAGAAAAAAAATAAAATAAATAAATATTCAGTTATGGAGCCATAAAGGTATGTTAGATGAGAAGAAAAGGCAGTTGTAGGTTGTAAATTCAATGGAAATGTTACTGTTGGTCAAAGAAACAAGCTGAATTTGTGCCATCTTTGCAGCTGACAGAAAACTAAAACAAGAAAACCCAGCCTATATTCAGCCAATAAACCAGAAGCCAAGTTCTAGAACAAAATATATATATACTCTTGCTTCAGAAGATACTTCTCTGGGATGTTCTATAGAGTTCATCTGAACTCTTAAATAGTGAAAACACTTAAGAAATCAATGGCAATCAGACTGCAATACACAGCTGTCAGCCAGCACACAATGGATAAAGCAAATACTGAACAGAAAATCGAAACAGAAAACTGAAATGGCTGGTTCAGTTTGAAAGACCGTGACAGTACAACAATGATTTCAGTCTTCAGAAAAACTTATACAGATGATTGTGACAGAAAATGTTGTGCTCTCTAAGTGATGAACGTGGACTTTTGTAACAGTTTGGCTGGAGACATAAATAATCACTACATATTTAGGAGTCATGAGAATCGTATCAAATGGTGTATTTGAGAAGTTCTGGACAGCAGCCTCATGAATCTGATGGAGATGCACAATGTAATTTTCATTTCACAGTTTTGACTTTTAGTAATTTCCTGTTTGCAAACACTCACCTGTCTCAGATATTTGAGACAGAAAGAGACAATTAAGTTCATCTCCATCACAAAAATGTGATTTAGACTAAAGTTTCCAAAAGAATGGTCCAGAGGGTGTTCACATTTAAAGTTTCAGCCCATTTTATAAAGTTTAGATGATTTATTTCAGTTTAAGTTGAGTTGGTTAAACAAAGTTGAAGAAGACAGAAGATCTTTTTCAAGATGTGAGATAAAAATGCAAGTTGGACACAGTGGGGACATGCAGTGAGCCACAATGTACTGTCAACTAGTGCCAAACCTCCATCTGCAGTAATGGTGCATCTGGCAACCAGTGTCCCTTTGCCCCCCTGATGCCCTGTGATTGCAGCCCCTGCAGACCGACTCTTAGAGCTGCTGCTGCCAGATTTGATAACCGCGGAACAAGAGGCCTGTTTGCAGCCAGCAGCAGGTGTGCTGACAGAAAAGTGAGCTGTCTGTGCTTTATACATAAACATGATGAAAATAAATACTGTAAAATCATTTTTACCATCAAACATCTTGCTAATTTAATCCTAATAAGTTAGTGTAACACAATAACGGAGCATCAATTATTTTATATTATTTTTATATTTACCTAATAAAACTTTTACCATTAAAATTAATTAGATCAGAACAATTACTGTATAAATATGATAATGTGAGGCATTACAAAGGCATGAGGAAAAAGATTTTTTTTTCTTGTCAAAACTAAAACTAAATTGTCTTGTTTTCACTGCTTCTGTCCTCTCATCTGCTTTCTGTATCAGAGTTTTAGCCAATTTAAACTCAGGCTGCATCACGTCTGAGCTCAGACTTGGCAACTAAACCAAATCCCTTGTTTCCATATTGGATTTAAGCATAATTACATGACTTTTGGAGATATTTTTTGTAAAAAAAGTTGAAAAGGTTACATGCTTGGAAAGAAAATTCTAAAATTACTGCGATGGTAACTTGATTAAAAAAAAAAATAGGAGACCATCAGTGCTGCCATTTAGCAGTGAAACAAGAAAGTCTGTTATTTCCCTCAGGAGTTGATGAAGACCAAAATGCTACAAAAGCTAAAAGAAGATTAATGAAGTCAGGGAGCTGGAATTGTGTTTTTAAATAAATGCTAATGCTGCTGGAAAGTAATTAGACAATTGTTTGTTAACCCATGTCAGCTTTAAGCAGTCAGTGAGAAGGTCTGTTTGTCTCCACCGACTTTAAGCTGTTGCTGTCAGAAAATGAAAATTTAATGTAACAAAGCTTTACGAATTATTTTAGAAATACAACATTTAACCATTTGACTGTGAAAATTATTAAATTAGGTTGACTGAAAACAACCAAAATGTTCTCTCTATTCTTATTCTATCCAAACCCTCGTGTACCACCAGTCTCCATTCACAAGTTGACCCATATGAGGTTGAATTAAGCTCCTGCACAACTGAGCCCAACACGGAGCAGCGTGGATTCCCTCTTTTCCTTGATTCAGTTCAAAAGTATGATGTCACCTGTTGCAAATCAATATCTGGCCTATGACAGACATATTGTACACATGATGCTCAAATTACAAACATATTGCACGGAAACACCCACCACACGTGCCGAAGTACTTTCTCACACATACACACTTGTATAGGCATACTGGTAATGGCCTTTTCTGTAATTACAGTCATTTGTCAAAAGCATACCTTGATTTATAGCCAAATTAAAAATACAGCGGAAAAAAAAGCTGCAGGTCCTGGTGGCTCTGGCTACAGAAAGTGATTAATGTTATGCCATTAGAGGCGTGAGAGTGGCATGATCCGGATGTGCACCTTGCCATGCAGTGTGAGTAAAGACGGAATATCAATCCATGCATACACTCTATGGATGGCAGAGTAAACACACTGTAGGTGGGTGATCAGGGTGGCTTTGTTCTGGGTGGCAGTGGGTTGATGTAACACAGCTAATGTGCCATTAATCAGTAATATTAAAGCAATAATGTGAGGACAAAGCAGATATATTTCTAAGTAACGGTAATCTGTTTACAGCCTCTGTCTCCAAACTGCACTTTTATTTCTTTTTGCAAGAAAAATTACAAACTTTTAGGTTTGAGCCAAATGACTTTTTAGAGGAGTTTGAACAAAAACAAGGGTGAAATATGTTTATGTTAACTTGTAAAGCATTCTTCTTTACATTCTCACTATTTGTTTCTTGGAGAAAGTTGTTGATAGTAAAGTTGTTTCTCAGAAGCGACAGTGCTGAAATAATAAGTTTCTCATTGACATTGAATGTCTCGGGTTTTACAACAAAAGGCAACGAGAGATGTGGAGGTTTTACGGGAGAAGAAAATGCATAAATTCCAGCAACATCTTGCATAAACTCATACCTTCAAATAAAATGTGGCTGAGAATGTGGTCAACCTTTAAAGCAGGAAATAAATCACTAAACTCCCCTTTTCATAAGCGACATGATGGACTGTTTTAGAAAAGATAAATGTCTTTGTTGCAGCTTGTGTGTGTTTTCTCCCTGTGTTGTTTGAGGCAAAACTAATTCTTTAAGCAACATTTTGGTTTCTGAGCAGAAAGGACAAAAAAAACGTTATCATCTAAACTTAAAAAGTTGAGCTGTGTAGAGGACTGAAACAAAAATGAAAGAGATGAGGGAGCTTTTTCATTTGTCCAATTCATCTGAAACCACTAGCCTATATTGGAATTCAAATACTTTCAAATTGTCTTGATGATAAAGTTTAAGGGAATCCAGGCAAGAGGCGAGCATCGTGCCAGCAACAAGATCTTTGTAGCTCAATACAGTTAATAAGACTCGGGCACTGTGCCAGTTTGGAAAACTCCACATTCACGGACCACCGCTGCAAGCAGCGCCAAGCTTGGAGAAGACCATCTCCTTCAGGTAGTTCTTTTTAGGTCAACTTTTAAGAAATGCTTAATTGAGAAATGGGAGTCTTGCTAAAGGCTGCAGTGTTTTCAGGAATAATCGAATTTAGGGGTGGGATTGAAGAAAGCCTATGCAGAGCCATAGTTAGCTCTGCAGGAAACAGATAAGGAGACTCTCTGCTTCTCTACTTCACATTTTATCAGCAGTCATAGGGGTATGCCCTATAGCTTTCCAGTACAACACAAACTATTTTTTGCATAAATTAACAGAAATTAATGTTCTTTCATGATGGCCTCCTTGCTCTAACTGCTCACACACGAGTCCAGTTTGTTTTTTTTCTAAAGTAACATTTTAAGATGCTATATGAAGTACCAGCCAAGCTGCCGACAGCAAGCTACATCAACTTTACTGCCGTCTCAAAGAGGGCAGTGACAAGGCAAGAAACAAACAAGCCTGTGGAACTAAGGTGAGCTATAACACTATCTCTAAATCAATATATTTCATTGTTTCATCATGGCAAAACTCCCACTGAGAGAAAGAGCTATTAAAGTTACTTTTCAGAACAGAAAACCTAATTTATCCTTCCGTAAATGTCATACCCCTACTGGTTTGATTAATACATCCCAGCCCTGTGGAGAAGTTGTTCTGTATTCGGAACTTCTAAAAGAAATATGGCACCTAATTTTGTAGAATGAATGAAGATGGCCTCCACAGTTGAATTCCTCTTTGAAACCAAGTCTTTCAGAATGCAATCTGTCTTCTGTAAATCTCAAAATTCCTTCTTATTGGTGGTAAGATTACTGTTGTATAACTAATAAAGCCTTCTGTAGAATGGACTGAAAGCATTTAGACTAAAGTAAGACTTTTTTCTACTTATTTTAGAGAAAAATGCTGTATATACATTGTGTGTTATAAGACATGTGGAATATGTAAAAAAACTGGACATTATTTTGTACATTTAACCTGTTAGATGATAAGCTTATGGAGATTATTATGCAAGGATTGTCATGAAACATATGTTTTCTTTAAATGTTAAAAATAAACAGGCAATAAAAATACAACAAAAAAAATGAAACAGAAAATTGGAGGCAATGGAAAATGAAAAAGAAAAAACAGCTGAACAAAACACTTGGGAAAGGAAACTCAGAGTAATGGTTGACCAAGTGGGCAAGAAAAAAAAAAAAAAAAGACAGGGTCCCAGGAGTGGGACAAAAAAAAGAGAGTGACTGTTTAGACACGTTTGTTTCTCAGAAATGGCCATTAGTCAAGACGAATGTCCTTGAACTCTGGTGAACCAGGAGGTATCTCTTGCTAACAAACTGCCCCTCCGTTGGTAATTACACAGGGAGGTCTGCAGCAGGTGGCATGGGGCTGAGCAGAATTTACATAAATCTGCATGTGTCACTGGGACCGGCTGCAGCCTCTGGCATTCTGAATGATTCTCACTCACACTCGACGGACAATCTGGTTAAACACAACTGATATGGATAGCAAGGAGGAAGCTCTCTAAAATCAACGCTCATTGTGTCCAATCATTTGACCCAACACATTTCTGTCTCTTTCACTTAACACACAAACATACAGCAGCTCCTTTGGATGCAGATAAGAACATTTATCTAGCATGTTTTCTAACAAAGTGATGAATGTTATGCTTTAATTTGAACCAACTGGGGAAAGGATAAAGAAAAGCCTAACAGATACCTGAAAAAAAATCAGTAACAGAAGTCAGGGAAAGAATGGATAACTTTTTTTAAAGTTACTCATTTTGTCACATAATTGGAATAGTTTCTGTTGAGTTTGGCACAGCCAAAGTGAAACAGGAAGTGACATCAAAGGGGAATTCTTTAGGAAATAAAACTCTCTGGTCTCTGTTTATTGAAACAATACTATTTAAACTCTGTCTCTTCTTAATCTCTCTCTGATAGTGACTCAAAATAATCTAAAGAAACATCAGATTCTTCTGGTAGTAAAGTTATTATACCGATGTTCTGTTTATGTGCAGACATTCCCCTTTGACATCACTTCCTGTTACTTCACATGTGTATATCTCAACAACTGTTCATCTCAGCAGAATGATTTTGTTTTTTCATCTTTTGCTTTATCAAAATTATCTTTCCAAAAATGAATTCATAGTTATTACAAAAACACAATGTACCAGCCACTTTAAAGTCAAGTTGAAAAAAATGACCTGTTTTCTTTTATTTTTTCACACCAACACTGGAAAACTGGAGTGTTTGCCTTGAGCATCACATTTGAGATTAAAACAATTCCTAAATAAAATTACATGAAATGTTTCTCAAGCCATTTTCTCCCTAAATGTCCTTCTAGTTTGACCTTTTTGTTATTTTTGAACAGAACAGCCTGAAATGCCATTCAGGATTAAGTGATTTAAATTTTTTTTCCCCACAAACACATGAAATAATGACATGAATTGTGAATCAACAAAACTGTGTGCTGAAGTCATGCCGGCACTCAGTTGTTGGTTTGAGGACAAACTTCCTGAATCGCCTCCACAAACGTGTCAATAATTTTATGAGTTTTTGAAAGTGTGCGTATGTGTGTGGCCCCCGCCAAGTGTACACGTACATCTGTAAGCAGCAGTGAACAGTGGGACCCCCCCCCCCCCTCATAAAAGGTGTTTCTGCTGACAGGAGCATATTCACGGTAATGGAACCACTCTGTTGTCCCAGAGCAGAGCACTAAAGCAGAACTGAGCTCTGTCTTCGACTACACGCACCACTGAACCTCAAGATGACAAAATGCCTCAGTAGCTGACCGAATCAAGTACAATAAAGCTGAAAAAAAAGGAAATTGAAGAAGAAATTCACAGATTTGTCAATTTTTGCTGTATATGCAGGAAAGTATGTATTTTG
The DNA here is from genome assembly GCA_031762555.1 of Cynodonichthys magdalenae. Taxonomy (NCBI): domain Eukaryota; kingdom Metazoa; phylum Chordata; class Actinopteri; order Cyprinodontiformes; family Rivulidae; genus Cynodonichthys; species Cynodonichthys magdalenae. The sequence goes on along the minus strand of JARVJO010000002.1, from coordinate 8,850,263 downwards.
TATTGGAAACCTTGTCTGTCAGTTCAGAGCAGCACAAAGAAAGTTTGTTCTGAATGAGAGCACCTTTTAAAGCGCCGCATGCCACTTTGGCCATAAAAGAAGTAAATGCGTGTATAGGAACAGCACATTATGTGCCTGTCACTGAAGCAGGTAATTTTATTCTGCCAGTGGAGCTTTGTAATGTGGAGAACAATTGGGAGAGCAGCGGGATGATGAAATAAATGAAGAGGAGACTGAATAATGAGAAGGGAATTAAAACAAGTTTCAGAATAAATGACAGGCTGCATTAACAAACTATAAATTATTCCTATTTGAATTTACATACTTTCATTGTATTTCATCAGACAGCACAAATAAAACAACAACTGAGTGGAACATCCAATGAATTATTAAGCACATAAATTAGTAAGTACTTCCTTGGCTCGGTAGCAAAACTACTGCAAGCTGTCAACACAGACGGGGTGTTGACAGCAGACATGTCAGCAGCCATAACTCACAGCCCCTGAGGAGTGGGCTCCTAGCTGGGAGACCTTATTGATGATCTCTGTGGAGATGAAGTGAAGGTGAAGTCCGAACTGGACCAATAAGCTGTGATGTATAGAGGTGAGGTTAAACTCTAAGTTTTATAAAGCTGAACGGCAGTGGTTCGCAAACAGAGACCACTCAGGGGCTTCCTGGGCCAGAATTTTCCACGAGACAATCCGTGCATTATTACTGTCTTCATTTGTTTTTTATGGGAGGAACAAAAAAGGGGAAAAATATGTGCGGAAATAAATATTCATTGAAGGAAAATAATTTATTGGCAGACATAGTTTATGTTGTTGTTGTCACTGTGGTACAAAGAGGCAGCTCTAGCCTTTTTTCTCTATCAGGAACATGAATTCTGTTGAATGTAAAAAATAAAAAATAACCAGCCAATCAGCACACAGACAGATCTTGACCTTAATTCGTCCCTATTCCCTCAATATGTTGCTCAAAGTCCTCACAAACAGACTGAAGGTGCTTCTATTTGCAGGAAAGACACATATTTGAAATGAGAGAAGGAGCCAATGAAATCAACGATGTTCTGTGAAGTTTTACTGACCTTGCAAAAGTGCTTGGTCTTTCTGGAAAGGTCCACTGTGCACCAGCTGGTAGTTTTTGACCTGAAAGCCAGGCAGACAGGCATCATGGCCTCCATCCTCTTGGCCACCTACATGAGCAATCTGCAAACACAGGAAACAAAACAGCCATCAGAATGATGCACATCAACACCAGATTTTCTTAGAAAACAGGAAAAGAAAAGGTAGAAACACAATATTTTGCAACAGAAACTAAAACCTTTGACATGAATGAAAAGTTAAGTCTTTGAGATCACCTAACCAATTTGATTTTCTGAAAACAGTCCCAGATCTGCAGATCACAAGTTTTCAACATTGTGTGTTTGAAAATGATTAACATAAAACTGTAGTGAAGCAACAAGAACTGAGAAGAGCAGATGTACTGATCCAGTTAAAAACAGCCACAATTTGGAGAAAGGCTTTTTCCTAAACTGGGCTTTAAACTGAGTGATAAGTGGAGGCTTTCATGTTGGGGAATCAGTCAGACTGAAATATTCCTTTATTCTCTGTTGCTTGGATTAATTTAAAATTGGGGGGGAGAGGGTCTTTTTCTAAAGATGATGCATCTTAAGCTTGATGTTGGATAATTATCATAAGAGAAAAAAACATTTTTGTTTAATGAGCAATACATTTTAGAACATGACAGCGAAGCAAAATGGTGCTTCAAGCTGGACCCAAGGCTATTCTGGGGGAAGATTACATGTTCTCCCTGTGCACAAGTGGACACTGTGATCTCCTTCCAAACAACAAGAACATACATGTACATTGGTGACTCAGGTGTGGGTGAATGGTTGAATGATTGTTTATCTATGTAACCCTGGGATGGACTTACAACCAGCTCCCTCATGACCCAAAAGAAGAAGTGCATAAATAGGATGGATGGATGGATGGATGAATAACACTATTTTGTAACTCTCATAAATTAAAAAAAACACAGACAGGTTTGCATCATGTACATCCTATAATATGTTTTTACTTCAGTTTAATGCCTGATCTTTTGGTTGTATCATAATATCTTATTGGGGAATTCTTCATTAAATTATCCACTTACTCTTTAGAGACCTGCAGCCAATTTTAGCCCCTAATAAATGAGCTTTAGAGTACACCCAGATGTGCGCACAGCAAAGAGTTACTAATGAAGCTCAACTGCATTTCTTAGCATAGCAGGAGGAGGTCGGACATTAGAAGCACTTCAACAAGAAAAATGGAAATTGTTTACCCACTGTCGCTGAAGTACAATGGTGTTGAGACATTATTACAGCAAAAGAGCACTGAGTACTACTTCTATGAAGGCAAGAGAATGAAAGATTTCAAAGAGCCTTGACAATCAAGTGCATGCATCTGATAAAGAAGGGGACATGACAAAATATGAAATGCTGAGAGAGAAATTGAAATGATGATGTCATTCAGTAATGTAACAGGATAGCAGGGTTACCAGAACATGGTATCTTACACCACTTTTAATTTAAGACACATTCCTTAGTTGAAAAGAAAGCTCCACTGTTTACATTTTGTTTTATTAAAAGATTAAGTTTTGAAAAGTGTACCAATTAAATTGTATTTTTTTAAATCAAACTTTTATGACTTTGTGTGTGAATTTCTATACATCTGTATGAATGTATAAAATCATTCAAGTTCCAAATGGAAAGAACATCGGGGTGCTTTCTTTGTGCATAACATGTGCCTCATGAATAAAGGTTCATTTGATTTTCATAAACATAAAGCAAGAAAACAAGATTTCAAAAACAAGATAGCTATTCTACATCCTGGTTACAGACAGTATTGGTTTGGTATAATAGAAATATTTAAGTGTAGATAATTAAACTTTGACAGGACGGGTTTTCAAAAAATCTTAAATATGTTGATGAAGCAGTAGAAGACTGAAGATCTGCTTGCACGGTGAACAAGCATAGGGAGACATTCAGCTAAAGAGGTCGCTGCATGAAATGTCCCGAGAAAATAATCACTGCACTCAGGGGACGTGTGTCAAAATGTTAATTCTCTTCTATCGCAAGGACTTCCTGACACGATGGGATCCGACGCAAGCAGGTCTATAAACTCAATCAGATTGACAAAAAGGCCAGAACCTTTCCAGTATTGCTTCTTGAGGGACATGAGCCATAAATTCAGACGTGGAGGTAAATATCATGACAGTTGTTTTTCTTTCTGCTGCTCCCTCCTGCAGGAGTCACCACAGTAAATACTTGTTTTACACCAGATACCTGCTGCAGCCATCACTGATCTACTGCAGCCCCTGGTAAATATAATGCAAGGATTAAAAAACAAATACCATATAGACATTTCATCGGGACACAGCTATGTGCACCCAGTTTGAGTTCCATTAGGAGGATAATATGACGACCCATCCCTTATGACTCACAGAAGGATGGTAAAAGCACTTAGGTAACACAGTTAATGTCAGTGCTGTTTGCAAAGAGGGTTATTACTGTGGACTAATATCACAATTTTCCTCATCAGGAAGGCATTCGAGAATTAACTAGAGAATGTGAAGGTTACGCAGTTTTATCCAAATATGAGCAAACAAACAGGATTTTATCAACATCTGCCAGTTATTAAAGAAAAGTCAAAGTAATTAAAATTGATTTAAAGTGAGGAACCTACTTTAGGCTTTTACATGTGTGTTGATCTTTTTTGTTTATGTACTCTCTTACTTCACAATCAGACTGTCAGCAGCACATTTGGAGAGATAGGATGGAATCCATGTTATTTTATGGATAGTAAGCACAAAGAGAGGACAGCACAAAGGTTTGTGTGCAGTGAATACAAACATTCTTATCCGTTTCCCTGTGAACAAGATGAGAGAATGTGTGTGTCCAGAGGGCCTTAGTCATTGTTTGATTATTAAAGACTTTCTGTCATGAATACATAAGTAAATGTATGCCTTCAGCATAATAATTAGATGTATTATAATGCATGTGTGCAGACGTAGCAGAAAATTATACATTTTATTTTTTTGAAGAACACATAATGAAATGCTATTATAAAAACTGCTTCCACGCAGAAGAATGGTGATTTTATAATGAGACTGATTGTGTTTGATGCACGGTTCATCTCCAATTTCACAAATATAAGATGCAGCTATTGTCTGAGTCTGAAGAGGATTTAGGAAACTCTTTAATCGAACAGTCACTCAACTTTATTTCATTTTCCTGACGTCAACACGAGTTTGTTTGCACAAGAATGGAGAATGTGTGAAAATAAAACGATGTGATTCTGAGTAATTTGACGTGTTGCTGTCATGTTATGTGCACATGTTCAGACACGACACTTCTCACACCTCAGAGTTTTGCTTCACTTTCCAGCCCTGCATCTTCTTACAAATGGAAAAAAAACCTTTTTGCTCTGCTATACCACACTGACAGATAGAAAAGTGTTTTCCTTATTAAAAATAGTATCTGAAAAAAGTTTAAATTGAGTTTTTGATGAGATTAAAAAGACACACGTCAAACATTGCAGTTAGAGAAAATGCAATCCGATAAAAAGAATATACCCCATAGGGGTACCATATATGACCCCCGCACATATGCATCAGAACTCAACAGAACACAGTTATTGTTGGGTGGGGGTCTGGAGGGGGTGAGGGGGTGCTCATTGGTGAGCCCAATGGATAACCCTTCAGAGGTAAACAAAAAAATAAATAAATAAATAAAAATGAAGTTTCTGTGTTGAATAGTTTTTGAGTTATAAGAATTTTTGTAAGTCCAGATACCCTTATTTCAGATAAAGCCCCTCCTCAAATATGGGGTCTATGGTAAAACTGTTGATAGGTGCAGTGTAGATCGGACACATCTACATTCCTGCCAAATGTCACGTTGATCGATGCAGCGGTTTTGTTCTACGATTAACTGAAAATCTTTGAAAATAAATAAATAAGCAGTGCGAAAACATTATGACCCCTTTAAACAGTTGGATGTTTTCATTGAATCAATCTTTGACAAAATAATCTATGTGGAAAACAGATGCCAACATACAAAAAGTCATAAAGTATATTATCTGTGTCTTTAACAGCTTTACTGAGAATTACTATTGATCAAGTAAAAACATAGTTGGGTAATACAGCTGCTGCTATATGACTGCAGGCTCAACATGAAACATCACTTTAGGACTAGTTTATGTCTTTTAGTTTGCTTTGCTTACTTTCTTGTTCAAACTTTCACTCATGTATTCTCTTTTTATTTCCTCCAGCTGGCTCCAACATAACTGACAACAAAGAAAGCAGCTTAGTTTTGGTGCTGTGAAGTATTCCCCAGTTGTCCTGAGCTTCACTGATCCTGTCTCAGATTGACATATCAGCATCTGTTCTGCTCCCTGTTAACTCACCTGCAGTCACTTTAATAATCATGTTTATACTCAAGCGTTTTCACCAACTCATTCATTCTACATGATTGTCCAGCCTTGTTTCCTGACTTTTTATTTATTTATTGAGCTGTCAGTCTCTAAACTCCTTGCTTTGTCTTCACTTTTTTTGAATTATTTAATTAATCTAGTTATTTTATCATCTGCTTCTTTAGTTCGACACAGATGGCAGAGTACAAGTTAGCAGGGGAAGAGCTCTGAGAATAAGTAATTTCTATGTTTTGGTTTATGAGAAATAAAAAGCCATGGGTGAATGAAGCAATGCATATCTGGCAGAATCTGTTAGTTGCTCGAGCAATGTTGGCCGTGCAAAATATTGTGTGTTAGGAAGGACTTCAGAAAGATGAATGATACAAAACCAACAAGATAAATGAGTCTCTAAGCTTATCATTGTAAAGATAGAAAAAAAACAACAGAATAAATAGATCAGAATATAAAAAATGAGATCTGAGGAAATCTCATCAAACATCTGTTGTAAATAAATAAATAATGGATCAGTGCATACTTCAAGTTCATTTATTAAAGAGTATATTCAAAATATAAATGTATTTTAATTTGTTTGTGGCACTTCTGTCATTAAAGTTACCAAAGTTTTTGATTAAATTTATAGATGAAAACTTTTCTAATATAAACCAAACTATAAATTGCACTTTTACATCTTGAACTTGTTTCATCTCTGATGTTGAAAACAGGGTTTGTTGTCAAACAGAAACAAAAGTTTTGCTGCTCAGATGAAAAGTTGCTTCAGCTCAAACCATCTGCAGAATGAATAAATTACAGCTTATTGTTCAAACACCAGATCATCTTAAATCCGTTTATTGTTGTGTCTAATGCAACACTAATCTGAGTAGTATGAACATGCAAGAAACAATACTGTGAGACTTTACACAGCTGAGAACACAGGAGCATCAGTGAGGGGAGTGATGGGACTAAGTGATTAAAGATGATCTTTTTGTGCAAACTTTCATCACAAAAAAAGAACTTCTGACAGTAAAAACTTGTTTTCAGGTTTTAGAATCAAGAGTTTTGGTAATTTTATGATGCCAAAAAGGAATTTTAAATATGCAAACTTCAAATACTTTAGCAGTGAAATAAAATATTTTAGACTGTGTTCAACTGAAGTTACATGAAAGCAACATGTGAAAAAATGACTATTACAGATGATTCTTTGATTGAAAGTTTGAAAATCCAAATGCTGAATGTACTAATCTGAGCAGAAGCTGAAGAAAAAAACAACCATTTTGCAAACATAACTGGCATCAGGATGAGCTATTTTAATAACAGTCTATAACCATTTTATTTTTGGTGATAAGACTTTGTTTCAGGATGTTCCTGTGAACAAAAAGTCTATCTGAGAGAAGCAGGAAAAGCTCCTAAAGCAAGCAAACTGAGCTGAATCAGCAATCAGCAGCAGATTGATTCAGTTAGACAGAGACTGAAAGAAGGAGTTGTTTTGTGAAGCAGAGAGCAAAGAAAGAACAAACCAACATGTAGCTGAAATGTGGTCTGTTGCAGGTTTTCATTTTAAGGTGTTGTTCTGAAAAAATGTAGCCATATTAGCTGCAGCTCACTTTGACAAACTTTGAATTTTGCAGTAAGATGATTTTTTTTATTTATTTTTTGATGTTATGTTAATTTGGTCACCTTTTCACAACAGCAGATGTTGCCTCTTCTGGCATGGCTGCAAAACGTTGCCCTCAAACTCTCTTTTCTAAAAAGCTTTAAATATTCATCATTGATTAAAATCAATCTGCCTTTCAGAACAACTCTGCTCTCTGTCAGTCCCAGGTGAATCACATCAATTAGCAAGAATTAAAGATGGGGAAAGTAAAATGTTCAAAAGCAAAGAACAATCTTTCTGGTGAAGATTGGGCCCACCTTTGTTGTGTTGTGATTTTTAATCAATTTTAATCTAGACAAATATCCCATCAACTGAAAACTGAACAGTGTTAATCACAAAAGTAAAAGAATCTCAGATTTTACACAATGCTTCAGGTAAATTGACAAAAACTAATTTGTGGCATTTTATAAATCATCACATTTTGCCTATAGCAACACAAATGCTTCCTAATAAGAACATGTTAATGTAGAACACATAAAATGTCATCAAAATAAACATGAAAGTGTGAAAACGAAGCTGTAAAGGACAGAGGAGGTAGCTTTATGGATTCGTCTCAGGGAGAACGAAATAATTACAGTCATCTATTGAAGATTTATTGGTGTACAGGTCTGTAGGGTTATGTTAGTTCTCCAGTGCAGTTACAAATGTCTCAAACAAAAGAAAAATATTAACAATTGTCCTCTTAGATATAGATTATGCAGCCATCTATGTAGCATAATAAAGCAGTGCAGTTAAAAGTGCATAAAGAGAAAGGTATAAAATGTATATGAGGTCAGTTTCATTCTCAGCATTGAACGGAGTCAGATGTGTAAAAATCCAGCTTTACACAAATGAGTACACATTAGTATTGATTGAAATGAGGGAGAAGGATGACTAAAGATGTAAAGTGGCCTCTGGCTGCAGTTACTTTGACAGTTGACCCATATTCATGTGGAAAGAGCAACAACAGGTCAGCTCATCACTTGGTAGTTTGACATCTGATTCAGTTCAAGTGTGAAGGACCGGCCAGGTGATTAAGGCAATGACTTAGGAGAGCACACAGTAAATGTCACCTCTGGTGGAAATCAATAGTCCCTGAAGAATCCACTGAGTATCGTCAGATAGAGATGAAGAGGACCACTATTCCTGGTATTTGCTGAAGAGGGTAAGGGGTAAAGAGGTTGAGAGACACGTTGTGATGGCCATTAGAGGTGGTGTGAGAGCATGGGCAGGCAGGGCATGTATGTGTGAATAAACACCATCAGACAGTAGAAAAAAAGCGAAGGCAGGGTGATAAATGCCAGAGAAAATGGATGGATGTCAAAGTCTTTAATCTTTCATTCTTTCCCTTTTGGTTATTTCAGCTAATTCTTAGTTTTAATTAAACATAGGAATATATTTGGATTCATTTTGCTCAAAAAAACAAAAAATGCATTCTAGAGTGACAGGAATTTGTAGCAAATTGCTCAAGTGTGATTCTGTAGGAAACTTGTCATGTAGCGCGTGAACTGATCAAGCACATTTAAACAAGTTTGCACAAACAAAATTCTTGTCCTAACAGACGACATTTTTTCACCGTGCATTTGTACGACCCAGGTTTGCTGCATTTATGGTGAAAAATTCACCAAGCGATCCAGCCAGCCAGTCTGCCAGTACAATGACATTTCATGCAGACGCCGTCTTATGCTCCTATCTTGCATTGCCTCAATTTCCATCAAGGTAAAATGTCAGTGCACACACCTCGGTATAAGGTCTGGCTGACCCATTCAGGGCTAGCTACACCCACAGCCCGGGATGAAGCCAGAAACGGAGGGGAGAGAGGAGGGGAATCAATCAGGATGGGCCTTAGACACTTGCAGCTGGCAGGTTATCCGGGCATGGAGCACCTGAGTCATGAAACCATCTGGTTCCTGGCCCAGGCTGCTGAACCCTGGCCACACCTGCTGGGCCTGTAAAACAAGACTGGAGCAGTAAACACACAGCTACATCATAAAGGAGGAGCAGCCAAGCGAGGGGGAAGAGGGATGAAAACAGCACCTTTGCTGCTGGTCTGTTACTGGAGCTGTGCGAGCTGGAGAAAATACGATGAGAGAACATGACGTCTACTTTTACTTTCTAAGCAAAGTTAGAGTCCAGGTTTGTTGAGCTGGATAGTCTGAGATGTAACATGCCTAGATGAATAATGAGATAATTGACTCTATGAACATTAGAAGTCATGTGTGTGCATGTACAGTAAAAACATCTGGATGAACAACATGTGTGTTTGTAATGACTTTAGGGTGAATTTGAGCCAGATCAGCTCAGAACAACCTGGACTCAAGTATCAAAGAGGAGTAATTCTGAAGTTTTATCCTTTATGCCTGAACTAAAACAAATCCATTGCCATAAAGTTCAAGTTATTTCTCATTAGAGTCAATTTGTATCAATATTAATAAAAAGACAGTATGTGAGGGTTTGACTTTTTGTTTTGTTAGATTCGACATGTGCACAAACTGAATGTGTTGGGAAGTAACTGAACTTCGACACTGTGTTTCCCCCTTGTCTGCTGTTTCCACTTTAGTTAAAGCACAAAAGACCCGACAGGTTCCATTTGGACTGAAGGAGAGAGTTTGGTAACAAGGACGAGTTCAGAGGTGATGGCACAAGAGCAGAAGATAAAAATAAAGCAAAGGTTTAAAGATATCTGAGGTAGCTGGTTGAAAGAAAAAGATAAGTGACAAGCTGAACATTTCAAACAAAACTGGAGCAACTCTAGATAAACTAAAAAACACACATTTGCACAGTTAGGATAACCCTTTTATGAGTAAAATGAGTAAAACACCACAAATGACTTGTTTTTTTCATAGCCTTTTAATCAGTTCATTGTATATTTAAAAAGTACGTCTGACTTTTTTTATTAACTTTACTGTATTTATGCTGCTTTAGCTTTGAAAAGAAAATCCTAATTTAAATGAAAGATTTTTTTTTTCAATTAAGGCATTTCGATCAATATCATTCATGTTGAAGTTTTAAACAAAGACCTTGTGTTGAAAATGACTTTCAGCTCAAAGACTAAAGTGATTTAAAGCCATTTGAGTGTCAACTAGGGTTTAGATATTTATTTAAACATTACTATCCCTCCACTGTTTCAGGAGACAAATATATGGACCTTTCATTGAAGGGGACATAAAATGGTAAATGGTAAATGGCCTGAACTTATATAGCGCTTTATAAGTCCTTCCGGACCCCCAAAGCGCTTTACACTACAGTCACTCACCCAGTCACACACAAAACAAGCAAAACAAATATAAAGCGTTTATTTTTATTTAAATTAAAATACATTAATAAGAAAGAAGCTATTATTTGAAAAGGCCAAAGTAATTGTCCAGATCCAAAGAGAGCATAAGATGTATATTTGGGAGTAAAACCAACAGTTTCTTTTATCCCTTCACCTCACTTCGCTGCACAAGAGTCAGGAAACAGGTTTAAAGTGAGCAAACGAGAGACAAGAGCCTCAGCTGCAGGAGCCAGCTGCTATCCTGCAGAATACATTTGAATGCACTTTATCGTTTCCCTGTTGGGATTTGTCACATCAATCTGAGCACTTTCCGTTTTATCCAGTTGGCATGTTCATTCACCTTGAAATGGACACCTAATAGCATTAGCATGTAAAGTTGAAACGGATCATTTTTATAAACACGACAGAGGTTTTTTTCCAGTTTTGAGTCAGTTTTGTATGTGAAAGTGAAAACCTTCTGAAACTAACCCGGTGCCACATTCATGAGGAGGTTACACATTTTTAAATGTCAGTAACAGAAAGTTAAGAAAGTGATGCAACACAGCTTAAATGTGAATGTCACCACTTGGAACACAAAGCTATCAGAGCCTAGAATCAATGTTATGAACAGGAGAAAATAAAAAATAGAAAAGTCTACAAATGCAGATTTACAAATCCTGTCTTATCACTTTTCTCGTGTCTGAAGCTTTTCTTTGGCTGCCAGTGAGTTGATATCTGCTGGGGTGGTCATTAGTGGGAAAGGACTGAGGACTGTGTTGCTCCTCACGGTTTACTTGTCGTTATCAGCTTACCTTTCTCCTCTCAAGCTGACCTTCATTCATCACAAGTAACAGGCTGCTACTGATATACCCTCCTCAAGCTCTCCTCCCTCCACCTTGAACTGACTTGCACCTAAATAATCTGTTCTTTGGGGAATATTTAGGTGCAGATGAACAAAAAAAATATTTTTAGGCTTTGTTATTGAGCTTGTCTAAGAAGACTTCATGTCTTACACATTATATTCATCTAAATTTCACTTTTCACTAACTTTTTATTAAACCTCTCTCACATTTTTACCCATTTGAACCAATTTTTTGCCTTTAATGTTGTTTTTTTAATGACTGGTTTAATCACCAAATGCTGCAACCAATTGTTTTTGCAATCCTGTATAGAAGATACATTTTGTTTCTTTTAACAACCACAATGGTCATGAAATAGTAAACATGTGTATTTTAGTGAATCCAGATGTGAAGTAATGGAATGTTTAAATTGGAAATCAATTTGGGGAGAAAATTGTCAAAATCAGTGAAGCTAACTGGGGGGATAAAATTATAGGCAATAACAAAATGAGAGCAGTTAAGTGAAGCCCTGATGGAATGTCACGTCGTCGGCCCAAACCTCTCCATCTTGCTTTCAGGTGACTAAAAGCACAATCAACCTTGACCCATATTTTCCTGTTGCGGCTCTCAAAGATCATCATTTCTCCTGAGAGCTTGATAATTTAACACACCGGTCGGAGCTACAGAAATAACAAGAGGCAGGGACTATAATTCTAAAGTGTGTAATTGTTAGTTTGAGGCTGTCTTTTAAATCTTTGTCGAGTTTGGTAATGTGTGTAAATAACAGCAGAATTCAAGCATTTCTCTTGGAAAACTGGACAGAAATGTTTATCAAACAGGTGAAAAGTTCAACAATCAAAAAGAAAGTGGTCGTTCAGTTGTAGAGTTGGATTTTTCACTTTAAGAATGAGGTAAAACCTACTTATGTACGGTACATGTCAATCAGGAACGTTCCTGATGAAATACATGTGGAACAAATAAACAGTTTATGACTCGTTTATAAATACTGGCTTCCTGACTGGGTTCTGGGAGATGCAATATAATTAATTAATTCAGTGTTTGAAGTGGTAAATAATCTTGGGAGCTTTTATAACCTCCTAAAGTTGGGTCTCTTTCATATGAGGTGTTGTGACTTTAAGTTGTATCAACTTTAATTTTTATGACTAATAGAAGTAAACACAAGAAAGACCAATAGACCATTAGTTACGAGTTTAACAACCAGTTTCTTTTAGCTGTTCCTAGATTCAAAATGAAATCCAGAGGTGGAACAGTCTACCTTGTGGAGGTTTTTAAATTTTTGCTGAAGACCCATCTGTTTCAAAATTTGAGGCTTGTTTAGAGCTGATGTCTCTTTCTTTTAGTGTGTTTCTGCATTTTATTTTATTTTATTCATGATACAAGTCTTTGACTGAACTGTGAAGCACTTTGGTAAGCTTTTGTTGTTCTTAATGTGCTATATAAATAAATTTGACATCGACATCGACATTGTGTACAAGCTCTTGTGGGTCACAAGTCAACTGGTAAAACGTTGAGGCTGCTATGAAAACAACGTTAGCATTGTGCAAATTCAACAAATTCAAAAATCAGATTTATAGTATAGATGCAACGTATAGGAAAGCAATTACAATTCACAATCAGAGAAACTTCAAAACTACAATACATATTAAGGTTTATAATAAGATATGAAATGTTAGTGTACCTGCAGAAATATCCCAGTGGAAATTATGTACATCTTTACCATTTTCAGCCTCAGTGGCAAAATACAGCACAAACACAAGCTGTGCCCATAAAAATAGATTACTCAATAATATATTTTCATTTAAAGCTCCACTCAAAGATCTCAGGCCTTGTAAGTTTTACAAGAATAGACATTGTGCCTTAACAAACTTAATTTAAAAACATTTTTCCAGGCACGGTGGGGGAAATTGGATTCTTTTGATGGGATGTCAAAGGACCAAAATCCTAATCTGATTTAAGGGAACTGCAGAAAAATATATCTTCAAATTCAAACGTACATCCAATCCCATTTGATCCCAACAAAAGTACACTATAAATTTGGAATCATAGGCAATTCGGTTTCCCAGCTGTGCGCTCACGTTCAGCGAAGATGAAAAAGTGGATAAATTATTCTCAAGCAGGCAATCCAGTCTGCTTCTATTGCCCCGGGAAGATATAAAAATATATGGATAAGTATGTAATGCAGGGTCTCATGAAGGTCTGTTTGTTATTGCTGCTGGGGGATCCAGGTAGTAGATTGAAAAAAAGAAAAAAAAAAAAGAAAATCTCAACATGAACTGGCTATTAAACTGTTATTTAATGGGATGTTTTGAAGAGCAATTTGCTTTTTTTTACCACATTGTGTGAGCATGTCAGGATCTCTGGTGTATAAAAGCTGCGTGAGCTTTGATGAAGTAAGTGGAGGCCCAGGGTCCTTCCATGTCTGCCTTAGAAAGGACACCAGTATCATTAGAAGCCTGCAGCACACACTTTCCTTGCTTCCTCTGTGTCTGTTTGATCCACTTTCAGGAGGTGAGGAGAAAAGACAAGTAAAAATCAGTGGGGGGAAAAAAGTGGTGAAAAGAAGAGGAGGAAAGTGAACAATCTACAGCCAGACCTGCCTGACACTGTTTCAGCCCCACAGTCAGAGGTCATACCTTTTAAAACAATGTTTTTGTTTGTTTTCTGTTTATTTTCTCATAATTTATCTTTTTTTTATCTGTGAGCGCAGTGATTTGCTCTTTTTGAGTAAGCAACCCAAAACAAGATCAGTTGCACGTCTGCTTTTGTTTCGATTGGGCATATGGAAGTGAATGTTTGCCTCACGAGATCTGTTCTGTTCATGACACCAGTTGTGTAGAGCAGGATGGGCATCTCTGGCTGCTAATGAGACACCCCTCCCCATCCCCCACCCACCCTAAACACAAACCTGTCTGCTCAGAGACGCCATGAACATAGTGTCACCACTAAAAGATGTTGCACAAAGCTAAATATGAGATGTTTAATAAAGTTGCAAGTACATAAACAACTGACTTTTTACAAGAACCAGAACCACACAGGAGTCTGCACTGAAGGCATCTTTTGTCAATACACTTCAGCTAAAGTATTTATTTTTTGTTTGCTTGCTTCATATTTAAGAAACAAGAGTACAGCTGTTACGCATGCATTTGAGAGTGAAATATGTTAAATTACTGCATTAAATGTTTGTTTCAAACATCCTTATACATAAACATATTTAAAATGTTAGTTTTATTACATTTGTTAATAAGCACTGTGTGGCCTTCTGGTACTGTCAACTAAAAATTGTGGCCCCGCCCAACGTTTAACCTGTCCTGGTGTGGAGATTCAGTCAGAGAATAATAATTTGCTACTTTGTTATAAAAAAAAGGTTGAAACATAAGTTGTGTTTTGGCAACCACAAAATTCAAATAACCTGATAGTTTAGGATCAAAACAAAATAAACAAAGGCCTGTCTGCGTGTTATGGCCTCCAACTTTAGGTGCTCTTCTTTTTTTATCTTTGTGTACAAAAACTCTATGTCGCTAAGAAATATGCTTTAAAAAACTAAATGTTTGCTTGATGAATTTGCTTTCAAAAATCTGACCTAATTGGTTTGCATATAATTATAATACTTATATATGACAGAGTAACTAACTGCCAGCATCAGCAAACCCTTTGTTGTTATTCAGTGGATGATCCATCAAATCCAGTCAGTGGAGCTCTTTATGTAGATTTTACTGAGTCATTCAGCCTCCATGCCTTAAAACTTTCCATTCCTTATTTCATGAGTTTTAAGCTCCCACTGTCCTTGGCTGTGTTCAACAGTTTCCACTGTGGATAAAGACAAAGTTCTGAGTGTAGCTGGGCATAAAAAAACAGAAAATTAATTGTCTACAAAGGGTCAAGTTGGCTCTTTCTTATTATCACCGCTCTGGATAGCCAGGGCTCTTTAGATAAGAAGTGCCACTGTCAAATCAAAGGTCAGGCTGCCTAGACAAAGGACAGACTGAGGATATGTTATACATATTAATGAGTTGTGTGTTTATAGATGCACTTTGAGGTGAGAAGACCTATCGGAGCTGGCTAGCCTTGCATTCTGCTCAGGTCTTTTGTATTTTCTTAGGTAACATTCTTCAATCAAGCTAAAAGCAGGTAAAAGTTTTGTTTTTAAAACATTTTTCTCATCTCCTGAGATTTATTTGCAGCAGTCAGTTTCTTCCATCTGCTCAAAGGAATGTCCATCAAAGAAAAAGGACTGTCGAATGTGTGCCAACATAATATTATACAGAATTACACAACTGGCATCATTATCCCGACCACGAAGGTTATAGAAACAAAGAATATGATGTCTAGTGGATTTTTATCCTGAGTGTATTCTTTAAACTATCCATATTGGATAACTTTAAATAAATATTGTGCAGATAAATTGACAAGTATTAGCACTCATCTGTCTTTCTGTATCTTGAGAAGAGCTTTTCTTCCTCTTTTCTTGCTACATCAGTTATTTACTGTATGTTTGCACACTGAACAAACTATAGAGATATTTAAAATGTATTTAAAATGTATTTTTGGGTAACATTTATTACAATTAGGCTGAAAATGAGCAGATTTAAATTACCAAACACATTTCTGTTTTTCTTTTTCCCAAAATACCAATCTGACTTTGGCAGAATAAAGTGCTCTGTAAACCAACTAGCAAAAGGATTGTGTATTTTTCTGTTTATTGTGCTGAACACATTCCCAACTCCAGGGTAACAGGACAGACAACAATTAAACAGAATGAGGTTTCTTTAACTCTGGGACAATTTGTACATCTTAATTTAGAAGTGATTGGAAGTTTAAACATTTTCAAAAGTAAAGCTGTTTGTTTATTCATTTATTTATTTATATCTTACAACTGGCCCTTTGAGGTCAACCATTAATCTCATGTGGCCCTCAGTGAAAATGAGTTTGTCACCCTCTGGTTTAAACAAAACATTTTTCTGACCTCTTCAAAACTATGATATTCCGACAACGTACATTCAACGTACATTTTTTCTGACCTTTTCCACTCTTTATTAAAATACAGCAATACTATTAAACACAACTTCTCCTTGAAGTTTAAATAGTAGTAAATATACTGAATATACCACAGTGCTGTCACATAGAAATATTGTAATAGTTGTAAATGTTTTCTCAGCCCCTCCCACCTGGGTGACCTTCCTGGTCTCTCCGGGTCTGAGATGGGACGTTAATGTCTGTGTCTGGATGGCTGCCATGCTGCAGCCTGTGCTCTAATGGATTGATAAAAAAAATCTCTGAGCACAGAATCAATCATGATATAAACCTGGAGTGAAGCTTGTTAAAGTCCAAGGAAAGTTCCTCTACTCTAATGTCCCTAATCTTCAGCAATTTTCTGCCGGACAGAAAGATTGCAGTTGTTACCCTCCACCTGCCATGCATTAGGGGGCCAGAATCATTTCAGGTGATGGACCAGCAGTGGATCTCAGGAATGAAGGAAGATTGTATGAAAGGCTCTTTGAGACGGAGCTCTCTTCTATGGGTTTGTTGCTCTGCATTTGCAACTGGAATACCTCAAAAAACAGCAAAAATAAATCAATAAAAAAAACAGAATTTAGTAACTTTGAGAAGAAGACATCTTTGAACATCTGAACAAACACAACTAGCTGTTCAATTCATCACTTTGCAGAAAGTTATGTATGCAATAACCAGTAACCACAAGCCTGACAATGATTAAATTGTGGGTTCTTGCAAATCCTGTTAGAAGCAGTTGGAGAAGCCAAAGGAACCAATTTATTTTAGATTATGTGTTTCATGTAGTTTTGTTTGAATATTATTCCATTTTCAGCAAATACAACAGGGACACGTTGGTATAAAAGTTACCACTTCTATCAAGTTACTTTTAATCAACTGAATTAAGGACAATTAGATTTTTTGTTCTTAAAAATCTTAGTTTTTTCTTTTTTTTTTTCTTGCATGCATCCAAAAGTATTCTGTAGTTCAGACATTCATAGACAATCAGAAAACAGACAAAAATCTGACAAGTAAAGCAGATTGTCTCATGATCTGTGTGTTGAAAACAAAACAATAAAAATTTCAAATACAAATTCTTTATTCCATATAAAATGCTTTATTACAGGTAGAGTAGCTTTTCCTATCCACTTAAATCTTTTGAAATGTCTTTGTAGAGATGTCCTGAGCTGAAAGCACAATTATTACAGATCATTATTTAGTTGAAAATACAACTGCACCATGCAACTTCTTCTATTCATATTTTCAATTTTGTCTGGTGATGGTGTACTCCCCATCATCACTATCTGCATACCTCATTTCAATAAAGCTATTCCCTTAAATACCCTTTCTACATCTTCCCAGTGACAGTGTGAGGGGTGGTCAAATAGCTGTGCTTATATATGTATATTGCTTCTAAAATAGTCCAGACTCTCCTGAGGATTATTTTATTTATTTATTTTTTATATCTTTTTCAATTTTGTGCCTTTAAACAGCCTTTTCACTTGACTATATTCCAGCGCTTTGTTGTCATTCAAAAGACTGAATATAACCAACTCCATGGGGCAAACTGTGGGGCTATCAATTGTTTTGTCACTATGTTTATGTCAGATTTGAAACAGGGTGTGGGTAAGTGTATAGCAGGGGAGGGGGCATGACTCAGGGGGGTTCGTTTAATTTCTATCAGTCAGACACTGTTCAGTTCAACAATAAATCTGATTTATTACCTTTTGTCCTGCATTGGTGCGAGTCAGTATGGAGACACAAAAAAAAGAAAGAAAAAGAGGAAAGGGGCCGCAGGCAGCGTGGTATAAATAAGAAGTGAAAGGGGGGAAACAGAATGGGATATTGGTGGGCACCGTAGTATTAAATCAGAATAATAAAGCTGTACATGCAAAAACCAGCATCTGATAGAGATGTCCCAGGGAGACACCGCTCCCTGGGAAACGGTATCCAGAGTCCACAGTTGGGCTGACACAAGGACACAGCTGCAACAGCCAGTTTTAATCAACAAACAGCAATACAACTCCCACTCAGTGATTAAAGTGGGTTATACCATAAAAAGCCAATCTGCTTCAACAGGTCTGCAGGCTTAAAGCATTACTGTGAAATAACTGCCTTCATCATTGATAAACGTGTGTCGTAACCCACTGTAATAATGTCTAATTCTCAGTGGCAGGTCGGTCAAAGATCAACACACATCACGGACTCTGCTAATGCTAATCGCTGCTATTGGAAAAACACTCCAAGGTTTATATTAAGGCTTCAAACGTTGGGCTCTGTCACATCACATGCTCTGAGTTTTATTTTATTTTTATTTTGGAGAACGAGAGACATGTAAGCAACTACTGTAAGCATCCATCACTAAACTTTCAGTAAACACAGCTTGTGCCCAAAGTTGAACATCATCACTTCCTGAAACATCATTTGTTCACAACATTCTGTTTCACGTTACAAAGAGAACCAGCAGAACCCTCCTAATCATTACTGTGGCTGCCATAAGTAGAACGTCATGCATATTTGTTTCTGTCAAACCAATTTTCTAAAATAAAATGATGTTGAGTGCTTTTGTTTTTGTTGTTGTTTTTAACCCCGGTGGGTCTCCAAAAAAATGAAGAAATACATAAATAACAGTAGATATGTTTGCTTGAAGCTGAGTTCCAAGGTGAGAGAATCCAAATCTTATTTGGAAACCATGTTATAATTGTTCAGTTGCTGCAGGCAAAATTATTTAGAATAGCAGTAAAATGCTAATTTACAATTTTAACAACCTGTCATGGGATCATTAAAACATGAATCATTGTGGATTTAGTCAGAGGTGATCAGAGCTGTTTAGCCTGACCAGTTTTTAAAATCTCTTTCTTCTGGAACAACATTATTGTAGTCAGATAAAATGGCACGATCCATAAAAACAACATTTAGAGAACTTTTTAAAAAGTTTTCTTGGCTTTTTTTTTTTGTATTTCATTGCTCTTTATCATCAGTGAATGCTTTCCCTTTGCTCATTATAGCCACTCAGATTGGCACTGTACCTTTGCCAACCTCTTGTCATTATGGACGAAAATGTTACTTGTTCAGAAATCTGTCCTTGTGGCAGCAGAGAATCAGTGCTTGACTGCATGTCTCCTGCTCATTATAGCCACTCAGACATGGTTACATCAGGTGGTCCGCGTTCTGCTTGTCACCTCTACAGGTATTTCTGATTAAATGACACGTTGCAGATGAGGGGCCGATGCATGTGGAGACGCAGCCATCTGCAAATGTATATCAGGACATGTGGGTCAGTGGCTACAGACGAGTCTCACTTTAAGCTCATGACAGTGGTCACTTTGTAAACTTTATACCAAACTTTTTGAACATTTAATTTATTTTGATGTAACAATTTAGAATGAGAAAATCCACTTTCTGCTATGACAACAGCTCTGGATGAGGCCCTGGCTGGCCAAAAGCATAGAATAACCCCCAATTTACACTGCGCCCGCTCTGCTATGCTCCGACCGCCGCAGTAAAAATGCACCTATTATAATCAATGAGAGCATTTAGTCTGCCTCCGCAGCGCGGTGACGTGCGCAGGTGACGTGCGCACTCGCACTGCCGTTCATCAAAATTAGAGTCGATCCTATTTTTTCAGAACGAGGGAGCAAATGCAGAGTCAATCAACAAAGGTCACACCACACCAACAAGAAAAGGAATGGGCACGTCCGTTTTTTTAAAATAATCTCCCAAAAAGCAAACTACATTTTGTCAAAATCTATGCTATTTTAATATATATACTGTACATATGGGTATAATAATACTTATATGTTGTCAAAATGTATTTTGCTGTTAGAGAAACAGATCACAACATGCAGCAAATGCACACACACAAAATGTTTGGACTTTTTTTTTTTGAAATATGGATTTAAAAAGATGATGCAGTTTCAGCTGTTGGGCTGAGCGGAGCCGCAGGCATTGTAAACTGGGGGTAATGCTTTTGAAATACCACAAACCACAGGAGGAGTGTCTTTTACCCTTTTTTAAAAAATAGAGACTGGTTTTAGTTTTTGTCTCCTCTAAATATATACTGATTTAACTGTGATATAATATAATTTATTATTTTCTTCCTTGTTTATTATAGAATATCGTAATTCAGATGATGCAGTTTACGTCCACTAATGTAAATCTGCAAACATTTGTTTAAAAAAATCAATTACATTTGAATAAATGTTGATTTGAACAATAATCCTTATATTACCATAGAAATTAAAATGTTTTCATGAACATTTTTTCTGCCATAATGTTACAAAACTTTGTAGGTGTTCCTTCACAAGCTGCCTTCTTTCTATAGAAACATAAAATACTCCTCATTTAAAAACATAAAGAATTGTTTTTGTCATGTAAACGTTTATTACATTAAATTATTAAAACATATAATGTGTTTTATTAAGAAAGCTGTGAATAAACAGAATAACTGTGCAATGAATGAATCAGCATATCTAAATGTTTTTAATCTTTTGCAGCTGGGGGGCGGGGGGGGATTTATCACACGCTTGTTTTATATTTAATTAGACTTTTCTTCTGCATGCACACTATCGCTCCAGGCTTCACATATGTTGCTTTCTGCACCCCTGGAGCATTTAAAAATAATCTGTTTACTCCCGTACCGCCACACTATTTCAGTCAGATGATACATCCTTGGAGCCGAGTTTATAAAGCTCAGAGCAAAAAACTTTGCTGCAATAATTAGTAAATACGTCAAATTGATCATGGTCAGTCATGAGGTTCTGTTTAACAGAACAGCATTTTTACTCCTGGAATGCAGTAATGATGAGTGCAAGAGTGGAAAAAACTTAACAGGGTTAGCCCCAGTTTAATAAGATGCAATGATATTATTTAATTACAGTTTTGGAGTAATGATCAAACAAGATGCTGTTTTGTCATTTCTAGCTGGAGAGAAATGAGGAACGAAGACAGCAGGCAGGACTGAGCTGGAGTCAAGCACCACTATGCCACACAGCCCTGGAGACTGCACTACATGTCACAATACAGACGCCTCTGGGGAAAGATCGGCAGGAGGAATGATAATAAAGAAAGAAGAAAATAGCAAGAAAGGTCAGCTGGGAGCCCTGGCAGAGAGCAAAACTTGGAGAAGGGGCAAATCTTCCTCTGCTAAGTCTCATGGTTAGAACAGACAACTGCACATCACAGCATCCAGTTATTTAATAACTGCAGCAGACACCAAAGAAACATTCATGATGTGTCTCCATGAAAGGGTTTCTTTGCTCACTGACAATAAACATTCCTGTATTTTTAAAGCCGGCTGGTGTTCTGTTAGCTCACATACAAATAAATGAGACAAAATGAAATAATCACATAGCTGAGGGCAGCTGTGGTTCAGCGGTCCAGTGGTTGTTTTCCAATCATAAAATCAACAAGTTGACCTGCAGAATGCTTAAGTGTTCTTGTCAAGACATTGTAACCCCCACTGCCCCTAAGATGCCCATCTGTTGGTGAAAATAAACATGTAGGTGTGAGATGCAAATAGATGATAGAATAGAATGATAGATGTTTGAATAATTGAATGAAAAATGCATTATAAAGCCATTTGTAGAATATATATGAGGTGAAAAAGAGTGAACCATTTACACGTCTTGTTAGACTTTTTAGACTCTAAGCTTCTCAAAGGGTCTGCAATACTCTTTACAAATATTGCTTTTTACAATTTTTGTAAATGTTTTCACTTTGTTCCTATTGTGGATGAGAAAATGTTTCTTTTCATCACATGAGTGTCACAGAACACACAAGAACTGTACTGTGATTTGACAAAAATCACAAAGCTCCTGCAGGGCTGGGAAAAGTGCAATTTTTATCTAAACATTTAGGTTGTTGGAGTAAATTATTTGACTTACAGGAGCTATAGTGGAAAGACAAAAACAGCATTGGGAGGAGATAAGAGACGGGTAAATTTCAGGTCAGTGGGGACTTCTGAGTGATAACTTCCCAGCTAACATCCTTCATCCACTGCCAAGGCTGTAGTCATGAGGGGTGCAGCTTACTGAGTGGGATTTATGCTCTATCCAAACTATGTCAGTGAGATAAGTGAACCATTGTATACCTCTTTCTAAAAAATTTTTCATACTCCTCAACTACTTTTTACAATCCAACCCATCATCTGGTGCCTTTAGAGACTGTAAACTATAAAGTATCGCTTTTTCCTCCATGAAAGACACAATGTTTTGTTTTTTGTTCATTCTATCTTCTAGTGCACCTGTTCAGGGTTTCATTAAAACACATCTGATTTCCAAACGTCTCAATAATACTTCCTGACAAATCATGACCTGGCTCTTGGACTGGACTTGTGGGGGTCTGATGAGTCACAGAGAAAAGTTTTTGCTGTACTGACAACCGCGTTATTGAAAGGTGGGGACATAATTAGGGGGCGGGCCAGAGAGAACAGTGGAACGTCATTAACAAGCTCACATTGTTGAAGTGGGAACTGTAATTAAAGAGTTCCCACAGCAGTGGGAGATGCCTTTGATTAGAGACGTAAAGGGACAAAGTGATTTTCTTCATTTACTAGTAGCTGCAATGACCTTCACACCAACTGGCAGTAGATGGCGTGTCTAGATAGTGTAAGTTTCTAGATGTGAATATGTGTGCATCACAAATACGTGTAAGCTCGTTTGTGTGCATGTGTTTTTGCTTCAGGAAGAAACAAAAGAAACTGTATGCGTCCGAGGTCAATTAGACACTAGAGTCCACAGTCAATGACATTGTTTAACTGAATAGGAAAACGACAGGAGGTTCAGTGAAGAACAGCCATTTCACTGCTCTCTATAAAGAAAAGGTCAGAGGAGAATATGTTCAACAAAAGGGCAGGAAGGAACATTATCGTCAGACCCCTCAGGGCCAGAAAGAGAAAACAAGTCTCAACTGTGAATCCTTTGCTTGTTCTCTGAAGAGGCTTTTGTTACTAATGAATGAATGTGCTGAAATTTCACCATAGCTTCTCCTTTCTATGAATTTAGCTTGTAGTATAAGACATTTTTTTTGCTTTCATTCTGACTCAAGTTCTTTGGATTCCCTCATATTTGGGGGGCTAAAAGTTTGTCTGTACATAGTATTCTCTTGATATGAAAGAAAGGATCTCTGTCTGTCTTGAAAAGTTGACCCGACACTCGAAAGTCCTGAACAACATGATGAGTCACACAGCAAACATCCAGGGTCAGCACAACAACTCTGGCAGGGTTTATTACTTTCCTGTGCTGTTGGGGGAAAAATAAGAACTGGATTTCTAAAGTTTATCACTAGCTGATGAAGACAGAAGGGGTATTTATACAATATTGTTGAGAATTTATTTTCATTTTAACGTCTAAAATTACTTCCAAGTCCACCTCCATCATGAAATCACACCCACTGTGAAAACATTTACATTTTTCTACACAAACCTCAAATCAATTACATTTCACTCCGAACTACTATATTCTAACACTTATATAATTCTAGCTTTACTCTGGTGAAATAAAAATAGTAACACACATTTGAAGAAGTCATAACTGTTCTAGTTAATGCAGCAAAAATACATTTAAAAACTGAACTTATAACAAAGGTTTGTAAGCGCTTACCTACAAAAACATCCTTCAAAAGTTGCTGCGAGTAAAAAAAATAAATCAACATTCTGACACTTCTACTGAAATTCTGTGTCTTGCTTGTCCAACTTTACTCTTTAAAAGTGCAGACATATTGAAGCAGTGGTACATAAACAGCAGGGAGGCAGAAATCAGCTCTTGAATGCTTCATTCTCAGGCAGCATAGTTAAAAAAAGTGTCACGCTCCTCAACATTTCTTTCCTTGCCTGAAAAGAACCAAGGGGAAAGAGTTATTTTGTGCTTTTTGGTGTGTTGTTTGAGCTGAAAGTTGTGTCCTTTAACCAAAGACCTTTTCTGTCATTTCTCAAATTCATGACAGAAAAAATGTTGTTTATGTATCAATAAGCCTTAAGACACGAGGTGCACTAAAACAAGTAACACTGGCACATTTCCCTACATACTCAATGAACTGAGAGTTGTTGAAGTTGCCAGGACTGTAGCTTGTCAGCACCGCTAACACAACTACTAGAAAAGTATTGGCATTCTATTAATCAAATTGTCAACGTTTGGGTGATTTTTTTCTGGATCCCAGGTGTTTCCTGTAAAAGAACAACCCCTCAACAGTTTTTATCTTTTTTTCTAACCTTACATAAAAAATAGTCATCAACAAAGTGTGAAGAAAAAGACATTGTCGGACATGAGCTAATGGTTCATATCTTAAGTGAGGGTTGGATCATGGAAGGACTGGTTTCAAAAGAGCTTTGCCTTTTGGCTCAGCTCCTTTTTCACCATGACAGTCTGACGCAAAACACTCATTAATGAAGATAAGAAACTGTTAAAGGGACATGTCATACAAAATCCACTGAGTGAGTGAAGAAAAGTTGGATTTAGTCTCTCCTGATGCTGTGTAGAAATCTTTATATTCCGTTTGGGTCATCCCCCCCAACACATTCAGTTTTCGCTATTTTCTGTTATGATTTTTTATGAACGATAGGGTGTGAAGCGCCTTTAAAGAGACAGCCTCAAAATGAGTTGATCTGAGACACACCTCAGAAAAGGGGTGAAAGAGGGCTTGTGGAGTTACACTAAGGAGGAATTCAAACTAAAGTATTGCAGTTCCACTTTAGACCCCAGCTGAGTGATTTAAATGTGAAATAGAACCAAAAAGAACAAGTCTCCTTTAAGATTCTCATGGCTACTCTGGCATAAAACTTAATATTTTTATTATTCTTTACTGTTTTTTCCATGAGGATATTCCGTTTTATCTAAAACACGTGGCCAAGGCAACTTTCTTTTGTGTGTTTAAGACCTAAGAGCTTCCATGCTAACCCCATCTCACAATAAAGAAAACAACAGATCTGTGGTCAAATTGGTTCCTACAGGAGGACACCTTCCTAGATCCTGAACAGTTCAAATCATTACCAGTCTCAGCTGCTTTGTTAGCATAAATGCCAGGTGGTTTTAATTTTGTGGCTGGTCACTGTGCTGTCCCACTTACTGCCTTCATTGTTTACGCAGAGAGACATGTTGGCTGCCTAATGGCCGTTAACAAAAGACAGATAAGACCACGACACAAACAACAAATCTCCTCGGCAGACGCCAGCGCCATGAACACAACCATTATGGAAGGTTTGACTGATTTATTTACCCGTGAAAGCATATCAGCAACCATCACAAACTAAGCAGACTGCATTCAAACAACCATGACCCATTAGACAGGTATTGATGATGGAGACCACTTTGTGGAAAAACTGGTGTCTCACATGATTTACACATATATCACTAGGAAAATAAGTTTGGCCTTTAAATGAATGTGCAGCACTAAATGCCAAACAGAATAGCAAGGATCACTTATACTGGATAAATGTAGAGAGATTAAATATCTAATTGGCAGCAGTCAACATTTAACAAAAGCAAGGCTGAATAACAGCAAAACGGAGAATATTTTTCACTTTGACGACACTCATTTCAGAGTTTCAAAACTGTGGCAACCTTTGTATGGGAGCTGAAAAGGGATTTTTTTATATTTTTCTAATGAAGCATACTGACACTCAGTGTATATACTACACATAAGATTTGCAGTATGCTTGTACACACTGATAATTCCATAAATATTTAAACCTGATTGAAATGATGGTGTGAATACGAAGAAGGAACGGTGTTCCATCTGTAAACCGTAATGCAAATCATTTTAAAAGTATTCCGCTGAGAGCTGGTGTGCACAGGCTGACTAAATGTAATCAGATAGTCTCAGTGTCTGACAAGTGTTGCAACATTATGCTGATCTGCAGAGATCAACCTGCATCTCTGATGAACAATTTGAAAATCAGGCCTGTATTTGATCAACTTATCTTCATGAACTGCTTCTCTCTGTTCCTTTCTGACATCTGCTGTCATTTTGCTGAGCAGCCAAAGGTCAAGCCAGTTTATCTCTGTCTGCACTGAATCCATGTAGAACAACACAAGCTTCAGTGCATTATCTCTACCTCAATTTTACTATTTTTAATCAATCAAATTAACACCATGTCATGTCTTCCAGTGGATTTTTCTGTTACTGTTTACTGATCTGATGACTGTCACAACCACTGCAAAACATTTTTCTATAAAGGCAATCAATATGTATTTTGAAAAGCACAGCTCTGGGTTTAGGCTGTTGTACCCCAGTGTAAAAAAATAACATAAGTACAGTGATTTATTGTCCTTTATGTGTGCAGTCCAATTAGTGTTTGCACATAAAATTGTCCTATTTATCTTGTTTTTTTTTTTTTTTTTTAGATCAACAGGACCATCTAGATAAACAAAACATTTGTGCGTGTGCTAAAAGGAAAGACGCAGCGTTTTGCCTGACTCGGCCAGGTCTTTGTTTTCAATTTGTCAGAGTTACAACCCCCCAGGCACTCTGTGAGAGCACTTAAGCTTGGTGATAAATACACACAGCCAGTAAAGCAAACCTGAGCGACAATTCAGGGGCGACTCAAAGCTACGCTGGCTTTGAATCACTGGTTATGGCTCATCTGCAACATCCTCACATGAGAACATTCTCATTGATCTTATGAAGCTAAATATACTTATTGTTAGATTATTAAATAATTTACCCACATTGTAAATAATTTACCATAAATGTCCTCATGTTAGCAGCTGAAGCAACTTGAGAAAATGTACAAATCACTTGCCCATGAAGAGACATCTGAAGAATCTCTTGTGTAAAATCACAGAGAAGAAGCAGGGGCGGAGCTACAGTGTTTTGCAAGGGGTGTCCCAGGTGTTTTTTTTAAGGGGGCACAAACAAATAAAATATAATCTTGATTCAATATGGCCGCCACGGCTGATTTCAAATGGCTCTAACTTAGGTGTTGTTACAGCTACTGAGAAGCAGAGAGCTTCTCAGTAGCTGTAACAACTGTTCAAACGGTTGACCAGTGTCAACCGTTTGGTTGACCAGGCAGTTAAATGCTCCAACAGTAAATCAATAATCCAAGATGGCCACCTACGCTAAAAAAGAAAAATACAATATATCAGAATTTTTTAGATGAGGGCTAAAATGTAGTTTGGTAGTAGCTAAGACTGATTCTCAGTGGATTCTGAAATCAAATAAAAACAGCTGCTTGACGAATCTCTTTTGCTGCTCTAACTCAGAGATTCCGAACTGGGGTCATAGGACCCCCTAGGGGTTCATGGGCTGTACCTTTGTGGTCCTCAGAAAATTACAATAAATTGATCAATTCTCATATCATTAAAAAAATCTGAATAAATACATATGGGAACAATGCATCAGTAAAACAATGCTAAACCAAACAAACAAAAATAAATAAATAGTCCCATGGCATTTGGGGGTTAAAATGGCAATAAATTATTTTTATTCAGCATGCGATTCATGAGGGAGTCCATGTCATGTTTTTACCCTACTAAGGGGTCCCCAGATCCAAAATGTTTGACAGCCCCTGCTCTAACTGACCATCTTTAATTGCCACATGCAATCCCCACCTGTGAGACATTTGTTGAGTAGTAGAAATTAAAAGTCTTTATGTCAGTTATTCTGTTTAACTTGTGACAAATCAGCAGTAGGGAGCCCCGAAACATTTAGTTTAACGTTCAAAACTACAAAAATCCCTTTTGTCTTAAAGTTAAAGAAAGGTTCTTGCAGAAACAAAGGATAAAAGAGTACCTTTGACTTTGTAGCAAATAAATCAAAGCAAATCAGCTCAGTGGAAAGAAAAAGCAGGAAAAAGAACAAAAACATTGAGGTTCAATATGTGATGTAAATTCAGCATTCGATAGGTGAGACCTTCCTGGAGTAGCTCTGGGACAGGATGAAACGGAGTGGGGTGTTCAGAGTGCTGAGGAGGCTAATACCTGTTTATTCTGGCCAGGGAGAGTTTAGGTACTGGCACTTCAGTGAACAAGCAATCAAATGGTGAAAAACAGCCTCGTTGGTGACATAAAGCCTAATTGTACCACAGCCTTCCACTGCAATTTCTGACACAAGAGCAACTGCAATAGAGAAAATTAAACATGCAGAGCAGAGATGGAGTGCTGTATAATCATAGGTTAGAACAGATGTTAAAATGAGTGGTTCACGTTAAGTAGGTTATATGAGTCTTTAATCTTGCTGTGTGAATTGTGCACATACATATGAAACTGTATAGTGTGCAACAATGAAAGTAATGTCAACTTATTAGTAAACATATACACTCACCGGCCACTTTATTAGGTACACCATGCTAGTAACGGGTTGGACCCCCTTTTGCCTTCAGAACTGCC
>JARVJO010000002.1:8796007-8815661 GCA_031762555.1 Cynodonichthys magdalenae | reverse complement strand
GCTACTTTCAACAAACCAAACAAACCCCAGAGCACTTTTATCCAATGAGAGCAGAGCAGGGCGGGTCAGTAAAGCCAAGTGAGTCTGCAGGAGCAGGAGTCCTGAGTGAGTAAACCTCTCCTCCCTCACTCACTTCACTCCCGGAAATTTGTTCTCTAAAACCTAACTTTATATTAAATATTTATGCTCAGAGCACCATTATCTAACAGATATGTCCAACTTTGCACGTGTGCCCAACCTCCTCGTGCAAATGCTGCGCGTGACGCGCAACATTCAGTTTGTTCATCACGCTTTTGCTCTCCTATAGCTTCACAAGTTATAAAGCGCAAACTGAGCCCGAACCGGGCCGAGACCACTCCCATGGGAGTGCCCCGCAGCGCGTGCATGCTGTGGGTCAGATTTGTTCACTGATGAACATAAACGTGTACCTCCTCCTCCTCCTCCTCATCGTCAGGAGAACATCACCATGTTCTTTAGGAGACGGTTTCAAATGTTTTTGTAGTTTATCATATCCATAGATGTCTTAGTAAGCAAGCAGGGTTTGACAGCATGTTTTTTAAGAAAGATATCGTCAGATTATCGATATCGAGAAATGACAAAAAATTAGAGATATTTTTTTTTGTCCATATCGCCCAGCCCTACATTCATAGTGCTGTTTGATCTGAGAAAATACTGTTATGTACCTGATTTTGCATATTTCAATCCTTGATTTTTCTTTTTCTGAATTCCTTAAATACTAACTTGTAAAAGAGGCCAGCTCAAAAAGAAAAAAATTTAACATTTTTATATATCTAAAATTGGTGTATATATTTATATAAATATCCTTTATAAAAAACTCGTTGAGGCCTTTTTTCCCAAGGTTGACCTGGCAGAGAGGTCAGCAACACACGTCATGAAAAACTAATCAAAACAATTCTCAATATAGGACACAACCATATCAAATGAATAATATTTATATTTAAAGTGCAACCAAAGCATAATAAGTACTTTACAGTAGCTAAAACACCATAGTTAAAGTATAAAGTACATATTTGCTTGATTAGACAACAGAAGGAGCCAGACAGTGATTTTATAACTCAGATATTAAAGAGTCGTTCTCAGTTGTCATAATCTGCTTAAATGTTCTTTCAAGAAATATTCTTTGGAACCAGTAACAAAATATAAATCTCCATCCACGCAAAGAGAATGTGTTTGAGAAAGGAAAGGCCATCGGATGATAAGTCATCAAATATGTGTTTTACACAGTGAGTGCTAAGTGTCTGCATTCATGCTCAAGTATACATCTGAGCAGGAGAATGTTTGCCTTCTGTGATAGGAGCGTGTAAAGTCAGACATTACAAACATGGTGCTGCACAATTCCACTCCCTGTGTCTTGGTCCAGAACAGATGGCCACAGATCCATACAGCCAAATTCTTAATAGAAGCACAGCTGCTGGCAGACAAAGTGAATCTCCCTCCATATGCACTTCTTAGGAAAACCCATCACCACTCTGTTTGCCCTACTGTGAGGGTGTGACACCGTCCAAAAGCTGTAACTCAGACGACGGATACTTTTCACTTCATATCGGTCCTCTGCAGGTGCTTTAACAAAAAAACAAGCTCTGTTGATGGTGGACATTTATGTCCTTGATTTCTGCTTACATTAGGCTGTAAACAACATGGAGACGGGTCAATAAAACAGGCCAGACACTGTGTGGTGCTAAAATCAAATGTGGATAAATTGAATTGAATTTAGTTCTATGTAATCTAATTGAAAACATCCAGCCTACTAACAAACTGTCTCAGAGTCATGATGAAAACAAACAGTTTCCTTGGTTCTACCAAGACATAATGAGATTTTATTTTGAAGAATTTTAGATTGTAATAAAAAAACAAACTGCCAAGAAGTCAACACTTTTTGTTTCTGACCTTTAAAGGTGTTCCACTGCAGAATTACTGCCCTGTAATTGTGTTTACATAGGTTTTAGAGGTTTTCTTCCTTCATATCAGTTTTCAAGTACATCCTGTCCACATTTTAACTAATAAAATGTGTAATACTAACTGCTACTTTAATGACATTGTTTGGTTGTTCAGTTATGGAGCATGCTCTGTGCCCCTCTGCTCAGTGTCCAGTGGGCTGGAAAAAGCTCTTGGGTCTTTTATGATCTTGAAACGGATTAAGATAATACAGAAAATAAATGACTGAGCTTCAGTGGGGCAGTTCATACAAATCTTTGTTCGTTATATGAAGTGTAACTGCCATCACTGTTCTGACGCTGGGGAGGGTTAAATCTATTGTGCACTCGTTAAGAGGATAAAAATACTGGCAAGAAAGAGCAAGCAGAATGACTTTTTTATTTTTGTAGTTAGACTTGTTGAACAATCAGCCAAGCTTCTGTTTGCATTCATTTTTTACTTTCCTGAGTTCCAGCAGAAATGTTGAGACATGACTTTGCAGCACATTACAGCATTACTGTGGGAGTAATCTTAGACCTGTTAGATGGGAAATTCCATTGTTTTATTTATTCTGTTCAGTCATAATGTTTTATACTGATAATTTATATTACATATTTTAAAAAAATTAATAATTTTCCTTTACTTTGACCAGAGATTACAACATTTTAATCAGTTCATACCTAATTTATAGAGATGAATGTGGCTCAGATGTAATTAAAAACTCTTACAGTGCTGAAATATTGCATTCATCTGATAGAAAACAGTTCCTGCAACAACTCAGGCCTTCTTAAAAAACATTCAAATTATTAAGAGATGAAACCTGCTGTTTAAAAAGTATACTGTCTTAATAAATGCAAAAATAATCAGATTAAAGAAAGACAGATATGAAATATGAATTTCACTAAAATGCTAGAAAATCAGTTTTAACTATCTGAGGAAGCAAAGGGCTTCAGATCTCTAAATGTAAATAATTAACTTCCTTGAATGCTTTGTTGAATAAGTTAATAAATCTTGCATATTACACACTCCATAAAACAAAATGTTGGAAACAAGCGAACCCACCACCTTTCACTGTGTGCATCAGAGTACAAATAGTTTTTAAAGTTTCATTTGTTTCAGTACTAATGGCACGCCGCTGCTTTCACTTCTTATCTGGCTCTCTGAAGCTGCCCCATAGTAGCTGTGTGTTCACAAAGGGCTTTACTCTTTTAAAGCCTCTGACTGAGTTTTTGAGAATGTTTCTGTTTAAAAAGATGAGTGTTTTGGGGATGATGGTGGGGGGGGGTGTAAATATTTCAGTGACTGTACTGGAAGAACACAGAAGCTTAATGAAATCTTTACAGGATCAGCAGCTCTATCAAGAGGAATGATTGGATGTAAATGATGAGGTATATAGAAAAATATCTTAAATTTAAAAATGAAGAAAAAAAATATGACATTTCTTTCTTGAACTGAAGCAAAAATTGTGCAAAATAAAAAAAAGAGGTTCTTGTATGAAGGGGGTTGAGGTGAAGAAGCAGGCTGGAGATGAAGACAGGAAACAATCATGACTGAGAAGTAATGAAGTTGATGGTTTGATATTCAGTGAAGGTCAAACAAAGTGGTTTGTGGTCACCTTCGTCAGGTCAGGAGGATTTCAACCAAAACTTGAGGATGACTCAAATCGATAAAGTGAAATTGTTAAGTTTGGATCTCAGGCAGCCTGGGGGGATATATGATTGTGAAGAGACTAAGGACAGATGGTGTTTAAACACACTCATGCTGAGAGAGTTGAGGACTTTGTCAGAAACTCAACAGAGGGTGTTTTGCTGTCCAGCTCCTGCTATGGTTCATACTCACTGCAACTGGAGTATGGCAGCACCCCATGGCAGCAGTGTGGACAGGCTGCACCATCTGTGCAGCATGAGTAATCTGACTGTTCTTCTAGGCATGTTTGAGGAAACACAAACACGTTTTTACTCTTATGACTGTAGAGCCTCTATCAGGAATACAAATGTTCTTTAAACTACATACCTTAAAGGGGGGTGGATGCGAAATCAAAATTTTAAGCTTTATATCATGCTATAACAGCATTCCATTATCAAAAACATACATAGTGTTGTTTTCACTCACTCATGAAAGTTTGAGGAATCCTTGAATCTCCTGTGGTAGTCATGTGGAGCTGCCTAAACACACGTTGGTACAAAGCTCCACCTACTTACACAATGCAAACTCGTCAGGCAACATAACACTGATTGTAGAGTTAAAAAAACACAATATCCAGTCATTATTGTTGTTTATATATTTATATGACCTTTTGGAGGGCAGAGGGAGGAATTCATGCTCTTATTTTGAAATGAAGATGGTTTCCTATTCTGTGTGCTTTCACTTCCAGTCACCAATCCATCCTGTACCCAGAATGCATTGCTTCAGTTTTACAATAAACAGTTTAAAATTACAACTATATTCTGCATGCTTTTTTTACTGAAGCCCTACCATACGATAAACACAAATGACCAAGAAGCAGCAGAACCAGCACTCCACAACAACTGTTTATTTAACACCATGAACCAAACATCTGTTTCAACAAATCCCCTCCCCAAACTGCAGCATCACTGTGCAATGCTGTGACATGAAACAGTTGTGCCTCTAGTTGGCACTATTGTACAAGCATGGTTGATGTCATTACTGGATTTTTCTCTGGTGAATTCTGAGCTAATTTTGCACTTTAGTTTTAGCTTCCGCTAAGTTAAATGGGGCATATGTGCTTTAGAACTTGCGGATCTAAATAACAACAAATTGTTGAATTAGTCCTGCCCACCACCGGTTCTTTGGTTCACAATTCTCGTGCAAACCCCATTTCAAAGTGGTGCATGTAACAATTCTGCATCTTATTAACATATTTATCTGACAGTAAGTGAACACAGCTCGTGTATTTAACCTACCCACAAGGAGATTTTACTCTCTGATCAAAGTCCCACATCTGCAGAGCCTCCGAGCACATAATACTGACTGAATCAGACATATATATGGGTAAGTGAACGATAAATAATAAATGGGCATCAATCCAAAATGTGAAAATGCAATACCTTTTTTAAATTAGGATGGATTTTCTGACCATCATGGAATGTGACAGCTCACACAAAAAACACACAACTTAGCTTGTGAGGACAGCTGGCAGGGGAGACAGATGGGAAAATGTTTAAAATTGAAAATCAAAATAGATCTGAAAGTTTGTAGGTCATGTTTTAAGCTTACCTTT
Organism: Cynodonichthys magdalenae; assembly: GCA_031762555.1. Classification (NCBI taxonomy): domain Eukaryota; kingdom Metazoa; phylum Chordata; class Actinopteri; order Cyprinodontiformes; family Rivulidae; genus Cynodonichthys; species Cynodonichthys magdalenae. The sequence continues at coordinate 8,810,485 of JARVJO010000002.1, read as the reverse complement.
TCAATCCCAATTTTCAAATTTACTCCGCTTTAAAGCAAAAGTGGAAGCAACTGCATTAACCGTGGAATGAAATGTTTAAAAGGCTTTGGAAAGAACTCAGTGAAAAGGTGTATTTTTATATTCAATAAACGTCTTACATGCAGAGTGCAAGTGGGCAATGTGACACATGCACCGGCACACAATCTTGGATTTTTTTTCTTCTTAAGACCTCCAAAAAAGCATATTTATAGGGCCACAGTTTTGGTCTCAAGCTGTTCAACAGTCCAAATAAAAAAAGTGTTTGTACTGGTTGTGGTCTCACGAAGGGTGGAAAATTAAGAAAACACACATCCAAACACTTCTTTCAAAGTTCTCCTCATACGGGGACAGCAGAAGTTAGTCTTGCCCTCCATTCAAACTGCTAATTACACAGACATAATCACAGCACAATTAAGTTCTGCTCAAACAGAAGGGAGGGGGTAAAAATGAGAGCAATCGTTAGCAACTAGCACAAACAAAAAGGACATCTTTAAAATGAAAGAGCAGCAATAACAGAAGGAAGGCACCCCTACCTCTAAGCCTTCAACACGCATTATGAGTCTGAGCTCTCCTCTCATGTTCAGACGTGGATTGGCTGCGAGTCAGGATCTTTGTGAAAAGCTATTTGTTTCTGGTATCCTTATTAAAGGAATTAATGTTATGTTAATGACTTTTAGCCTATTACTGCACTGCTGATGGATCCATCTGTACTTGAAAATGTCTTTTCTTCCAGAACCTTGCTGCATGGATATTTGTGTCACAGTCGTTGTCAGGTAATTTATGGAGAGACATTAAGCCTTTAATACAATGTGTTACAAAAAAAGACCACAGTTTAATGGCATCGCGTAGATGAGCAAACTTGCCATCAATAATGCTGTCTAATGAAGTCTGAGGGCCGACTGGGAATGCAAAACAGTTGTGGCTAAAACTTAAAAGAGAATAATAAGATTTTGTGTCTAAACCAGATCAAGAGTGAATAAATGCAAATAGAACAGAAACACAGATTTAACAGGTAAATGTCAATTATTTTGGAAAATGTTTTTAAAAAATTGCATCCTTTTTCAAACTAAAACATGTGTGCAGAGGTTTTTTTTTTCATCTGTTTTAAGCTTAAAACAAAAACATTTAACACAAATGAAAAACTGGAACAAATGTTCCTTTTGAAGTTATCAAGCTGTAGCAGCCTGTTTATAAAAAAAAGTTCAAAACTTAAAGAAGTAAAAAAAAACTTTGTATCCTCGAGAAAGGTTAAGGCACAGCTATTCCAAAAAGCAGAGAGCTGTGATATTAGTTTTACTTCTCATTGTACAATGTGCCCCTCTGTCACCAGGCTTCCACTGAACTCATTTATTTTTAAATGTTTGCTTTTCTTTTAGATTTAATTTGTCCTTTTTCATTTACATCATTTTGTTTCACCCTCTCCTGTTGTAAAACTGGGAATAAAAGTTGAGAACAACCATTTTCCAGACAATCAACTTTGAATAACATGTATGATAATTTGGCAAAAAATTTAAATGCAAAATATTTTCATTTCATTGTGAAGATTTTCAGTTTGTTTAACTAAAATTATAAACTAGTTGGGGAGAAATCTATCCAATAAGTGAATATTGTGATTTTAATAAGCCCCAACGTTTTGTTTGGCATTTGAGACAATATGCAGAAAATTCAGAAATTCTTAGAGCTCAGATAAAACTCTAATTTATCTGGATTAAAATGTAAAACCCAAGATATTTAAACCTTTCCTCAATGTGATAAAAGATAAAAAAAGGTAAAAAGAAAAAGTGTTTAAACTTCGTAAAGAGAGGATTTTATACAAAAATGTTGTAAAAAAGATGGTTTGCTTCATAAATTCTCTCAACCTTTTCAACAGAATCTGGTTTATTGTTTCCTCACTGCTTCTTCTCGTCTCCTGCTGTCTCTCTGCTTTGTCCCACACTAAAGAGGACTGAAGATGTGAAATTCATTGCTTTGTTGGTGATAAATCTGAATGCCAATCTGTGATTTGACCTTTATCTTAAAGCTCCATCTCTATTTGTCTAAAACCCTCTGTGAATACAAATTAATTTGTTGATTTGGTCCATTCCACTGCCTATAGTGTGCCTATGCTTTAAATGCTTTAAAGTCTGTTTTATTTCTATGTTTTTCTCCCTGTAGACAATCCATACCAAAGAAACGCCGACTAGAAGTCAACTTTAGACTTCCCGACAGAGACGGAGCTGCCAGTCGCCGTACAGAATAATAAAACTGATCCACTGTATCTTTTCCATCTTTGGATAGTGTTCTTGTCAGCTTTAAAACTTTCATCTGAAATGATAAAGTCTTAAAAATGTGAGCCGTTCCCACTCTTCCAGTCCTGAGTGCAGAACATGCTCTGATTTTATGTTTTCACATCACTTGTGATAAAAGCTGGAGCGGGTAAACACACCAGACTGTGGGCCGATTGAGTCCGAGTGATTTAACACTGGTCTGTTCCCCATCTTGTCTCAGACAACAGATCCGTAGTTCTACATTCAAGTCTATTCTGGAAAAATGCTCAGCTTCCTTTTACTTTTTCTTTTGATTGACATTTTAGACAGATCTACCCACTGATATTATTATTCAAATTTAATTGCAGAGAGTTGCAGAATTCATCAAGCAAAATGTTTTGGTCTTAAAATAAATGAAATCTGCAGGTGTGTTTGATTTACACAAATCAACTCTTAGTTAAGAAGTAAAAGCATTAATGAAAAACATGAAAGAGCCTTGACACAATTCATTATCTGGCCTGAATGGATTGATAAAATTATTAAACAGCTTTTGCAAATCGACTTTGAAAGGCACGGCTACGCATCGAATAAATAAGACCTGCAACATAAAAAAGACTGATCAGGTTATAGCAACATGTGTTTGATCGAGATGGAACAGGAGTATAATAGTGCTATAGTGGTCTTCAGAGTTGATAGCCTTTTTACAGCTGCCAGCGTCTCTGAGATGCATGTTATGAAATAACAGGCAGCTCATTCATTTCCATGCAGACTAAAATTTGGGCATTTCTGTTTACACACATGAAACAGCTGAATGAAGAAGCTCAGTGCTTTGGAAAGAATGGTGTTTTATTAAAAGCTGATTTTATTTTATTGAAACCACTGAACATGTTACTCGTTATGTGGTTAGGCACGGTGGCATAATCTGTTTACTGGAGTGTTCTCATTCAGAGGAAACACATTGTGTCCCTCAGCTGCAGCTCCAGATACCTTGCAGCCATTCAGACAACTGGGAGCAAAATGAGCCAAAACAGTCCAAGACAAAGATGGTCTACAGCTGGTGTTGTAAATCATTTAAATGATAAAGCACATTAAATCCTTGGATGAGACTTGTGCTAAGCTAGGTGTGGACAGTTAGGCCTTTTGATGAAAACAGATTCTATGTAAAACGCACATCCTACTCTACGCACATGCTTCAGATCATTTTTTTCTTAAGAGCTAGACCACCAAAGTGATGCTTAGACACTTTTGAGATGCAAAACCTGCCTAAAGTTACCAAAAAGAGGGAAACTTTGGGTAACTCAAAAACACTGGAGTTCATACATTCACACAAAATATGGAGTAAATTCTCTGTCAGATGTATTTGGATTAGCTTCTATCAGATCAGTGGAGTAAAACCATCAGCTGATATTACAGACACAAACAGGAAAACAGTACAAACATTACATCATATAAACGCACCTCAGTTACAAACTGCTTCAGGTCACAGTTTTCTTATATCCATAACATCAAAGAAGTTTACAACGTTAGCCTTAAATCAGCTTTGATGACTTACATCTACTGAAGCAGAAGCATCATTCTGAGCCTCATTCACTCCTGCCTGTAATCACACAGCTGTCTGAAATTATCCTCAGAGAAGATCCAGACAATCCACTAAACACACACAACATGCACTTGTCTGGCCTCCAGTATATGAGGGTATCAGTGGAAGAAGTGCACAATTTACTGGGTTAAATAATATTATCGGAATGACACTTGGTAGAATTGGTGCTTAATGATTGTGTTGTGTAGTACACACCATATTTGATGCCAAAATGCAAACCAATTAAAAAGCTGGGGGGAAAAAAATAATTTTCTCAAATAGGATTCATTATAAAACAGGTTCAAGGGGACAAGGAAGTCAAACTGAAGTTTCTGAAATGAAAGTTCCGCATCTTCTCCTGAAACTGTTCTTCATTAATATTGCAACACTATCAAAGATCATCATCATCATCATCAAGAACTGCCTCAGGACACGTTGTGCATCTCAGATAAACTCTCTGCACTGAGAAAAGTTGTTTTGACACGCTGGGAATAACAATAGGTTTGTAACTTTTCATCGATGAAAAGATTTAAACCAATCTTCTCCCTTTCACTGCATTCTTGTCAAAAATAAAATGTCAATATTCTTAAAGACAAATGGAGCAAATATAAGTTGAAAATCTTCAACTGTACACTATTTTGCCAATCACTTTCAAAACTTCTTTTTTCCAATTATCGTTGATTTTTAATTTTTTTTTTATGTTCTTGTGCTGTAATTTCTCAGCATCGTATTTATCATGTTCTTGGTGACAAAGATCCTATACCAAAGTACTGGAATAAATGGCCCCTTGCCCCAATATTGACAGGCACAACTCAATTGAATTTAATGCTTGGCTGCGTTCATGCTTTCCTCCTCAGTCTAACAAACAAACTCATTTATTCTAATTTCTTGATGTCTCCATTTGCATCTGCGAGCTCTAAGATCAACTCCACCCTCTTAATGGGCTGTGCTTGACTAGTGTGCCATCCAATAATTAACCACTTAATCACAACCAATTAATGTAATAATGGATGGCTTATTACCAGGATTGCTATAGGCATTTAAAAACAAGTTAACAAATATCAATTACAAATAGGTTGGAATATGCATATAAGTAGTCCCTGCTCTGTTAATTGAGCATCAGTGGATAACAATGTGTTTATTCGACATGGGCAGTCGAACAATAATGTTGAGTTTATTACAGTAATTAGCATGTGACCTCCTTTTGAGGAAAAATATTATAATAAATTGATTTACTCTAGGCAAAAACTCTCAATAAAATTCTGACTGCTGTGATGCATTCAGGGTGTGTTTGCTGGATATGTTACACTTTGTCAAACTGCAGAGGAAATAACTGCAACATCAAAACATGAGTAATAAAAATCACCTTTTCATTTAAAGGAAATGAGTAAAAAATAAAAAAGTCAAGATGGACAGAGTTGAAACTTCAAACTTTGCGTTAGCCTTGAGCTGTATTTGTGCAACTCTGAAAAATAAGCCTTTAGTTTGTATGTTTCTTTAAGCCATCTCTGCCATTGGGTACATTGAATGTGACATTTGATGTATTTGTTATATTTATCCACACATGCTGGGTCATGCTTGTTTATGTCCTTGTGGCTTATGGAGACCAAACAATGAGACAAATATGACTTCCATTTGGCCTCTATTTGAAACAGAGCAGAGTGTAATCGGTGAACATAACACAGAGGACATTACTCGAAATGTGCACCAAAATGAACGAGGTCAGAGAAGTGGAAAGAGTGAAGGGGGACAAAGTGTAACAACTGCCTTTTAATGCTGGTAGAGGGGAGGCTTTAACGGTCACCCTCAGTCCATAACCAGGTGAACAGATTTAGAGTTAACCTCCTAAGACCTGGCCTCATGTGGACAAAAAGGAGTTCAGGTCTTAGGAGGTTAAGTTAGAAAAGCAAAGAGACATGAGGGTCCACTTTTTCTTTATGATACTACAGGGGTTCAGTGTTCTATAAAAACTTTGGCTGTTGTTTATTGTTAATCTTTTTATTGTTGTTTAATAGAAAAATTGGGAAATTTCACAAACAATGGCTAACTGTAAACAATAATTCTAAAGCAGATCAGTGTTTGTCACTAGTTGTACAGGGAGTTCTGTAACAATCAGGTCATCTCTACATGTGCTGGGTGATATGGCTGAAAATAGATCATAATAAAAGTTTTTTGTATCAGTCAAAATCATTAATTATTGACTAGGAGATAAAAAGCTGATTATAACAAACTGGTGTTGTGACCTTTCCTCTTTTATCCACAGTTTCTTCTTCATTTCTCTTTTTTACATTTAAGCAGTTATGAGGAACGATGGTGAAACTGCTACTGCATGTTACACATGCACAGGTCATTGCTAGCTTACCAACGAGTTAATGAATGAGCTGATACCACCTGTGCATCGACTCATTCACTGGGCTGTAAGAGGTCGAGCAGCTAATTAGTCTTTCCTCAGCCTACATCCCCCAGAATGCCGTGCGGTTCAGAGTTTTTCATTCGATTTGACAAATTTTCTATCACGACATATAGACTGGATGTGTATAAAGTACGTGAAAAAATAACTAAGTAAAATTAAAATTACCTTCACAGAAATGACTGGTAAAAATAAATTTCAATATTGAGAAAAGTACTTAAGTAAAAGTTATAAAACTGCTCACAAAATCCAGGAAAGTAAAAGTAAACGTACTTTTACAAACACACTAAGAACATAACATAAATAATAAACAAAGACATTGAGAACAAAGCTGAACTCTTTATTTGGTCTTTGTTACTTTGAGACAGAGTGAATATTACTGGTTGTTTCTGGGATTTGCATATTTTTGTAAGAACAATTTACTTTTTTTTACAATAATGTTCTTTGTTTATTAGAATTTTCTTGATTAAATTTATTGGTGCCAGAGTCTTTTCGGTTTGTGTTTCTTTGCATGGTCTGGCATTTCAAAAATGTTTTTGTTTGTTTCTTTGGCAGGTGATTTATGACTGACGCTCCTCCTGACAGAACCTGGTCTCTAACCAGCAGCCTCAGGATTATGAAACCACTGCACTGACTGTTGTGTTATGTCAATCTAATATTCTTCCCTTAGTTATGAGGAAGTATTCCTCCTCCCCTGCACAGAACTATGAGCTGTCATTCCCCAAACCTCCTCCTATCCTTCTGATCCAAGCGGTCGGCCAGAGGAAAAAAGGACACACTATACAGCTAAGATCGATTTGTTTCCATCACTTCCATCTGGGACACGAGGTAGGTGGTTGGTACAAATATAGAGAAACTCACTTGCAAACTCGCACTCCTACAGCTTCAACAAAACTCAAGACTTTCAATCCCAAACCCTCTCACAACATTGCACTCAATAACGACAAAAACCAGAGCTGCAGAACTGAACACAAACGAAAAGAAAATCCTCGAATCTGAGAGCTCAGTGTGCTGTTGCAAATTTTCTGCCTTTCTGCATCGCAGCATCTGAGCGTTGAGCCGGGCTGTTTCAAAACAGATGCACAGGAACACTTGTACACACACACACACACACACACACACTCCTACAAAGCTGTCACTCAATCAGTTTTAGGCTTGCTCAGGTACTCAGAATGAGCAGCCACTCAGACAAACGGAAAAAAAAATGTTTCTGTTGCCTCCTTTCAAAAATGCTTCAGGCGCAAAGTTCAAAGCTACTTCGGAACATATGAGTTATTGATCAGATCAATCAAACCAGTGTTGTAGACAGACAAACAACTTTCATTCTTCTCAAAGAGGAGAAAGATGGAACGAAAACCAAGGAGGAGTTATTTATACTCGCATCAACCTATATCAAGACAGTAAGCAAGAGAGCCGTAAAAGTTCCAAAAATATTCTGTAAAACATGTATTCAAGCTGAGCATCTTTTCAGATGAAGACAAAAACATGAAAATAAAAAATATATTACAGTTTAGTCAGCTTTACTGCTTTCAGGACCGATGTGTTGGCAGAGTTAGAGCCAGTTTATCCAGAGCAAAAAGACAACATTCTGATTCTGAGTGGTTGGAGGAATTTGGCAGCATGTGCATGTTAATGTCCCAATGAAACTGCAACAAATAAAAATCTGTTTATTTGACCTCTGCTTGTTTTGTTTCTCTTTACCAATTCAATTTTGTGTTTTTTTTTATGATTGTACAGTGACAGACTCACTAATGAAATCATTAAAATAAACTTTGATAAGCTGGAGAAAAGCAACACAGACCAAACAAACCTCTATCAAAATGCCATTTTAAGAGGACAGAATGCAAAATTAATAAAGTGCATAAAATTAATATTGAGCCTATTTGAGCGACGGCACCTCTTGACTGCTTTTATTGTCCTAGAGGACACATTTATCCTGTCAAAATGTTTATTTAAATTCTCATACAAATAAAGGCAGAGTGCTCTTTATGTAATTGTTTTCTTTGAATATTAAACTTATTTTTAGTGTCTCCAAGGTTGGACGCACACATACTTTGCAAAGAGTACTTGTAAATGTCATATAATGAAGAGAAAACAAAACCCAAAAAAATACATCTCTGCAGTGACTTTCCTTGTGAACACTTCAGTGTTTGAACACAAATCATGAGCCTAAACAGAGCAGACATCATTCCTACACCTGACAGACGTCCCACATCGTCCCACATTGCCCCACATCGTCCCACATCGCCCCACATTGCCCCACATCGTCCCATATCAACCCACATTGCCCTACATCGTCCCACATCATCCCAGCTGCAAGGGGAGTGGACGGACAGCTCCTGGGCTCCAGTTAAGCTGATCTCTTGAGAGAGCGCATCATGAAACAGCTGCTTCATCAATAAAACAACAAAAAAGCTAATTTCACTTTGATTGCAAACAAGTTGCATGTTTGGTGAACACCCACTGCCGAGTCTGGAGCAGCCCAGCAGCAGTGAGGACTGAAGACTTGTTAAAAGCTAGTCTCTGGAGATGGTGATGTGCTCACGAAATAATAAGCAAGTGTTTGTCGCTGAGGTTTGGGCTGCATATTTTGCATTTTCAGAAATCCCGAAGCACATCCATAACTGAATACATTTCTATTTGCATGTTCAGATGCAGTATTCTGCTGTTGACTCCAGTGTTTTCTGTGCCACGATGTGAAAAGTGAAAAGGACAAATAACAGTGGAGGGCCTGTCATGTTTCATGCATTTTGATGGAAAAGAAAACTAACTGAGCTACAAAATCCTGACAATGACAGGCTTCAGAATGATAAACAATATGACAATGCACGTTTGGCTGTGCTCCTCTTGCAGGGGGGATTTAAGAAAATTGAGTGTTGTTTCTAAAGGAGCATTCTTTCTGAAGCAATTTAAGAAGAGGATCTGTTTAGGAAGTGTGTGTGTGCTTGAGTAAATACAAGTTTTTATTATTGTTTTACTGTTTTAGACAAACTGTGGATGTATTAATGAGAGCACCTGTGCTTTGACAGATAAAAGTCAGTGATGCAGATCACTGAGCATCAATTCATCCATCTTTGTCTTTCCACTGATCCACCTTCTCTCCTAAATTTAAAAGTCTGTTTGATTTGACTCTTATCTTCCTAAGTTGTCCAGTCTATTTGCTGTTAATCTGCATTTTCCACTCCTCCGCTTCTCATGCCCACCTTTTGAGAAGATACATGTAATTTCTTGTGGCTGCATTCTTAAGACCCTGCATGTCCCGTCTGCTCGCTGGCTGAGTGGCTGCACCTTTGTGAACCGCCAGCTGAGCGTGAGGCTGTAAGTGTAGTTATATTTTAGAAATTTGCAAAGAATAAAAAAATAGTGAGCAGAGCTGAAGCGCACCGTCTCGGCCCTGCGTGCTCAGCCCCATTGTGCTGACAGAGAAGCCTCTGACTGTTCAAACTTTAATAATTCATTCTGAATCAAAAGAGAGACAAAAAATGATTTCAGGAAATAAAACATTACTATCAGCTCGGAGGGCAACATAGTTAAAATTCAAAGATGAGAGTCTCATATATGAGTGTGGAGGTCAGTGCAGCATGAGCCTTGTGCCTTTTTATATAACCTTATAACTTGTGTATTGTAAATAATGGAGCAAGCTGACATAAAATACAACACAGGCTTCTTAAAAAGCATTGGTAGAACTATACTGGATGTTGATGTATATTTCATCTTTGGTGCCTAAATAATATGAGGTGAGTGATGATGGTTTTTCGGTCTGTCTTCTGTACGATACGGTGCTCACCTTTCATTTCCCTACCCCTTGTATCTGAGCCCTGCAGAGACCCAGCCGGGTGGTGCCAGCGCTGTCATTAATCACACTGTGTCAGACCTTTAATAAGTCCTTGACGGGGGGTTCGCTGTGAACGACACTCTTTATCAAAGGTTTACACTGCCAGAGTGTCTCGGCGAATGATTGATCCCACCGTGCACCGGTCTGCCCTTCATGGGGAATGACAGAGCAACAGCCACAAGAGCAGCCGTGGTAAGCAATGTAGAGGTGCACGACACACGTGTGAGACTCAACAAGTGGGTCGTGAAGGCAAGAGTTTGTTAGGGAGGCAGCGGTGCGGCGCCGTCAACAGAACCGCCCTGTCTGCATGATACATTTGTCAGTTTCCTCCACTTCTCTCCCTGCCAACCAACCCTACATGATCCTGCATCTGCAAATGAAAAAACATTGACATTATGAATGCTGAGATCAAGTGATGTTTCAACCTTGGCTGCCTCTGAACAGTAAGCAGCTAATCCACTCTAATGAAGTAATATCAGCAACTGCTTGACCTCTTTATAATGCATGAGAAGCAATATCTGAGGTTTGTCATAAAATGTCTGCAGGAGAAGATGGTTTTAATTTCCCAAAGAGTAAGTAGAAGATGTCTGAAAGGTCACCACGAGGCTGCGTACAATGAACACCAAACCCATTACCCTACAAACTCCAAGTAGTTCCATTAATGCCAGAGAGCCTCCTTGAAATTACATCTGTATTTAATGACTCATCTGTTATAACTGAACCAATGTTGGGGAACTAACTTTAGGGTGTCTGTTGAGATCCTATGGCAAAAATAAAAACACTGATAATATTCTATAGAACAGACTTAAAAAAAAACTCACCTGAAATGAAACATTAGTGTTAATAGGGCCTTAAATATTAAACATTGACAATGTAAAAGCAAAACTGACAGAAACTACTGCAATATTTAATAAAATAAAATATTTTCCAAATAAAAATAATCACTTTACATGTTATACTGTTGCTTAATATTCCCTTATATGAATTTCTGTGTACTTGCTTCAGATTATGCAAATTATAAATGTGTCAGATTATTGTCATCCAACTAATAAAATATTTCTTCCTGTGCATACTTTAAAAATTAATGATTTAGTACAGTTTAGAACAGCATGAACAATGCATAAAGTTTGTACTAAACACCTTCCAAATTCCGAGACTCGATAAGAAATTTATTTCTTTAAAGTATCATATAGAAAAGATGCTGTTTTGATTTTAATAATACTGTAAGTATAAAAAAGAAGGTATTAAAAGTTTATGTTTCTACCTACACTTGTTTGTTTATTGTCCATGTTCTGCATTAATTGTTTTTTCAGTGTTGTGTGTTTATGACTTGTGAATGAAAAGGTTAAAAATGACCAAAATGAAAATCCTCAACATAATATGCACAACTGTATATATTTTTTAATACAAACTGACACTACATTTTTTTTAAAAATCAGTGAAAAAACATTTCTCTTTAGGTACTACCAGTAATATTAAAAGGGATTTGATGCACCAAATAGAAACTAATGAGTCTTTTTCAAAATGTGAAAGATTCAGTTGACAGCTGGGATTTGTACAAAAAGTGTTTGGATTATTTTTACATCATGTAGGAGGTGAAAACAAACTAAAAGGACCAAAAAACCTATGAAATATTGCTTGAAAATTGTAAATTAAAAAACAGAAATGATAAAAGCTTGATTAATGTTCGATGATTATAACTAAAACAGCTCACTTCAATAGTACTGATAATTTTAAAGGTTTGTCTAAAATTAAATATACGGCACAGCTTTTATTACATACCAGAAAGAAAAAAAATGTCAATGAGTTCCTGAATACAACAAATGAGGCAGACTGATCTTTTTATGTCAGTGAATGGCAATTCTTTCACTATTATAGAACAGATTTTTTTTTCTTGTAAAAAATAAGATAATAGATTTCTTAAACACTGTAACCTTGTGGCGCACACAAAACAAAATCGGTAGCCGCCCACCCCTCCAAAATAAAACCTTGATTGCTGAGTCTCTCACATTGATCAGCAGCTATAGGAAGAGAAATCACATAATGGTTGCAGATATCAGCATCAATTGTACCTGAAGACCTGTTTGTAAATGGCTTTGCTGAGACATAAATGGCTTTGGGAGGTTCAATGAATGAAATCAAAAGAGCACAATTTGGTATTCTGTGGGAAGATGCCTGCAGGCAACTCATTGATTAGGAGACTCTAATCTGAACTTTTCACTGACCCCCACTTTTTCCACTGGCTGCACACACAAATAAAATCTCTCTCTGCTTGGAGGAGGTAGCTGCACCATCTGGCAAAATGGGCGAGGATACAAACTACGATTGAGGAAAAAAGGATGCTGAGCAAGTGTGTAATGATTCTGCACTTGTGTGTTCGGAACGTGTGACTGGATGTTGTCGAGAGAATATCTGTTGGCTGGGAGATCCATGTACACTCTCAGTGGTGTGCAGTGAATTCTAACAACTAAAGCAGATTCAAAGTTTTGTTTCAAACAAGCAAAACCAACAAAAAAGTTCTATTCATGCTGCTCTTTTAGTTAAAATATGCTTCTAGAATATCACAAAGTAATTTGTATTTACCTTCCTGCAGTTAACTAGTCCTACTAGTTAAAAAAATGTTTTGCAACAGTTGAAGCAAGGTTCTGTAACCTTTTGTGTTGGTCCTTCACAAACAAATGTTTGTTAAAGTACAGGAAGTGTTAAAAATCAAACCAAAGCCAACATGTAGTCACGTCCAACAGTGCAATAAGGAGTAGGAAATTCAAATAATCAGAAAACTATGCCAGTATTCAAGAATATAGTTCTTTCAAACAATATATTTTTTTCCATCTGCAGCTAAACTGAGTTTTGTTCCTGAGGAAAAGAAGGGAGGGTGTAGAGTGTGCACAGAAAGAACAGATGGAGGTGGAAAGGGGGAGGTTGCAGCTCTCTTAAAGTCAGCATCCAAAGGAATAATAACAGTTTCCTTTCTTGTTGGTTAAAAAGTCCCAAGCTGTGAAGGTGAAAAAAATACAATCTGTTATGACCAAACAGGAAATGCATGAATATTGATGGCATTCAAACACGCTTTACAAAAAGGGCAAGAAAACAAAGAAAACTGTAGAAGAAAAGGGAACATGACATCCTAAATGATTGTTGTGTTGCCAGATGTAAGATCAGCTTTCAGTGCTGATTTTTGTTTACATGCAGATAATGCCACATATGAAACAAGGCAAATGTCATTTTGAGGCTTTTGGGTTTAATCTCATCAGTATTCACTTTTTTTATACTCCTTTGGTGTTTTTTGTTTTAGATTTTAGTATGACACACTTAAGATTCTAAATCATGTTTTTCTGCATTAAACGAAAAAATCATATTGGTTATTTCACTGAGGATTACAATGTATGATAAGCTTGTTTTTGTGGAGTATCTCATGATGATCAAAGGCAATGATTTTCTCTTAAGACTGCCTTTTCCAGCCTTGACGGATTGCAGCAACAGCTACAAAATTCATCTACCAGGTCACATAGAAGTGGACACTTAAATAATTCAAAAAAACATCCATTTCCTGTTTGGGTTTGCTGAAACTTAAAAGAGAGTGGCTCTGTTATGTGCTGCACTGATTGTGATGAATAATCCTGCTTTTGTGCCTAAAGCAACATTCCAGTTTGAATTCCAACTGAATTTTCTACGTCAGTCTCTTTATCACTCAGACACACGCAGACACCCTCTCCTTCCTGTTATTCCTTCAATCTGTTGTAATGTCATCACTTGGAAGACAGTCGTCATGTTTACTGAAACTGCTCCACTTCAAATGGAGCCTTTACCAGCCTTGTTTTTTTTCCAACTACCCCATCTGCAAAAAGAAATCCTGGTATTCCAGTATAGATGCACTTTTCCCAGTGGCGGCTGGTCAATAGAGGGCGATAGGGCGACGCCCCACCACTATTTTTAGAACACAAAAAATATAAAAAATAAAATAAAATAAAATGTTTAGTACAAATACCTATATTCATTTTAGATGTGTAAGATACATTTTTAACAGTTATTATTGGATAAACTTTCATTTTATTCATGATCGATGTCATGTTTATTTCCGGTTCACGCCAGGGCGCAGAAATCTTTACCATTGAAACCTAATGGTGCGTTCACACCAAACGCATTTTGAGCATCAAGAGCGTCGGGGAGTGCTGCGGCGCGTCTAGAGCGTTTTGAGCGGCGCGTTTTAGCGTTCGAGCGTTCGAGCGTCGAACGCTGGAGTTGGGAAATCTGAACTTTTGCAGCTCGGCGCTGAGCGTCAACCAATCAGAATCGCTGTGTGACGTAGTTAAAGATTTTCCGACGGGACAGTTTTCTGAATGAACTAACCTGAGACAGACGGACAGGAGCTCTTTAGCTGAAGTCGATG
>JARVJO010000002.1:8772300-8792123 GCA_031762555.1 Cynodonichthys magdalenae | reverse complement strand
TGACCTCAGTAAATAAAGTAAAGCCACTTTCTTTATTTCATCCGACATTAAACAGACACGGACAGAGGAGGGGAGACCGGCAGAGGAGGGGGAAAAAAGGCTCTCGACGCGCGTCATACAACTTAGTACATGTTTGATTGCTTTTTGAGATATGTCTATATTTGGAGTTGTAGCCCCCCTGGAGAAAGATCCACCAGCTGCCACTGGCTTTTCCTAAAGTTGTATGAGTTCAGTTTGCTGTGTGGGCTGTTGCATACTCATAAGATATTTTCAACAAATCATTTCTGAAAGTTTTATTAAAGTTCTTCCAGTGATTCATTAAACATTTTGCTAACAGACAGAGACCGCAACAGGTAATTGCTAAATTTTTAAATATTTTGCATATCTTAGCATTGAAAACGTGTTGGGTATCAGGCTCACATCAAATTCTAGCTAAATAGATATGAGCCGTTTGTGTTTATTTTTAATTTTTTAAGGTCAGTGGAAGCCATTTATGAGTCGAATCAGTTCATTCTTTCAAATCCATGTTGGTTTTCTGTTCTTGTGACTTTGCATTGACTTCCATTTATTTCATTTATTCCTACAGCCCTAACCCCTGAACCATTACCCTAAACCCTAACCACGTCTAACCCTAAAACACAAATCACACCTTGGTCCTAAGCCTAACCCCCCCATCGTACCCGTGGGAACCAGGTTTTGGTCCCTATACAGTCCTCAAAAGGCTGTTTGTCTGGAAAATGGCCAATGATGAAGCAAATGCGAATACACAAGTTGTTGTTTGTAGTAAAAAACAAAAAGCATCAGTTTGTAGCCAGTTTTCAAGTATAGTTGATCAGAAAGTCCAGACTTTTATCTTCTTTCAACATGACTTCAGCAACGATGTGATTTTGTTTTGCATGAAATCATAAAGACAGTTTTATAAGATTTAATAAGATTTTTTCTTCTTCTGCTACCTTTTGTTTCATTTAATTTATGATTTGTAATTTTGTTGCATGTTGAGTTAATGATGTTTTTAAAGAAATGTATAAACTTGTTTTGATGTGGAAACAAACATGAATAGATCTGAGTAAACCTTTGAAGTTACAGCACAAAAAGAAAGATGTGCAAAGATAAAAGTATAGTTTTTAAATCAACAGTGCCCCCTTTCACATTTGTTTTTATTTTCATGTTAAAATTTTAATTTGTTTTGTTTCTTTCCTCCTTTTACCAATGAAATAATTTACTCTCATAGAGAGAAGTTGAGACAAACATCACATCCTAGCTTCAAAAACAGCTTTAAAAACAGTCTAATTTTTGTTTTTGTAAATCATTTCTGTGTTGAAAAAGATACAACTCACATCTGTGACAAGACCTAGTTAAATTCATTTGGCAATTTCTAACAGTTTAATTTTAGCTGCATCCTCCACTACATCTCCCCACTGTGGTTCACAGTAAGCTGCCATCTCAACGTCTGCCACTTAACTGCCAAACAAATATGTCCCACATATTTTATTTATGGACAATACGTGTTTAGAACTTTAGATGGGGGGAGGTCTTTTTCTTATCGCTATTAACACCAGGACATTTCATCAACCCATCGAAAAGCTCCTGCCAACTATGTCAACATCAAGTCAGTTCTGACAGCACCCCTGACAGAAGTTAGTGATAACTAATTCAGTCATAAGCACTTGACAAGCAGCAAAGATGAATAGCCACCCATCACAGAGGTTCTGTGAAAAAAAATTAATAAATAATGACAGTTGCTTGCTTAACAATGAAACCCAACACTATCCGCTGTAGTGTTCCTCTTTTATAATGTTAATCTAGGGCTTGACCTAGTCATCAGTTAACTCATGTATATAGCAGCAGGTAATGGAAGTTCCTAAGATTCAAGTATGTCAAATGTCAATCGTCCCAGCTGCTGGCTGTTTCTCTGCCACATGTCAAACACCTTGATGTACGAGCCACTTTTTCTCTGCTTTAATGCATTTAAATGGAGCTGTGAGTCCAGCAGGACCTGCCCAATTTCAGAAGCAACGGTAAAGGCTCAACATCCTCTGCTGCCCCAGTGGTAGGAGCATGTACGCAAGAACTGAAATTAAATCAGGTGCACTCACTTTTACATATATATGCTTTCTATCAAAAACTATGTAGCACAAACCCACAGTCACATGCTGACAAGGGGTCATGTCTCACATTTTAAAGTGTTATAATAAAAAAAAGTGCGACGAGCTGCTGTATGATGTAAAAAAGCTAATCCAAGCTAGTGGAGAAAAAATAGATTAACTGGAGTAATTGAATAACAGTCAAAAAAATTTATGAAAATTAAAGAGCTTCATTTTGCACTCAGTTAAAAAAGGTACTTTCACCTTGAATTTAATTGAAATTCTCTTTATTTTTTTTCGTTCTGAAAACTCCTCATCCTCTCCACATGGGTGCAAAAAATCATAACATCAGCCTTAATTCCCTCATCTGCTGAGTGTTTTGCTTTTTCACATGTTAAAGAGTATCAAACAAAAGTCCCAAATTTCTAATAATCTATGTTCAGTTGGGGAAAGGGGGCTTTTATGAAGAGAGAAAACTCAAATCAACAGTGAACTTTCCTTTTTCCATTTGAAGAATTTTTACGGCATCAAACTATCACCAATCACAAAAACCATAAACTCTGATCCACTCTAAACTAGACAGAATCCAACATCAACTTCATCTAGAAGGTTGGAAAGAAATCCTTGGACTTTAACTGTGTGAAGACTTTTCCAAAGTAAATAGTTTGCCCCTATCTGTTTCCACCTGATAACAAACGACAGACAACAAAGCGATGGGCAAACTCCCCAGACACCAGACTGCTGCAGTGCATGAGTGGTTCTGTGTGCATGTGGCTGCAGAGCGAGAACATCTGCTTTCACTGAAAGAGCACAAATATTTGAGAAGCTGTCCTCGTCCTGCCAACACCTGCCTCCCTGAGTGAGGCAGAAGACACGTCCACAATAGACATAAAAGAAGAAAGGGAAGGCATCAAGAGCCGGTGACACGTCGCTTGGCTCGCTGCCACTGAGGAAATGTCAGCGTGAACTAATGGCTCCCAGTTTGGCAAACGTCTTCTTGGTGGATTTGGATGTTTAGGTGACCTTGCATCTGTAAGCCAGGTCTAGGATTGTGAACTCTGTTGTAGTGAAGTGTTTCAAGGCCAAGGCTGGGCATGATTAACTAAGTCAACCCCCCATCCACCTATTGTCCTTTTATGCTCAGTCTTATGCAAATCTGAGAACCTGCAACATGTGATGTAGACAGAATGTGTTGAGGGTAACTCTCAGTTACTACCACTCACAAATTTGTAAGGTCAGCTAGCTGTGGTGGCAAAAATTAATCATCCGTTGATGATTTTCTAAGAGTTTCATTAAAATTCATCAAATTGTGGCGTAATAACAGTAATACCAGACACAGCTGACTCTAAGGAGAAATTATTTTTTAAAACAGATGTTGTGGAACTATTAGAGCTTGGGGTATGTGTTGGAAATAATGCTCAGCAAAACAGCAATTTAGCTCAAAAACTGCAAAACTGCCTGAATTGCAGCTATTTTATGTTTGCTGAAGTTGATTCGTTATGGCAGCCATGTTGAATGAGGCCGACTCTAAATGTTCTAGATGTCCATTCAGTGATTATTTTGAGTTTCACTAAAAAAATGTTTACTGGTTTATGAAATATTTTGCACAAAAGCACAAAGATGGACACAAACATGATTACCCCTTACCTTCAGTGGCAGGTGATAAAAATACTTGGAAGGATTTAGTTTAAATCTTTTTTGTGTTGCTTCCAAATCAAAATAATTAGTCATGATGACAGGTTTAGAGAAGAATCCTCCTTTTTTAGGAGTTGAAACGACTAACTGAGCTGAAATTTGACAAGTGGTTATTAAATCCAGCTGTTTTAATTCTGCTCCACATGTTTGGCTTTAGGAATTTGTGAAGATGTTTCATGCTGCAGTGGAGAGGAAAATGTTTTCTTTTAGGTCTGAGATACTTTATGTTTCGAATTGTCTGAAGTGTGATTATGGATGCACTGAAGAGCAACAGTCAGTTTTGCAATCGCAGCTTTTTGAACTGGAATCAGATCAACTCATGTGGTGCCTTAAGATTCCCACCCCTGCATAAAAAAAACATTTCATTTATAAGATTTTTTGCTTTTGATGGATAATAAATGATAATCAAAACACTCAATTCTGAACTGAGCAACTAAATTTCATAAAATCTCCTCTAAATAAAAACTATAAAGAGAAACGTGGAAAAGGAAACCGTGACAACATGAGCTACGCTTAAGGTTTTTATGTTCCTTGAAATAGGTACTTGCACATTTCCTATATGTGGCTCCAAATGATAAAATAAATAAATAAAAAAGGGTTCAATGAGCACTGATCAGCTGCAGGGTTGTCTGATTGGCTTTCATTCAGCCATGAGCTCATGAATCGACCATATTATGACTTCAGTGAATGCAATCATGGAATTACATTGGTTGTTGGAGTGCACCACCTCCCGCCTAAAGGGAAAGCCTATCTGTGCAGGAAGCAACGCAGCTGTGGGCCACTGACCAAAGCTGACAGGACCATTCCTCTTTGTGCGTTCTAAACTTTCCTCAGAGAGCAGGCCTCCGCTTCCTTAAACAGGCCAAATTGAATTAGGACATTTCAGCAGCTGGCAAGTGTGAAATTGAGTTGAAGTGTACCCTGAGGTTAAGGGGGGGCTCTAACAGAACAGAGCAGGATCAAGCTTTGTTTGCAGGCTGTATTCTAAACAAGCAACAGGAGAAAAGATAAGGGACATCTTAAGCTTGCTTACTTTTAGGCCAGCAAGGAGGTTTATGTTTGTACGTGGGTGGGTGCGCATGCACGAGAGCCGGCGAGCGTTCGAGTGTGCTCATGTTTGCTGATGTGCAGTGGGATTATATCACCACAGGGACAATAAAGTCAGTCAAGTGATATGGAGGCTATCAGGAAAAATGTCCCAGCAGAAGCCCTTAATCTCATTCCCGTTGCAGCTTACGGCGCCTGAAACAGAAAATCTGAGTCTCAGCCGTTGAGAAAAATACAAACATGCAGAGAAATGATAACATACTCTGTTGGCCAACATTTCTCCCCATCACAAACAGGCTGGGTATTCATCTGTCAGTCACAGCTAATGCATCCTTTTTGTTCCATTCAGCTTGTCCGTTTCACTCAAACCCAACGACACAGAAGTACAAATATAAAACACTCAAGGTGCGAGGATGAAGACAAAAAGCAGCAGCAAATTTATAACAATCTTAATGTTAAATTATTGAATTTATTTTTAAAAAAAGTATTGTTTTCCTTTTGCTTATTAGACAGAACATAATTATGTGCTGCTTGTCTGGAGAGATTCTGATAAGGTTGAAATGAAGACCACAGAATGTTTTTGATGTTTCCCTTCCTCCTGCTGTCATTAGTGGAGATAAGATATGGATTTTTGTACTTTGATTACTTCTGACAAAATAAAAGGAAAAGAAAAAAAACACCCATCTGTCTAGTGCCAACTTGTACACGTGTGTCTAACTCATGGAAAAAATCTCCTTTGCAGCACAAAGATACATTTTCCTGTGAACGCTGAAGCCAGATTATAACTTTTTAAATGTCAATCAAAGGAAAAAGTACAATAATGTTTTTGCTGGTCTTGTAATGTTAGTAAAATATCTCATAGGTCACTAAACGCGTTTTAATAAAACATAATCACTGGGTTGAAATCATAACTGATTAACTTTTGTTGTGTTTTTCCAACAAACCGTCCTGTAGCTACCCCCGGCCACTTCCTTCTCTCACACCCTCCCTAGCCTCGATGGCAGGTGTTTGCCTTATCAATCACATTTTCGCATCTATTCTTTCCCTCCAGGAACGAGGCGTTCCATCAGTCACTGCTCAACACTCACATTCAAGCCCTCTCTCACCCCGTCGTTGTGATGGTTAATTCCATCAGTCACAAGCCCCTCGCACACCCCTCATCCAGCCCAGCCACTTCCAGCGGAGCGTTAATCCATTTAGGAAAGGGGAAGGGAGAAGAAAGATGCCTTCGGTGCCTTCTGTGAGCCCACAGATAGCAGATAGATAATGAAAAGGAAGACTTTGTCAGATCAAATATCAAATACTTCACCACAAAACGAATACAACTGTTTTAATATGGGAAGAAAGTTGAAACTAGACCTGAAGCTGAAAATGTGTCTTTAACTGGAAGTGAAGCTGAGAGAAATAAAAAAGTTATTGGACTTGTCCTGAGGGAGAAGAAGTTCCACCTTTTGTCTTAAAGACTTCTAAAACTTCTTCAAGAAACAGAAAAATAAACTTTTATCCAAGTCAGAATGCCTTGACCTGGATTTTCTTAGCAAAGCGATAATAAATCGATGTATATTCAGGTAAATTATTGTTAAATGTTTGTTTTAACTCTTTAAAAACACAAACTGCCACATTTTGTTTTCAAAACAAACACGTGTCTCTGGATGGACGTTGGCAGAGAAACAAAGACGATTTGAGCAAAGAGCACAGCCGAAGCTACCGGAGCTGCGGGGGTCTGTTTTACTGATGGTGAAAACGGGGTAATGAACATTAGCTGAACAAATGAGGTGTGATGATGTGGGGCTCCAAAAAAAATCTATCCTGCTTCAAGAATATCATCGCAACCCCGTAATTTTCTGCTGGTGTTCTCAGGAGACACGCAGCATCAGAGTGTATAATCTCATCATCCCAAAGGACCCCTGCAGAGGAAAGAAATAATCACCAGGCTGGGGACACATAAAGAGAAAAATAATAATTAGATTGGAGAGGTGATGAAATGGAATCAGGGAAATGCAGTGAAACACATAATGAACAGTGGATGTGAGTGAAAAAAAAACATTTTCTCTCCAATTACCCCTTAAAAGTGTGGGAGACCTATTAGTCATTATTTTGTTTTAAGCTGTCATTTTGTTTTAATTGTCCTTTAATTTGATCAGCAGCTGCTCCGAGGTTTTCTTTGTTATAAGCTCCCAATCATTACAACTCATTTTAGTGTTGATTTATTGTTATGGTGCTTCTGCAGGAATCAATAAAAGGTGATATGTGCATCTTGAGACACTAAAATATTCTCCTTTCTGTATTTACTTTTCATTTCCTCCTTTTTTCTTTGTTTTCTTAATTACTTGGTTTGAAGCTTTCTGACAGATTTCCTTCTCTGCAGATTCCTTCAAACATTATTTAACAATCACTTAGCCTGTCATTTATTTCATGACAACCCATTTTGTGGGGTGTTTAATCATCTCAGGGTATTTTTTTTATTTCTTAAATTGCTCTCTGATTTTTATCTCTCTTCTCCGTCTCAATCATCTTTTTTTCTGTCACCCACCCCCAGCTGCTTTCTTTGCTTCAAATGACCTTTTTAGAGAAAATAAACTAAGACAGAAAAATAAACTCCACTGAGATATGGACGAGTCGCGCAGTCATTGGAAAGATCCTCTCTCCGATCCATTATTATTCTGCTCATGAACGTGGAGTCAAATCACCAATCTGAGTGCAAGTGAGTGTATATTTGTAATTTCCACATGTTGAGAGTACAGTAAATCTCAAGTGGCTGGCCTGGGGGCTTATGATCATTCATTCCCATCGTCCCTCTGTTGCCAGCCTAAAAGGGGACCACACAGACGCACAGAGAAAGAGACAAACTCACGCACACGCTCCGACTCTGACACACAAAAATGCATCTGCATCACTGCTCCTGGGAGCGTCTGCGCCCGAGGCTCATCTTTGTCTCGGTTCCTGTTAGTCCATGTGGGTCTTCATGAGCTAGATTTATTCTTTTTTTTTTTTCTTTTTTTCCACCAGCATGCACTTCAATCTGGCAGCAAGAAGTTGGTGAAAGGCCCCGAGTTAAAAGTGTAGGTGCTCAATGAAAATTTTTGAAAAAAAGTTCAAGCTGAGACAAAAACTAGATCATGAAGTCACATACATCAAACTAAAGCAGCACAGATTCCTGCTTTTTGATTGCAACCCATTACTTACTAAATTCCTTATCCTTTCTGTTCTCTTTTTTTCCTGTTTTAGCCTTCTGGCTGCTGCTGTGAAACAAGTGTGGTTTGTTATTCCCAGCAGTGGGGCTTGTTAACAGAAACCCCTACATGTGGTGATAAAACAGGGACTAACAAGAATATCAAGACATGAGCAAGACCCTGGAAACTTTAATCTTTTGACTTCTAGACAGACAAAAGAAAAAAAGAAAAAAAAAAAATTTTCTCACTTTGTACATCGAACTGAAGTTGCATGAAACAAGCAAAAACTGAATGGAAATGACTGCAATGAGTTCATGAAAACTCTGAATGAAATAAATATTTGGTCATTTTTCTGCTCGTCTGTTTGATCACTGCAGCTCAAAGCAAAGTCTATGTATGTATGCAATATTACAGTTTATTTTATTTTTTATGACCTGATTTGAAATTTCAAAAAATGCCAACCAAAATGTCCCTACAGTCTAAGATATTAAACATGTTTGTCCTCTAACAGTCAAATCAGTTTATTTCACAATGAGTTGTTTCTTCTGGACAGAATTTCAATTACTTTTACTGCTAAACTTATATTTGCTTTTTAATTGAAGAATTCAAATTGTTTGTCGGTGTTAAATACTTCAGGAGACATCAGATGAACAGGTTTTAGCTCAACAAAATGAGATTCTACTCTGATCTCATTTCGTTTGTTAAAGATGGATCATGAGGTTGTTGGATCAGATGTTTGTGATTTTTGACTGTTGTCTCATTTCACATGTTCCAGTCTCTTTTAAACAAGCTGCTGTTCAGACAAATCTAACCTTGACCCCTGTGTCCTTTCAAATTCTTTGCCCATATCAAACCTTTCTTTTAAATGAAACATTTTTAGGAAAACCAATATTCATGCAGTCTTTTTTAAATGTTTTTGTCTGGTTTTAAAGCCTTTCACAGCACTGGAACAGCACTTTTAAAGAGTTTCATTGATATTTTAGTAGATCCAGATCCGGGAGACTCAACTGCTCTTTTTGCTTTTAGACCCGACAGCTGCATTTGGAGCAGGTTCTGTGGTTCAGGTCTCGTCTGTCTGTCAGGAGTTTCTCTGGAAGCCTCAGAGAACTGGTTTCCTCCTCAGCACCTCTTACATGTGGGGTTTCCCAAGGACCTATTCCTGGACATATTTTATTTCTCCATCTGCTTCTCTTAGCCTCCATCTTTACAAAATTAAACATCTTATTTCAAATCTAAGCAGATGACATTCAGCTTTACCTGCAGTTGAAGTGCATCTTTTTCATTGAAACCACAACAGCTTCTAAATAAATTTGGTTTGATGTGAACAGCAGCCGTGTGCGTACACCAACACAGTCAGTTCAGTAACACGTTTCAAAAAAGAACACATCTTTGTGCACATAAATTGCTCATTTACTAAATTACAAATGAATAAATACAGCAGGTTTATGTCTATTGCATGGATTAACTCTGCAGATTCAATTTCTAAACCACTCTTTTCTCTCTCTGCTGCCCTTGGTTTATCTCTGAACTGTGGAGTTGTAGTGATTGATCTCAAAAGATACTCAAACCTTCTGTACTAAAAGCTGCAACAAACTCATTGAGTGCAACAATATTTCAGAGTCCTCTCTTGTGGGCCTCTCTGGGTAAAAGCGTCTGCCTGCGAAGCTGAATTCAGGTCCTCACTTTGCTGCTCCACTGAATCTGGTGACGATATGCATTCGTTTGTTGTTGTTGTTGACCTCAAGGTTCAGAAATGTTGATACAATTTTGTTTTCAGGTCAAGCTGAAATGAAATATTTTATCTATTATAATTTCATTGTTGTGATCTCTTATGTTTAATTCACATGTCAGTACCGCTGAATAAAGTGTTATTTGACTGTTAAATTAATTATTATCTCTCTAAATATAAACAGGAGAGATCTCCATGGCAGTCACGGAAAACTTCCCCCCAGAGACCTGAAATCAAATTTAATACTAAACATTTGTGGTTTTAATTTTGTTTGGATCATTTGTTTGTGACTATTATCACAAAAAATGTTTTAATACTGTATATGGTTAGATTTTATGAAATGTTTGATCCAGTTTGGAGAATACAAACGGGTTCAAAACTTGGTTTTGGGTTAAAATGAATCTTTGGCCATATGATCCTGGTAGAACGAGTGTCACCATTTCTAATTATTACGAACTAAAGCTGGTGACACATAGACAACAACACTATTTGTACAAAGATCTGTAAGTAATGGAAAGCTAGGAGGCTAATGTATACCACCACCATCAGCAGCATGAAAATCCAGTCTATCGATAGATATGTGTCATTTAATGAACACAGAGCATAAAAATTCGCTGCACTTTCTATTCTTCCCAATAATAAATGTGACCCATCACATCAAAATGAGGATTAAGTCAAATTTGGTCAAAATGACCTAATCACATTTTCAGATTCCTGGCTTTAAAAGCTACATTTTGATACTTAGATCATCATGATAACATTAGTGGATCCAGAGATATGATTTAATTTGTCTTGTTGGTTACAATAATACATAAATATTTTGTAAAAATCCTAATTTTATGTAATTTTAATGATGATTTTTTTATGTAATTTTAAAGAAGAAACCTCAAATAGTATTTGAATATTGAGATTTCCCAGCTGGAAGAAAAAAAAGCTTTGATAGCTCACCGGGAAAATCTCTAAATTTTAAGATGTTTTTCCTTAAAATAGTTTTTTTTGTTGCTACTGTTCAAAAAAAGTGCTTCAAAAAAGATTTTTAGGATTATAATTCAGACAGTTTATTCAAATTATGTATTGATAACACATTTATTTGGTATATTTTGACAAAATGTAATTTTTACAAATGTTTTAATCCAAACACTTTATTTGCTTATTTCTCCACATCCCACTTTTAGACTTAATCTTCATTTCGATATGATGGGTCACAAATTGTGAGTCGCAGATTATTTAGAGCAATTCTGTCTTGAAGGGAACGAGGTTACGTGTCATGCCCCAGCGCCAGACCTCACTGCCAAGGAGGGTCACTGCTGGGAAGAGATTGGAATTTTGTTGGAGTTCATGCACTATTGATACAGAGGCCATTTTTTTATGTTCTCACACCCACTTGACCGGTCATGAGAGGAAAATCAGCAGCGCTCGGCCTGCAGCAAGCACCCAACTTGATCCCTAACCTCTGTTGCTCGATGCATTAACCATAGCTGTGACATCTTGAGCTCTGCAGTTCTGTTTTATCCAGTTGTCTTCCTCCTCTCTTTACTGCACTTGTCTTGTAAAGGTTGACTGTATTAAAAGTTGGCTACCCTGCAGTCCGATGAAGCAAATTATGCAGCAAGGACAGAGGAGGAGGTGGAAGGCAAAAGGTAATTACAGCCTTTTTCAATGCTCATAATCTCACACATGCCGACTTCTCTATCAAATCCTAACTTGTATAAAAGTACAGTTTTATAGTTAGACCTTGGATAGAAACATTTTAGGCTTCCAGATTAAGGCATTCCTAATGTGATGTAAAAATTAAAGGTGTTTTAAATGTAGTTCTCAGTGTGAAGATGTGGCCAGGGAAGAAGAAAATTGTGGAGCTTTCAGATTTATGTTTCATGATATGACTTTATATTTCTTTTTTTCTCTTACATAGACACACACACCAGACAGCCTGTTTCCCAGTTGTGAGCGACTGCCAGCTACCAAAGGCGAGCGTTAATTCTTTCCAATCAGAACTACAAAGCCCACTCTCCACCCAGATGGAGATTCAGCTGGATAATAAAAAGACTGCCTCAAACCATTCTTCTTCTGCACTTAGCACACTCGTGCATGCATGGCCTCGCAAAAAACCTCTGCACTATATCCAGCCAAAAAAATAAAATAAAAACAACAAAAGAAAGGAGAAGGAAACCACCCACGCCTGCAAAAATATACCGGTTTATTGTTTGTCGGATTTTATATCCCTCTCTGTTTGCTCTCACTGTCATAAAACAGATGAAAATTAAATAAGGGAAAACAAGGCCTCTCTTTATTTGTTATCTCTTTCCTGTCTGCTGAAAACTTATTGAACACTTGCTCTTGCCACCATTGTTTACCACTCAGCTGAACAGAAAATAGCATCAATGCTTCTGTCCTGCAAGTGTGCTTCCTCTTCCTGTTTCAGCACACTTGTGATAAAGCAACATGTTTAGTGGTGCATATTCACATACAACACAAGCTTTCACATCTTCAATTAAATGTATGAAGGAATAACTCCAATTGTAAAAAAAATGTTTGGACATTAAAAGAGCAATACGTCTTGGTGTTTGATTTGACCTTTCAAATGTTTTCATGGCAAGAATACAAACAAAATTTATTTTCTCTCTCTCTCTCTGAGCAGTATATATTTACATCTACTTATACTTTCAATTAAAAAACAAAAAGACATAAATGAAGATATTGGTGCCAAAGCCAAATGTAAAGATTAGATTCAATAAAAAACTGAGCCAGTGAAAGCATCCAAATAATGAGCTGGATGGAGGTTCAGAATCCCTTTAACACCTCAGCCAGCCTGCAGGGCCCTGGCTAATGTCTGAATACAGACAGATGATCCAGTCCCATTCCAAATCTCTCCCCACATCTCTGCAGCCATATCCCCTAATATGATAATAAAAAGGGTTGTTTAGAGAACAAAAACGCTGCTATTAGAGCACAACTGAGATCATGTCAAAGGGGAAAAAAATGCTTGAACTTTTGCAACAGAACCACCAGAAAAATCTCAGGTGAGAGATTTTGACTCTGGACTCAGAGATTTGTGTCTGGCCTCGTGCCGTCATGGAGGACAAGTGAGATTCTGTAAACAAGTCATTTCATTTTGTGATATGGGCACTTCTTCCGTGTTGGACAGTGGGAGGTTTTCCTGCTGGGAAATCAGGATGGTTGTTTGTGAGAGTCGGTTTTATGAGAGTGGATAAAATTAGAACTTTAATGTGAATCAAAACGATTGTTGCAA
Source organism: Cynodonichthys magdalenae (assembly GCA_031762555.1). Taxonomy (NCBI): domain Eukaryota; kingdom Metazoa; phylum Chordata; class Actinopteri; order Cyprinodontiformes; family Rivulidae; genus Cynodonichthys; species Cynodonichthys magdalenae. The sequence goes on along the minus strand of JARVJO010000002.1, from coordinate 8,779,145 downwards.
GCTGGTGAATCAGTTTAAATCAAGCACGGCCATTTTGGTGTTTAGACGCCTCTGTAGGTAGCATTAAGACTTCAATATGTTTTTAATAGGATTTATGTTTTTAGAGTGGCTCAAATGATGATGAGGAGGCAGACGACTGGGATAGTTAGAAAGAGTTATGTGATTTTGCTGATTTCATTTAGTAATGTTGTTTTTAAAACCAACTTTTTGCAAAAAGTAGTGATTTCCAACCACTTTTCTCCAAAGCCTCATTTTCTTACTTCCAAGCCAAACTGGAAATAAAAAAGACACATTTAACCTTTCTCTTTTTATCAAAATAATAAAAGAATAAAGAGAATAGTTATAAGCTCTTATTTTGAAGGGGAAAAGTTTGAATTATTCACATGGACTAGTGATTTTTATATACGAACAATAAATCAATATTTTTACAACCTCTGAGCAGACATGGTTACGGGCCCCCCTGTATTCTCTGGCGGCCCCCTATGTTGAGAAGCTGGTATAAAGTTTGTGTTTAAAATAAATAAATGATATTAAACTAAAACATTTGTAACATATTATTCACAGGGACAGTGAACATTACCCAATATTCAAATAAATACAAATGTGCTGCTTTTAGCACAGCTGCTAATATTTTTTATTAGAAAGATTAAAATTAGAATTAATTTTTCTTGTTTCTTAGTGTTGAATAGGATTGACTCATTAATCAGTTGTAGGTCTGTCCATTCATTACTTTATGAAAGTTTCAGTAAAATCTATCTATTGTGATATTTTCTTATTGCTACAGACTAACAAACACACAGGTTTGGACAAAAGCACGATCACCTCTCCCTTTATGCCAGCAGCGATAATAAAAAGCAATCACTACTGCTGAAGCTGTGTTGCAGTGTTGGTATCCCTTTCTTCTTCAATCAGCACACGATAAGTGTTGCTTCCAATTATTACCTGTTCAAAGCAGCGTCTCTCTGTGCACCGACACACCTAAACTGCTGCCCATCCGCTGTTTTAGATACAGCCTTCCTCTGGTCTTTAAAGCATGTTGAGTTTGCTTTTACTGTCTGCAGATGTAATGTTTTGGCATGTGATTTCAGTCAAACCTAAAAATATATTATTGCATAAAGAAAGCACAGCAAACACCCCCGGGCAGGTTTTAATGAAACTTTCAGAAAGTAACTATTAGTTTGACATTTACAGCTTTTTAAACTCAACCTGACCTCTCAAAAACAGGAAAGTGTCTCTGACTGAATCAAACTTTACAAATATTTTGCTAACACAATTTTTTGAATGTGGCACATCCTTGTTTAAAACCTTGGCATTACCTAAAGTAAACCCTTTGGTTTATTAAAACCATGTTTTCATGAGCGTAATTTGGGGGGGGGGGGGGGGTTAAGAGGGTTATGACCCCCACAAAAATGTGATCCAGTAAATGTACTCAGGTAAATGCATACTCATGGAAAATTGAGAAATTTATGTTGTGTAAAACATCCTAAAAATGTTAAATATTTGTTACTATTGTAAAAATATTGGAGTAAAAATTAAGTCTTTGCTTAACTGTTGAACTGACAAGTAAATACAAAGAAAACAGGGAAGTAAATCACATTTAAAGTGTTACAATATAATTTAACTCCAAAATATCCTGAAACATTTTACAAAAGTAAATGTTTCAGTAAATAAGCACCCCCCTAATGGTAGACCTAATGTTATGCCCAAGCATGTCTCACAAACCACTGGTTGGATTTCAATAAAAATTTTGTTCAATATTCATTTAGTGGACATCTGGTGATATCTGAATAAAATTAGAGAAATCCTTCTTGCTCAACAAATCACAGTTGGATCTCTTTTTGCTTTTATGACCCTCTTTAAATCCTCAAACAAAACAATTTCTCCTTTTAAAAATGCTGCTGCCATCCACCCATGTGTGTGTTTGTGTATTAAATTACAACCCATTTGTAGTAATTTCCTGCTGCTTAAAAAATGCACTGAAAGAGTTTTGTTTCTTATTTATGCATTCTTTTTCTTTCACTTTATTCAGAAGTCATTAAAAATTCCGGTGCAAACAGGACCATTGACTTGATGAGAGACAGTTCCAGGTGGAGAGGGATGAAGGAAACGATGGGAAGAGAATATAGGTAGGTGCTTTAGAGACTACAATTTGTCATTCCATGCAGAAGCCCGTGAACTCTCTCACCGGATAAATATTCATGGAAAGTGGAAAGGGTCGTTCACTCTCGTCCTCCCACTACTAGAAAGAGCTTAGGTAAATCTCCGCGTGAGAAATGGCTCTGTCAGGACCCATTTGAGAGCAACAACTCAGCAACCCTGTCCACCCACAGTCCATACATGAATGCTGCCAAAGCGGCTCTATCTCTGCAAATTTCCTTTCTTTTTCCCAACCTGCTTTCACGTATACATCTTTCTTCTCTCGCTTCAACTTTTCCACATTTTAGCCTCATTATCTAAACTCTCAAGTAACTCTTAATCTCTTTCTCTGTGCCGCACTTTTTCTCTCTCTTTCTGCAACTTCAATCATATCCAGGCTGCAACAGAGGCACTGCACAGACTGGTGATTTTGAGAGGTGGGTGCAGAGCGGATTCTCGAGCACTTGTCTCAAGCACAGATGTGTGCCGATACTGTAAGGAAAAAGAATCGAAAATGTGAGAGAAAATGAGGCAAAGACAAGTGCAGCATAAAGAACTACTAAAGAAGATGGACTGAAGTGTCAAGATTACATGGAACGGATGGAGGTAAGAGAAGGGTATCAGTAAGGAGTGTGACAACAACACTGTTTTGCAAGTAAAAAAGCCTCGATTCAAAGAGGAGGCTCGGAATTTAAGATTAGCTTGTTGATTTAGAGTGCAGAGGCGGTGCTGAGTGGCGCCATCATCATTTATAACAACACACGATGACGCTTGAACAGAACATGAACTAAAAATAATGTAATGTGTTGATTTAATGACAGGAAAATCTAAAATTATAAATTTGATCTTATTTCTTTATCACCAACACATCATTTTCCTTATTAATTAAATTATTACAGTAATATAAATTACACTATGTGAATTGCATTAAAATCATGAATTCCCAGTATCACAAAACAAAAGAGAAAGATAATATAGACCAGAGGTGCCTAAAGTGGGGCACAAGGGTCAATTTTGGCCCACCAAGCCTTTGATTTGGTGCAGTTTGCATTCACATTGTGCTTTTTGCAAGTGGACTATAATTTATAAACAAAGCCACATGGGTGACAGTCATTGCTCCCATTGGATGTAAATGACAGGGGTGGGACAGACAGGAAATAAAGATGATGCTGTCAATACAACTGATTAATAAGAATATCAAGAGCTGTTCATTCAGTGGTGGTTTTGCGATGATATGATTGATATAAATGATATATATTTGGGACAGTGTTGTCATGTGTGCTGCAACCTAAACGAGACAAGATGCTTTGCGTTCCCTGACCCACAACGGCTCATTTTTTGTAGCGCAGTGTTAGCGTTAGCAACACTGAATGGCTAATGTTGCTCATCTACAGTGGCTCATGAAGTACAAAAATGCATGTGTTTCCTGTGGTTGGTGCAAAGACTAAAATGTAAACAAAAAAAAAAAATAGATAGATTTTCATTTTGGGCCTCTAAGGAAAATGTTTTGGCCCCCCTATTCTAGACATTAAAGGTCTAGCATTATTTGAGGGAATGAATATTGCCCACCACCTTTTATGCCAAAGATAAAGTCATTTTGGTCTAAACTTGAAACCTACATTTTGAAGCACTTAATGCACGATCCTCTGAAAATATTTGTCACTGAAACCTAAAATTTCATCAAACTGATTCTTTTTGATTCATCACTGTTTAAAGTTACTGACTGAAGACTTATAAGGTTTTATACTTCGCAAAGAGAAGCTTTATTGTCATAAATGATGTATATGTAAGTATCTGAAACAAAATTAGATTTTAGTTAAGAAAAACTAAAAGAACTAAAGCAAAAATGTTTGTCAGAAGAGAAAAATGAGAATAAAATGTTTTTGTGTGCTCCAAACGTTTGTGATGTAAAATCCTGTGTATTACATCAGAGCACAGTGGGGGCAATTAAAGTAACGACTGGTTCAGATGAACACTTTGACAAACACATGGCACCTGAGGCCCAGATTCAGCGTTTTACTGCTTTTTAATTAAACATGTTTACACTTTACAAGTCACAAAATAAAAGTCACTTTTCAGTGATTTGACTTAATATGGTTCCCAACAGGGAACATTATCTAAAAGTGCAAAACAGACCTTTTTTACTTTTTTAAAGTCACTAGAGGGCCAATTTAGTATCTTTGCAGAAACAAGACGATAGAATATCTTTCTTCCATGAAATGCAACACTCTTAGTCACTTACTAAAAGCCTACCTTTTCCAAAAATACAGAAACAATGTGTTTAAATGTCCAGGGTGACAGATAAATCTAATGTTTCAGCACAACACTTCCACCTTATCTCATGTCTCATTCCGACTCAACCATTAACTGTCACATGATACAAAAATAAGAAATCTTGATGTTTTATTTTAAACTGTATTCCTGGTTACAACATATATCGTCACAGGGATGAATTAAGTTGATTCCCTCTTTGGGGGCATTGAAGAATTCTCTAACAGCAACATCAGTCTGATTCTTTTTCCTACAAACTTTCAGCATTAACGTTCCATTTTTCTCCTTTTTACTGTTTATTTCCTCTTGAGTATGATTTATTTTTCTTAATCTGTAGTTTAAGCTCAGTCTACCACAAAAACCCTTATCTTAGATTAAAAAAATATTTTTTTTTGTGCGCAATGGAGGTAGTTTGCGTTCTTGAATTCATAGCTTTAACATGTACTGTATTTTTAAAAAATATTTTCTGATTTTATTATATTAAAAAACAGTAGAAATTAGTTACAAATCATTATTTTGAAAAGATGTTAATGTCTTCTCCCACACAGCCAACATCACATTTCTCTACATCAAGTTACCTTCCATCAGAAGAATGCAACAACAGAAGCTTCCACCCACAGAGCAAACGCAAAGTTAAGAGTCGGAGCCTCTTTAAAATTAGACAAGGGAATAAACTGTCTGTGTTCTTGATGCTGGCTGTTATCGAGGACGACCTGTGCAGGAGTAAATGCTTGACATGTCAGTAACTACTACGTGCTTTCTGGAGGATTTTACACTGTCTTTGATATCAGACAGCAGTTCTTCTCTACTAGTTTGCTTTTTATCTTTTTATCTGTGTTTTTGAGCCATTTTATAACACTGCAGATGCTTTTTTGTTGCACTGGTTCAACAAATCTCTAGATTGCATTTTATGTATTTTTTTATTGTTTTTTTTATTAATGTTTTTTCAGTTACTGGTAATTTTGTCAAACTGTCAAAATGAGAATATGAGAGATCTTTTAATTAAAAACATTAATCAGAAAAACTAGCAACACCTAGACCTAATCTGTTTAATGGAGTCACATCCTGCTTTTAAATCCTTCTTGTTCACATAGAAACCATTCAGTTTGGATCTATATTTTTTTATTTATTTAACATTTTATTTATTTACTTATTGCAAAAAAACAACAAAAAGTCTTTTTAAAAAGTAAATCAATTATTAAATGACAAGGGTGCAAAGAGAAGAAAAAACCTTATGAGTAATAATATTATCTCTATAATATATTAATGTCTAAAGTGGAACTGCAATGGTTTGGTCTGAATTCCTCCTTATTGTAACTCCACAAGCCCCTCTTTCAGCCCTTTTCTGCGGTGTGTCCCAGATCAACTCGTTTCACAAAATTACTAAGTTTGATGAAAAAAATGAAAGGAGAGTTTTTGCTCAGCTAGTTTATCTAAACGTTAACTTTCTATATTTCAATGTCCAACTAGTGCAGAGAAAGTGAACCAACATCAGAAAGTAAGATCTTATCTTAAGAATACAAAATAAATGCTCAAAACCTTGCCATTTAATTTTCTGGAAAAAAATAAATAAATGCACAAAGAAAAGAAAAGCCTTCAAAGCATTTCATGAAAGAACCCTGAAAGAAACCTTGCATAATAATTTGAAGGATGCTGGAAGCATTTTTGGTCTAATTTTTAAAAGAAAATTGTTCTGTTGCAGCTTCATTAAAAGCTGAAAATGTAGGTTACCTGCTTTATGCTACAGCTCTCATTACTGCTGACACTGCTGCTATAACTGCAGTAACTGGCTAATAGTCACTGGCGCCTCCCAAACACTGCCTCCCTGTCTTTCTTCCAGCAACTGTTCTACTCCATTACAAGATGATAAGAGCTGAAGAAACAGATCCCTACATCTTTTTCTTCCCCAGTTATTTGGTAGTTTATGCAGACATCTTGATTTCTTTTCGGAAAGCCACGTCTTTTATTTTTGCCCGAGACACTTATATTTCTATGCTAATGGCAGGACATCATTATTTTAGCTAACAAAACAAAGAGAAGAAGATTCTGTTTAAATCTGTTCACTAACAACTCTGAGATTCAGTTGGAGACAAAAACAAGAAAATACATAAATTGAGCTTCCAGATTCTTTACTGCTATGGATTATTGTCATATTTATCTTGTAAGACTGGACAACAATCAAAAACTACTTCTGGGAAGCAGCGCCATGGTTTTGGAGGTTGGCAGTCAAGAAACATATCATGTATCAAAAACCTTTAAAAATATAAATGTAGTTTCTGTGCAACCGTTTCCAAAACCACTAACCTGTTGTTACACAGGCAGAGATATGACCTGATATTTGATGTTGATACTGATATTTACTTATTTATTTATTTATTTTGTTTCTTTCTCTCTGTTTTCCCTTTTCTTCTTTCAAAAAAAAAAAAAAAGTAAAGTCA
>JARVJO010000002.1:8752559-8771956 GCA_031762555.1 Cynodonichthys magdalenae | reverse complement strand
AAAGTCACTAATGATGAGAAAATTCATTAATTCTTCTACTGAAGTGACTTTATAAAAAAAAAAAAAAAAAGAGATATGACCTGATAAACAGAATAATCAAACCCTGCTCAACGTGTGGCTGTGGATGGTCCAAAGCAATGATTCACCTCTGCTAAAAAAAAAAAATCTCTATAAAGACCAATAATTAGGAAAAGCTGTAAAATGTTAAATCAGGAAGCACAACCAAACAGAACAATTATTTTTCAGACTGAATGTGTCACAATTCAGGATAATTAAGACTTTAGACTTTAGAAATAATTGACTACACACACTTAGTATAAATATTATGTTTTATTATCTAATCTAAATTATAAATCCTTTTCAATAATTTCCACTTTTTCACACAGTTATATATATTTTCTGTGTACTTTGAGTCTTTAAGGGTGCAGAAAAGTTGAATTTAGTCTCTCCATGTGCTGCATAGATATATTCTGTTTGGGTTCGATTTTTCAACCCATTTAGTTTCCTCTCTTTTGACATTTTCTGAACTATTACGTCAAAGTTTTAGCAACAGAAATGGCAAATAAGGTCTAGACTTACCAACTACAATTTGGTGGTCACACACAACTTAAAAAAGGTGTGAAATATAGGTATGTGGAGTTACAATAATGAGGAATTCAGACCAAAGTGTTGCAGTTCCACTTCATGTAGACCCCGACTGAAGGATTTAAATGAGAAAAAGAAGAATTTAAAAGTGTCACCTTTAAGGTTTGTGTTCTGAACTGTTGTATTCTAAAAGATTTCAGAGTCGTGTATAACTCTGCCAGCTTGGCCTCTTGCAAAATAGCTAAATTTAATAACAGAAGTTGGCTGTCCACTCAATTGTGGTTAATTTAATCTCAGAAAAAAACACCCTCTAGGTCAAATACTCCAGACACCATAAGTACACACTCCAGCTCGCTAAAAAGAACACTGGGCTTCTTTAAAAATAATTATCTCCTATTGATCTCCCAAGCACTCAGTGGTGGAGTAACCTGAGCTTGTCTAAGATGTGTCAGGGTTCAGTTGTCAGTCAACAGTGTGTGAGTTACTATATGTGTGACCTGAACATCCCAGGTCTGCACAAAATACTGTTTGGCTTTTGACAACCTTTTTGAAGTTGCTGTAATTGTGAAGGTGGATTGTCTCGGTGCAGCAGTGGAGCGTGTCTCTTAGTGCGACTGTCTGTGGAAAAACCTTCTTTGAGCAGGTCAACCAGAGGGGGGCCTGTAATGGTAAATGCACTGATAACTGGCCACCCGGTGCGACTCTACTGCAGCATGAAAAACCAAGCCATCAGTGCGGGGGCCACCACAGCAGAAAATTGTGTCCAGCAAAGCGTGCAAGGTGGGAAGAGGATGTGACAGTAAAGACATGCAATCCTAATGAAAATCAAATCCAGTCAGCTCACTTCTCATGGAACCTCTGTGGCAGAAAGCCTATAGAACACCAGCATCTCCCCTATAGTTATTAAGAGAGGTAAAGTTCAGATAATACAATGAGCAGTTGCCAGATACAAGATGTGGGTGTACATAACTGCTGCCAAGTTAAAACTTGTAGATCATAAATTTAAATTTGCCCCATGGCTTCTTGGTTTAATGACAACAATGTATTCTTCCGGTTTTTTTTTTAAATTATTACTCAAGCGAGGGGGTGGATAAGGCATCTCTATGGAAATCTCTGCACTTGCCTCTCTAGTCGTCAGCCAAAGCCACAGTCTTATATTTACCTTCATTACTGCTCCCTCAACCATCCAAGGAAAATGACGTGAACAAACTCAACAAAGGCTCTTCAGCGAGCAAGTTTCCATTTATAGACTTGTGCAAGAGAAGTCTTTAATGTATGAAGCATTTTGAGAACGCACAGAAAAGAAATTATGGACGGATAACTCAAACTGCTCGGTCCAGGTCCTGTTTAGAAGTGTTGTTTTGTGCAGCCTGTACATTGGGGGATAATGATTAGAGATAGATGACTATGATGGCACAATCCAGTTATAAAGTTGGACACTTCTAGGTATGATGCATGCACATAAGAAGATTGAAAGAGAAGAAAGAGGGGTGGGGGCACTGTCTTCATTGTAAATTATTCACATCTGTCTTTTATGCCATTCTACTTAAGTAGGTCTTTTGTATATGCCATTCAGACAATGAGAAGAATTAGCTTTCTAGAGCGGAAATCCTTTGAAATTAAGAAAACTGTAGAACTGAAAGGCGTTCAAAATGGCTGCATTTCAAGAGTTTAACATCTGAAGACAACTCGGAAAAGTCCAACTGCTTTAAAGCACGGTAAAAGTGGAACGTGAAGCTGCCATGAACTGGGTTATTATCAATCCAGCAGCTTTAATTCTTTTTGTCCCATCATTTAATTCATTAGTAAGCTCAAAGCCACGAACCTGCCTGCATTATTATGAGATAAAACTCAGAATGGAGAATGACATTAATTGTGTCTAAAGGAATGCAATTGAAGTGGCAGACCCCCCCACACACACACACACACACACTTGTCAGTGACTCCTATCCCCCCACATGCCGACATCAAAAGCAATAAGTGGGAAGAGCTATTCTAATTGCCTTAAAGCAACCTGCCTGTGTAGCACCAATGTGGTGCTTTGTGCGTTCACTTCAAATGAGTCCTCCAATTCCTGTCTGTTTCTTGACAGCCAGGTTCAGGGGTTTAAATAGCCACTCTGTCTCTACAAAGCTCTGTTGCAAAAAAAGACTCTCCCAGGGGTCCATACTTGCTTGAGTGTGCAGGGAAACACATTTAAACACCTACACAAATTTTTAAAACACAAAGTAAATCTGAGTGGAATTAGACCTGACACTGCCCTGCAGAATGTCTGGCATTCTGTCGCCATCTACACAGCAGCAGCTGTACTGCATGAATTAAAGCCTGGGAGCAAAAAAATCTTCTCACGAGTAAAATAGTTCTTAACCTCTTGCAGCAGCACATACACGTATAACCTATCAAGAGCACTGAAGGCTAAAAACATTTGTAAAGGGAAGAAGCAAAAAACGAAGAAAAGAACGTAGGCGATAAAACAAAAAAGCACAGAAATGCTTCAGTGATGCAAAAACAAAAAAGAAGTAAAGTGTGTGAGATGAAGTGATTTCTTGTAAGTCAAAAAAAAAGTTTCTCATTTTAAACCGAAGTGGGTTCAGATTTCTTTTGACTTTTAAAGAGCCTTGCTGTACATGGTGAGAAATGAAAAAAACCCAGAGTCAAGTTAGAAAAGAGTAAGAAAGTAGAGCTGCTGTCTTCAAACCATCACTTCCCATGCTCCAACAGGAAGCAAATAGGCTTTGACTGAAGTTTCCTCACATCAACTGAAGTGAAAACGATTCTGCATCTTTTAGGATGATGTATTTAACTTCGAAACCGTGTGTTTTTTTACAGCTGCTGTGTTTTTCACAAGAACTGTTCAGATGCGCTTCTGCTTTGTTAAAACATCAACCTTGAGATCAATTCTGAAACAACTGTTAAGTAAGTTTCACAAAACCATCGTCAACGCATGTTGAGAGGATTTGTTAATGTGCACTGGTTGACATAATCACTCCAAGTTTTTACTGGGTGTGCAAAATCCATAATTTAACACATTTTAAAGTGGACATATCATGCAAAATCCACATTTTTAGCCAATACATACATTTTGTTGTGCACTTGGAGTCACCTCAGAAAAGTTGAATTATTTTCTCCTGGTGCTGCATAGATATCTTTACATTCTGTTTGGGTCATATTTTTCTGTTTTAATTTTCTATGATGTTTTCAGTTTTTACACTATAGAATTTGCAACTTCTAAATAAATAAAGTCTAGGCTTACCAACTCCTATTTGATGGTCTTCATTCTCCTCTGGCTCCGAGTCAGATTCTGGCTCCAACATGTAAGGCTGGATGAACAAGTCTTCCCTTGTTGACATCTTTTAATTCATTTGTAAATTAAACATTTCTGCGCTGTTATATAATCATACCCTTCTCTATCAAACTAGAATGAACCGCTCTGGAAGCTGGAGGGGATGGGGTGTGAAGCAGCTCATTTGGATTGAAAGAGACAGCCTCAAAATGAGTTGATCCAAAACACACCTCAGAGACGGGGTGAAAGAGGGGCTTGTGGAGTTACAATAAGGAGGAATTCAACTGAATGATTTAAAAGGTATAATTTAAAAGAAATATTCTTTACCTGCTCATAATTAAAATTAATTGAACAAGGATTTACAGTTGTACAATTTTATTGTTTGTTTGTTTATTTTCTAATAAACCTTTGGTTGCAACCTACAGAAATAACTAATCTCTGTAACATTATCATTGTTTGCCTTGAATTGTTGGTCTGTCCACACAGAAGTTAAAGGTCAGCTTAAAAGCTTAAGTTAGCAGAGCCAATACTGCTTTTTTAGAGCAAAAAAAAGTTACACACATGACCCAAAGCCAGAGTCATTTCTACAGACTGCCAGAGTAAGCATACAGCAGGTGGTATTTGTCACATAATATAATGTTTGACTGTTAAGATGTACGTAGAGATTTCTGAACTTCATTAAAGTCTGTTTTGTGGGGGAGGAAAAAGCAAAAACTCACCAGCAACCCGTTTTTAGCTGTTGATCTGAACATAAGTGTGTAGCTTAACTAGGGCTAGGTCAGCTTGAGATCTAGTGTGTTCTTGCCCCAAGGTATTTATTGAGTCCAGCAGATAGTTGTTAGCATTGTTAATTTCCTTCCCCACTGCTCCATTTAGTTTGATAAGAGCAATTAATATGAGTGCAGAACTGGGAGAAGCCCATTTATAGCTTTATCTCATAATATCCAGACAATAAGACCCAATAAGAGTGTAGTGAACACAGTGCATTACATTTCAGAGTGACTTCTCACCTTCCTGTACAGTTTCCTAGCAGTTACTGACTCAGTACAATATCAGGACCTGTGACTGGAAACACACCAGGGTAGTTCTTTCTAAGTATTACTCTCAGAAAACAAAGTGATTAAGTACAGCAGGAAGAAATCACCAATTGTTGACCCTGTGGAGGAAATTAACAATGCGGTTGGTGATGAAAAGCTAACTGTTTGCTAACCTATAGCAGGTGCCTCTTATTCAACAGTCAAGAATGGTTTGCAACACATCTATTACCTTAACTGAACAAAAAGTGCAACAATTGCACGTCACTCATTGAAAGGCAGTTTAGTGTGTCATTGCCTGATTCTGTCGTGGAAGAAAAACCCTTGCAGTACCAGCCTTTCACATGAATACATCCACTGTGCTACTTCACACACTTTGTGGCGATGGAGTTGTTGCAATCATGCTGAAAGAGGAAACTCGTGCCCCAGTCCTGCCAAACGCAGCTTCATGCGAGTGATTTTGTGTTTGTGATGGGAAAAGAGAGGACATGACATGTTTGGATGTTTGCGAGTGTGTAAAAGAGACAGACAAAAAGAGATGGTGACTACCTCATGAATATCTTTAATGTGTTACAGATGGTGTTAGAGCAAATGATGGGTGTGTAGGAGGATGAGGCGACGTTGGGAAGAGATATGAAGAATGTGAGGGGAGGCGAGTGCGCCGTATCTTGCTTTCTCGCACACTTTAAATTTTGTATGTGGCTTTCAGAGGCAACGCTGCTTTTCTCTCTTTGGTTATCTTGACCTGAGTATCTGTATGGCTCTTTGTCTGTCTGTACCCACTTTATCTCCCTGCCTGTTTATCTGCTTGTCTGACCACTAAATTGACAAGAGTAGAGCAAACTGAGATGAAAGTGTGATGAACTGAAGGGACAACATCGCATTGTGCTGCTGTGTCCTTCACACATGGTTACTGAGGCCTTTTCTTTGTGTGTTTGATCATGTTGGTTGGACTCTTCGCTCACAAATAAGCCATTAATCTACTCTCCTAGGACAGACTTTTTTTTTCTTCCTTCTTCGTGGCACATTTCACGATTAAACCACGCAATGTCCATTGGTGTTTTGCATAATTAGACCACTTATATCAAATGCAGGCAGATTCTAATGGAGCGCGAAGGGGACATATTTACTTTAATTACTGCTCTCAGAAGCTCTATACCTCACCCTCCCGCTCCTCATCCCATGCTTGTCTACTCCCTTCCCCTGGAGATTGCAGTGGCAGTGTTAAGGGAAAAAAAGATTGAAGAAGACTGTTTCCACCAAAGGTCATACCCTCCTTCAATGGAGTTTAGATAGTATTTGGCCTCATAGCCCTTTACGTTTCAGTGTTGCTCAACCGGAGTCCCAAGGGAGTACTGTGATAAATAAATTTTAAAAACTCTGTCTCTGTGTCTCTCTTTACATTTTAAGATGTGTTGAAAAGTTGTGCAACAGTGAGGAAGTCAGTCAAAACTTGCATCAGATGGGGATGAAGGCATACGGGTTTTATTTACTGGAAGCTTTTAGAGTTTTCTGTCAATAACAGCAGAGTCCAAAATAAAAATCTCCAAAGAGCACTCTAGCACCCTGCGCTGTGGTGTGTTTTGTGCTTCCACATAGCAAACAGCTCAAATAAGTGGAATGTGAGGGGGTGACTGTAACCTCAAAGCTCCACAATACAAAGTCTATTTTGCCAACTGATTGTTGAAGCCACAGAAACACAGGAAAATATTTAAATGGCTAAGTCTAGATTTGTATTGGTTTTGAACAGTTCTTTTATTCTTGTTTCTTTATTGGCTGTTAAACGCTCTGCAATATTTCTGAAACCCTAGCCCTTTATTTTGGTGACTTGACTATTGGAGATAAAACAGCACACACTGCTCTGGGAACAGATGACAGAATTAGAAGAGGGCCAGGAAGTGAGAGGAAGGCTTTGAATGAGAGACAAGACTAAAGAAAGAAAGCAAGAAACCACCTTTCCCTCATGACTGGCATTCCTCATTAGTGTCATCATTAGACTTTGTAGCTTGTCAGACGTCGCGCTTTAACTAGATTCTATTATAAAAAAGTCCGTCACCGAAACAGAAGTTGGTGGCAGAGTGATGGCAGGTCTGAAAGAAGACTCTGCATGTAGAAACTTTCTTAAGGGGGGAAAAAAAATATCCGGAGGTTAGCTTAGGGTCTGCTTTTTGAAGGGATAATTGATTGTCTCCGATGATGGACATGACAGGCTCCAGCTGTACTGCTCATAAAGAGGGGAGCACAAGAAGGTGCACGCAGATTGAGCAGCCCTCATTATCCTCTAGAGAACACGTTAAGGCTTTAATGAGTTATATCTGGTAATATGTATGACTCAAAGACATGAAAAAGAAATACTGCTATTGAATATGTGTGTGTGAATGTTCACCCCCATCTCCCACCTGTTGCTGTATAACAAACTGTATTACAGAGTATTCATCATCTTTTTTTAAAGAGTAAAGTCAATGAACTGGCTTTTGAACAGAGTAAAGAAAGTGAAAAATATGGCTTTCAGGTCTGTGTGTACGTGTTTTTGTGTATGCACGTGGCACATCGAAGGTCAGCCTTTCTATGAGTAACAGGACACCATAGCAACCCTCTGTCTTCTGCGCCACACTTTTACTTTTTTTTCCTAGACATCGTGACCTCCGTCCTCTCTATCTATCTTTCCCTGTGTCTGCAGTCGCTTAAACAGGAACTTTAACAGTCTGTTGGTCAACTCGCCCATAAATGGCCATGACAGCAAATCTTCCACCAGACACACCCAGGTGGCAGCCCAGAATTTAAACTGTGCGTATAACTGTCAACCTCTGGTGAGAAAACATCTACTGAGAACTCTAGGAGAGTAAATGGTGGATTAAGTTTGGGAAATTGCATTATTTAAAAGACAAATAAGTGGTTTCACAAACCAGGAGGGCATGAAACTTTGCAACATTAACAAAACAAAAAAAGCTAAAAACAAATGTGCATCTAAGACAAAATGTGGATATGCAGGTAGGAGGGATTGCAATGGGGGGAAGAGGAAATGAATGGGAGAGGAATCCCCTGCACCTGCAGCTCCCAGCTGTGCAGTGCTTCTTCAGAATCATGGCTCCACCTAGAGAGACGGATCTGTTTGGAAAACAGGGATTTATTATCGAGAGCAGGGCTGCTGGTGGTGCCCATGTGTGCTCTGGCATGATGGGACAAAGGTAAGTGGGGCAGCTTATTACCAGCTGTGACCGTGTGGCTGGTAATACACACATGGCTGCCAAGTGAGCATCATCGTGCCAAAACGTGCTCCTACAGACATCTATTGCCCGAATAACTACAATAAAAGCCAATTTGAGTACCTTGGCAGATGTTTAGATTAATACTGTCACATCTGTTTAAGATAAAAACACATTTGAAAAAAATCCTTTTGAGATTTAATGTTTGAAGATGAGTGACTTGAGAGTACTCGTGGGTTGGAAGATGAATTTGTTTCATCACAGCTGGTGTGATCTTGTCATGAGATGGTATCATGTTGTGGAGAGGCACTTGGCTCCCTACCTAAACATCTTTAAATGAGAAAACCTCATTTGAGCCCACACACAATATGGTACAGATATGATGTTCCTGTGATTCTACAAGGGGAGATGACAGGTTTGTAATTTCAGTGTACGAGGAGTCGGGTCGAATAAATCTGTGGCTGCATTTTGGGAATAAAATTGTTGGTACTCTTGCAGTTTATTGAAACAATGCTTCATTTTTCTTTTAGGGGATTCAGTTATGAGCTGAATGTTTGCATCCCTACAATAAGTTGCACAACTTATTTAAATTGTGTTCATGTTTTTTAGTTTGAAACTCTGCATAATTTCTTTTTCTTCATTTTTACTAACCACAATTACTATTAAACACTTGTTTTGAACACATCTCTTTCAGCATGTCCTAGAGGTAGAGAATGAATCTACTTAATAACAACTCTTTCCCTCCTCTAAGGATTTGTGTATGTAAAGTGTAGTGTATTTGTGTGTGTGTGTGTGTGTGAGCAGAAAGAGGGCAGGTTCTAATCAATAAAACAGGGAGTTAAATAATTTCTTTAGAGGCTGCTATTAGCCTGAATCACGATTGCAGCGGATCAGAGGATTGAACCACAAACGTGGAAATGAACCAAATGCTTATCCAATTAAAAGTGAATAATCCACAGCAGGAAGTGTGCAGCAAACCTACACAGGTCAAACAAGAAGCACCAAACGAGCTGAGCTGTCTGCTGTCTCTCAATTCAATCGGAGGAGCGCAGGAGTGAGAGGAGGAAGAGAGAAGCAGCACAACAATGCACAGTTTACCAAATGAGCTGTTTTGTCAGCCACGCTTCAGGGCTCTCCCATTGTCGATGCATAAAGAAATAACTAAGTTGTTTCAAAATTAGCTGCTGCTGCTGCTTAAAGCTCTGCAACACCATTAAAAGAAAAGCCTGAACATTCTGAGCAGACAGAAAGCTTCGCTGCTAATTAGGGATGCTTAATGAGGAAATGTGTTTGTGATGATGGCAGCAGGTGGAGGAGGATTTGATCTCTGCAGGTCTCATCAGGTGAAACAGGTGAGGCTTTGCAAACTCAATGAGGACATTTAATCCAAAATCTGACCAAATGGAAAGGTCCAAGAAAGCTGATTTTCCTCATTTATAAAAAGATTTTACAGAGCTGATGGGAGAAAAGCTGCTCTGGTGGGATCACGTGGTTTCAATATATTCTCACATAAACCCCATAAATAACAGAGCAGAGCGGCCAAGTTAGTTTTCAGGCTCTGTGACTCCCCCAGCCACCGTTTTCTGTTTTTCCCTCCTCTCCTTTTCCTCCATGCTCCTGTGCCTGCCCCCCCCCCTCTCTCTCCTAAAGAATTGCTCAAGTTGGTGTCTGAGCGGAATGTTGATGCGACTGGAGACAAGAGCTGAAGCCGTGATTTGCACACAGACATAAGAAATACCCCATTCTCCCTCTCTCAACATCCCTTCCCTTCTCCATCCTGTTTTCTCTTCTTCATTCTCTTTTTTTATTAAATGTGAAATACATTCCCAACGCCAAGCATACATTCTGTTTGCCACCACCCGAACCAAAACAAAAATATATTTAACAAGAAAAAATATAAAACTCTGTGGCAGAACTGCCGAACGATCTGGGACTGATCGGGAATGAAGTTGTTCTGACGCGGAACGGATGGGATCCGCTGGAACGTAGGTGGAGGAGAGAGGTGGGTGCAGGTGGAGATTTGAAGAGTCGATAAACTTGACAATCAAGCCTCACAACATCCTAAAACACGAGCCCAAAAGTGTCGGCACATACACACACGAGCGCGCGCGCCTCCTCTGTCTTACCTGGTGGTGGACGAGGAAAGCCAGAAGGATGCGGACTCCAGTCTCCATGGTCGGTTCGGCTTCTTTCGATGGGAAAAACACAAATAAGCTTCAAGACAGGGTGTTAGAGGCTGGGTCAGCTCTGCTCATAATTCCACTGTCCAGCCGCCGGAGGAGAGAGAGGAAACCGCCAGCAACTTCCACCCCCCAAAAAACACAACTGCGGTCTGATCAGCAGAGCGCGCTGGATATGAAGGCAAGACCACGACCAATAGATTTATGACAGAGGAAAGGGGGAGTCAGGGAAAGGGGAGGTGGAACAGGGAGAGAGAGAGAGATGGGGGGGGGGGGTGCTGCTGCTCAGGAAGGGTCTGAGCAGGAAGTTCGCTTCAATCTAAGGGTCAGCATCCTCATTTTTCCCCTCTGCCCGGACTCAGACACCCAATTAATTTGCAGAGTTTGGGGATGATCGGCGGCGGCAGCGGGTTACGTGGATTCATTAACGCATCGCGCGGGTTATCAGGGATTGTTTTTTTTTTTTCTTCACCAGACAGCTTCACGTGTCTACTGACTTTTCAGTAATCAGTCTGTTTTACAGGATGATTTACGGTCTCTGGCTTCTTAGCGCACGTGAGCGGTGCGCACAAGAAGCGTCTGTTTCAGTGGATGTGCGCAGAGGTCCGTACCTGCTGGGCTTCCTCAGGCAACAGACATGAAATCTGCTTCACATCACACTCAAGTCCCGAGACAGAAATGTAATAAAAATGTTACCTACATATTCAATTAGAATAATTTAAAACAAGATTTACTAAAAATCACCTGCATTTGCTGGCGGGTGAGAATGCATTAGAAGAGTTGTTGTGGAATTTTTTATAGCTGATATAGTCTCGGGTCACATTTTGTCTCAGTAACTAATTCACACATTCAGAAATAGTCATGTTTGATGCAGTTTATGACATAAACAAAATGTCTCATCAAATATCTGCAGCTTAAAGTCAACACTCATTTTTTAATTAAACTTTTTTGTTCCTGAAGTCTCAGATGTGTCGCATTTAAAGAGATCCAAAAGCATTGCAATGACTCAGAAGAGGCTGATTTATTGCAATCTGTTTCAGCAGAATGATGATTTACCTGCAGCTTTGAGGGAGGTAATCAGCTTTGGCAAACAAGAGGAGTTGCAGGCTGAAAAAGGTCAGAGCAGAAACAGATTCGGGGTGATGCTGCTGAAGCACAGCATGGGTAAGGGTGAACGTTGGTGGACCCCAAGTAACCGAGGGGTCTCCTAAGTAAAACACCCCAGGAAATCAATGCAGGGAGGTCTGGTTGTGTAACATGCGTCGTGATATTGTAAGGCCAAGGATATACTGCTGTGCTTGATTGGTGGATAGGCTTCAGGTGTGGAGGCTGATTGCAGATCAGGAGATGATTGGAGCTTAGCATGCACTCAGATACACATATAAAAATAAGCTCAAATAAGGCAAGACAGGTGTTATAAGTACTTTGAAAGAAAGAAAAGCCTCACAAAGAAAGTATGAAGAGACATTTAAAATCTACGAGAAGTCAAACCCCAAACTATCCATCCATCCATTTTCCTCCACTTATCCAGGGTCAGGTCTTGGGGGCAGCAGCCTACAGAGAGACTTCCCTCTCCCCAGCCACTTGGGCCAGCTACTCTGGGGGAATCCCAAAGCGTTCCCAGGCCAGCTGATAAACATAGTCCCTTCAGCGTGTCCTGGGTCTTCCTCTGGGTCTCCTCCCAGTGGGACGTGCCCGGAACACCTCAGCAGGGAGGCGTCCAGGAGGCATCCTAACCAGATGAACCACCTCAACTGGCTCCTCTCGACGTGGAGGAGCAGCGGCTCTCTGAGTCCCTCATGGATGACCGAGCTTCTCACCCTATCTCTAAGGGAAAGCCCAGACACCCTGTGGAGGAAACTCATTTTGGACACTTGTTTCCACAATCTTTCGGTCACTTCCCAAAGCTTGTGACCATAGATGAAGGTAGGAACGTAGACCAACCGGTAAATCAAGAGCTCACAACTAAATCCGGAAAAACTAGTTTTGTTTCCACAAAAACAATATAAAGAAAGTCAGTGATAGGGTTTAATCTGTTGCAGGGGTCTTATAAAACATGTTCGGGGAAAAAATACACATTTTCAAATTACTCCTAAAATGTTTGCTGAAGCATCCATAAAACTCCATCTAACAAATGGGACAAATGCAAAATCTACTTTTTTAGCCAATAAACACATTTTTTGCGTGTACTTGGAGTCTGTAGAAGTGCAGAAAATTTGTGTTCAGATTCTCTCGGTGCTGCAGTTAGGGGAAGAGGGGCTTGTGGAGTTACAAAAAGGAGAAATTCAGATCAAAGCCAATTTATATAGAAAACAACTGAATGATTTAAATGTGACAAAGAAAAAATTAAAAACACAACATGTCTCCATTTAGGCCTCAGCCAGACTGATTGAAGCCACCTATGTGCATGGCCTCAGTACCTGCCAGGATTTATTGTTGAAACCTCCAAACTTTTCTGATCTCAAATGAACAGCCTAAAAGCAGGGGGAAAAACATATGTTAATCAAACTGATGTGAATCTAATTTATGTTGTTCTTCACCTTAAGGCTGCGTCACACTGCAAGATTTTAAAATAGTCAGATGATTTTCAAAGACTGAGAGACTCCACGTGAGGATAAAAAATCATGGATATACCAGGTTTGGTCCTACAGTGTGTGGTCTTGAGATCTCGTGAGAATTCAGATGTCAAAAGAAAAATCTTGTGTGACCTCCAGAGAGACGTAATTTTAGAGTAAATAAACATTTGAGACGAGGACGAAACAATATTGATCGTTTGTGGACTATTTTTACAAGAGGAAAAACCATTTCACAGGAATTTTAACGTCCAGCTCACTGTCTGGTGAGTCATGACAGTTTGTCTTCTGTATTTTGGATTGTCCTCCGTGTCCTCGTATTCTGATTGGCTGCGTCTATTCAACAGGCTGCGATCTCGCTTGTTCTCAGGTGAACACCACACGCTGTGATATCAGGCCGAAAAATCAAACATGTTGAATATCCCCGATTTGAGGTCAGAGCTGTCCTGACGTCCTTCCCAGCCGACTAGATCACTCTTAACTCACCACCCACGGCAGGAATATCTGCTATGATTATCTTTAGAACCATCACCATAATCCGGACATCCTTAGGATTGTCGGAGGAGCCAGAATTCCACAGAATTATCCTACAGTGTGACGCAGACCTTGAATCAGATTCAGTTGCAGATTTCAGGGTTTTGCTTTTGCCTTTTTTTATTATCATCTCAACCTTTCTTACAAAATTTTTAACCTGAAACAATTTATGTAAATATCAGTTTAACATAGCCTCCAGCAAAAACAAATATTAGTCATGAACATTTTTTTTGCTTTAAGAAATAAAAACAGTAAAAAAAAAACTGAGATTTCACAGCCAATTTCTCCACAGATTGGTTCCTTGTGTGTCCTTGACAAAAACTCTTACGTCTCTAAACTCCTGTTTGTGTGTAACTCGTTGTGACCTCTGATTTCACTGCTGATGAAAATCAATTACCTTCCACATAATTATTAAAGAGGAGGATGGCTCATTTAAATTCAGTCCTGCAGCTGATTAGTCCGAACAGCATTAAACATCTTATCATACAGACTTCATGTTGTCTCTGTTTAGGCTCCTGGGTTCTAAGGAAAGAATCATTTGAGTTCAAAACATTGGCTTATCTGTTCTCATATTTATTTAAAAAAAGTTGTAAAAATTATCCAATGCATTCACTTTAAATTGGATTATTGAGATTTTTAATATCAAGATAAAAAAAAATTCTAAAACGTCTAAAGCTGATCAAAGATTCTGCTGCAGGAGTTCTGATGAGAGTTAAGAGTTAATTTTGCTCCTTGTAAAGTTCAGCAAAGATTTTAACGCCTTACTTTTAACATGCAAAACTTTTAAAGGGGCAATATCATGCAAAATCAACTTTTTTTAGTTTTATATCATGTTAAAATGTTATCCTCTCATCAAAAACATGTCCAGAGTCTTGCTTGCTTGCCTGTGTCCGCCCCACCCCCCGACTCCTGCAGGCTCTCGGCAGCAACAACTAGCAAACATCTGGTGAAAACCGTGTCTGCTGAGCTCCAATACGAACCACTTCTCCCTCCAGTCCTCTTCAGATTAAAGATACCTTTGGGGAAATGTATTTTCAGATGCCAAGTAAACTACGTTGAGCTCCCCCACCCCTCGCCTGCCTGTGACTCCTGCAGTCTATCGGCAACAATTGTAGTAAACAAACCATTGTCAAGTTTATTTTCTGTATAACCAGCATTTTAATAACAACTAAAGGTGACATAGTTACTTTATTATGGTAGAGAATTTAAATATACGCCTGAGAAACACATAATATTTCCGCTTTAACAACCAGGTTCCATCTTATAGAAGGATCTTCAAGCTGCTGCAGGTTCAGACTGCTGGAAGACAATTAATCACATGTTCCCACTCTCTACTCTTTCTGTTAAAACATGCAGTTACTGCTGCCATCAATAATCAAAACTCCACCTGGTCCAGTCCTTCTGTGATCGTCTGTGTCTCTCTTCTGTCCTCTTAAACCCCAGCCGGTTGAGACAGATGGTGGCTCCTCCTGCTCCAGGTTCTCTTAGAGGTTTCTTTCTGTTCAAAAGGAGTTGTTCCTTTCCACCATTGCCAACATGCTGCTCAGGCTGGAAGGAGTGATGATTCTTCACAATCTGCTGGCTTCCTTAGACAGAAAATATTTTCTAATTGTCATTTCATGATGTGCTGGATGCAAATGAAAAGTTTAGTGTTGAGAGTTGAAATGACTGAAACTGGATTATAATCTTGATCTGAATGGATTTATGACAGGGATGAAAACCTGGAGGCCTGAGGGTGACTTCTGTACGGCCACAACTCAAAAAGCACTGAAAGCAGTTTTTTTACTTTAAGGCTAGATCACACGGTGAGAATTTAAAATTGTCAGATGATTTTCAAAGACAGAGAGACACATGAGGATAAAAAAAATCATGGTCATAACAGATTTGGAGTGTGGTGGCAAACATCTCACCACACTAACAGATTTCATTCCTGAACAATCAGGTGTCAGACATGAAATCTAGAAATCTTGCAAGAATTCCAATGTCAGAGAAAAAATCCTGCGTGACCTCCAGAGATCTAACATAAGTTCTGAGTAAATAAACATTTGAGATGAGAAAGAAGCAATCTTGATCGTTTGTGGACTATTTTTAACAGAATGAAAAATTCAAAACTACTCCTACAATGTCCAGCGGACTTTCTGGTGAGTCATGGCAGGTTTTTTTTTATGTCTGCTATATTTAGGAATCCCCTTCAAGTTATGTCACCTTGCTTTCTGATTGGCTACATGTCCCATTCAACAGGTACTCGGGTTTGTACTCGGGTGGACGCAACACACTGGAATATCGGGGCATGACAATCCAACATGTTGAACATTCCAGATTTGAGTTCAGAGCAGTCCCTGTGTCCTTCCAAGCCGACTAAATCCCTCTTAACTCACCACCCACGGCAGTGCAACAAAATGACAGTTGTTTTAAATCTGAATAGTAAAAAAAAAACATTTCCTTTTATTTCACCCACATCAGCCAATTTCAGCACAGCTTAGCATTACTCAATGTGAAACCAAAGTTTTTCTTCTCCGTGGCTCAAAGGTCAGGTGTCTATAAAATCAGACCATCAGTCTTTCTTAAGGGGCAGAACTCTCACAGAGCACACTTAATCTTCATGCAAAGTACCCCTAACCTCCAACTTGCAGACAAATCATGGTGAGAGAAACAGACAGATGAGTCTGCTGTTTAAAGCAGAGGCAACAAAGCTCCTGGGATAATGGAAACATTCAAGGCCATCCTCAGTTTTATTCCCTCACTTTTCCTTCCATCTGTCTGTCTCTCTCTCCTGCAAACATTCATATAAATGTATATACTGCAGAGACAGATTCCTGCATATATCCATCTTGAGTAGAGGACAGGAAAAAGGTTACTGTAGCTTAACACAAAAACAGGTGAGAATCTCAGTATCTTGCAAAAAAAAAAAAAAACAGTCACATTCCGCCCTTTACATCCACAATGGATGTGAAATATGAGGGAGAGAATTGTTGTGACGCCTGAAGAATTGCTTTTCCTGGACAATTTCTCTGCCATATTCATTTATCAGTAACGGCATTGGGAGTGTATCACCACTGACTGCCCTGTTCAAACCACACCAGTCCTACTGATGAGGAACTAATGACTTCTTAATCAACAAAATGACAATTCTGAATTAACTAATGTTTTGTATATCTGAGACAGATAATCCAAATCATCCATAGAAACTAAGAATTTAACAACAAAAACAGAGTGAGGCTATAACAGTGGGGTTTTTAGTGTCTTGCTTTAATCAAATACGTTTTGTTTTTTTTGTCCAGTTTTGCCAATCGACATGTCAAAGCAGAGCAAGATGCCCGACCCTACAATTTATTTTAATGTGTTCATTTGTTAGTTGCTTCAGATCAAAGTGTCTGCAAAGTGCTGTAATGAATCAGTAAATACTCAGCATCCTGCTCAGTAACAAAGGAAGGGTTCAGATAATGGAGCTTTGTTTACACTGGCTGCAGACCCACATTTCAGAACTGCATAGGTTATTTTTTATGCTTAAAGTCATTTACAGTGAAGACCAAGTTGATCTGCAGTCCAGTACCAGTATTGGTCCATGTGAAACATTTGTTGCAGAACATAATGTGTTAAGCATGAGAACATATCTGATGCAAGAATAAAAATGTTGCCCATAGAAGTATTTGGGTTTGTGGTAGTTTGTCCTTTTGTCTTGGCTCATTAAATTAATTACATTTTTTAAGCGTCATGCACATTCATGCCCATACAGGCTTATATGACACTATCAGCATTAAATAAATGGCAATAAATTCATTAATAAAGTGTTCATTTCAACACAGGATACAGTATCGTTTGTCTAACCACTCATGCCCAACAAACACTTCCTTTTCAACTCAAAATATCACCCTCCAACCACCAAAATAAATCAGATTTTTACACTGGGTTTGTATGAAAAATGTCCTGCTTGTTCCAAGCCAGCTACTAAAGTCTCCACAACCACACTTATAATCTAGATCAGGTCAAAGCAGCTATAAAAAAAATGTATGAATTGTCCTGAGCTGCATTATTCTCCTACATCTTACCCACAGTAATAATCCTCAGTGGTCCTGAAACCCTGAACTGTGCTGCAGTGTAACAATGTATACATGTTTTCAATTATTTGGATTCATTGGGCTAATCAGCCGTAACAACAACACAAACACACAGGGGACACAGGCAAGCAATTAGCTCCATTTATCTGATTTGAGCCACAAAACACCAGCACACTCGCTCACTAATACAGAAAGGTAAACAATTCTCCACCATCTGGTAAGAGAGGGAAGGCATTAGTTCTTACAACAATAATACTCTCAGGCTGCTGCACTGTGTGTATAAATATATCTTACAAAGTACTGTAGTTTTATTTTAATGACCTTCTATCTGAGATTAGTGACCACTAGGTGGAGCACTCCATACCTGAGCATGTTTCTTGTTTAAAAGGTTTTTAAAAATTACATTTAAAACGTCTGAGTGGTAGAAAAATAAACATGCAGTACTTTTTGTGACGCCATCAGAACTTATTTGGGTCGGTAAAACAAGAACTGTAACCTCCCCTCCCAGCCAGACCAACCCTTCCCCCAATCATGTTTTTTTTTTTAAACAGGGAATTGGTCCTCTTCCCTTTCAAGTAACTTCTGAATGTGGAAACCTCAGAAAAGAGCCCCAGGCCTTGGCTCCCCCCTCCAGAAGTCACATCCGGAACCCAGTATTTGCCCCATAGATCAAACTATAGATCTGAGGAGATTCAGTGTGTATCATTCTCTCTGCTGCTCCTTCTGTTTCCCTTCACACACAACAAATGTGACTGACAAAGAGAAGTGAGGGGAAGGATTATTGAATCTGACATCTAGACATCGAGCAACTATTTCTGCCCCAGGAATACAAGACTTGATACTATATACTTTAAGTTTAAAAAAGCCAAACCAACAAAACAAAGGATTCTGTGCAGCATCCAGGAAAACGAAACGTAAAACATTAAAAAGTTTAAAGTTTGGGAGTGAACAATTGTTTTTATTTAAAGCATCTAAAAGAAGTCAGATTAAAGGGTTTGCAAGATGTTAAACCTGCAGCAACAGTTTTATTTATGAGGGAGTGTCTCTTTTAAATTTGACAACTTTCTAAAAACATAAACAGCACATTGAGGAGAAACAGATTAAATGAGTTCAGTTTAACTGAATCATTACTTTAAAATACTCTCTGGCATCAGTAAAATCTTTGAGCTACAGGAATGTGTCATTTAGTTAATTAATCAACACGTTAATGTGACTTTTGTTGCCAATGAAAGTTAAAGGTTAAATTTATTATTTTTTTTTTTTTTTGCAGCCACTTTTTGTCCCATGTACAAAAATACAGCTGCACTGACTCTGATCAAATACATTTAAGAACATGAATAAATTTGTGGATTTTTTTACAGTATTATTAGAGTTACTTCAATTTTAAGCCAATTATAGCTACATTTTGCATTAGTGTCCTTCATTATATGACAATGTTGGATTTAATTAATGTTTAAAGGTTTGAAAGCATCTTTTTGTTCAAGTTTAAAGAGCCGTTACTGACAGTTTTACTCTCCAATGCAATAATAAATCAGAAGCAGGAAACTCGTACATTAATTTATACAAATAAAAAAAATGTCCGTTCTTAAATTGACCAGGAACTTTGTTTTTTAGTCATAGGGACAATTTTCCTGAGCATATCAGCAAATCTGTGTTTAATAAGAAGCCCAAACTTATCACTGAAGCAAAGTTTGTTGTGGAAAATGATCAAATGGTTTGAACTTATAGTACTTTATCAAGTCCACATGGACCCCAAAGCGCTTTACACTTCAATCATTCACCCACACTCTCACTAACTCTCTGACTCACTCACTCACCCACACACACACACACACACACACACACGCCCACGCACACACACGCACAGACACACACGTTTGTTTCTGAACCCCGTGGGGACCTTCCATTGACTTCCATTCATGTTTTTTAGACTTTATAGCCTTA
>JARVJO010000002.1:8741581-8752459 GCA_031762555.1 Cynodonichthys magdalenae | reverse complement strand
CGCACCTGTAACTTGCATTTGGACCCGTGGGGACCTAAGCCTGGTCCCCACGATTCACTTCAGTCCCCACGAGGCTTGTTTTTTTGAGGAAATTTTCCCCACGTAGTAGGAAAAACCCGTCCACGCCCACGCACACACACATACACACACACACACACTACATTGTAGCCACAGCTGTCTTGGGACACACTGACAGAGGCAGGGCTGCCATGAACTGGACCCTCTGACCACTAGAAGTAGGCAAGCGGGCCAAGTGTTCTTGCCCAAGAACACAACGACTAAGACAGCTGAAACAGGAGCTCGAACCAGCAACCTACCAGATACAGGAAGACTCCCCTAACCACTCTGCCACAGCCGACCAAAATGTCCTAAATTCCTACACATCAAAGTGAGATAAAGTCACAAAGAGTTCAAATCCAAATGAAATTGAGCTCTGAGAGCTTTTAACTTGTCAAAAGTACCAAGACTTTTACAGTTCATCTGTGTACTTTCTTCACCTTCTCAATAAATTCTTCATAGAATCATTTATCAAATTTTTGGCTAACTAAAACATTCAGCTTGATTTATTGTAACACTGATGCAGAAAAGTTATTTTCTTGCCTCATGGTTAAATATAAGCAGCTAAAACATTCATCCTTCTATCCATCATCCATTATTATTTTAACACACAGGTGATGTAATCCTTAAACACGTCAGCAGCAAATACATTTCATTCAAAGCTAATTTGATAAAACAAAACAAATTCAGACATCAAAAATGTTTCAAAATAAAGTTGAGTTTTTCCCGACACCTGTGGGAAGAACTGGATGCTTTACTGAACAGCCTGACGCTCCATCAGAGGTCGAGCTGAGTTTGATTTTTGAGAAATAAAAAGTCTGTTATTATTACAGCAAATTAAAATCCACAGCTGTTCTTCAGCAGAGAGCTGAGAAGGTGCTCGACTGTTTATCATTGTTCTGATAGAAACGAGACGTTTTGTTTGTTTTGCTTTTTTCTATGCTCCACTTTTTTTGTTGTTTTTTGCACATTGTTGTCCAAGAAAATCCTTTTCAATTCAGTATTTTTATCTGAGCATTTGTTTCATTTACCAATTTAACATTAACTTATGAACCCTCCTAAATTAAATTGAAGCTAGTTGAGCAGTTGTGTTTACACAAACTAATTTGCTCCAATTTGAAATTGGGTCTGTAGACGTGTGAAGTTTAACAACACACAGGTTTTAGTTGCATCTAAAATATTAGGAATAAATCAGTTTGTTGCACTAACAGGGTGTTTCTCAGTTCTTATTTTTTATGTCAGTTAAATTGTTCTTTAGGACATTTTTCATATTGTAACTCAAACTGTAGCAACATGTGCTTAACTTATTATTGGAGTTGTTTATTTTTTTATTTGTGACCAAACATTTGCTCATTCATTGTGTTTCTGAACATTTTTTATGTTTGAATCATTTAAAGGTCTACACAGGGTCAAATAAATCTAAAAAGATTGATTTTAATAACTAGATCCAAAGACTGGACCAGAAACAGCCACTGTTCAATGATAAACTGAAAGACTTTTATAAAGTCTTATTGTTTTGCACTAGTTTTAAAGAGAACATAAAGATCTGAACTATTGCAAGTGAAATATAAAGTAATCAGGGTTGACTAATGATTAACACATTACTTTTTATATTTTCTACAAACTCAAGCAGCAGAAACAAAAATATTGGGCAATAAAAATTATATTTGGTTTAACTGGGCAATTTATGTCACCTTTTTAGTTATTATTATTATTATTATTACAGGTCAAATAAAAACTAACAGATAGCTCAGGATGTATTTGTTGTCCTAAGGGTCTTACAGCTCAGCTAAAATGAAATAAAATATTTGATTTGGAGCCACTTTTTCTTAGGCAGGTTTTGTTTACCTAATCAGGGTTAAGTTTAATGTTCCTCCCCCATATCTTAAAATAAAAGGACCTTATTCACTTACTGAAGATATTTACAACCATCGATCCCAGGCTGGCTGTGGGAGCCGGAGCAGATGGTAAGTAGCCAACGAGTGGCTGAGCATGGCCTCAGTGCAATAAACTATTGTTATAGTCCAGAATAAATTAGGTTTATACTCATAAAGCATTGCAAATGAGTGAGCTAATTCAGTGCTTTGGTGATTAGATGTCCATTCAGAAATTCTCACTTGAAAATGTTCACATGCGTGAGCAAAACACATTGATGTGTGTAAAAAAACAACAAAAACAAAGCAAAGTCAAAAACATCATTAATTTCACAATCACCCGTCCATTCAGAAGGTCACATACTCAAGTGTCAGAGCAAGTATAGAGAATAAATGTGTTTAGATATGAATCCTGCTTTTTCAGTGTTTTCTGAGGTTTCTAAGTGTTTCCTGTGTAAACGTAGATACTTACACACAACCACACCTGGGAGTTTAATATATAAAAACAGCTCTTTGTAAAATTGATCATTGAGCTTCACTGAGATACTTTGGTGGTTTGCTTTAAGGGCATCAGTGATTCTGACAGAAGCATTACTCATTCATAGATTCATATTCTGTTTTAGTACTATAAAACATTTCCTAATGTCATCTTTTAAAAGCTCTTGTATTCATTAATATGAGAAAAAAGCTTTAAAAATTTCGAAAACAGATTTTTTTTCTGATTTATAAAGATTTTCTTGAGCAAACAGAGTCATTACCAAAATTGAACTGAAGCTAAGCTGAACTTTTCATCAGCTTTTCCAATAAAACCTGATGGTAAAAACTGCAGCCTTTCTTTTCAGGCCTGCAGTCATCTGGTGCTGCTTTCATTAGAAGGTTAACACAATGTGGAAAAAGTAAATCATAAATTATGTGGTTTAAATAGGAATGTAAGGTTCTGGTGCAGAGGATATTATTTTTCTCCTCGATATTATTAGTTTTGCTTTCAGTTTTATTATAAAATCTCTTTACTGTCAGTCAGATTGACAGATTTATTTAATTTTGCAGGTTGTAATGGAGTTTAGACACAACAAATACAGGTTGCCTTTGTGAAGTCAAGCTGGCAGCAGTTATTGTTTCCTCCTGGTGTAGATTTCACCCTCAGATGTTGGTAAAAGCAGCCAATAGGAAGTTTCATTTATGAGTGCCAAACAATAGGTTTTAACTGAAATCGTTCTATTGTTGTTCAGTTTTATTGTACTGTTAATTGCTTATGAACCACAATTCATAAATTTGCTTTATTGAGCATAAAATCTATAAGTAGCAGCACCTCTGAGGGCTACTTGTCTTTTTAGTTGCGTTGACATTTGTCTGCTTGTGTCGACTACCCAGCATCCTTCACACTCCACGGTGTTAATGAGGTGTTATCCTGAACAGACCTCCTATCAAACATAAACAAGCTGTGGTCTCAAAATCATACAAAGATAACATCTCAAATCCCAAGTCTGTGTAAAAAAAAATCAAGTCTGCAAAACACATTTTGTTCACTTTTACAGAAGCGACAGGATCGCTGTCGTTTGACGTTTTCTGAATCGCAGTTTTAAAGCATTAGTTCTGTTTTGCATGATGTCATCATGTGAGCCTTTATTTCTGTGTCTACAGTGAAACTATTAAAAAGCACTGGTTTTCTGCCCTAGTTCTTCATTGTATTTTACACCAGCTGTCCTTCCTGACCCAAACTGGGCTCAAACCTGCAACCTCAGGATTACAAGACCGAAGCACTGACCGCTGAGCTACTGCAGCCCCGGGAAAAATAAAACTAATATGAGGGAGAAATGGCATCATGACAGCAACCGTTTGACGTGGTCCAGGCTGCTCGTGGCTGTTTGTGGAGGATTTAAAAAAACAATCAATCCGAGGTGACATTTAGCGGAACATAGAGACAATTAAAGGTCTTTCTCTAAAAGTCCTAAGAAAGGATTGTAAAAGTTGCTGCAATTCATTAGTTTCAAATGATCGATTAGATTAAACTAAACAAAAACAAGTGGAGATGGGGGAGATTATTTTTAATCAGTACCAAAAATGTTTAGGAGATCTTATCAATGGGAATGCTTAATAAAAAAAAAAATAAATAAAAATCAATGGGAATGCTTAATGCTGAATGATTCTTGCTAAATAGCTAAAAAAAAAGTGAAACTAAAACAGGTTATAAAAAGTTGCTGAAATTGCAGAAAGTAGCACAAAAAGAAGTGGTTAAGAATTAAGTAAATAATAAAGTAAGAAATAAGCAGTAAGAAGTTGAAATTATCAGAAAAAATCTGAATTAACCATAGCTAAAAACACAGAAAGCATCTGGAAGAAGCACAAAGTTAAAAGAAGCTGAAAATATCAGAAAAGGTCAGAATGAGAGCTACACAGCAGAAAAATATATAAGATCAACAAAATAAAAGCAGAAGGTGAAACAGCTGAAACTAGTACAAACAAGTTAAAAAAACTAAACCAGCACAAAAGCTACAGTAAACATTTAATTAAGTTTTATGAACAGTTTGAAAGTTTTTAAAAGGATATGAAAATGGTTCTAATCCTTTTCAGTGAGAAAAAAATGGCCAAAACTATTTAAATATCTCAAAGTATAAAATGCTGAAGTACCAGAAGTCGTAGTTGGAACGTCCCGATGGAGATGAACATTTTGATATTTAAATATTGAAATAGCACAAAAATTGCAGAACAAGATAAGTACTGAAAAATGTATCTCAATAGTGTGAATGCTCTAAAGCACACACACCAACAGCTGAGAAAAAGAATACAGTTAATATTTGCCAATAAGTCTAATTCTACACATGTTCATATATATTTATACTTGACATTTCTTTCAAACATATGCACTTATACCACTGGGTACAACATGTTTTTTGACATTTCTGTTCTCTGACAGCATAAAGGCAGCCTGATGAGAACATACAGGAACAGGAAGGACAGAGATGGAGAACACAGCTGGGGCAATTCCTGCACCAAGGCTGTCTGTCTGCATCCACCATTGTGAACGGACTAATGGATAAAAAAATAACAAAAACTGTGAAAAACATCACCCAACTGTCTGCCTCATCCCTCCTTCACTCTTTCATCCCAGCTCTTCCTCTGTCCTCTAATCAACTCTTCAGGATGGTGATGGTTCTACTGTTTGTATTGAACCCAGGCACACGCTGACCAGACAATGTTTAAAGATTACTATAATACAGCAAAGATGGAACAGGGAGAACCAGGATGCATGCAACCCTAAAATGATAGCTTCAAAAACAAGCATTACTCTTTTTTTTCTCCTCCATTTGGGCTCTGTTCAGTGAGTCTTCCTGCCTCTTTCACTCAGCTCTCTGCACGGTTTGCTGAGCCTGTAGTGGAAGCTTTCTCCCTCTGCCATGTTCTTTTCTCACTGTTGAAGGAACATAATGAACTGAGCCAGCAAACATAGCACAATGCTTTCATAATGAATTTGCATTACGTTTGTTGGGAGTGTTTGCCTAAATTCAATTGACGATGCTTTGAAACGGGATCGCTTACCATTGATTACATGGAGAAGAATTTAATAAAAACAATTGGGTAAAACAGAGTAGTTAATTTATCAGGAGGGGAAGTAATTGCATTAAGCGTATTGGTAGCAACGCTCTGAAAATACTGGATTACTGAGTTAATAGGTTATTCATGTCTGCAAAAGGCAGGAAAATGATCTCCTTTTGAGTGTGAGGCAGTCATTAAAGCACCGTGTGATGCCAATATGTGCACAGCGTTTTTGTTTTTTTTTTTTTTTATTTTCAGTCACATGTAATTAACACATGTGATTAGTTCTCCCTAAGTTAATTGCTGTCTATTTTTAGTGTTATTTAAACTGTATCTGAGGAGGAGAGGATGGTTAACCAGGCCGGTCTTTTTGTTCCTGTGCACAACCCTGAAAACCAGTCTGTGCCATACTCCGTGTCCCTGAGATAATTGCCACACAATGAAGTTATACATAAGATGACAGGAGTGGTGATGAATGGGTGGGTGCGCTAATATAAATGACTTCTTAGAGTGATTTAGAAATGATTGGCAGTGAAGAATAAAAGCTGGAGCAATCAGCTGCAGAGAGAGAGGAAAAATATGTGAAAGGAAAATTATAAAAAAAATCTGCAGCGTGGCTGCACTAAAAAGTTATAAATGATGCTATGATTCATACCCTTTGATTTATTATCATCCTAAGACAAAATAACAGCTAGAAGAGTAAGTTTAAGTAATAAAAAGTGGATGTGAATGTGATTAGGTGCCTGCTGTGAGTGCAGGAATATGCTCAACATACTGATAATCTGTGTAGGACGGATGAATAGACGATAATCTTTCAGCAATATCATCTTGTTTTCAAGCATGCTGTTGATGTAAAGAAATAGCACTGATGTTTTTCTGTTTCAGTCTGTTTGCCCCTTTGTTTTTATATCTACGTTTTTTCACTTTAGATTTAGGATATGAGTCAGCTGAGCAGAGTAGCGTGTTGCCTGCTGAGTCTCTGTTCTTCACTGTATTCTCCTCATCCCTTACAGCGTGATGATGAAAACTAACTAATGCAAAACAGGGAAATGATTGTGAAGATGTGTATATCATGCACCATGAATCCCAAAATCACTTTGGTGATAAATATAAGCATATCACCAAGAGGGATGTCATTTGTAGCATCAATGTAACAGCATGAAAACATTATGTTGTTTAGAAGCAGAAACCTTGCTTGTATAAAAACATCAAAGCTATTTAGATTCTATTTTCATGGATTCCTTTAACTTTAACTTGTTTCCACTCCTTTACTTTTTGTATTTTTAGATACATTTACTTTTATAGGCCTTCATTTTACAATCACAATCCTGAAAAAAATTAGAAAATAAACTAAAAGATAATTCATTAATTTGCATCAGGTCCATAAGTATTGTATTTAAACAAATACTCTACATTTCTCTGCACTCTGATTTTTAGACCATGCTTTCATGCACTAATGCACCCACATAACATCAGAGAGGCAGGTTTTTGAACTGTGCAGTGGCAATGTCATGGTATGAGTTGTTTCCAAAAAGAATTTCATTTTCCTGCTTTGTCTGATCACAAAATGTTTTCTGTTTTTCCAACACCCTTTGGCCCAAAGAAGATGGAGAAGTTTCTGTAAAGATTATTATCATTTTTAGTTTTTTTTTTTTACAAAGGTTTGTGAAAATGTTCCTGAGCTCAGGCAGTGATGTTCATAATGTTCACAAGTGCCAACTGAGGGTCTGAAGATCACAGCAGGCATCCAATACTGACAGCCTTGGTCTTTGCGACAATTTATTTCCAGATCTTTGGTGATATAAAGAGTGAATAAGTTATTCAAAGTCTTCACTGAGAACCAATATTCTGTGTTTTTTAGAGGCAGTTTGTTGCAGATATTTGAGATTTAACCTCTCTAAAATGCATTTTTTATATGCAGTCCTCACACTGACCTGTTGCTAATGAACCTAATTAGTTTCAGAATTCTTCTCCAGCTGTTTGTGTCACTATGTTCAAATTGTTTTGATGCCTTTGTTTTAACGTATGTTGTGATCAAATTCAAAATAAACTTTTTTTGTTTCAAAAATTGTACAAATTCTTAACTACAGCATCTGGTATGTTTGTGTTCTGATGTAAATAAAATATGGTTAATGAGATTTATAATTTTTTTATTGTAAGTGAAATATATTGTTGCAAGACTCAAATTAAAAGACTTGCAATGCAGTGCGTTTACTATCTCAGCCTCCTCTAAATGGCCCAATTAAACCTGATAATGGCATGCTGCGACTAAATAGTTCTTTGCTAAAACTGCCAGAAAAAAAGAACAAAAATGAACGATAAGAAGCATATCCTTATCTTAAAGACTTTGCCTGACTGGATAAACACAAAGCATCCGCAAGCAGAGTTCAATAATTAGATCAATTAAGCCAGCGGGTAATCAGATGCAGACAGATCCAACTCCAACAAAAGCTTCTTTTCAGGATGTGAAATGATGGAGCCCAGTCAACCTGCAGCTCATATTGTGGTGATTGAAGGGCAGCTTCATATGAACTCATCACACACACACACATACACACTCAAATGAAACTGTTTTACAGCTAGAAAGTTTTTTGACGGATATGAGGATATTTTTTTCTGTTTTGTTAAACAGATAAAATCATGACTAAAATCCTTGACAAGAGAATCTATTTTCCTGATTATAAGTGTCGTCCTCCCTGCTGCAGAAAAAGTCAAACAACCTTTTAATAAAACTCCTCAGTTTTCCCAGAGAAGGTCCAATGAACTAATTTACTTAATAACTCTCCATCTCCCGCTTTGTCTCCATTCACATTTTATTTATTGAACTGTTTTTATGCAAACTATTGTAAAAGTCGATTGAAACCTTAAGATAACTGAGATCAGATGTTTATATTTAGTGGCCTGCAGGCTGACATCCAGCTGACTTAAGAAAAGATCATTAACGTTCAAGCTTCTAACCTTAACAAGCAGCTCTTTACCTTCCTTTTCTTGATTCTGAAAAATGGCAACACTTTTCTTCTAAAGACAAGACACTCAAACCATAAAGTGTGACTTATCTGCTCTGTTTGCTACTGCTGGCTGTTTTCTTGCCATCTTCCACTTACTGGCATTATGTTGCCTTTTGATCTCTCTCAAGATGGAAAGAGCGAGCTGTGCAGGAACTCTCCGTGGTGCTGAACTATTTCCAGCCCAACAGATGCCCTCAGGCCACAGCAACCAAAAATATGCATCAACAGAGTAAGACGGTGCTATCTTTGCTGCAGAAACATCACTTGGACGAGGAGAGCTGGCTCTGGATTCAATTCCTCTAGGATACGACTGTGGATTTTGGCAAAGTGGCTCTTTTTTTTTTTTTAGTCTGTTTTATTGGTGAAATGACATCATTAAAGATAACTGGGTGTATTATGTCAAGTTGTACAATAATGTGACATATTTTTGAGACTTCCTGCACTTCTCCACTATGTAACTTATGTATAAATATATTCTAGGTTTGCTCCATGTCGTCCTCCCTGCTGCAGAATCAAATGTTTCTGTCCTCAGATTGTGGCGTGAATCCATTTGTACAATTCTGCAATCCTGTTTCCTCTTTATTATTGAAAAGCATGTTTTTTTAACTATTATGTTGAAAGAAAACTAATCCGATATGCAGTGATGGCTCAACAGTCTCTAAATACATACTTTTAAACATTTTACAAAAAATACACAAAATTATGTGAAACTTGTCAGAAAAACTGAAACAAAATTATAACATAAAGAAAGTATGAATTCTGAGTGCTGAATAACTTTGCTGAAGAAGCTAAAACTGCTTTATTTAATCTAAAAGAACAGAACCATTAGCTAACATCCACCAAAAGAACATAGCAAAAGGCTAACTGAAAGACTATTTAAAGAATGAAAAAGTAAAGAAAAGTAACTAATTGTTGCATTAGGCTAAAAGTAGAAAACAGTAACTTCGTACTTCAACACCTAAAAAAGGCACAAGAAAATAATTGCAGAATTCAAAGAAAACAATGTTTTTGAAATGAATCCAGGAGATTTCTATTCATTTGATTGGGGAAAATAGAGTATTTGTATTTTATGAAAATACTTTGAATTGTATCAAAGTTCCAAAAACTAAAAGTTAAAGCATCCATGTCCTAAAAAAGCTGCATGTTGTTGAAAGACTGGCTAAAATAATCCTAAATGATTGTACTAAAAAAACAAAGAAAAAAAACAGGAAAACAAGGGATGTTTGATGATGAATGATGAATTAGTGTTCACCCAACACTAAAAATTCACAGCAAACAAAATATGGTAACTAAAGCAAAATAAAAACTGTTTTAAAACATGATAAACATGTTGCATCCAGAGGAGAGGAATGACCAAACACTGGAGTGGAAATTTGTTGGGAGATGAAATGTAAGCATGGGAAAGATAAAACATGTCTCTGACATGAGTGAGCAGATGCACAGGAAGCCATTTATTTTTCAATTTCCCCCCCAAAAAACCCAAAACTACATAAAAAAAATAAATAAATAAACTCTGACTATAGCCAACACTGATCCTTGCTTTCCTCTTCTGTCTCACAGAAAGTCAGGATCCATCAGTTCAGACCAAACTGACCTGAAACAAGTTGAGAAAATGAAGTGGAACATGTTGAACTATAACAGCTCTGTTAATAAAAGCTAAATAAATACTCAGAACAAAATGTGTTTTGTTCAAAACTTGTGTTCCACCACCTATCATCTAGTCTGCAGTCCTGTCGACATCTAGTTCCTTTAAATATATATATTCATTCTGAGAAGTGATCTTTGTGATGCTGATGTGAAGCAACAGTGTTAAGTTGCACATGTAAGCTAATATGTTGGCACGTAAATTTAACATGTGTACAGATGTGGTTAAAGTGTCTCTTTTTCAAACTTATTGCACTTCCTTTTAACGGCTCACCTGTGGTGTAACTACAGTAAAACTGTAGTGAGGAAACTGCAAACAGCCTATCAGGATGCATTTAGAATCCTCCTGACGGCCAAGATGGACTTCTGCAAGTCAAATGTTTATCATGAGCAACGTTCCAAATTTGAATGCTTTGCTGAGGAACTATATGTATAAATTTAATGCTTTGTCAACTGCAACATATAGTGACACAAGATATTGGTATGGTTGTTTGTATGCTTTTTGATGAATTATTTATTTTTCTGTGCCGTTTTTATTTTGTTTGTTTTTTTTAATGATGTGGATAATATTTTGTCTGAGAAAGTTAAATCTCTCTCTCTCTATATATATATATGTGTATATATATATATATATATGTGTGTATATATATATATATATATATATATATATATATATACACACACATATATATACAGGTAAAAGCCAGTAAATTAGAATATTTTGAAAAACTTGATTTATTTCAGTAATTGCATTCAAAAGG
>JARVJO010000002.1:8721563-8738895 GCA_031762555.1 Cynodonichthys magdalenae | reverse complement strand
AGGTGTGAATATGACCTAAAATTAGTTTATAGTTATACATTTTCCAATATTATTGTTTAGTTTTCTTAGTTAGTTCTGAGTATTTAATCCTTTGTTGGGTTTGTTTGTTCGTACGTTCTGCAGAAAGACTCTGGTTTTGTGAGATTCCTCCACTTAGGAGTGGCTACATATTTATCATGTTTTTAGCTTGTAGACTGGGATAAAACCTGAAAATGTGGTCCTGTGTTTTTGTTCATTTGCTGTGGTTTTTGTTCATTTTTCATGTTTTAATAATATCTCAACGTTTGCTCTGAGAGTTTCTGAGCTGTAAAAACGAGTCACGCTTTCTTCAACTATTAAAGTGACAAATTCTCTTTAGTTTCTCCGTTTGATCAATGGAGGCAAGAAATTCTTTTTTAACCTCACAAATTTACATAACTTGTTTCCAGAACATAAAGATCTTGATGTTTACGTCCTCTGTGTTTGTCTACTTTACAGTCATTGACTTATAATATCCTGCATGTTTAATGGGGCTCTAAAAGAAACCTCATACAACTTTTATGGAGTCTAAAACTTTCAAACACCTCAGAATAAAAAATATGCTGAGGAACAAGCGCCATTAGTTTAATGTGAGTGTAAAAAGTTTTAGTGGACTGATACATTGTGCTGTTCAAAGCAACTTTAACATCACTCTCTAATGTCCCAG
This sequence comes from Cynodonichthys magdalenae, assembly GCA_031762555.1. Taxonomy (NCBI): domain Eukaryota; kingdom Metazoa; phylum Chordata; class Actinopteri; order Cyprinodontiformes; family Rivulidae; genus Cynodonichthys; species Cynodonichthys magdalenae. The sequence goes on along the minus strand of JARVJO010000002.1, from coordinate 8,738,210 downwards.
AGGAAGAGAGGGCTCCTACAGTATAAAGTGCATTTTGATTGTTGAGTAATCTGAAACAAAAAATAATATAATAAATCTGTCATCAGAAGCAAAGGCTGAGATTTGTTCAATGGAATTAAATACAAAAACTATAAAAAAAAACTGATTTAATTTGTTTAGTTTGCCAAAGAATAAGAAGCCAAGCAGTTTATTTTTTACTGTGCAGAATATGTTAAATATTAGGAATACCTTTGATGTATTCTGACCGCAGTTGGTAAAGTTTTATTTTGTTTATGATGCAGGTTGATCATGATGATTGTAACAAAGTACATTTACTTTGTTACACTTAACTTTTTTTGAGGATCTGTAATTTTACAAAAGATTTTTTTAATAGTAACTTTTATTATTATTTTATGTTCAAAACATAAAAATGGTACATTTACTTCTTTACTTTAAATTTGAACACCTCGCTGTATGCATTACAAATATAAAAATTATCCTGAAAGAAGTTGTTTAATAAATGTTGAATTTACTTGGAGCAATTTCCTCAACTTTAGATGACCGAACATGATAAAGCAAATTCAACACTTTATTTCTTAGAGTGTGTAAACGTACTTTTACTTTTTTGATTACTGTGAGGAGTTTTATGACTTTTGCTTAAGTACTTATTAGTGAAACTTGTTAAAGTCATTTTCGGTTAAGGTATTTCACTTATACTTGTTTTAGTACTTATATTTGTTTTAAGCACTTGTTAAAGTGAGAAAACAGAAGTTTCATAAGAGTTTAGCTTAGAGCAACAAACAGTGTTTGCCTAAAATAGTTTTTTAGATATGTTCTCACAGACTTACCTTTTTTTACCACTTCTGTTCTAACTTTTTATATGACAAAGAAGTTATTGCAGCATTTTCATTTTCCAGTAACAGGAAACCCTTGTGTTTTAAGATGCTTGTTTTTTTAACAGCCTGTTGTTTCCTGTTTAGAAAATGAAAATTTCCAGAGGTGCCCTCCTCAGTTAAACTGCACACACGCACGCAGCTTTTACCTCCATATTTGTTTGCTTGTTTTACTGTGTCAGAAACAGGAAATAAGTGGAAGATAAATAAAGGTTTTCTGTTGTGAACTAAACGCACCTCCTTCCCTCAGAGCTCGACGCTTCAGGAGGAAACATTTGACTCTCGGTCCGGTGACCGAGGTTTTGGGGCGTCGACTAACTTTCCTTCAGACCAATGAGAGCTCACGGTGAAACTTTGTAAACAACTCTTCCACGCTGCTTTTAACACCACTTTTCTTTAATATCCGAGGAAGGAAGCGGCGGTGTTCCCTCAGACTGACTGACAGGAGCCACATCAGGTGAGGAGCGCTTGGGTTCAGCTCGTGTGTTTTTTGGAGCTTGTTTGTTTGTCTGCTTGTTGCTCAGTGTGTTCATGTGTGTGAGCGCGCGCGCTCAGCGTTTGTGCGCGCGCTCCTGTACTGTAGTAAACCGTGTTGCTGCGAACCAGCTGTCACGCACCGAAACAAGTGAAGGCGAAAAGTGTTAGGGTTCGTGTGTGGGGCGAGAACAGTTTGGAACACGGTGTACGTTTGTTTTCACGCCACACCAGAGGATGTCTCGCTGCTCCCGCTGACGTTTCCACGTTTGAACCAAACTTTTCAGTCGTCATTTGACACCATTTGGGCTTGTTTTGGCTTCTCCGCGGCTTTAAAGCAAAGAAAAGTCCAGTAAATGAAACGTTTTGGGGCGTGGAGGTCCGTTCTACTTAGTGTTTTAAAAAACAAAAGTTCTCATTGCAAAAGTGTAAAAATGAAACAAAAAGTCAAGTTATCCTGAGCTGTGTGCGGAGGTGCAGTTTGAAAGAGTTTATTCTAGTAGTTTTTAAAAATAAATTGATATTCGGAAATGTGGGCTGCACCAGATGTAAACTCTGAATCCTTCAAAAAACACGAGAACTTGATTGACCTATTGGGCTTTAAATCCTTCAGTTGGGGTCTAAATAAAGTGGAACAGCAATTCCTCCTTATTATAACTCCACAAGCCCCTTTTTCCCCCCTTTTCTGAGGTCAGATCAACTCGTTTTGAGGCTGTCTCTTTAAATCCAAACACTTCACACCCCACCCTCCTCCAGTTTCCAGAGCGGTCTATTCTAGTTTGATAGAGGGATTTACGGCTATATAGCTTCAAAAATGTTTATTTACAACTGAATTCAAAGATGTCAACAAGGGAAGACTTGTCCATGCAGTCTTACATGTTGGAGCCAGAATCTGACCCAGAACCAGAGAAGAATCTAGAATCTAGCCCCCCTAACAGTAGTTGGTAAGTCCAGACCTTATTTGGCTGTTCTGTTACAAATAATTTGACACACTAGTTCAGAAACTGTCATAGGAAGTAGAGAAAACTGAACAGGTTGAAAAAAATGACCAAAACAGAATATAGACAGAGTCCAAGCACACAATAAAGTGCATCTATGGCTAAAAGAGTGGATTTTGCCTGATGTGTCCCCTTTAAATATGATAGGAAATCTGCTGTTAAAAAGAATGAAATAAAGAAAGATGGAGGAAGATAAGATTAAATACAGGAAATCAAACAGGACTGTGAAGAGCCATTAACACAGTTTGGTATTTAAACACATGAAAACTTCTGCTAAACCTGAACATTTAACATATTTTAGTCACGTTTTCTATAAGTAAACACATGACTGTGGCAATCGACCTCGAGTCACAAACTTTGACCGTGACTATTAGAGTAAAATGTTGTTCAGACTGAGTTTATTGCAAACAAATTGTTTTGTTGTTCAAACTTTGTGACTTGTGCCTTTAACACCTCCAGCCTATATGAATATATATATTTTTAGTTTCAAATTATTCAAGGTTAAACATGAGCCGTAGATGAAACTTGACAGTTTCAATTTAACAAGGCTTTGGATGATTTTCTGAGTAATTGCAACGGACTAATGATGGAGCACAGTTCATTGAAAATCACTCAGCTTTTTGCCCACTAACCGACAGAGACAGACTGTTATTAAAGCTGCTTTTACAGCCCTTTGAATGTGTCAGAGCGGTGATAAGGAACGGTATCAAAAAAATAGCTTACTCGGAGCCCGCTTTGAGTGTGAGACAAGAAAATGCGACCATCCACTTAGCAGGTAGACATTACCAGGAGAAAATGTTCATGGTTAAGTGCTCACTTATATTTTTAAAAGCTCCCGGTGATGTATAAAACCACCAATCATAATCACCAGTCACCTTGGTAATGACGGCTTTTTCTTAAATTTCAGATTAGTATGTAAAATCCATCGTTTTTTTCTGAATCTGCCCTGTGACTAACTCCACCCGTGGCAGTATTTCTGCTGTCTCCAGCGGTGCTGAGGTTGAACTGCACGCTCGTCTGTGTTTTGGTATCTCCTGCCTCAGTGTTGATGTGAAGAGCCTGCTGTAGGCTACAGAAACCTTCTGTCTCTGAGCGGATGTGGGCACAGTTTTCGTTGTGGAACGCCAACATCTGTGTGCTCTGTGCTCCCTCAGCACGCCCACCCTGAAGGAGCGCTTGAAGGGGGGGAGGGAGGCTTCCTGTCACAACAGAGCAGAAAGTAAAAAAAAGTTTGGCAGGAGACTCGACTTGGGGGTGGTTTTACGCACAGAGTCATGTCTTTCGTTAACTGTAAATTCTCTGGAAACGTCACACGATTCTCTGAAAATCTGTTTGGTTTGCTGGTGGATTGAACAAAGTTTGGTTTTTGTATCTTTCAGCTCAATCAGTCGTGCTTCAGCTCCTGTTCTGATCTTCCACATAAAATACTTTGTTTTTTACTGTTTGACTTCTTGTTTTTTGTCGAGTAAATAAAGTAAACAGTAAGAAACGAAGGATCAGTTCAGATAATAAACATCTGATTATTTTTCCTTTACAGTAACTGATTTAACTAAACTTAAAAGTATATTACATACAGAATAAAAAGCACATTTTTTAATGTTTTAATAGAATAAAATAAGTTTGCCCTTTTATTGATCCCTTCAGAGGAAAATCAGAGGCAAGAAAAGAACAAAAATATACATTTAATAATCTATTAAACCAAGTTCTTAGAAAATTGTAAAGTCACCAACATTTCCCCTCAACATAAACAAATATTTATTCTAAACTTATTCATTTTCATTGCTATTGCTTATTTTCATTAACAATAATATTAACTAATAGAATTATCTGTTCTTACATACATTTAGAAGTCTTTAGTGGCTTGTTTTTTAAATTGTTAAAGTATTTGTATTTTTTTAATCATCCAGTTTAATTGTTTAAATAAATGTAAGGTGAGCTGCAGAGGAAGTTACAGCTCGTGCTTTTCTGATCATGTTGAAGATTTTGAGTTTTGTTTTGTTTTTTTGTTTTGGGCTTGCTTAAATTTGCACAAAATATTTATTTCTTAGCATGACGGCTAAGCGGTTAGCATTGTTGTCTCACAGCAAAAGGGTCTTGGGTTTAACCCCCCCAGATTTGGCCTGGGGGGGAAGCTTTAATGCCGCACAATGTAACTAAAATAATACAGTATTATGGGCTCTGGTGACAGTAGTGACAAAAGGCAGGGGGTTTCCGTAACATCAAATATCTGCGTCATTTCAGATGGAGTTTTTTTTTGTTTGTTTGTTTGTTTGTTTATGCGGTTTGATTACTTTTACTTTAAGATTAGATTTCGTTTTCCACCTCTGAAAGTAAAAATTAACTCTTGAGTTTCTGAATGAAACGGTGCTTTGAGTCACAGGTTTCAGCTCGATGAGCCCAGCTGCTCCTCAGCTCAGCATCTCCCAACAGACGTGTGGTTTTCTTACGTCGTCGTGTCATTTCAGTGGAAAGATTAAAGTCAAATATATCTTTGTTTGTTTTTTACACCCAACAGTTCACATCTCGGTTTGTTGTGAAACCTTTGTTGCTGTTGGAGATCAGCTGAAAACGCAAACCGACCTGCGCTCGTGCAGTCAGGAAGCAGTGACGTGGCGGTTAACAGATGAGAAGTTTGTTTTCACGTTGAGCGAGATGATAATCGACACGCTGCCTTACCCGAAACACACCGACGTCATCGCTTCCTGTAACCCTGCCTAAACAAAAACAAGTCATCTGTCTGCCAGCAGTGATGGGGAAACCACAGTGTGTTGCTGGGTCGAGACCTTTAAATGCACGATATGCTGCGAGCGCAGTGAAGATCACATGTTGCTGCTGATCAGCTACAAAAATCAAGAAAAATTAGTTCATTTAAAGCAAAGCTGACTCCACTCACGTCGACACGTTTCTCAGTTTGAAGAAGCAGCGTGGCTGTAAATGTGCTGTTGAACATATGTGGGTGTGGAAAACCACAGACTTCATCCCAAGAACAAATCATGATCGAAACGGTTTTGAAGTTCGGACTGAAACCTGTGCACAGTAATAACAATAAGCATTGCTGCCGGCTTCACACCAATGTTTCCAGAGTTTGTTTCTGAGCTGAGTGATAACCAACTACAAACCAACATTCTCCTCGTCAGTCAGACAAGAACACTTGGAAGAAGATTAGATCAGTGTGGTGAAAACTATTGAAAACCGAAAAAAGAAATACAATATAAATAAAATTTGGAGAATGTTTAGATCCATGCTTATCTTAGAGAATTAAATACTTTAGAAATTGGATGAAAACCAGATGCACAAACTGCAGAATGTTTCCATTAATCTATTAAAGTAAATTTAATCTGTTCCAACATGTTATACATGTTAAAAGTTGTTTTTGTTCTTCTTATTTCTGTCAAACTGTAGATAATATCCCGTTCACTGCTTTAAACGACAACAGAAATGTTTTTTATGATAAAAGTTAAGTTAAATAAATTTCTATAAATCTGCAACTTTTCAGAGTATTTTATTTTGAAAATTGGGCAATGATGAGAACAAATTGAATCTGTAGAAGGATGTTTACAGTTCAGGCCTGTCCCTCTGCGGGGACAGAGAGGACAGAGAACACAGAGGACACAGAGGGGACAGAGGACAGAAGACAGAGAGGACAGAGGAGACAAGACAGAGAGAGGACAGAGGACACAGAGGAGACAGGGGACAGAGAGGGGACAGAGGACACAGAGGGGACAGAGGACAGAAGACAGAGGGGACAGAGGGGACAGAGGACACAGAGGGGACAGAGGACAGAAGACAGAGAGGACAGAGGAGACAGAGGACAGAAGGGACAGAGGACAGAGAGGGGACAGAGGACAGAAGACAGAGAGGACAGAGGAGACAGAGGACAGAGAGGGGACAGAGGACACAGAGGGGACAGAGGACAGAGAGGGGACAGAGGGGACAGAGGAGACAGAGAACAGAGAGGACAGAGGACAGAGAGGACAGAGGAGACAAGTCAGAGAGGGGACAGAGGAGACAGAGGACAGAGAGGACAGAGGGGACAGAAGACAGAGAGGACAGAGGGGACAGAGGACAGAAGACAGAGAGGACAGAGGAGACAAGTCAGAGAGGGGACAGAGGAGACAGAGAGGACAGAGGGGACAGAGGACAGAAGACAGAGAGGACAGAGGAGACAGAGGACAGAGGACAGAGAGGACAGGCGTCACACATACAGTAATAATAGAACTCCCTCATTCAGGAGCAGCATGTCTGCAGTGAGTGACACATACCTGACATGGAAGAAAAAAATAGACCTTTTGATGTTTTTAATTTTAAATTTTTTTAAACATTCAGTCAGAGAGAAAAAGTAGAGCAGTAATTTACCACCACAGCGTGATTCTTTGTGAATCACCAAGCTTTCATTAACAAGTTCGGATTTATTTATACGGTCCTCGGCTCTGAAATCATTAACATGATGGAAAAGCATGCCTCTTTGTCAGGATTCGTCCTTTCTCCTCGTGCTTTTTGTGAGCGTGCACATGCACAGCTGAAAGGCTGTTTGCTGTCGGGCAGCTGAGCTGTGGAGAACAGAGAGTTGTTGTCAGATGGGGACAGTTTCAAAAATATCAAGAAATGCCTTCATTGCACAAACAAGAGACGTCCTGATTGGACTGGATGTATGAACGAAAATGTCTCAAAAGACCAGCAGCAATGTTCTTTAAGGTTCTGAGCTTTTCAGAGGGTTAATGAAAGAGGAAGTTTCAAATGATTTACAGTTTGTATTACTTACAGCAGAACTGTTAAGAAAAGCACATTTAATTAAAAACTGAGCGTTCTTTTGATGAATGCATATCGCCCGCCTATATTTCATGGCACAGTTGAAATCATCTGTCAATCTGTAAACGATGTTATCTCATGCAGTACTGCGAGATGTGCTCAGAAAATGTGTTGAGGATGACTCTCAGCTACTTAAACACAAAGCTTGAGCTCAAAATGCTAACATTAGCAGAGTCATTTTTCTGTTTGCTAGGAAGATTAGCTGTGACCACCATCTTGAACAGGGCAAAGTTGATCAGTTAAAATTATATGTCCAATGATTACTTTCTAAAGGTTTGATTAAAATATTTCAAGATATTTAGCTAACACTACAAACACACTCAAACCTGCAAAACCATAATCAGCTTTTCAGCAGGATGTGCCTCAGCTTTACAGTTTCACACATTTAAACATTTCGCTTAAACAAAAATCCTGTTTAGAACATAATGACATCAAGGAAATTAAATTGTTACACGTGAGAATTTATTGCTTTTCTAGTTTACATTCCTGTCACTAAGTCGTTTTCATTTGATTTAGAAAATTAATTTTGACTCTGAGATGCTGTCTGCTCTCTGCTTACAGGTGCTGATGTTATAATTAATTAAAAACAAAGAAATCCAGTGTGTAATTAAAAACACATCCCACTTCAGATAACCCTGTTAGCTTTTGTTTAATAAAAATGTGTTTATATTTTCAATAAAACAATATAATAACTGTCATTGTCATTAATCTCAAATAATCATTAAATGAAGTAGAAGTGATAAAAATTCAAATGAATCCTGATTAAAACAAGTTTAAATCTGTCAGGGGTAAGCTTGGTTCTGAAAGGTCCAAATATTTTCTTAAGTTTACAACACAGTTGAGATTTGTTGGGTTTATTCAAGTCAGTAATACGTTTATGATCATTTATCTGACAGTAAGAGGTTTTTATTTCAGCATTTGCTGTACGGAGGAAACATAAACTTTCTTATTTTTTAATATTAATGCTAATGAGGATGCTAAACTTTATGATTAGTAACTTAAAAAAGAAATAATTCTGAGTTTTGTATAAAATATAAGATGCACAAAGTGTGTATTTGCATGTCTTGTTCTTAAAGTTAAAAGGAGTAAAAGTTGTTTTTTTTACAGTAAAAGTAACGTATTTACCCCTGCAGTGAGTTACAGCACAGCTGAACACGTCTGCCGGTACATCAGCTGCTGACGTCGCCACATTGTGGTATTTAAGATTCCCTCGAGTGTTTTTACATCCAGGCGTGCTCCACAGGTGCTCACTCATGTAAAAAAAAAAATTTATTGTTCTTTTTAGAAGCAGTAAAATATGTCCTCACAAAGAGATTTTCTTTTTTTTTTTTTTTTTTATACTTCATCTTGCAGATGATCTCCACATCCGGTACAGTGCATGAAATTTACTCACATGTAAACAGGAAAAAATGTGCTCAGCAAGTTTTTGTTATTACTTTGTTCAAATCTTGTACACTCGCTGAAGAAATCTACATACTTTGTTTGGAAAAGGTTATTATCCTGACAGAATTAAAAAATAATAGTAACTTTGTAGGGGCAGCAGTGCTCATGTTTATTCTCTCTACAGGAGAATCATCTGACTGAGTTTTCCTTACATTCTGTAAATTCATACTGCTGTTTGAAAAATAGTAGAACTTTCAGTTCATAAACTGTAAAAGTCTGACCTCTAGTGGATGCGGAGCTGTCACACAGTATAATGAGATTATACTGATATATAATGATTTAGATAATCAGAAGATATTGGAGCAAGTTGGACAGAAGTCACATAAAAACTCACAAGCAGATAAAAGGAAATGTTTATTAAAAACATGTTCCAATATGTTAAGATCAGTTTTTGATATATATATATATATATATATATATATATATATATATATATATATAATTAGGCTTATTTTATTCCCTTTTTAAGTGCTCTGTTAAAAAAAAATCAATTAAAAATTTGTATTTTTATTCTAAACCCTAGTTTTCCTTATTGTTTTATCATATTCTGATTGAAAAATAAGTTGCTTTATTTAAATGTTTGACTATAATCTTCTGACTGGTGATACCCAGGTCTCTACATCTCTTTGCACATTAAAACTGTACATCAGTAACATGAAAATGAAACACTGTGATTCTTATCAGCACGTTTTGTGTGTGTGAACTGAAAGAAGAAGGAAATATCTTGTTCTTTATGCACAGAAATTATAGTTGCTGTTTCACAGATGACCACTAGGTGGCAGAAGAGTCCAACTGTTGTCATATTTCACTCTGAGACACTTCGTTCATATTTTAAAGTGAATATGGTTCTTGAATTGTCATTCTTTGCTACCTGAAACATTTTTGATTTTGTGATTATAAAAGAAAAACTTTAAGACTTTAATGTCTCTCTGGAAGCAGTTACTTGAGTTAGGTGAACTATTTACTGAAATGATGGCTTTCTGTCTCATACTTTCATTCAGAATGAAATTTTCTTTTGGAAAGACACAAAACCTCCAGGTTTATCCAGATGGAGGTTCAGTGCTTTGTGTCAGCTCTACAGCAGTGTTTGTGTGTGAATGGGTGAATTAAAGAAAAAAGCCTCTTCTCTAGCTGCTCAGGTTAATTGGTGCTCTATAAATGCAAGCCATTTATCATTTTTCCAGCTCTACAGCAGTAACAATAGGAAGCAGACGCTTTAAGCATGTGAAAGCAGCAGCTAAGGGCAGAGTGAGAACTAACGAGCTAGCTCCCATGATTTGGCCCGTTTCTCTTTGAAGTGAAGCTAAATGACCCTCTGTAAGCCCTGCTGTGACCCACAGTCTGACCTCCACTTGGAAGTTTTTTCTAGAACCAGGCTACACTTTGTCTCCGGGGGGGGATGTGGATTTTACAGGAATGGTGCATGTGTGCAGGTACATGTGCTTGTACGTGTGTTTGGACAAGAGGCCGAGAGCGAAAGAGGGAGAAATTAAAAACTGATAAATGGGGGTGGGGGAGACCAATTAGGCACAAAGCAGCCTATTGAAAATGCTGCTGTGCCACAGGAAGGATGTAGTATTTTGAACGTCCACACATGATGGAGAGAACTGAGCCATATTGTTGCCTGGTGTTATTCCTTCATTTTGTGCTCTGAGATCTGTGTTTGTGATGTGGTGGCTGGATCAGGATGCTTGTGAGTCACATAAAGGTTAGCGGCTGCGCGTGGACATTCTTGTGGTGTCATTTAATTGAAAGTAAACTTCCCAGGATAAAGAGTTTTGAGTGAAAGGCGAGGCTTGTGTCGTTTCGGCAGCACTGAAGATGAATTTTAGTCTGAATTGTTTCGTCACGTGTTGGTCTGTGGAAAACGATGATGATAGAGGGAGAGGGGTTTGGAACTTGTCTTTGATGAAGATGTGTTTTCAGTTATCCCACACTCTGATATCACAAACACACAGAAGGGTGACATTACAGAGCAAGAGACCATCTGAGTCCTCAAACTGAGCTCTCAGCTCGTGCTCCTCAGTTCACCAGTCGCTCCAACCTCTCTTAGTCTTTATATTAAAGACTGATTTTAAACCCAGAGCAATTTGAATTTAAATTATCCTACAACATGTTGAGATTTAAATTTATAGTTTTTCTCACAAGCTCAACAACATCAAAATGTGAGTTGTTTTAAACTATCTTTTGTTTACTTCTGGAGACTGATGAGCTTAATTGGGGTTGGGACGAAATTGGCAAAAAAAAAAAGATCATGATCATGATGAGCCCCACGCCCTCCGGTACTGGGGCTTCAAAACAGCATTTCCTGTTTTCTATTTCTTTTAACTTTTGTTAACTTAAGGTCTGTCAGTTGAACATGAACATGTTTGATATAAACAGAAATGTCAGAATCCTGCCTAAAAGCTCAAAAAACATTTGTTACATCCACAGAGAACAGTTCCAACATCAAGCAGATGAATCAGAAAGGAAACTGTACAAAATGGCATCAATGGAAATCTGTAAATACATACCTTTTTTAAAAATAAAAAAAAATAAAAAATGAAATATATATAATATAGTCCAGCTGAAGTCAATCATATCTCATTGTTTTATAGTGAAAAATAAATGTTTGGATCATTTTTTGAAACAACAAACATTCAAAAACAAGTCTTTTCATGCAAGTAAAAAAAAAAGAAATAACTTTTGCAATTTTAAAACATCAGATTTCTTAACATTTATTGAATGTACCAACATGGTCCGTCCTGTGCAGAATGACAAAATGCCAAATTATTTCTTACTAAAACCTCTGTAACTTTGCTCCAGTTTATTTTAGCTGCATGAATCTTTGCACAGGTGATGTCCACATGTGGGTTGCTGGTTTCCAAGAGTTTTTAGCCGTCATTATGGTTTTAAATGAGTTATATATTGTCTTCAGGTGGCAGGGAAAAAAATAAAAACAAATTTCAGTTCCATCCTCGCTGTTGTAAAAGAACAGCAGCTGCTTTGATACTTCTGATGTTAGCTTTATTTGGATACTAAGTTTGTTCAAGTAGAGTTTGTAAATGCTGACAAACAGTTACATTTCAGAATGTTATTTTGAGCACAAACGTCAAGAAAACCTCTGGGGGCTGAAGAGGATAATTGTGTGATAAGTTGACAATAGATGATAATTACACCTGCATGTAGCCAACTTTGTGACCGTGGTCCTCGTTTTCTGACTTTCCTCGTATTCCAGTTTCTGTCATCATTTCAGGTGATTAAACAAGTCCGTAGGTTTAGAGTTAGTTTTTTTCTGACGATTAATTGTGCGGGATATGATTTTACCCAAATCCAGCTTGATCTGCGCTTGCTGAAACACAAACATGGTCCATTAAGACCATTAAGAGTGTTTTTAATTTGATTTCTGCAAGTTAATAATGGACATTATTAGCATTGCTGGATTGTGATGCTAATAATCCACAGGCTGTAATAAAAGCAAAGCTATTTTTCTGTTTGTAGAATGTTAGGTTTTCACCTCTTGTTCCTGAGGATTATTAGTTATTTTCTCCTCTTGTCACCTGAAGATAAATGACTTAATTTCTGAAAGCTTGTGGCTTTAATTTACTTAATTAGAACAAATAAATCCATCAGATTTGGTTAAGGATGCAACAAAAGCCTAAAGATTTAAGTGTTGTTTGGTTTTTCAACTTTCTCTCTGGCTGCTTAATTTTTGTGAAGTTGTGTCATTGTTTATTTTTTCCCCTTAATGGACCATTAAGGTCCAATACTTCACAAGAAAATATTCAAAATAGAGGACTGCAACTGCTGCAAACATCTCTGTTTTATTTGACAACAGGTTTGTTTAAATTAAATAAAAAAGTTGAATTCAGTTATCCTTAAGGCAGAATTTGAGAATTAATAATACACTGGATTTGTCCAGGTTTGGTGCAGATAAGAATGTGTTTGTTTTAGTCAACTTTTACATGAACTTTATTTTAGGATGCTGATGGATTTCATCAGTAGAAAATGCCTTGTTTGATTGAGAAAAATCTAAAGCTGCCATTTGTAGTCCTGAAAAATCCATTAATTCTGAGACTAATCTGTTGGCTGTGACCTCGTGTCCAACTCTTTAGTGGTTTAATTCAGCTCTCAGTTACTCCTGGTCCTTTGGTCGCACCATACCTATAAACAAATGAGCTTTTCTCATTTCTCCAGTCTAAACACTCGTCTACTTTCCCACTCCCTCATGAAACCTTCAACTTGGCTTAATTTAGCAGAAATCTTATGATGTAGAAACCATGTCCTAACAACACACAGATACATTTTATAACTCACTGTGGCTCTAGTTCTCGTTCTTTTGAATTTAGAAGAAGCTGCATTTCCAAAACCATTTACTGGAAAGTAGGGCAAAGGTCAATGCAACGTTACGTTATTCTGTGTGCATCTTTGTGCGATTATGTGCATCAGTATGAACGTATGTGAGGTCTGTGACGAGATGGTGGATAATAAGAATCAAGAGCATGTGTGGGACAAAGAGGGCAGAGGGCCCAGTGGTGGGGTACATATATAGACCCCGAAATTTCCCTACGCAGCAGCCGATGTAGAGGAACAACTATGGCCTTTGTTGGTCACCCCGTGGATCTCACACTCAGTTAATATAGACTTTTCCCTCCGTCTCTGCCAAGACTCTGAAGTCATTTAATGAAGTGGCGGCTGAGTTTAGAAGGAGCCAGTGTGCTCGCTGCTCGTGCTGACAGAATGGAAAATGTCTGTGTTATGCAGCGAACAGCAAGTGACAAGAAGAGTGTGTTCTGATACTCACCTCTCCGCAGGCACTCACAGTTTAAGACTGTGCACATGAACAGACACACATGAAAACACTTTCTTGGAGAAAGACAGAAATTAAACAAATTCACACTTGGTTTATTATGTCTTCTTTGCCCAGAGATTTATCACTCAGTTTGACAGATTTGTGAGCAGCTTTCAGTAGGTCGGAGAATTTCAAAACTTCTTGGTCACTACTGCTTTGTCTCGGATAGTTTTTGTGTATTAAGGTAACACTACAAATCCTGCAGCAGTAAATTAAATAATCGTGTGATAAATTAAAATGAGGTTGATCATTTTCATTAGTTTAAAATTGTTTCCAATGTTTTTGATTATCGTGATAATTTCTGATATAATTTATTGTCCAGCAAAATCTGTTATTGTGACAAGAATGGTAATTTACATCATTTTGCACTTGTGCTCCTAAACCAAAAGTACTTTATTGTCTTAAAGATTGTTTCCAGTTCTGTCTTTGTTTGGTTCATTTATTAGAACTGAACGTTGTCTTTCATGTCCATTTTCATGGCTGTCAGTATTAATGTGTCTTCTATGAATGGACTGTATTTCTGTTTGTATTTTGTTACATTTTTTCAGTCTGTCTTTTAATCCATCCATAGGCAGATTGTTTTGGTGTCCTATTGTGCTGCTGTCAGTAATTTTGAAACCCCTCCAGTGTCATTTCGCCTCAGATCCTGGACCTTTCAGTTCCTATTTCTTTACCGTGGCTCCACTAGCATTAAGTGTGCATCAGCAGACAGATTCATTCTTCTCCTCTTCTCACAACCATAAGCCTCCTTTTAAATCAACAGACAATGTGTTTTTGTCCATTCTCCTCTATGCTTTTCTTTGAAGAGTATATGGATTCTCTCTGTCTGAGGGCATCTGTGGGGACCCCTAGACATGGTGCTCCTCTGTAAGCCCGATTGTTTGCCTGTAATGAACCATGATGAAAGATAACAAAATAAAATGTAATAATTCATGCAGGCCTGGGTGAGGAGCACGTGGCTTGCGGTTGGCCCGGGTCATGATAGCCTCCTGCCCAGCCAACAGAACAATATACCAGCCCTGCCAGCACCACTCGCTCTGCTCTGGTCCAGCGATCTTGTTGTGCTTCGCCCTCTCTCGTCTATTCAGATTCACTTAACGTTTGACGGCCGTCTGTGATCATCAGCATGCCCGGACCTCTCTTTGGGAGACAAGTCAATGCGTCCCCTTGGACCTGCTTTTTGGAATTCCTTCGTTCTTCACCCCTCTCCTCCAGCTTTACATGTTTGGGCCACTTGTAACACTTTAGACCTTCTTTGAACTAATAAACCTTTTTGATTTTGCATATTGTGTCTTTTCGTCTTTAATTTCTTATGTTGGATGCAAAATTGACAAAATAGTTTAATTTCAACCAACACACAAATTTTATTTGCCCATGAACATCGTTCAGAATGACTCCACACGGCTGTTTGGCATGTAGAACACTGGAACCGAGCACATGGATAAATGACATAATATCGCTGACATCACCAATGCTTTATTTCTACTTCTGCTATATTCAGCTCATTTTCTTGTTGACTAAGCAGGCATACTTAAATCTTAAGTTTCTCCTGAGTTAATGGTTTGGAAAATAACAATGTTGTGTCAAAATGTGAAAAAGTGTGGGCAGTATGTAAAAATGATGTTCAGTTGCATATGGAAAGACGGATGGACGGAGGGATGGATGGATGGATGGATGGATGGATGGATGGATGGACGGATGGACGGACGGACGATTGGATGGATGGATGGATGGATGGATGGAGATCTAAGTGTCAGGCTCAGCAGTACACTGACCGAAGGTTTTCAACCTTTGTTTTTCCTAACCACTTGTTTCCAGCTGTTCCAGGAAAATCAGCTCCTCAGAATCAGTTTTGTTGCTCTGCAGTTTTGAAAATTTTACCACATTTAGTTGCAAGTCACTGTTTGCTTGCAACTTTGACAATCAAGGAATTTAAACTCATGAGATATGCTAAGAATTCACTCTATGCCAAGAATTTGATACCGCCACTGACCTTCTGGCTCTGGACTCAAATTCAATAACTTTCCCATGGGAAAAAAACTAAGATTGGAAGCCAATGAATGTCAGGGAGTTCAATTTGCTTTATTACAGAAGCACAATATCTACCTGATGTTTAATTTAGACACCTTTTGAAATCTTTTCTTTTCAAAAAATGCTGTGCTATTTTATGAAAATAAAGAAGGTGTTGTGGATGTTAGTGGAAGATGTAGACAAGGAGGGTAAGGACAAAGTACAGAGGCCCAATTGATGCTCTAAACCAACCCTTCATGTCTCGATACTTGTGTAACCTCCAGTATGTTTCAGTCTACTGTAGAGGCTTCTGTGTTCATGTTGACCTAAAGTCTTTCATTACAAAAAAGGCAAATATGTCAGCAGTATTTGTATGCATGTTTTTTTTTAATTATTACATTGTACGTTCATGATAAAGATTATTATCGATGTTAAAAAGCGCTACTTATATTTTTATTAAAATATCCCTATAATTCAATCCTAAATCTGATTCCTAAATATAAAATAGGAAAGTGTCAGGAGTTGTGATATAGTTTGCCATATTTTCTGTGCAGGCAGTTACTTCATCCCGTTTTTTACATTTTAGTTTTAATGTTTAAAATATTAATGACTTTAACTTTTCTGTCCTGGCATTTTCAACATCTCAGTATACATATATGGTTTTCCATTAACAACTTTTCCAATAAAATGTACAAAGTTTAGAGCCCCCCAACAAGAACAAATGTTTTGGTTCACTCTGTGAAGATGTTTCACAATGATGTCAAGAATTTCTGTGATTTAGTTGTTGAGTTAAGACACAACGTATTGATTTAAAATTTAATAATTAAAAGGGTCGATTTAGTTTTTACAGTGATCCTCGGAGACAAACTTAGATGTGTATCTTTCTAATTTTGATTTTGTACACCAAATTTACTGTCTTCCATCTGAGAAACAAGAACTCTTGCCACATCACAACTTTTAAGAACTACGCTTCAGGCAGAATAAAGGAAAGTCCAACTGTAAGTGTGCTTTGAGTGTGCCATTTCACCAGTTTGGTGGTCTTCCTCTGAAGGTTGTTAATTAGTGCAGAATGTAGACTACAGTTCTGCTGCCAGCACTGATGAAAAGAGGAAAGAGCGAGAGAGAGAGAGAGGGAGAGAGAGGGAGAGAGAGAGAGAGAGAGAGAGAGAGAGAGAGAGAGAGAGAGAGAGAGAGAGAGAGAGAGAGAGAG
>JARVJO010000002.1:8689427-8720334 GCA_031762555.1 Cynodonichthys magdalenae | reverse complement strand
AGAGAGATAGAGAGAGAGAGAGAGATAGAGAGAGAGAGAGAGAGAGAGAGAGAGAGAGAGAGAGAGAGAGAGAGAGAGAGAGTAAACTGTACAGCTGCCAAGACGGAGGAGTTTCTGATAGTTTGAGTGTGGTGGAGGAAAGCATGGAGACTCCTGGAGTTCTGCCTCCTGACCCATGTGTGCTGAGGGCCCATTGAGCCACTGATGCCCACGTACAGTGAACCAGTGTTGACTCATGCAGTAAACGCAGTGGGAAGTTTTAGAGTTTAGAAGGTGGCAAAAGGAAATGATTTGAGTTACAGTTTGAATCTTTGCCTTTTAGATTATTTTTGATTTTCCCTACTTATATTGTTGATTTTTCAGATTCTATTGTTAAATCTAGAACTCAGCAATAAAAACCAGCTCAGAATTCACTTTGTACAGATTTAAACTTAAGATAATTTTCCACTAATTGAAATATTCTGCTACATTCACAGTACTAACACAAACGTGGTTAAAATAGTTCACCACTTGTTGTATTTGCAGTTCAAATTCTTCTAACTTAGTTAGGTCTGTTTGCTTCTTCCGTTCTTTGTTCTCACATAAAATGTATTTTATTATTGCCAACTTCTATTTAAAAGTGTCTCTTACATGTTTTTTTCATGTTTTTGTGTTCAAGTTCTTTCAGTTTCTGTCAAAAAGAGCACTGCTGCATTGTGTCAGAGTTGGTCACCATTCGTTCAGGTTCCTCAGATAAAAATCAAAAAATCTGACAGAGTCATGAACAACCTGAGCTGAAGGTGTTTGGCTCAACGCTGGAGGTGAGGTAGAGTCCTGCGTTTACCCTGGAATCTTCAGAGTTCAGTTAAAAACACATTATAGACATAATTTTTTTATTCTAATCGAATAAAAAGCTGAAGAGAGAAAGAAGCCGCTTAAAATATAGTAGCCCTCCAAAACAAGCCACAACTTAATGGATACATTGGTTACATGATGGTTTTGTTTGGCTCATGCATCATGACACCTTAAGCAACTTAAATTTTTGTAGTATAAGTAAACTAATATTACAAAAATTTAAGTTGCTTAAGGTGTCATCTGTGTTTTTATGCGGTTTGAAATAAAGTTTCTAACTTAGCACTTTCCAATCTTGACCAATGACTCATTGAAATTTCAACAAGTTGTTACTGCCAGATATTTATTTTATTTTGGCAGGGTGTAAATTAGGGCAGCATGGTGGCTCAGTTCTCAGCAAGAAGGTTGCTGGATCGAACCCCAGCTGGAGATCTTTCTGGGTAGTGTTTGCATGTTCTCTCCGTGCATGCATGGGTTTTCTCTGGGTACTCTGGCTTCCTACTGACCAAAAACATGAATGTTAGGCTAATTGGTAACTCTAAATTGTCCCTATAGGTGTGAGTGATTGAATGGTTGTTTGTTTCTATGTGTGGCCCTGCAATGAACTTGCGACCTGTCCAGGGTGTGCCCCGCCCCTCGCACAGTGACTGCTGGATGTGGACACCAGTGACTCTGAAAGGAAGAAAGGATAAAAGTTAACGAATGGATTGGTTGTATTACAAACATTACAAAGTGGCTTTTAGAGATTGGCTAACACGATGATATTTAGGTGCATACCTTGTTAAAGAGAGGAAACTGTACAAACAAATCAGCACAGCTCTGGTTTTGACAGTGGAAAGATTAGATGTCAAACAGCAGTTTGCCACCCCAGCTGCACCCTCTCCAAATGGCCACACTGTGGTGCTTTGTGTGCAGCAGCTAAAGAACTGATGCTTAAACTGTGACAAACATTTCATTTTCTTTTACATATTAAGTGAAAAAGGGCAAGTTGACATTCTTTATACCAGTAATAATTCTTGGCTCCAACACTTTATTACAGTAGCAGAAAACTACCAAAATACTTACCTATTAAGTTTAACAAACTTTCTTGGCACTAAAGGTATGTGTTGTGGGTCAGAAAGTTTGTAAACTTCAGTGAATTAAAGTTTACATGCCGCAGAGAAAATTGTAATAATTTTCCCTCCACTTTTCACTCAGGCTCTGTCTGTCTTGCCTCCTAACATCTGCTCCCAGCCAGCCACCTGTCTGCTGTCAAATGCAATATTAATGCATGTCACACACTTGTTAATTATTTCCCCTGAATGTCGACACGTCAAGCTGAATATACATAAAAGGACGGCGAAGAACCATTTTATTAGAGGCGATCACTCTTTCTCCCTCCACTCTCTCCTTCTTTCTCTCCCCTTGTTCAAATACTGTTTTTCAGCTCTTTCTATTCTCTAAAGTGCTGCGGTGTATGGATGTGTGTCTGCATGAAATCAGCCTGCCTCTATACACCAACCAGAGCTTGTTTCCCAGGAAACACAAAACTGCGTGTGCTGGGAGGATGGCAGAGGGATGGTTGGGAGGGCCGATGGAGGGGTGGCACGTCGAACCCAGGGTGGAGTTGGGAGGGAGTGAAGTAATGAGAGGTGTCGTGGGAGGGGGGGGACGGCAGCAAAGCGAGGCAAGGCCAGGCGGGTGGCATGGCAGTGGGGCCTCCTTGTGTCCTCGTCCCTCTTGTCCCTCCTGGTCCCTTTTTGCGGACAGCATCTGCACCCTGCTTTACATGCAAAACACACCCTGCAGAGAGGGCGTCTACACATGGGGCTGAGGGGAAAGGAAGAAAAGCATTCCTGAGGCAGTGCTGGGAGAAGAGGGAGGTGGGGATCCTCAACAGCCTCAGTCTACTGTCTCCCCCCTTAGATAAGTCTATAGGGGGGAGATGCAGTAATGAGGGATGAGAGGATAAATCCACTGCAGATTATTCTGCTTTGAATCTGGTTTGAACTCATTTCCATATACAACCGATGCTGCTTTTTGCCTCACACTAAGACAAACAGGCCCCACTTCATTTGTTTTTATCTGATAATTTCTTACTTTAGCTATTATATTTCTGTGATACTTTTTATAAGGAGTGCACGATTGCCGTTTTTTGGCCGATCACCGATCTTTAAAAAGTCTGACCTGCCAATTCTAATGTCAGTCGATGATGGTTTTCAAATAGCTGACACTGGTAGTTATAAGTTTACAATGCAACTTCAATTTTCCAGTCCTATTTTATTGAAAGACATTGAACAATCCCTTTGAAACAATACAAAGTTACAAAAGAGGACAGTGGCTGATTGAGATGAGAAGCTGATCTTTTCCATCAATCTTATCTAAGTATCGGCCGATCTCCCAGTATTCAGGAGATCGGTGCACTACCTGTGCCTACTTTTTATCTCTTGCCCTATTCTTCTTAACAAATAGCAACATTGATGTGGAACTTGTCCATTTACACTTGCCCACACTTTATGGCAGCACATTTCATTGTTAATTGAGAAAAAACCCTGTGTGTGGTGCTGTGGGCTTGTATTATTGCAAGGTATTTTATTCCATTGCTTTCTCTTTTTCCTTTTCCTTCCATTATGTACAGTGCTCCTTCACTGTGCGGCCCCCGAATACCGGCTCCAACAATAACCAAACGTCACAGCATGTGAGTCATCTCATGTAGAAGGGAAAGCCATCTGCCAAGGAAAACACACACATGCATAGCCACCACATCCACACAGGGTGATTTCCAAGTAATACTTTTGCCCAAATAGCAACTCTGGGTATTTGCCTTTGTTTTGGTCACATGTAATTTTCTTTTTAGGCCACAGTTTAGGACTGAGTCTCTTTTTGGAGAGAAATGACCACAGAAACAGTCTAAGGTTAATGTCGGCAGGCATTGTCGTCAGAACTGGACTGTCGTTTTGTGCCTGTTTTTCTCCGCAGTCAAACTGAGGTCCTAAAATGTCCTGGCGTCATGCACTGTGCTGCTGATCGAGGAGAGGTATAATTGAGTCATTGTGGGGATTAGGAATCACAAAGTGACATTTGCTTGGGTTTATCTGACACATGATAGGTTTGTCAGCCCTGGAGGGAAACTAGGAAGAGATTTGAAATGTGGTTCTGGTGCCACTTGTCTTTGTCAGCCCGTTTAATTTACTACAAGATGTTTTTTTTTTCATTCAAAGTTTTAAAAAACTTTGCAACAAATATCTTTGAAGCGTGACTTTAAGATATATATTTTAAGAAACAATTGTTTTGTCGTCTAAATGCACTAAAATGGAGTTCACACCCTAGGTATGTCGAACACGTTGTCATATTTAGACATTAATGTAAAGCTGATTTTGTCACTCTTACAGTACCTTCAAGCATAAAAGTCACACCGTACAACTAGATTTCTGTTTAAAATGCTTTCTTTAATACTCTTTTGCTTGATTCTGTTTTTATCCATCCATTATTTTTACCCACTTTTTACTATCCCGGAAGCGGCAGTCACTAGAAACATAGTACCTCCTGGACGGGTCATAAATCCATTGATTTTGTTTTTTGCTTCCAAATTTTTGACCAACATGACTCTTTTTTCAGCTCGTGTGTCCAGTGTTGTTTCTCATTCAAGGTCTAATGAACAACAAGCTACAAATGCAGCTGTGTCTTTGGATTTTCAAATGACCCACGGCACTCCTGTCACTTTCGATGTTTATCTTTTCCATTCTCACAGAGGGACACTTCCTCTTTCTTTTTTCACCCCTCCCGCAAAAGTAAATTGTGTAAGATTGCTCTCTTTGTGTAACTTGTATGTGCAATAATAAACTGAGGAAATGAGTGCTATTGCCTCAGTTAATGTTAACATTATTACATATCAGGAGATGGATTGTTCTTGACTTGGGTTTCAAAGCCTTCACAAGCAACAGTTCAAGAGAAAGATGAATGAGCTGTTTCCATTCCAATTTGTCATTCAAACCAGACTTTGACATCTGCCTACATATACATTTTTACATTCACTTGGGTGGAAATTGATTTACTTATTCCTTTGTATGGGTACAGAAATAGTCAAACATATCTGAAAGTCTTTTAAAGTTCAGATTTGTTTCTGTTGCTGCGACTGTTTATTGCGTGGTAAGTAAAGATGCTCCGGTCCAACGTTTACCAAACATCACAATTTCCACAAACGTTGCTGCATGTAAAAGATGATGACTGAACACCACTGACACACGCTGTGAAGCTCCAAACAGAACAAGGAGTTGCTCCGTTTGGTTTTGACATGTTCAGCCTGAGCAGTCTGAGGGATTTGCGTACAATTACCAATCACATGGAACAAAGACCCTGTGTTGAGTTGAATCTCCTAAAAAAATACTTTCCATGGAGAAGATTTCAAGTGTTCTGGAGATGCAAAGGTTCTAACAGCTCTCCTGAAGTTTTCATAAATGTCACGTGAAATCCAGAGCTGTCAGTACAAATGCCTTTATTTACTAATTTAAACTAATCATCATCTCATTAAGCTGATTTTTGCTGTTTTTGGTTTTAAATTCCAAATAACATTAAGGGAAGTGGTGAGCTGTTTCATGACGGAGACAATAAGCCGTTAAGTTTTCAGAGCAGGTCTTATCTTTTTGAGTCGCCTCCCTGGTTTTCCCCTAAGACTGTTTTATGGTGATCTATGGAGTGACTGCAGGGTTGAGCGTTTAGCATCCTCAAATGGAAACTCCTGTAAAATAATCCAGCCTTCTCTTTAAAAGGGGATGTTTTACTCTCCACATTTGGAATATGTGCACTTTGTAGACTGTAAAGGTCCATGCACCATTATTCATATTCTGTGCTTTTCATTATGAGTTTGCCTGAAGTTTGTGTTTTGAAAGTAATTTTCATTGCTTGTAAATGTGGAAGTTGTATACTAACAAGGGCAGACAGACCAGGTTACATGTCTTAACTCTGTCTGCAGTGTACATTTAAATATTGCATCATCTCAGATAGGCTTTAGTATTAAAATCCATGTTGTAATCTTTGTCCATTCTCTCTCAAAATAAGTCTTTTATGTACTGCAAAAACAGATCTTTCTATACCAGTTTATGTTAACCTTCATTAGTTCAGAGCTCTTTTTTTTTTTTTTACAATTGTCAAAAATAGTTTGTCTCCTTTAATCCTCCTTCATTTCATTTCACATTTCTCTGACACCAAAAATGGGATTTAAGCCACAAGCATTCTCTCCCTGTAATTTTTTCATTTCTCTGTAAGCATAGAGTCTGAGCAGGCAGAGTCGCAGCTCTCTTCATGTGCACGTGCATTTGTCTTTTGAAATACATAAAACTGTGTTCAGAATCTCAGCACTGCTTGCTAAGTTCCTTTTTGATGATGTTCCCGAACATGTCATGCAGTGTTGCAACCTCTGTTTTTGTTGAAATCTCTGAGCCTGAAATGAACTTGAACATCGCTTAGAAACTCGTACTCAACCTCAGCCAGCTCCACTGTCTACAGCCATCCCTTTTATCTCCAGCTTTGGTCAGGAGGACCGTGCTGATGGTCCCGGTGTCATCCCTCTTACTCTGAAAAGACAGAAACATTCCCTGACCCTCCTCTATTCAACCTTCCTACACACAAGCACACATACAGAATGCCCCCAAGCCAGATATCTCTGTCTTGTCCCAGCTAGCTAGCGGCTGCAGAGCGGAGACCTGGAGGCCCCACAACTGAGCCAGCTGTTCCAGACTCCCTCGCTGCCCTGGGGCCCACATTCCCCCATTCAAGGGAGCTTTGTAGTTCTGACATCTTGGAACAGTTGAGCAGCTCAGCTTCTAATGCTGCTGTAATGGTGAGAGAGGGAACGACAGAGACGGGGGTGAGGAATGAGACAGCCTTTATGTGTGCTCGCTTGTTACGCTCAATCTCCTCTCCTGCCTCCTCTACCCCTTTGCATTCACTCATCTTTAGTCCCTTTTCTGTGTTTACCAGGACCTGGACTTTGGATTTATAGTATTGTCAAGTTTATTTCAGTCATACCATATTTTATGTGACCGATTTTTGCAGAATCATGTCATACCACAACTTTACTTCCCTTCTTGTCTAGTGTAAATACAGACTGAGCCTTTCTGCAAAAGTGCTCTCTTTGTATCTGGATTTTGAGTTGAGTTTATTTGAGGGGATTTGCTGGAGTTTTGGTCAAAGCACACCTCACTGTCCAGTCCTGCAGCACGTTTAGCATCTAACCTTGTAGCTTCTGGTGTTTTTCTTTTTTCACCCGAGGTCTGGCCATGTGCAAATGTAGCCTATTGTGAGCAGTGAAGCTCTCAGCTGTTGGGATGTACTGTACCGTACTGTAAGTGTGTCTCCTTTCTGCTGTCTGTGCTGCAGTTCAGCTGCCAGTTGCAACAGGAAAAGAATTTTGTGGATCAAGTAACAAAAGCAAGTTTATAGATATCAGTGAGAGGAAAAGAGAGAAATGGGTTTTCTCTGAGTTGAGTGCATCTAGTCTAACCAAGTCCAAGTATAACTATCAAGTATTATTGATCTTGTGGCACTGGCAGATAATTTAGCTCACCAGTAGTTTGAGTCTTAACCTTCTAAAATAAAGGTCAGTGCAGTAAGACAGTTGCACTTGGCAAGACTTGTTGAAATAAGGAAATTAGTCTCACAAGATCAAAATAATTTTTTTCGCTGGATAAACGATGTTAAGACTTGGTTAGATGGGCATTTTTTGCAGTGTAGCCAGGTAAAAACAGTCAATTCACAGATGATTAATTTGTTTATCTCAATTTGAATGACTTGTTTCAAAAGTTCAGTGATGCCAGCCTATAATGGTAGGATTTAGTATCATCACTCTGAACAAATGATTAAAACAAGCTGCAAAAAGAAACATGTTCTCATCTGCGTTCTAAAAAATATACCTGTCATCAATCATTTTTAGTTGTGTTTAAAATGATTTCTTCAAGTGGTGAAACTTGTCTGGTACAACTTCTCTGAATGATTGTTTTATTTCCCATGGTGGTATGTTTTAACGTGTTGAAGTCGGCTACTTTTTTGTTCTCTTTTACTTTACATGAAGTCATGTCACAACTTTAAGGAAAGGACACTTTTATGGGGTATTTAGGATGTTTTATTTGAAGTTATGAAAGTGCAAATGGCTCTCTCCACTCCTTTGTCACAGTGGAGGTAATGTTTGTTTAGACCATTATCCAACTTGGTTTTGCTCCACAGGACAAAAAAAAACTTTATGGGAGAGTGTCGGATTTTTACCAGAAGTGGTTTGAAAATATTACCACAAAACAGTTGTGTTAATGGGAACTTGCAGACACTTTGGTGTGGTGCAGAAACTTGTAGCTGTGCACCGGTGCATGAGTACACATGTTAAAAATATGCTTGCCTGAAAATAATAATAGGATTGGTCGTGATTTAAATAAATGAGAAAAAAAAATCTCAGTTTAGTACAAAAAAGTTGGACTTTTAGCCAAAACGATCCCTCTGGTCAATGATATGCAGACCTTTTAAATTCCTGCAAGTACACGACCTTTATTGGTTGTACAGACATTTTTTTTGATGATAAAGGCCATTTATTTTCTCTCATTAAAGATGCATTTTTTACATAGAATGAATATTTTATTGTTTGACATTTGTCAGCTTTCATAATGAGTGTGTGTTTGTCAAAAATAGACTTTGTAAAAGAAGAGAATAAGTTGTTTTGGTTCTTGTTGTAGTAGCTGCTGCTGACCTTTAGATGGAACTGCTGCATTCATTTTATTGCTCTTTTCCTGCCTCAGTGTGGAGATGACAAAAACTCTTCCTTATTACATGAGGAGATGGTGGCTGAATAAATGAAAAGTCCCAAACCTTGAAAGCTTTGCTTTAGTGTACTACTGAGGGCCGGTGGTATTATTTGAACTTGACTGTGATGGTGACGTCTTAGAACCACAAACTCCTGTTTGGACAAATTTGTTGAAAATATATGCAAGAAATTGATGAATACAGAAGCACTGACTTATGAAAATCTCTTTGGTGGTACAGAGATATTACCAGAGCAGATGTGTTAAATCAGAGGTGGTCATGTATTTTTCCTAAAGAGCCACATATGGAACAAGAACTGTTGCAGACAGATTAAACTTAATTTAGCTATAAATATGATTTTCTGCTAAGAGTAGACAACACAACTGTGATTATAAAAAATTGTGTCATACTGAGAATTTAAATGTAAAGTTAGTTAGTTTTTGCTGCATTTGAAACCCCAGCATCAGTGGAAGAAATCTGATTTGTGTTGGTTTAAACATGATGCATTCAACATTCACAAAACTTTTAACATAACAAGGTTGTGGTGGGTTACTGTCCTAGTGGGAGTGTAAAACATTTTGGATGACGTGTTTGGTGCCTGTGGTGTCAGAAGCTGGATGATGCAGAGCGGACAACACGAGTGTCGTGAATATGATGCTAGCAATGACGAGCCGATCTGTAATGCTGGCTTTGACGTACTAGAGTGGATTAGTCACAGAGAATCCACAACATGACTCAAAGTGGTTCTTCAAAAGTTCGGTAGGCTGCAGGATTTGCTTTGAACAGAACAGGTGTAACTATAGGTTGAACTTCTCACATATTATTGTTTGAGAATTGAATTAAACTTCAGGAAACAAATGGGATTTGCTGTTAACTTTTTTTTAAGTAAGATTGCAGATTAGGGGTGCACCGATGAATTGGCCGGCTGATTTATCTGCCCTGATTTTCTTCATTTTGGAAGAGTGATCAGCCAATGTGTACATGAGAAGCCAGTCTTATCCACCAATCTCATCTACCTCCACAATGGTCTGGAAATCAGCCACTGTCCTCTTTCACGTTGCTGGGAGCACTACCTCATGTCCAGTTAAAACAGGTTTGTGTTATTTCAAGGGTATTGGTCAATGGTTTTCCAAAAAAAAAAATTGGAGCTTTAAAGGTGTTGTAAACTTATAACATCTGAAAGTGTCAGTTGTAAATAAAATAATCAAAATCAGCAGGTCAGGCTTTTTAAAGATCGTTGATAGGCCAGAAAAATACAATCGGTGCACCCCTATTAAAACTAGAGGTTTTGATATAAACTCATACGTATAGTTTAGATTTGACATCTTTGTGTGTAAAATGTTTAGTCAAATGAGAAAATGACTTATTTTGTTGAACAAAGAAAATGTCTGTTTTTGCCGTTTTATATTACAGTTAATACATTTCTTTTTTCAAAGCTACTTTTAACAAAATAAGAAAAGTTTCATATTTCTGTTAGCGTGCAACACAATCTGTGATAAAACCAGGATTAAATTCCATGTCTGAAAAATTCGACAAACATACGCGCTGGAGCTTTCGAGGTTCTTTAGGCTTGGTGTTGTCTGAGGCTCACAGGTGTGCAACCGTTTGAGGTAAAACCGTTGAACGAGTGTCCCTCGAAACAAATTCTCATCTCCACCAGCCAAACCAGCAATTCCCTTTTGATCCAACCACACCATGCTCTTCATCTGTGCACAATCCCAGTTTTCTGCGTTGATGATTGTTCTACTGCTCTTCTATAAAAACGTGAGTCACATTGGAGAAACTGAACATCTTTTATACATATGGTTTTATGTAAAACTGGAAGTTCAGGTTTACATGTTTGTTTATACAACTGCTCGCATGCAGATGGAGAGAAATGTAGGTAAGGTGTGGTGAGGTGTGAGGTCAGTGTCTGACCTAATTCTGTGCTTTTTAATGCTAAAGCTAGCTATATTTATTTACATTTGAACCACAGTATACTCAACATGGAAAGCTACTTTATTTAAATGTATTTATTTTAAAGCACACTTCTCACTCTGGATAGTTTTGCAAAACCTTTGAAGCTGTAACATGTAGTGATGCAGAGTAATATCAGTAATTCATGTTCATATTTGTCGCAGTTCATGAACGATATATAAAAGTTGGAGCACGTTGTGTGTCGGAGAAGCAACAAAGCAGTCGTTGTCAAGTTATCAAATAGCAGAGTGGAAACACAGTGACGTAGAGAACAGAGCATCTACGTCCTGTTCTTGGTATTCATTTTTAGGAGGATTTCTAGGAATGTGAGGCTATTGGTGTTTTTTACTGTTTTTTTTTTTTCTAATTCCTGTTCAGGTTTCTTTCTTTGTTTTCTGCTTAGACAAAAATGTAGGTACAAATGTTGCATCTGAAGGGTTGAAGGTAGCTTTTAAGGATTATTTTATGCACACTAATGAACCAGGGTTTACAATTATAGGGAGGAAGACTCTTGACAGCATGTTTGATTTGTTTTAAGGTCCATTTTCCAGGTATAACTGCAAACCACTTCCACATACTTGGAGAAAGTCATCACAGAAAACATCCATGCTTTGTTCAAAAAAGTCCATCACTGTGCAAAATATTGTTTTATAAAGACTATGTAGCCTCACTACTCTGTCTATCTCTCGGTTTACTACTAAGAAGGCTGGTTCACCATCCAGCAGGTTAGATTAAATTTTCTACTATTTGCATGTTTGGTTTTTTTTTTTTTTTTTTCAAAAAACCAACTAATTAGTTTGTCATTATACATAAAACCAGACTCTTTCTTCTATTATCCTGTACATCTTGATTTAGTTGATGCTTCCGCTAAGATTATTTGTAGGAAGTGAATATGTGATGAAAAAAAGAATGTGTGATCAAGATATGAGCAGTAAGAATTATTTGTTACGTTTGTTTCCACGGTAACGGTGGCCGATGCAGCGATGCATCATTGTGACCTACTTGCTTTGTTTCCAGTGTAGTTGTTGTCCAGTTTTTGCTCTAAGTCGAGTAAAGCAGTGCTACAGTATATCACTGACCTGTGAAGCATATGGCTTTACATTAACTTATTTATCGTCAACGTCCACTTTTTTTGTATTGTCGACACTTAGGTGTTCTTTGGATTTAGTGGAAAGACAAATGGAAGAAAATTGGTTCAAAGTGGTGTGTGGTCACCCCGTGACAGTTGCCATGTTACTTAGTATCATTCTCTGCTCTTGCAGAGGGGGCTGAGACAGGACGAGGGTCCATCAGCCGTCGACTCAGATTTTCAAGCCATCTGGCATCTGAAGAGGCTGCGGCTGTGCAGCTTACCTTGTGACTCTCCGAGCCATGGCCGGCGACGTTTGACTTGTGCTTTCAAGGTCACGACCCTCGACTCATTTCCTTCCAGGAACCCATTCTGACAGCAGGGTTAAGTTTATATGATACCCCTGGATAAGTGCTGCTTGAAAGTGCTAAGTTTCTGAATTCAGCCCTCCTCGCTTTGATACTCTGGTTTCTGTTGTGACCCCACTCTGTCCATATTGGCCCTCAGTCCATCTGGACAGGCCACACATACACACTGACACAAATCTTCTCATGAAATATCCTGCTTCCCACCCCAATAGGATGTTTCCCAGATAATTGTTTTTCCTCATCGTCTATTTCTACTCATCTCCATTAATGTAGTGTCCATAGATTGTTAGAGTTGGTGATGACAGGGGTTACCTCATGTTCACCAACTTTAACAATGTTTTACATTAGATGCAAGTTTATTGTTTTCATGTAAACTGTGTAAACGATTATTTTTAGTTGTATCTATAGAAATACATGTCGATAAGGTAAGAGTACGGAGTCTGTAATTACCAGTCTGAAATATTTAGAGGGTTTTTGGTTCTGTGTGGTCGCCTACAAAGTAACTCTCCCCTGAGAGCTGCCCTGGAATTTGTCAAATCTTCAAACCCTGTGCACAGCCGGCTGGTTTCACAGGCCTGAGGAATCTTTGAGTGGTCCTTGGTGCCAGGAGGAGGGCATCAGGTGTCGGGTCAGAACCTCAGTTTTCTCTGGCTGCCTGTGGGGTTTTCGAGGAACGACAAAGCCAGAAACTATTCCTGATCCATAATTTATTAATGAGGTTTTATTGACACACTGCACAAGAGCGTGCACTGATGTTTTGTTTTGTTTGTTTTTGTTTTGTTTCTTGTTTATGTGTCTCATGTTCTGTATATGTTTTGTGGAAAGAAATAACATTAGTTTAGCTGCATGTTCATGTCTGCCTGAATACTGCAGGAGACTGATGGAGGAGTTTAAGTCCTCTCTGCTTAAATGTTGTCCTTGACAGACTTGGCCTTCTGATAGAAGTCAGCTGGCCTGCAGAGCTGAGAGCAACAAGGAAGAATGACTGCACCCCCACCCCCACAGGTGCATCTCATCCTCCATGAAGGCCAAACTCACTAGTGAAGCTTCCCAGGAAAGTGAAGCATTGGACTGAATATTACAACTAGAGACACTATAAGCAGGATGACACGCCTCTGTCATAATGTGGAACCTTCTATATGCATTGTTTCTGTAAAGTTTGTGCAAAGATATCTGCTTTAGAAGTTTGTGTTTATTCTGTTTCCTTTTAAAAGATTGAGACGCTCACCTTGCCAAAACCAAGGCACACCTTAATTTGTTTGATTTGTTTTTTTTTTTTTATACAGCACTCATTCTTCTTATGTGGTATTTCTCGTACAGGCACTGACTTATAATGGAAAAGCCCCATTTGGTTTTGTTTTGAAATATATGCTAGATTTGGTTGTTCTTTTTGATCGCAGTAGGGGCTGTGGCCTTGTGACAGATTCTTAGAATTATAAGTTTAGACTTCACATAACATCTTCTCAAGATTCTAACATTTGATTAAATACAGCTTAGTAATTTATTGTAATAGTCTTAGTCAAATTATATTACAGAAAATCAAATACTGAAAATTAGTTTTATTTTAATGAGCCTTTTAAACGGGACATGTTTGAAGTCTGGTTAATGAAACTTTAAGACTGAAACAGTTGTTCCATATTTAGTTCTTAATTAAAACATGTTGAAGATGCAGTTATGGAATAAATGTAGGCTTGAAGTTCAGACTGTGACTCTCCAGATACATATATCTACAGCAAAACAGTCCTTTAACATGTGAAACGTTCTTTCTTTTTCTACAAGAGATGAAAGTGGATGGATACAGCCCATCCTTAGCCCGCCAAAACAAAATAAATCCACAGTGTGAATTTTTATTTATTTCCTGAAGGAAAAACTCTGACAAAGTGTGAGTCGAATATGTGCAAGAGAAACAATATTCTGTCGTTAGTACAACTTTATATCCATTAAATGCCAATGGCATGCCTTAATCTTGTGTTCTTATTTAATTATTTAAATTTTGATTAAATAAGCAAACTTCTTTCTTAGTCTATAGAACTTATGAACTTGTTGCATAGATGATATATTTAGAACAATATATTAAAAACATTTTAGAATTCTACTAGAATTAAATAATAAGGTAGCCACAAAGCAGAAATTTGAAACTAAAGGATGAAAATATATGATACTAAAATTGAGTTTAAAGTATGAGTTAGTACAACTTAAGTTGAATTACTGTAGGTTCTTATGCATGTGTCATCTTAACTGAAATATTGAAAATCAACATTAACCTGCTTTTAAATCCTTCTTTTTCACATTTAACTCTTTGACTCTGTATAAAGTGGAACTGCAATGCTTTGTTCTGAATTACTCCTTATTGTAACTCCACAAGCCCCTCTTTTACCCATTTTCTGAGCTGTGTCTCAGATCAACTCTTTAAATCCAAATTTCATACCCTGCCCCCCTCCAGCTTCCAGACCATTTTAGTTTGATAGAGGGGTTTACAACTATATATCAGGACAGAAACTTTTTATTTACAAATTAATTAAACTACATCAACAATGGAAGACTTGTCCATCCAGCCTTACATGTTGGAGCCAGAATCTGACTCCGAACCAGAGGAGGTTCACCAAACTGTAGTTGATAAGTCCAGAGCTTATTTAGAAGTTTTGTCGCAAATAATGTGACATAATAGTTCAGAAAGCATCAAACAGAATATAAAGATATCCATGCAGCATCAGGAGAGACTAAATTAAACTTTTCTGCTCTTAGATAGTTCAAGTATACAACTAAAAAAGCAGATTTGTCCCCTTTTGAATTGTTCCTAGGTGGGAGTAAGAGTTCAGTTTTATTATATGTTCTGAATTATGTCACAGTATTTGTGACGGAACTGCCAAATAAGGGATTTTGGTATCAGGTTCTCCTGTAAAAATGACCACTGATTGGCTGCTCTGCTTAATGTATGAGCTCCATCGATGTGCCGGCGCCACACGATAACCAACATGAATGACCTCACCACTTAGTTCAAGGCAGCATTAAGTCATTCACACTTGGGTCTGTGTCCTTCATGTTTCTCACACTCGATTCTGACAGGCCTGTGAAAGCAGAGGAGCGAGGCATGGCGCACACAACACACTATTTGGAACTTGCAGAAGATTTAGGATCACATATTGTAGCTGATCTGTAATTTGAAATTCCTCAAATTCATCCAGTCTGCTGTCATAAAGAGTTCCCTCTGAACAGCCAATCATGTCAAACTAACTGGAAGAGTGTGAACTGTCTCTTATTGTGAATTCAGGAACTTTTTTGCCTCCGCCATGTTAAGGGATAAATACAATAAAAGCATATTTGTGTTGTAAAATGGTAAATAAAGAGCAACAAGTGGTGATCCACATGTACCAAAATCACATTGTGTTGCTGTCAGATAAATTGAAAGTTATGTTGTGGTTTTTCATTTGGGTTTTTAATTCTTTTAACACATCATAACATATTAAAAACAAAATAGAGAAGTTCAATAAGGGCGCCTTTTGTCACTGCTGGTAGTTCCTGATGGTTGGATTTGTAATGGCCTTTATCATTTTTGTGGAGCAATCCTTAATCTAAAGCAGATAATATAAGTGGTAAAACATGGGAAGATACAGACATGCATGGTTTTCAGTGGTATTGGTTGTTGATTTGTAATCTGACAAGACAAAAACTGAATGACTACTGAAGAGAAATAATATCAGCTCAGTTTTTACCAGAGCTTCAAGGAAAACTGTTTTATTGTAATGGTACCTCAGTATGAATGTTGCTGTCTGAGTTCAAGTACAAATAAGACAAAGAGGAAAATGCATTTTGTGTATGGTTAGTTTTTTGTTTCAAAGTAAAATCACAAAAAAACAACAACAACCATGTTGTTTTTATGTTGTTTTTTTTTCTTCTTTCACAACCTAAATGGAAAAGTGGAAAATCTGAACAAATAAAAAAATCCAGTGTTGGATTTTTGCTTCGCTTATCCAAATCCAAAATAAAATATATGGTTGTTATTTTAATATGTAGCGACACCGTAAATGACAGAAGTTTTTTAAGAATAAGAGTTTATAGTGGCTGGAAGACTGTTTAAAATAGCAAATAAACCATTCCTAAAGATGGTGACAATGGTTGCATTTGAACCTTGTTCTGCACAACTTGGAATGTTAAAACAATTTCGTTCACATTAAGATTGATTTCCTCTAAATAAAACTTTTTTTCTATTTCTACATTTCTAAGTAAAAATGCAATGGTCAAGGAGTTCAGAACATGATGATTTCTGTTTTTAAAACTGAAAAACCAACTGATTGTTGAGTTTTCTCCTTTTATTTTAGAACAAAAAACAAATAATCAACCATACACAGATTAAATGCTAACGTGTTTTTATTTTTCCTCATTATTCTTTTCTAACAGACAATACCTCTCCCAAGTATTGCTCTTTAAATTTAAAATAAAAATTAAATCAAAAGAGATTCTTCATTCACCTCTAAAACATGATGTCATTTTTTTGGCAGCACATAATAAATGTAAGTTGTCTGTCAGAAAATGTACCATTTTTTCCGTTATTATTCTGTAGAACCTTCTCAACAAAAAATAAACAAATTTCAATTTATTTTAATTTCTCCAGTTTAGTCTAATCATCACCTGATTTTGTTCTGACATCAAAAAATGTTATTTTAACACGACAGAGATTCAGATCAAATTCTAAATATTACATTTATAAACCTCTATGCATTAAAAAGAAACAAAGGTCATTTGTTTGTTTGTTTGTTTTTGTGAAAATTCAAACAAGTTAAAGAGCTTTAAAGCAGATTTAGTCAGTTCATGGTTTGCTCACTTACCATTTTTGAATGAACGATTCATAAACAATTTAAAATGAATCATTTTAAAATATTCAAATAATTTACAACAATGTTTAACAGACTCCTCAATATTCACCTGGATCGATGCAAGACTTAAAATAAACCAAATAAAGCTCTGTAGTGCACATTTTAAATTTTGATGTGGTCATTTGAACCTTTGCAGCTGTTTTCTGACTAAAGGTGAGATTTATAGTTGTCAATTGTTGCTGTGTGGTGATTGGGAGTGTTTGTCACCTTGGGCAAAGTGTCATGGCTTAAGAATGTTTTCAATGGAAACTATTTCTACGCGACGGCTTCGAGGCAAAAGGAGAGGAGTTGGACAGATGTGTGGGCATGTGGCTTCACCTGTTCAAGCTCAACATTTTTGATAGCAACAGATAATGTTCAGACTTGAATGTGTGGACTGTAATTTTCTGAGGAAATGGCCGTTAGGCAAGGCTTGGGGTGGGTGTTACCCCGTTTGATCTTTAAAGTTGTAAATATTTCAGTCTCATTTATAACTTACATGGCTGTTCTTTATATAACTTCTTAAATACTGTTCATATGTTGTGATGGAATGGTGAGATAAACAACAGAGATTGAAAGAATAGCCCTGAAATGCAGGCTTTGAGTGTCAGGCTTGTGTGACTTGGTCAGAAGTTCAGCCATTCCGCATTCTTGACTAAAGGATAAAGCAGCCATAATCCCCTTTACCAGGTAGCCAGAGCTGGAAGTGGAGCCAGAAATTCCTGCAGCATACCACTTTGGTGAAGTTGCTAGGGTTTAGGCGGACAATTCAAACAATAGAATACTCGTAGTCAAAGAAAAACAGGTATAAAGTTTTGTGAGAAAGTGCCACCACCAAAGAGATAGGTAGCAGGTGGAATGTGAACTGTTAGGGTGTTCAGACGTTTTACAAAGACAGGAGCAAATAAGAACTGAAGGTGATTTTTGGAGATAGGGATGTATGTTCCTGATCCCATGACAGCTGGCCCATAGTGTTAGTGTCCAGCCAAGGCAGACTTTTGTAACAGCAGGCTGTACAGAAGCTTACCTGACCATCAAGCTGAGCCAGTAACCTGCCAGCCTCATTTCTAAAAGTTCAATGTCAGGGAACAGGATCAGCCTTACAAGAGTGACTTCAGAGACACAGAAGGCAGCGTCTAGCTCCTTTATCTCCCTCCATAATGCTGCCAAAGACTAAGGCCTCCACAGAGGTGGAGCAGAATTACTGACCTGTCCTGCTGCTCCTCTCAAACCCAGTGGATTAGCTGTGAAAAGGCCCCTAGAGAAAAACTGTGGGTGTAATACATTGGGCTGTCTTTGTCCTGTCAGTCTGCTGGGCTGGAGAGAACTGACTTTAGCCCCCTGTCAACTCGGCCTGGTGAAACCCCTCAACAAAAGCCATTCATCTGTTGCACTGTACATGCCAAAAGGCTGGCATTCCTCTTCACGACTTGTTTTGTGAGCCACATCTGTCTGTCTGTCTCTGTAATTACAAGTCAGTTAGGAGAAGAATGGCTTCTGTGCAGCCTGGGTTTTTCTGTGTTTGCAGAGTGGATCTGATTAACCTTTTGTCCGTTCGTTACCAATCACTGCTCCGACATGTTGTTTCAGCGATTCGGTCACTGAGACACAAGGTTGCATTTCTGCTCGTACAAGAGTTGCTTTTTAGAAGGTCACATGTTGGTTATTTCTCTGAGCACACTGAAGCAGTCTGTTGCACGTTTCCGCTTTATTAGCTATAGGACTGAAACTGGTATTTTGGTACTGGAGTGATCTTATTTTCATGTCTAGATTTTGATTTGGTTGCCTTTAAAGCTGAAATGTCACAAATAGGTTTCTCAAAGGTGCTATGGATACTTTCTTCTTTCTTGCTCCTTAAAACCAAACTGTGCTGAGCTCATTTGTTTTCTTTCAGATAATTTACATGTGCAAAACCAGGTTAAAATGTATTCGGATTAAATAATACAAATATATAATTTATATTGCCAAAAAACATATTAATCCAATCATGACCAGCATTTACACACACCAGGCTTTTATTCAGAATTAAAGCACTGATGTGCAGAGTTGTAAACTTTTTCCTAAATAAAACCACAGAAGTGATGAACATAAATAAACGTTTTGTGTTCTTCCTCCATCTTTTCCTCACTAACCAACCAATTTTATTTCCCCGACACATTCTTCTTCTTCTTCCTCTTATAATAATTTCCAGCAGGTTGTACGCTACCTTGATTTAATGCTACCCTCCACTTGTCTTATTATCTACTTCAACTTTAAATTTTCTAGTAGAGGCCGGTAGCACGAAGGAGCTTCCGCACCGCTTTGTGACTCATTAGAAAAAATTGACTTAAAGAATACTGAAGCCCAAAATCAGATACGCTTTTAAACAAAACCTGCCTTTTACACGAGTATCTTAGACACCCCATCGAAACATGCAGCACACTTTCTAATTGCTCACACTGAGATAAATGTTTACCAATTGTTTTTGAACCGGCCGCCAGTCTCTCCAACATATTAGCATCTAGCCAGGCAGAAATATGTCCGGTTGACATAGAGTGCAGTCACGTTGGTTTTCCACAAGAATAACGTGATCAGAAGAAGTGTTTACGTGCACGCCGTTTGGGTTATCAATCGACATAATCCACCCCTCTCATTCAGATTACAAATTCATTCCAATCGAGCTGAATTGGATGAGAATATTCTGATTGGGGTGTTTACATGACTCATTTTTATTCTGATTGGCTGTTATTCTGATAACTTATGTCCATATAAATAGAGCTTGTTCTGTAATAAATGATTAGCTTAGTAAAAGGTCCTCTGTACATTTTTTTATGCCTTTACTTGCAGCTTTTAGTAGCAATTTTATTTGTTTTGTTGAAGCTGTGGTGTTATCTTTAAGGTCTTGAGGTTTGCAAAACCCTTGATTAGTTCATTTTACAACCAGCCAACATTATAATGCATGTAAGATGCTTCATGGAAAAACAAACTGGCAGGCGATTTAAAAGGACATAAAGTAGTGAAAGTTTGGAATTATTACACTTCTTGTTCTAATTTTCTCTCATAGATGGAATGCTTTTAAAGTGTTCATCAAAGTAACAGTCCTGTTGTCCCTTTTTATTAAGTAAAGCTGCTTTATGTGTTTATTATTGTGCTTTGAAATGGTGATGTACTGTCACATGGTTCAAATCTTTGTCTTTCATTTATTACGCTTTTCGAAACCAAACCCACACAAACGACCACCGTCACAGAATCTGGACTTATCAGGCAGAAAATTAGGTAAAACTAAGTCTTGACTCAGTGTCATGTCAAATCTTGTATGTCACTTCTACTGTGGAACTTGTGTCAGAGCTACATCACTATATCCCATTTATAAAATGTACGTGTGCTTGTCGCGCTTGTTCCGGTGTCATTCAGTTCTTTCCCACACGGTTAAAAAAAACGCTGCCCAGAGGTCGGTTGCCCATTCCCAACCGGCTCACCGTTTCAGTGGCTGGAAATCCCCCTGTGCACAAAGAGGCCAGATATGATACCACAGCACTGCAGGCAAGGGAGGGAGCCAGCGACAGTATTGATACACCAAGCACTGTCGTCTGGGAAAATCCTTAAGGGAATGCAACCAATTGTTGTTAATTGTATGGGGCCACATTCAATCCCAAGTGCTCCTGATATGCGTTACTTGTTTTGAATAGCTGAGACAAGTATGCTTGCTGATGATCAGTGCTTGTGTTTTGTTCTTGAGACTCATTTGGTCTTATTGAATTGCTTTCTCTTTTCAGTGCTGTTGCATTAATCCTGTGAAGCTCACATGTAACAACGTGTTGCTCACACAAAATACCAAATAGTTTGGTGGCACATGGGCACCTGCATGCTAAAAATTCTTTGAGGATATATTTTTATAACTTTAGATCCTAACTTAAAATTTGTGCACTGTTCAGTAAATTAGGTAATTTCTACTTACCACAGCAATTATTGTTCAGAATCATTGCACCTGGAGTGATATGTATTTATTCAAATCCATTTTCACTGAGGGCCACATGAGCTTTATGGTGGCCCTCAAAGGGCCAGTTGTAATTAACTTCAATGTTTCAGGTTTAACTTTGGCTAAACACAAAACGTCACGTTCACCGTCTTATTGTTAAGGCTGAGCACCACTAGCAAACAATAGCTAAGCTCTACCTGGTGTTTCCTACATAGAAACAGAGTTTTACCACATCTGATTATAAACACTGAAAAGTACTAGGTGTATGGCTGACTAAATGTGAAATAAATAATACAGAAATACTATTAAAGTAAAAGTAAGAGTTTTACTAGCTGTTGAGTTGTGGTGAGTCTTTTATTCTGAACTCTCCCACTTTCTGACAGAGAATTCCCCTGCATAATCAGCATGCATTATGGGAGATGTAGTTCATGGTCAACGCTGGCTTTAAAGCAGCCTATTTTTAATTAATCAATTAATTAATTCAGTGCTATTCAACTAATTTGAAATGTATTTAAAGCCAACCGCTCAGGAGCAGGATAAGTAGTATTATCCTTCACATTTTAAATGTGTTTATTGTTGCATTGAATCATAAATTTTTAGTTTACCTTTGATATAAAAATTATTTTTATATTAACATTTTTAGGATATATTTCCTGATTTGAAAACATGGGTAACAATTTATAACAACTGCACCTTATTTAGCCTTATTAATCAATAATAAATATTTAGGTTAGTTACCATTGAAAACATTAATTTAGGATGATTCATACTTAATAAGCTATTTATTAACACATTTATAAATGCTTTACCCATAAAGACTAGTTACTTGTTTATCCATGCTTAATAACTCATGAATTAACTATGTATACTGTGTATAGATGTATGTAAATGCTCAGATAAACATACTTTAGGGTTTTTTCCTAACAAAAAGCATAAATAGCCTTCACTTTAGAAACATTCACATAAAGACATAGGCTGTGTCCAAATTCAGGGGCTACGTCCTCCGAAGGCCAAAATTGTCTGCCATTTAAGTCAGAACCCAACGCCGGACGCTGTCCAAATTCGAAGACTCCTCTGATGAGGCCAACAAAAGCTTCCATCTTTTGCCCCGATTTGAGGGACGGGTCCGATGGATCCTTCTCGGCCCACCATATACCATGATGCATTGCGGGCCAACCTGAGATTTGTTTCTGCTAATAATGATGGATGAAGCAAGTGAAAGAATACAGTTTTAAATGAAAATCTGGTATAAAAATTCAGAGCCCGGGCCCTTCGAAGGACCCAGCCCCTGAATTTGGACACAGCCATAACTAACTTCTAATAACTGTCTTAATCATTGATGCACTGCAGGATTGGTAGATAGTGAATCCAAATATTCTCTAACCATTAACACGTCTATACTGTGAGCATACAGTAATATAAGCATTTACATACATATACACACAGTAAATATATATGGTTATAGTAGCTTATGAGTTATAGCATGAATAAACAATGAGTATGTTGGTTTTGGAAATAATTAACTTTTATGTGTAAAGCGTTAAATTATTTTATAGCTTATAAAGTATAAATCATTCTTAATTACTGATG
Source organism: Cynodonichthys magdalenae (assembly GCA_031762555.1). NCBI lineage: Eukaryota > Metazoa > Chordata > Actinopteri > Cyprinodontiformes > Rivulidae > Cynodonichthys > Cynodonichthys magdalenae. The sequence continues at coordinate 8,697,945 of JARVJO010000002.1, read as the reverse complement.
TTTTCAAGGTTAACTAACCCTTTATTAATGATTAAGTAAGGCTAAATCAGGTGTAGTTATTATAAATGTAGTTTTGATGCCTTCTCAGTTTGTTAGTGATGAAGAAAGCAGCGAGGCCGAGTCCACAGAAAGGTCCATGATGCAGTCACTGAGATTATGTGTTCCTCTGAGCAGTATATTGAAGCTCTCAGTTGGATGATGTGGTTTGAATATGCTGCAGACAGAAAAGATGAGAGATGTTCAGGCCCAAACGCACCTACTGACCACATCATATATCCCCGGTCATGAATGAGGCCCTCACACAGACATCCCCCACTGCTAACAGACACTCAAAGCCAAAACCTTTCACAACATCTCCTCTACACAGTGCAAAGAAAATGTTGTTCTTCATTTTGCAGACTGCAGAACCTTTAAGGAGGATAAAGTTTGGTTGATACAGAGAGAGAGAGAGAGAGAGAGAGAGAGAGAGAGAGAGAGAGAGATGGGTTACTTTTCTCAGAAATCTGGTGGGAAATGTCATTTTACCCTCAGTCCTTTATGTGGTCTTGTTTTACCATGTTTGCAAAATTGTCAACTGCAAAACAGGTTTTACTTTTGTTTTTGCAACAGCAGTAATATTTTTTTAATAAACAAATAAAAATGTATTGTTCTATGTGTTCATCGAGATGCCTACTGCTAATAGTTTGGTTACGTTTAATGAAAAGTGGAATTTACCATTTGGTTGCCTCCCATGAACATCACCTCTATCTTACAGATACAGAAGATTGCTTTGGCATTTTTTCCTTCTATAGCAACAGTTTTTGTTTAAACCCTTGAGCAACTGCAGCTCTGCATAAACAAACCTGTTTTTATTTTAACCGCATAGATATTCAGAGAATAATGCAAATGTTTGTCACGATGATGACCACTTTAGCAGAAGTTCGGTTCAGCTTTTTGTTTTTCTGTAGGCATAAATAACCTGTTTTTAGCACATCTGTATTATTTGTTGTTGGAACAATGTGAGTTACTGTTGTTACTGTGGTCTAATTTGGTCAGAGTCGGCTAATCTCAAAGGAGTTTAATGCCAGCTGCGACGCCGTGAATATGATCAAAAACTACACCGGAGGAGGCCGTGTTTCCACCCTCCACTTTTAACTGCCATCTATAATGTCTTGAGGACAGTATGTGGTGGATCTAGTAAATACTGGTCTTACTCTGCACTTCACCTTCTTTTGAGTCAGTTTTGTATAACAGTTGACCCCACCCAACCTCCGTTCCACTCATCATCGGTTGAAATCCGTTGAAGTCCCCCTTTTGACAAGAAACAAGAATTATTGCAAAGCCAGAACACGAGCAGGAAGCATGATTAGAGCAAAGGACTATTTTGGTTGAACAGTACTATTGTCTGAAAAAACTGGAGTTGACTGACTGCTTTGTGGGTGGGTGTGAGGGGAGGGTGAGCAGGAATTACATACTCTGATGAGGACATCTCATTAATACATACGCTCCCAGCCTTTCTCTTTTCTCCAGTTTGTCCCCTGTCTATTTTCTCTGTGTCAAACTCATTCCTGTAAAACACTGAATTGTGTGAAGGAAGGGGTTTGGTGTGTATGTGTGTGTGTGGTGGTGGTAAGGGGGTTCTGTTATGTAACGGTGCCATCTCTAACAAACACTGTGTCTTCAAACAGTGGCGTGGCAGAGGTGCAACTGAATCTGAACCTTAAATATAACTTTTTCTAAAAAAGGAAGAAGACATGATGTCAAGTTCTTTTTTTATGTAGGTGGACAATGTCTTTTTTGTTATTTGGATAAAATGATGCCATAAGCTAACAATACCTGCATTTAGGAAAGGGTGGGATGACATAAAACAAAAGGCCATGAACTTTTTTTGATTGTAGGTGTAAATATGGAAAGATTTATGAGGAAACAGAAGAGTCGGCATGGAAAAAGAGTTGGGAAAATAATGCTTGTCATATCTTTTTAACAAGCTTGTAGCAAAGTCTCAACTATCCCTAAACTTTAAACAAACTTTTACATATATGGTCCTGTTGATAAGTTTCAAATTGGCTTTACGAGGTTATACAATATGTCACAGAAATGCCTCAGGCAGAGGAACAAGTGTGTGAACTCAGTGACACTACAGAGCCATGCAACAGCTTTTATTGCACATGCATACACAAATGCTAGAAATGGGAGGAGGATTAATGTGTATGATACAGGAAATGTAGTCTCGTTTTAGATTTACTGGTACGCAAGCTTGGCTGCATCCTCTTAACTGTCAATTGCTTTTAGTCCTTAAGGTCAAAACCCCTCAGAGACTACGAGAGGACCAGGCTTAACTCACTTCCATTTTATGTGTGGAGCATATTTTCATGCACCAACATATAGTGCAGATCATAAAACATGAACAAATAAAGTTTATAAAACATTTTAAGCCGCATCAACTGTAGAAAATAAAAATATGATTTGAAAGAACTGTACCAAAAACGGTTGATTAGAATTTCTGATTATTTTTATGCCATTGTCAGGTTTTTACTGTTTGGTCTGACTGAAAACATGTAAAGACGTTGATACTTCTGTAAAAAGTATTCAAATGTACAATAACAAAAAACATTTCAATTATTAGGGCTCAGCATTCTTTAAAGGAATGCATATCACCCACCTTTTAAGTTGTAGCCTTTTTAATCAAACCTTTGAAAAAATGTTGGGCAGATTTTTATGCATATCTGAATATGTCTTGTGAATTACTCTCAGCTACGTCCACTTAAAGTTTTATCTCAATAACTGTTAAATTAACTAATTTACAGACATACTTGATAAAGTTGATTTTGTTTAGCTGAGCACCCATCTTGATCTAAATTTACTCTAAAGATTAATAAGCTGTATTTATGCATTCAGGGATTAATCTCATGAGATATTTTGCTAACAGACAAACAAGATTGATTTCAACAGTAAATGTATATAGTAGGCATGTCTCGATAAATTTTGCTGGACGATAAATTGTCTCAGAAATTATTGCGATAAACGATAATATTGTTTGGAGACCATTTTAAACTATGATACCACACTAACACACACACACACACCCCTGCTTACGAAGCTTACAGAAGTTTATGAAATTTATGTACGTTGTCTACTCGTCTCTGTCTAAGCCAGCACAATTTATTCTTTGTGTCTTTCTCTGGCTTCATAAAATAATTACAAAGTTTATGTAATGTTCCTAAACTTAAGTAGTGTAAAAAAAAATCTCTCTGCAAACCCAAGGTGTTGAAAAACTGAAGAGGCTCCTCTAGCTAAATGTCTGTTCACGGGGCTCTAATGCTACGTGTTGCGAAAGTTCGTTCCTCCCTTTGCTAAGGAGTAGATAAAAGGGAGACACGATGACTAGAAAACAAACTAGCTGGTAAATAAAACTTATTGACCTATTTTTTTACTGAACTTATTCTAATTTATCATGTGTCTAATGGATTTAATGCTTATTGCGACAGACCAGGTAGATGGTAAAGTATTAACACAATGAGTCGCTGTGGGAATATGTGTTGTGAATGACTTTCAGCTGAAACTGCACCAAACCAGAACTGACATCGCAGTCATCCTTAAAATGAGCTCAGCTTGCTTTGACATTTAACATTAAAATTTGAGCCCAGCTGGACTATCACAAGCTTCAGCGAGCTGCAGAAGTGATCAAGAGGCAAATGCCATGGTCTACAAGTGTGTCATGTGTGGGCCACTGCGTTTAGGAACATTAAAGCCCACTTTGGTCACGCACATGCAGCTGTAGATACATGTAGAGTACTGCACCTCAAAGCAGCACGCATGTACTCACAGTCCTAACATTCGCCCTCTCAGACTCCGTGGGCCTCGGTGCAGCCTACATGTACGCCCACGCGTTCCTGTTGCTGCACTCATCTTACCCGCTCTGGCTGAGCCATTGAGCCAGCTGGTGATAACAACACTCCTCCTTCGCTCCCCTCTTCTGTTTAGCTGTTGTACTCTTACCATCTGCGGCAACTGGCTTGGGCTAAAGCGTCATGTTACCCACACAACTGGAGACCCATGGTTCTGAGAACACACAAGCACAGACAGGATTTGACAGGACACACACACAGAGGCACACAGCAGCTAGAGTTATGATGGCCATATGTGGAGGTGAAGAGAGCATAAAGATGTCCAAGCTGTTTATTGGGGCATTTGGATGCAGAAGAAGTGGGTTCAAATAGCAGAATGTTCCTGGAAGGCAGATCGCCGAAAGACATGAGACATTGTGAAGCAAATACCAAGAGGATTTTAGATCATGACCATCGGCCAAAATGAGTTCAGGCAGGGAAAAGACCCTGAAAGGAAAGGAAAAGAGGGGAAAAATGATGCAGTAATAACACACCAAGTTAAGTCACTTTCCACATTTTAAATGTCAGAAAAGTAAAGCAGTGGTACATTATACATTATTTGTTAAAAAAGAGTAAAGGTCTGCAGAAGCTCCTCCCATCAGTCCTCTCAGGTGTGTCCATCAAAGTGTTTCAGCTGAATAACAACAAATTTATTAGTGCTTCACATTTTCACAGATTTGAGGTGTTTGAATTTATCCGTTAGACTGTAAGTGCTGGAAAATAATGCATTTTATTTTTTAGTGCTCTGTTTTAATCATTTCCTGGCCCAAACAGAGATCCGTCTTATTTGTTTTGGATGAGCAAAGCTGCAAAAGTGTCTGATGTGATGCAAGGCAAAGAAATCAGACTCTGAGTTACTGTAGTGTAAAAAATGTTTCTAACTTGCACACATTTACAGATAGTGAGGTAGCTGAAAGATAGACTGCAAGCGTTAACACATCTGAGAAGTGGTTGAGGAAGACTGCAGCGGCGGCGGCCATCTTGAATCAAAAGTATGTTATGAAATTCGGTGGGTGATATGCATTTCTTCAGGAAATGCTAGCTTTGCAGTTATTTTGCACGTTACTGTTTTGACAAAGTAAACGTTTATCTGCATGACAAATTTCAAGTGTGTAAATATCAGCAGCTTTAAACATATTGGCAGAACAATTTTTAGACTGAATTGTAATTATTAGCATGAAAACCGTCTTCTTTCAGGGAGAAGTGTTTGAAATACTATAGATAAAGTTCTGTTACATCTGTTCCGCCGCAGCTGCTGGCAGGGAGGCAGCATCGGGGTCGAGGTGTAAGAGGAGAGTGGGAAGGGAGGACAGGAGGATGATTTTTCTGAGGGCAGGAGTAACATGTGGCTGGATGGTATTCTTGGGAAAGTTTGCAGCTCGCTCTCTCACTCTGGATCATAGCTGGGGACAAATACCACATGGAGCTGAGAGGAAGCCCGCTGGAGTGTGCACAGCCACAAGCACACAGGAATTTTTCACTTCAAATGGAAAATGTTCACAGCTGTTAGTTAAGTTATCTCCCCGGGTCTATTTATCCATCCGTATCTTTTCATCTCCCCCCCTCCACCCCTGTTCTGCTCTTCGTACCTCAGTTCAGTGTGAGATAACCTGTGTTTACCAGCAGGGATATCAAAGCTGGCTTGATTTCCACCTTGTGAGCATCTGGCTTTACAAACTTCTACAGCAAGGACAATCACTGAGGATTGCATATAAAAACCCGTTGATCCATGCATTATGATGACTTTTACAAACTGTTAGAATGAAAACAATATGCATTTACATGAGTGAGGCTTTTCTCATTTTATACATTTCTAATTTAGCGATTGTTCATTTCAAAAAGTAAAACCTTTACAAGCACCTGCTGTTGCTCAATTAGCAGACTAAGTTGGCCTTGTTTATACAATCTCCAAATAATGTGATCCTTTAAATTATACAATAAAACCCAGATTTCTGCGAGGGTTATGTTACCCACAAACTGTGAAAAAAATATGGATACTGGATACAGGGAAAAGGAAACACTGCGGTTGGGTGGCATCTTAATATGGTAAGAATACTCGAGTTAAACAGCAGCAACCTCCACTGTTACTTGATGCGGTTCCGCTCTGCTGCGGTGCGCAGTTCACAGCCGTTTGTTTGCACCCCAACTTATACAGCGTCCGCCCCGCTCTGGTGTGAAGCACAGAGGAGGCGATAAATACAGTGATAAATATGGAAGTCAGCAAAATAATTCATTTTATGGAAGACAGACTCAAACACAGTTGAAACTGCATCAGTGTTGTCTTTTTGAAACTTCTGATTTCAAAATAAAATCCATGTGTATCATGTGGTTACATATGCTGCAGGTCACATGTTGCCATCTGCTTCCCAAACAGAACGATACATTTTGACATCATTTGTGTAGAAATATATCCATATATTAATTAATATAGGAGTGAGGGTGTGTAGTGTACTGTATGGAACTGAATTTACATTAATGTTACAAAAGTAGTAAATTATCTTGTTCCAAAAAATTTAGCATGAAAACTCAAAAAAACAGAGAGACTGAGGAACAAACGGAACAGCTAATGAGACGGCTCAATGAAACCACACTGGAGGAGAGACGAGACACTGGATATTAGGGGCAGATGATGAACTGACACCTGTGAGGAGACAAGCGAGAGTGTGAGGAGCTGGGGGAGGAATTTTGAGGCGCAGGTAGACACCAGGGGCGGGCAGTGCTAGAAAATTACCTGATACCAAGTAAATACAGGGCTTGTATTGAATAATTATATGATTTTGCCTTTAGTTAGTGGATTATGATAAAATAAAACACAAGACAGAGATTTTAGAGAAATAAAATGTTTTGTATTAACTAACTACAACAATATAAACAATGTAATAGTGATTACCTTCAACTACACATGATAAAGAAAAAATCACTAGTGCAAAATAAAGATGTAACAATGTAACAAAAATATAAATATAATGATATAAACAACAAAAAATAACTTCCATTGCCCGCAGACATGATGTAGAGGATGACTAACTCCAAATAATTTGGACTCTGCACTACTGACTTTATATTTCATTTGAAACTTTGCGGTGTTTCACTGTAGTTGTGTTTTCTTTGTCGTACCCCTCAGTTCAGTCTCTCAATTGTCAAGAAGTGGTTGTCCTACTTTGTGCAGAAGATTGGTCAAATGACACATAAAATGCCTGCTTTTATAATCTGAAGAGGAAACTCTGGGTTAACGTAGCAAGATCACAAACACTGTCATCAACTCGTTAGTTCTAATTAGAGTTAGAGCTTGACTCATTTTGTTTGTTGGTGCACGACTTGTATCATTACTTACACACAATACATTGTGATATGTTAGTGAGTAACACACTCCAGGACACAATAATAGATAATCTGAACATAAAAACTCACCTCAAACATCTGAGCAGCACAACACAACAGATCTTAATCATGATGAAAGCTAACTTGACAAGATCAAAGTCGATAAAGCTGCTAAAGTTTTTATTTATTTCTTCTAAATAAGCACAGCTGACAGTTAAAATCTACTGTATATTTCAGAATACATGTTTTAAATTATCGCTGTACAATACTGTTTACATTCAAGAATATAAGCTTCTTAAAAAAAAAAAAAACAATCTCAAAGCTCTGTTTGGATTCACATTGTGTATAAATAGAACCTATATTTACAACACCATCTACAAACACAGCCAGAGGCCTTAACCAAGATTTCCTTTTTTTTTTGTTTTTTAAACCACTTCCTTGGCTTTCCCCTTCTCCTGGTGACGACACTGTTTTGGAATTCACTTCTTGTGCTGGTGGTGCGCTCAGAGAGAAATAGGCTGACTTTGTTGTTCTGATCTCTTTGTGCTCTGCAGCTTGTAACCATTTGGTGTCTCCTTTCTTTATTCCCTGTACGTACATGTGTTTTACTGCGCTGTTTTTTGTTTTTCTCTCCTTTTGCAGTTATGGAAGTATTAATATTAGCCGTGTTGATTCTTAAGCTTGTGGTTGAATAAAAAGCTAAATGTGCTGAAATGTTTTTACTTGTCTGTACTTTGCAGATACTGAATTCATGCCTTTTTAAGCTGCACTTATTCATACATGCTGTTGATGGCTAATATATGCTGATTATGCATGTGTGGATCCAGTGGCTGTATGCAAGACAGATGAGAGGGCATGCTACTTGAAGCGTTGGAAGCCTGTGCAGGAAAAGTCTCCCCTTCCTCTCTAAACCAGCCTGTAGATTGATGGGGGAGGTCTTGCTTCTGCTCACTCATCCATCACACACTTTATTTGGGTTTTAGAGGAAAGGAAAAAGGCTAAATAAAAGAAGGGGGAAAAAAGACTTCCAAAAATATCAGGTGGGGGTTGGGATGGTGAGGGTTGAGGAGTTGAGTAAGGGGAGGCCCCTTGTCCTGCACTGCTCCCCCTGCTCTTTAGGCAAATGCTGGAAAAGAAGTCTTACCCTTTTGACCCCCGACCATTCTCCAGTCCGAACGCTGATAACAAAAGACAGATAAAGCCGATCTGGGGGAGTGGGATAGATTTAGTAAAGATTAGCGAGCAGGTTTGTGATTTAACCTTCCTATGGTGTTAGGGTCCCTACGGACCCGTTTTGAGTTTTAGCATGCATAAAAGTACTTCATACATTT
>JARVJO010000002.1:8668254-8689327 GCA_031762555.1 Cynodonichthys magdalenae | reverse complement strand
TGATTTAATACACGGGTCCAAAATGACCCGCTAACACCACAGATGGCAGCAGAAAGCTAACACCAGAGGAAGGTTAAACGAAGGTTTCAGTGCGTGCACATGGGTCGCCGTCTAAATGGGGTTTGGTAGTTGTTGGTGGTCCATGCCCACCATCCTGGCTTGTTAGGGTTCACTTTATAGGAAAAACAGCATTCCAAATTTGACAAAAAGACATAGAATGTTTATTGTACCTTCAAAAAATGTTGAGCTACAACATGTTGCAACTCAGCCCATAAGCTCCAGCGAAGCTGCATTATTTACAATACATCATAAACTGAGGAAATCCAGGATTTCCTTTAGTGTTTCTGTATTATAGTTGAAGTAATCAGAAGTTTTTGATTCAAAGGAAAGATGGTGTTCCTAACAAATCCTGCACAGATCTAGTACTCGTTTACAAGTAAATCCCTTAAATCAGTAAGTTCTACCCTGAAAACTACAGACACCTGATTAGCTCAAAGAACCCAAACCTGGAGGTTGCAGCTGACAGTTATTTTCTCCTCCTCTGCTGCTGCTGCAGCTTCAGTCCTGACAGAAAGCTCAGATTGGTTTAAACATGAAGTTAGGCCTAAACTTCCACAGCTGCAGCCAAACAGCTACATTTTGGCTGTTCCTGGATTTTATAAAAGCATCTCATAGCTGACATCATGTCTGGGTCTGCAACCCACAACACAGAGAGAAGGAGCAATCACCCATCATTGGCTGGATTTTCACTGCTGTTATTGGTTTGCATTTGGTAGATGAGATAAAAAAAAAGGTAAATGAAAACAATGAAATCATTTTCACTGCTGCATTTTAAATGCATCTGATTTGACTCCCAAATTGTTTCCAGTCAGCACTCTGTAACCTCTTCCCTAATGTTTCAGATAAAAATAAATGCTGAAGAAACCCTTTTTTATTTAGGTGAATATTTAGGAGATGAAAAGTGGAGCATTGTAACAAAAATAATTAAACTTCTTAAATAGGCTCATATTTATCGTCCCATACTTAAAATAATTATTTTTTGTTTTTTTAACTGTATTTTTGCAAATCTTTCCAAGTAAACTAATTAGCTTTTAACATTCAAAGCCAAAAATACTGTATATGCTTAACATTATTTATCTTCCTATTCTTGATGTTTTGAATAAAAATCTAATCACTCATAAATTACTAGAATAAATCACAGTGGAAATAAAATATATCTCCCAAAAATATTTTTTATTTTTTATACTGGCATAATCAAGTTAAATTCCAGAGTTTTGTGATGTAAAAATACAAAAAAAACATTAAATTGCTCGGGGAAGAAATAGCAACCTGCTTCACTTATCCTCGCAGGAATTTGTGTTGATTTCCTCTAAGAAGCTTTTCCAACTGCAGACCTCACAGTGAAACTCCCAAAGGTCTTATTTGAATCACAAATGTCTTTCGTTTCCCCACTTGTTCACAGGTTTTGGTCAGTTGAGGAATTCTGGGACCCATTAAACCCAGATGACAATGACTTTCACCCCCAGGGCCGCTGCAGGGGTCCACCCCCCTGCTGACCCCTCTCCATTGCCGCACAGCCCTAGCTTCAACAGTCCAGCTTCAAAATTCTAATTTGGTTCAAGAAAGCACCCAAACAAGAAAACCTCAAGGGTTAATATCTCCCCTCTCTCTCTCTCATTTGCTCTTTTCCTCCTGAACGGCCTTGTTCTGGCTCAAGTTGGGGCTTACCGCAGACAATCCACTTCTGCCATGTGGTCAAATCATTTTGACACCCATTTAGCATGCTCATCAGAAAAGAGTTATGAATATTCAGGATGTTTCCAGGGGTCAGAGAGAGGCAGAGGGGAAGAGATGAGAGTGACACATAATAGGGGCAACCATGGACGGAAACAGACAGATTAGATGTTAGCGAGTGAAGAGGAGCTCCTGACCGTCAAAATAAAACCCCACATCCAAACTGAGAGACTTGGTCAGTTGGAGAATATGACCCTGACTTGTCGCTTTTTCAATATTTAAGTTGAAGATATAAAGGAAATCAAGGACGATAGCCTGTTTCTTGAATTCCACATTTCTGATGGTGTCTCCTCTGAGTTTCACTGAGATAAACGAGGGTCAGATTGTGACCACCAGAGACGATTTCTAACAGCTTCTCAAATAAACAGTTTAATTTGCTGGGTTGTGTTTATTTTTAACTCAAATTGTTTGATCATTTTCGGTGCAGAAGTCAAGAGCCTCGTTCTATTTTAAAGTTGGTTCATAGTTGGGATCAAAGTGTCAAATACCAGAGGATGGACACAGCAACATTTATGGGAAAAGTAGCATTAAACTGCAAAAATGTTTTTCTAGATAGACATTAAATTATTCCTTTAACATAACAAATTTTTTAGAAAGATAATTCTTCCCTTTTGAGTTTTATAATTTTGCAATATTTGAAACAAGCTAGTTTGTGCTAATAGTCTTTTTAAGTTTTGTTGACTTATTTAATGGGATGAACTTCTGCCAACTGAATCATAAAGATACTTAATGATGCCAGAGGCTGCTTAAAGGTTCAAAACACATACAGACTCCTGCATGCTGCTGTGGATAAACGTGTGGCAGTGTCGACTGTGCAGGAGAGAGAGAGAGAGAGAGAGATTGTGGCAGATAAACACAGGGAGGTGAGGGAGAATATTGAAGACAACAATGAGCAAAATATCCTGGGATGATTCACACCAGAACTCGTCAGTTAGATTGAGGTTTCCTGCAAACAAACATCTGCCTCACTATGTAAATTTTAGTATAGTTCTTAATAATGGTTTAACATTTAAAAAAAACTTTATTTTACATTAAAAAAAACTGTAAATAATTCTTTCAGTAAAGTTGATTCTAGTCCAGGAGGGAAGGAGGGATCCAGATTTGCTCCCTGACATGCAGACAGATACTGTACCCTCCAGCCAGACAAATGTTGCCCGACCCGTCAGCTTGCTAGCAGGAGCAGCGAGGTAGATAATAATTGTCAGCTTGGTGGTGCCATCGGCTATGCCAGGGTGGGCTATGCTTGTGAGCTAATAAAGACTCGATCACAGCAGTACTCACGGCTTAAAAGAAAAAAAGAGAGAAAAGCTGTACTATATTTCCACAATATTACCCGAACAGAAAAGGGCACAAAGAAACATTTCAGTGTCTGATAAATGAAAAATGACTTCTGCCTGATTTCTCTTTGTTGTCTTCTTTTTATTCACAGAAAAAAATAAAACAGATATTAACCTTCACTCCAAAAGTAAGAAAAAGAGGAATCATGCAAAGCAAAGCAGAAGCAAGCACCTGTTGGAACACCTGCCAGAGACATAAACATGAGTTCAATCACCATTCAAGCTGTGAGCAAGTTTTTACTGTAAGTGAAATGACTTCATTATATTAACTGTCTTGTTATTGAAAAAGTTGAAGGGAGAGAAAATTGTTGTCACTCATGTCACGGTTATTGAAGGGAAAAAAGTGTGTGACAAAGTACTGTTATAGTTTTTATTTATCATTAAACTGTTTGTTGAGAAATGCAGATTACACTGCAGGAAGGGTTCAAATAAATCAATTTAGGTGACAATATAATGTAAAGTTTAATAGAAATATGTTTGTTACACTCTTGGAACTTGGTCTTTTTTTCTGTTTAGTGTCTAGTTCTGTTTTTTTCTGACCATCTTTTCACTCAACATGTCTTTATGGGTAATAAATTGCATCCGACCTCCTGGACTTGTCAAATAAAGTCCAGGTGTCCAAAGGAAATGTCCAGCATGGCTAAATATGTTAGAACTTTGACACAGAAAGTAGAATTGGGACCCCTGATGTAAAGAACAGACATTTGGTTGGTCGGCTGTCTTAAATATGAATGTTGGAACATGGCCGATTGTTCAACACATCTGTAATATTTTTTGGGGTTTTTTTTACTATCCATTTGTATTTTTGTCAAGGCAGCAAAGACATATTTGGAATTCTCTTGTACTGGTGGAGCTCACTTCCTGTCACTAGCCCCAGGGTGGGAGTGCACAATGACGAACATCACCCACATTAGCTTCTGAGCAGGCAGTCAGACAAACAGGCAGGGTGACACGTGGGTCATTTGTTCCTGTCAGGACAGAAATAGTGTCCCAACTCCTCCTGGGGTGGACAAACAGGCTCACAGTCACTGGCCTGCCGCCTGGGCGGGATGTGCTCTTGTTGTGATTACCTGCCTCAGCAGAGGAAGGCCTTTCTCTGAGGACCTCTGGAAAAAGGCTGCTCTTTGCCAAGTGCCATGATTAGTACCCCAGCCGGTTCCTGGGTCAACTCAAAGGACAGAGGTGTCTAGACCAGCCAGGGGATTTCCACAGTCTGAGCTGTAATTATTGCTGCTTACAGTAGAGCCCCCAAATTTTGGAGCACATGTTCCAGTTTGAGGCTTGTACAAAATTACTCCATTCTGGGGTGGGATTAGACTCAGACACTGGCTTTATATATGGTTGTATTAGTATTGCTTGATTCAAGAGATGTGTAACTTTGACAAAACCCCAAACAGTTTTACTAAATGATTGTATTGATTGATTAGGTTTGGGTCCTGAAGCAGGCACCCTATGTTGTCCATGTTCTCTGATTTGTTTCCAGTTTTCTTTCATAGCTTCCTGCACAACAAACTCATTCCCGGCGTTTGCCAGAAAAAGCATAACGAGTTAATGGTTCGGAACTCTGGCTTATCTTTGCCATCAATGCAACAAAAGCTATAATTATCCGCAAAATAAACTTGCTTCCTTGATTGTTAAGCAAATAATGCATTAAACAGTTCCAGATAAACCACTCTGTTGCCAGCTCCTGTGGAGAGTTCAGGCAACAAAGACTGTAGTAGGGTTACTCTGGATGTACTGAAGTTGGATGTCCAAGTAGAATATGAGCTCTGCAAACAATTATTTACAAAAACAATTGGATTCTATCAAAAGAAAAGAAAAACGTGTCTGTTTTATTTGAACTACACTGTATTTTAAAAAGAGCTCAAACAATATTTTAGGCATTGTTCTTTCTGTTCATTGCCTTCGTCCCACTCGGTCAGGCCGTCCTCCTCGATGGCCAAGGAAGCCTGGCACTGGTCTAAAGGTCTCAGCCAGCTCTGGGCAGCTGGGATCTGGTGGAGCTCCCCGCAGTTCAGCTGTACACTGGCAGCCCCTGTCCTCTCGCCCCCCTCCACTCTTATTTTTGCCTTTTTACCCCAGCCAGTGCCAGAACACAATGGAGGAGCCATGTGTGGTGAACTAAAACACACACACCGCTGGGCGTACAGACACATCCACACGTTTGCACGCCACTGAAAGAGACGAGAGCAAAGGCGGAAGGAGGAGCAGACGCCTCTCAGATGCTGGACTTGGCTTCGTGTGCCACTTGACGCAGACGGCTGCACACAAGATAACTGTTGTTTATTGTTTATGGTAGGACCCTCTGCCACACTTGGTGCTCTCTTCATCTGCAGACTCCTAAATGGCCACAGCCAAAAACCACATGGGGAAAAATGAAAGTCTATGTAATCTGTGTACATGTAAATGTGATCAGGTTTGTCATGTTTGACTAGAGTGTATGTAAACTTATTGTTCAATCTTAGGAACAATATATTGAGTGTAACACATTGTGTGAGAAAAGACTGAAAAAACAGATAAAAAGTCATCACCAGTCACTGATGTTTACCCCTGAAACTGTGCAGCATAACTGTGCAGGATTCTGTTGTTACTTATTGGAATTTAATGAGTCATTTTTTTATTAATCATTGGTTCTCATGTTTATAAGTTTTACATTCATTTCATTTTCGACTATGAATTTCGACTTGAGCAATATTTTTGTCTTCTCAAACCTCAACTGAACCCAAAGGCAAACCAAACCTGGGGCCGATTCTCAGGGCTTAAAATTAACAATAAGAGACAATCTTTCAATGGTGTTATAAAGTATTACTGATTTCATCAAAGTTTTTCCTGTAGTCCCACATTTTGTACTTAACAAATAAGTATTTCCATGTTTTGTACAATACTTGTACTTCTGTAAAGTTTTTCAGTTTTATAGTTTGATGCATGATTCTTAAACCTGCATGAAAATGTCTGTGTAGAAGAGGCTGCAGCAGGGCATTCAGCAGGCCTGATGGTGAGAAAGCATGAATAGCAGGGTATCCCTGGGCTCGGTGAAAAGATGATGCTGACGGCTGTCCTGCCCAGGTCACAGCCTCTCCACGCTGCCGTGAAAAAGAGTGAGCATAAACAGGCGTAAAAGGGAGACTCTAAAAGAGACTTGGACTGTGATCTTGTAAATAATTGCGTTCATTGTTCTTTTGCCACTGTTGGTTATGGTCACAAGCTGTTTAGAAGGCCCCTGTCTGTCTGGTGCCCACCATGAGCCCGGTGTCAGTCCCTTTGCCCCTGAGGGGAGCAACTTGTGCCAGGGGTGAAGACGCCAGCTCCCTGACCCAGTGGCCCTGCATCTGACGTGCCCACGCCAGTAGAAAACAGTTCCTGGGCCAGCTCAGAGACTCAGGGCATGCTGTGCGCATGCAGCTCAACTGTTAAATAAAGCTGGTTCAAAGAGCACATTCTTGCCCTCAGCCCAACGGCAAAATAGCAAGCTCTTTCGCTTGTAGTGTCAAAGCACCAGATTGTTTCATTTTATTGCTTTGCCTTTATCTTGACTGACTCAATCCGGTTATTAGACTCAGTTGTTTGCTATGGGAACAGCAGATGGCCTATTTGGACCAGATTACCTGTACACCTTATCTTAAGTGCAGAATTCCTTCCAAGTGTTTGAATGTTTTAGGAAAAATGCTTGTTCGTGATGAAAACATGATGCAGAAAGGTTAACTTACACCTACTTGTACTTTGTGACAGATGGTTATTGTTCGTATGAGTTTGGACGCTGACATGACACTTAATTACAGAAGCAACATCTTTACAGTAGAGTTGATGTAATTTGTCTCTCAATAAAAGGCTGAAGAGGCAGATGCAGAAGGTAGTCTTTTCTTTCTATAATCTAAATTTTTCTTTTCTTCACACACAAGAGATGACTCAATTGGATCACAAGTTCTGAAGTCAAATATATAAAAAAAATGAAATAAATAAAAAGCCTGGGAATACCCAGCCCAACACAGCAAACTGCAGCCTGTAATGAAAGAACCTCAATGACATCATGAGTGTGAGGCTCTGTAACAGTGCTGTTCGCCTCCTTAAAATTTCAATGGCTAAGTGGAACACACAGGCTGAGCTCAGCAATGGAAGACAGATGCTCTTGAGTTCTTTCTTGCCATCTAAATCACCCCTTTCCTTTTTCATCAAGATAGGTTTAGGAGACTTTGACTAAGGGTCTCCTTCATAAAGGAGTACTTCTGATTTTACTGTATGGTAAATGTCAGAAAGTAAATACAGGCCTTTGTAACAAAGCAGAATTGAAGCTAATCGGCTCCAGGCCCTTATGTTTGATCTGCACCCTCTTGAGTTCAGCACAGCTAACCACATTTTGAATATACAGGATGTTATGGCATTTTGTTGTAAAATAATCTGACGTCACAGAGCAGGAAAACAGATATCATATGTTTCTTAATGAAAACTGTAGATTGTAAATTCATACCACCTCTATCTTGTCTTTGTTACTACTTGCAGTACAACCAGTAAGCAGGTTTGCATAGTACTTATACATAATACTTTCATCTTTCATATTGTGTACATTATCTTTCTGAGGACTTGCATCTGTGGTACATTTTAGTGGAGTATAGAAAATTGGGATTTTGAAACCAGCAGCAGACAATTTGAACAAACCCTGGACCTGATATGACAAGATTGTTGTGTTAAAGGTACGTTCACAGGATTCATACACAGCAAAAATAAATGGAGATGGGAATGTTTTAACAGATTTGACTGCAAAGGATCATTTCACCACAAGTGAGTGGAGATCAAAGACCGAAAGGAACAAAAACTCTTCAAGTCGACAGGTAGTTAAATTGGAAGTACAGAAACACACCCACGCACGTTCAGTTTCCCAGTTAGTGTGAGATGTTCTCTGAAAGTCAAAACATGTAGCGTTAGTTCTGATCATGGATTTGACATCCGGCTGTCAGTGGATATTGCTAGAAATGCAAAATCAAGGAGTACATGAAATGCAAATACTGCTTACAGCAGAATACACTGTTCCTGTTTCTGCTTACATCAGACATTCCTCAACCTCACCAGAAAGTGTGAGCAAAGTCGTTTGCATGAACCTCCAGTCTTGTTCTGCTGTGGCAGGGGTCTCAGACGGAACAAAGCAAAAACAGATGTTAAGTCAAATTATAGGAGGAGAAAGCATGAAATCTCTAATTGCACTGACTCCACAAGCCTTTAAATTTATGGCAGTAATAGTTTGAATAGACTTTGATCCCGATCTGCACTGGAATTCACACAAGTTGTGATACATTTTTTGTGTCTTGTGTGTTTTTTACAGTCAAATCTTATAAACAGCAAAGCATGTTTAACCTTTGTGACCAAAGTAACATTTTAGATTTATTGTGTATAATTTGCTGTAATACAGAGACCTTTGACAAGCACAACATTGAGTTTTGTTTTTGTTTTAAAGCTCAGCTTAATTTGTTTGATTTTACTTTTTGTTTTATACCAACCTACAATGCAGAGTCCATCCATTCATCGTTTTTCAATTGCTTCTCCAAGGTTATGTCATGGAGAGTAAGGAGAAATGTCAAGACATCCTCCTCCTCAGTGACACTGTCCAGCTCATGGCAAAAAGTTTTTTAAGTCTTCTACGTGGTTTTTGAGACCCCAGAGGGCCCAAAATATCTTCAAGAGGTGGTGTATGGAAAGCATCCTGATCAGATTATTATATTTGATGCAGAGAAACAGGGGCTCCACTCCAAGCTCTTCATGGATGACCAAGCTTCTGAAGCTAAAACTGAAATGAGAAAAAACTCATTTCGGCTTCTCGTATTCTGGGATCTTGTTCTTTCTGCCACAAGTAAAATCTTATGATGGTGCATGAGGGCTGGAGCTTAAATAGACCAGTAAATCAAATCCTTTTTCACCATGACAGAGTAGAGAAATGCCTCTATTACTGTTGATAAAGCCCCAAAGTTGTCTATTCATTCCTGCTATTACCCATGAACAAAACAGAGATATCACTGTTTGCCGGTCATGAACCATAGCTTCTTATAGGGGGAGGTGATTCTCATCCAGCTGCTTCACACTCAGTTATAAACTGCTGGAGGTCTTAGTTTGACGACACCTACAGAAAAACATCATCTGATAAAAAATTAGGTGCAGTCCTGACGTTTCAAACCTAATTCTTTCATCTTCATGTTTTGAGATTTTATCCACAAACATCATAAAAAAGGAGGAGTTACAACCCCTACAGCCCTGGCAGACAAACTTCAACAAAAATGAGCTCAAGTTATAATTTCTGTACACATTGCATCGTTATTTTGTTTTGTTCTCACCTTTTTACAAGTTGTTTGCTGTTTTCAAATGTAATATAATAGTTAAAACATAATTTTATATATGTGTACCATATACCTTCACTATATTTGCTTAAGAGGTTGTGAATACTTTTGCTTTTTAGGAGGTATTTTTTGCTATGGACTCGTTCCTTGTATTGTAAATGTATAAGAAGACCATATTAAAATAATATCAATCCATTATTAATACAGTATATTAATAGGAAATTACACTTGTTGTTTGTTGGCATTACACAGTGCTTTGTTTGTTTGTGTTTTTCTTAAATGCTTTGTGCTTTAAAGTCATTTTAACTTGTTTGAAATTAATGAATAAATATCACATTATTACAATTACTCACATAAAACACATTCAACCTAATTAGTAGTTTAATTGAGAAAAGATGAGTAAAGACTGCTAATAATGTTAATGAGGTGTAAATTGCATCAATAGCAGAAGTCATGCATCCATTTTCTTTACCTGTTTTTATTTTTTGATTTATTTATTTTTTAATCTCATGGGGAAGCTGTGCATCTCCCCAGCAGTCATTGTGCAAGAGACGGGGTATTCTCTGGACTGGTTCATCACAGGCCCACACAGAGACAATTAAAACAAACAATCGAACGCGTAGGGATGATTAAGACTTGCTAATTACCTTTAGAAAGCATGTTTTTGGTCTGTGGGAGGAAACAAGGACACCAAACTCCACACAGAATACAAAGGCCCCAGCCGGGAGCACCAGTCATGCTAAATATAATTTTAATATAAGTTGTAGCGATACTTATCAGATGAAGCTTATGATCTAAATGATACACTTTCTCCACTTCATTCCACATGATGCATTTTTGTGTGCTACTCTTTGACATCTGTTTGACTTTGTGCACTGGATCCAGAAAATTAATCTGCTGCATAGAAAATGTCAAATAAAGATGTAAACCTTCATT
This sequence comes from Cynodonichthys magdalenae, assembly GCA_031762555.1. Taxonomy (NCBI): domain Eukaryota; kingdom Metazoa; phylum Chordata; class Actinopteri; order Cyprinodontiformes; family Rivulidae; genus Cynodonichthys; species Cynodonichthys magdalenae. Next base: position 8,678,940 of record JARVJO010000002.1, on the reverse strand, counting down.
TACCCCATCCATGGGGTCAGATGTAATTAACTCAAGATCTGGTCTTGGTTGTTTGAAAATAAAATCTCAGTTATTCATTGTGGGGCTCCCACAAACCCCAGGCAGTATGCACATATAGCAGCACATACACATGTGTCCTTTTTACTAGTTTAATCCAAATCAGATTTCTGTCAGGTTTACCCTAAACACTTTGAGATTAATACATCTTTGTTTCCTCTGCTCGTGTGTTTACCCCCTCAGATACCCTATCAGAGGACTACCTTGCTGTCTCTGTGCTACATAAAGGCCAATTAGAGGTTAGACGATGTGCATGAAGACGGCGACACATGGCAGTCATATGTGACTGAGGCCCCTGGAAGTCTGATGTGGCACCCATTAGCACACAGCATCAACAGTGGCATGGCAGCACATGTGGTGTATGCAGCTTGAACAAATAAGGCTCTCTGTGTTTTGCAGTGAATAATTCTTTTGCCTTATTATCAGTTTAAAGTGTGGTTTGCTGGTGATGACATCAATAACAAACAGAGCACTCTAGTTTCCTCCTTCGGGATAGAAACTCCTGCTTTGAACTGAAACAATTCCTCTTTTCATTCCCTATGGGATAAGGTCCTGTCTAATCCGGACGGAGGCTAAGATGCTTTTTAAATAGAAGACTGGTATTTCTAGTTTATGGTGGTTTTTAATGTGAAACAAGGATCTGTCTGTCTGTCTGTCTGTCTGTCTGTCTGTCTGTCTGTCTGTCCGTCCGTCCGTCCATATGCATGTGTGCATGGCCATTTTTTGTATGTTAATGTGTTTCCCCTGTGATGGTTAGCATTTAAAGTCAGTCTATTTAAAGTCCTTAAATTACTTCAATGAATCATATAACTAAACAACAGGCATTCTTGGTTATAAATTATTCCAGTATTTTTTCTGAGTCATGGTATGTGTACAGTCTTTAGTGTGCATGTGTGTGTGTACAGTTCCCTGGTACAGTTAAATGCCTTGTGTTACCTGCTTCAGTGTTCAAAGGCTGCTGAGTGCCCTCTTCTGCTTTGTCAGACTCACACAAGAGTTTATCAAGTGTGGAGTGGAAACCTTTGATGATGGAAAACTTTGGAAATGCATGTTTCTCTGTTTGAAACTGCTTTGGTTTGCTTAGTGTGGTCAAAATGCATGTATGGTGTGTGTTTTTGTTGCCTGTGAGAGCTGTGTCTGCATCCTCTTGTGCATGGTTGTGTTTGGTTATGTCTCTGTGTGTGCACTTGCAACCTGATGTGCATGCATGCGTTTTCCTCTGTTTTCCCACTCAGGGACTTTGTCCTCTGAAAGGTGTGCCAACCAGTCAGCTGAGAAAGAGAGGTGGGAGAGGTCAAGTGGGGGTGACAAGATCTGAAGCAGGCCGTGGTGTTTGAACTGGGACAAACACAGGAGACAAAACAAGAGAGAATCATGCTGAATACAGAAAAGTGGTGCTTTGAACCTTGTTCCAGATACTTTGCTGAAAATACTGCAAACATAACATTGCAGGTACAAGCAAGATAAAGCTAGACTTTACAGAAAGGCAGGTGTGTTACCACCATTTAACACTGATTCTGTATGAACGTTGTACTTTTGTCTAATTATCCAGCTGAAACAAATATGATGGTGTGAATTCATTGACTTATTATTAGTCTGGTTCTACTATTTTGTGGGATGCACAAATAAAAAAACACATATAAACACATTTTGTACAACTTCTGTAAATGTATTTTCTCTAAAAACATCACATGTAAAGATTAAAGGGTTCCTCTATTACTTTACAGCATTGATTAGATGAAAGAGATAACAAACAGAAAGATGACTGCCCGTCCACCCACGCTGTTAACAAGACAGAGTGCCTCATGACGTTGTCCTTAGGTAAAGTACAAACACTGACAGTGCTGACCGACCCAAGCACTCTTTGAACTCTAAATGAATAGTTAGTTCTCCAGCCGCTGCTCAAAATGACCTTACCCCACAAAAATCAATCGGTACATACCAGGAAGACTTAATGGTCCAGTATGACAGGACCAGCATGTTGTTCTGTTCTGTGTGTTACACAGAATGATGATGTAGGAAATTTGGAGTCTTTTGAAGTTTTGCCACAGGTTATCAAAGTCTTTTCATTCAGTTCAAAGACACTTTTTCCACTGATTCACGTTTAACACATTGGACTAGTGAACTTGACTGAGTGGAAAACTCTCGCACAAACACCAACACCAAGGTGTTCTTTTCAATGATTGAAAGCTGTTATTGCACTTGTTAACCTGTGTCCAACTCTAATTGAGACAGGACGATGTGGTTTAAAGAGCATCAGGGACATCCAGTGCAGTATAACATGTTTTCTGCCAGCATGTCTCACCTATTTAAGCACAGGAAACTGACTGGCTGTTTAGCTGCTCTAGATCCTAAATGTCCTTCTTTTTGCATTGTGTGTTTGTGTCTGCTGGCTTCTGCAGGACATTCAGAAGTGAGCTAAAATATGTGTTGGTTATCTTCCTCTGGAAAAGCACTGCCCTTGTTGCTTCATATAGCCCAGCTTTAGTGACCGGCTATTGATAAGCCTAATGTCTCCCGATAGCTACTAGGCTTTCAAGTCCCGGCGCAAAACAGACGGCTCCCTTTCATGTTGTTTTCCCAAGCCAAGGACAGACCAGCCTCCTACAGGACCGAGCTGGCTAATCAGTAATCAGTAACTTGCTGAGCCCAGCAGTCCCCTTCAGATGAGCTGCTTTCCACCTTTTCTACTTTCTCATCTTTATTTGCTTTTTAGTCTTTTTTCTGACATCTTCTACCTTTCTTTTTCTTGCAGTCTAGATTGGTCTTTTTCCATCTCTTTCTAGAAATCTCAGTGTTTTTGTAATATTCATTCTTTTTTTCTGTTTGGTGTTATTTTGTTCTTTTCTAGTTTTCCCTGATTGTTCTTTGTGTTAAACGTCAGTGTATTAACTTTTTACATTGCTCAGCTTCATTTATTTTTTGTGTCCACCAGCTAATGAACAAATGCTGGCCCTATTATTCTGCCAATGAATCAGAATACAGAAGGGGGATCAGTAGGTCTCTAGGCTGTAGCTGTGCTACTGACACATGGCGTTTTATTAAAACATTAGTACCACTATATGACTTCATTTAGGACTTGCCAACTAAAGTTGATTAGGTGACAAAGATGAGACAAAAGAGGAATCCTCTTCAGCCGCTCTGACTGGGGTTTTGATTTCTGAGCCAACAGCAGCAGTTTGTCTTCAAACTTTTGGACAGAAGCTTTCTGGCTGCACTCAACAGCTTGCTTGTAGGCCGGCCATTCTCTTCCTCATGTAGTCTTTCTCGATCCCTCTAATCGTCAGAACAAACCCTTTAGATAATCAGAAAACAGAATCATAGCATATCGTCTCAACTCCTTTTCCTAAAGCTCTGTCGTACGACAGATCTCTTAGTCTTTGGAGTATCCTATGTAGTCATATTGTTTATGAAATAAACTAAAAACGCCAATGAACACAATGCTGGGTCAATGTAAGCTTCGGGGCCTTTGCCAAGTGCTTTTTCACCAGTAACCAGTTCATTCTTGCATTTGGCTGAAAACTGCTTCATCTACTAAGCCAGTAATTTCCAAACCTCTCTGCCCTTAAATGTACAAAATTAAAATATCCTACTAGTGACATGTTTGAAGTAAGTAGTATTGCTAATAATTCAACTAAAAATAGTCATAACATAAACAGCAACAAATACACTGAACTGTATTTATCTTTTATAATATGTATCAAAATCAATTTTTATTAGGTTTAATGTAAACATGAAGGTCTTCTCAAGACCCTCGATCTGGTGGTTTTCACAGCTCCTTTGGTTAGTTTTTCACAGGAACACATTCCGTCCTGCCATTATCCTCTGCTTCCACCTCCCCTTCATCTTTCTCTTCTGGGTAACCAGACCCAGATGGTACCTGGTACAGACACTAGCAAGGTCTCTCTCGCTCACTCTCTCTCGTGTTTTTTTAAATTTTTTTAATTTTGCCTTTTGTGAGTTTGACTCTACAGCCAGTAGCCAAGAAGCCCAGGAGCATGGCGTGGGACTTCTTGAGGCCATTTTGGGGTGAACAGAGGCTTAGCAGAGAACAGACAGAAGGAATGGGGGGGGGGGGGTTAGTGTTATTGAACACTGCAAATGTTTTTCACAACTCAAACGGTTTATAGCTTTTTTCTGTGTTAATAATTTTCAATGAAGTTTTTGTTCTCATACATATAAGAAGTTATGTAGTGAGTTGGTTCGACAGCAGTGATGATGTTGAAGCACCAATCGTTAGTGGCGTCCAGTTGTGCACAAAGATAGATTGTAGCACTGAGCGTTTGGAAGCAGGAATGTCAGACGGACATTAAAGACATGTGACATAACCCCGCCCCCTGCTGTGTTTACCCTTGTCTCACCACCTGCCCGTGTGAAATTAATCACAGTCCTGCCTGGACCCCACATTCCCCAAAGCCCTCAAGTACAGAAACATCAGGAGAATGCGTATTATCCATAAAAGCCATGTAACTCCACAAAGTAACAGCTATTGCTTTCAGTTTTCACAGTTCTTGAAACCAGATGACGTGACAGACTCTTGGCAATAAGATCCATTCCTCCCAAATAATACAATTTAAAACAAAAACTTATTACTTGCATGCTGACCTGAAATATAATAACAACACAATATTCTGTTGTGCTGTTTTCCAATTAAAAGAAACAAATTTTCAGGTTTCAGATGTTAAAATCATAAGGAAGTGTCCATCTGTCCTTACTATAAATGATTTGAAAGTCACAACATTTATGTAAAAGTCTACCAACGGAAACAGCACCAGCCGTTCCTCTGATAAGATTAAGCCTTTCTGCTCCTAATTGTTAAGCACCAACCTTGTGCTGTGAAGCACCTGATTATATTTTGTTTTTATGAAGAGTGAGTCCTTTTAAACATTTTTTGCCTTTTTTAGATGATTTAGATTATTTTTATTTTTTAAACAAGTTTTTAAATGTGTTTTAAACATCAAGTTTAGAGTTTTTTTGTTAGTTTGGTTTGTTGATTATTCCTTTTTAGAATCAAAACCTTTCCATCAGTCCACAAAAAACACAATTGTATAATTTCCCATGCTCGGTCATGCATAAATAATTTCAATGAAGGAAAACTGCCTTTCATTTTGAGTAATCTCAGAATAAATTATGTTGTAAATTTCCCCACCGACTGCCTATTTTTATACACAATAACCTCTAAATCTTCAATGCTTCTTGTGTTTCTTTTTAATAAAGTGAAGTTGCTGCAGGTGAAAACAGTGCTCAGGGCTTTTCAACAGAAGAAGTCATTGCATTTTATGTCACTTGAAACTGTAAAGTTTGAGGAGATGAGTTTTTGCTCTTAAATGCCCAGAAAGTGAAAAACCCAAGGTGTGACCTGTCAGTAACCAGGATGTGAAACAACATGCAGTACATTCATTTTAAGTCCCAGAACAGGTGAAAGAAACCAAAGCTTCAGTTCAAATAACTCCCTGTTCAGAAAGTTTGATATGAAACATATGGTTTCTTGATTTAAATCACTTTTATCATTTTTCATACAGAGTAAAACAAAAAGTCAAGCTGTGATTAACAAAAAAGGCAAATAAAAGCTGCTCTTCAGAATCAGACGTGTCCAATTTTATTTTCTGTGGATTGAATCATCTGAACACATCCTGCATTTTTAATTTGTGCTTTTGTTTTGTTCTCTTGTTCTTCTGTAGTTAATTTGTTTAGAGCTAGCAAACACACACACACACACACACACACACACAAATATACAGAGAGAGAAAGAAATGGTGAAGCTCTAGTTTTAACTCTGCTCCACTCAGTGAGTGCTCATTTTGCGTTTTACCTAATAACACTAAACACAAACCTAAACCATAAAAAGATTCTAGAAACTGACTCGCTCTTTGTGTGTGTGTGTGTGTGTGTGGGTGTGTGTGAGTGTGTGAGTGGAGAGTGATAGCAGAACAGCTGTTTCCGGAGGGCGGGGTGTAGGGGGGATGAGGAAGTTGGAGGTTAACGCCGCTGTCTCCCTGCCATGAGTGCTGCTGGTGGCCCTGCTTGTCCCTCGTCCAGCTGCCTGCTCGGCTCTGCTCGGCTCCGGCTGCTTCTCTTGTCTGCAGAAATCCTCTGATAGAGGGCGCTGTTTGCACCTGGCAGCAGCTGGAGGGATAGCAGAGTCCATGTGCGACTGATGAACCAACAGGACTTGGAGGTTTTGGAACATAAATAAAAAATGATCAAAGTGATAAGCAGAATCCTGATATTTTTCACTGATTTTTATTTTACTCCTAAAATCTCTGGCTCTTCTCATAATGCGGCAGCAAAGCAATGCTGAGTCAAAAAAAAAATATTTTTTTTACAAAAAGGCTATCAGCTGTTCCAGACTTGCAGCCTGCTGTTCACCTCACTCATACCTAACCTTATGTTTCATGTTCTCTTCTGCCAAACCCCAAAAAACATCCTGTTTGCTGCAGCTCAGTGGCCATTGTGTTATTTCTGAGAGGCTGTTCGATACCTTTTTTTTAAATCAGGCAGTTAACAGCTCTGCATATTTACTGTATCTTTACTGACTCACCTGTTTGATTATGAGTCATATAAAAGGCAGTTACATCATATTGTGACAAAACTGAAAGTAATGAAATGAAAATATTTTATAGCTTATCGTTGTTAGGAGTGTTCACTCGAACTTGTTTTACTTGCACAACTGCTATGGTTTCCCAGGAAATCTGAATCCACCCATAAAAATGTGCTTTTTAAAACGCTGAAAACCTTTCTTGGAGTCGGGCAGGAATGTTTCTGGATCATGGTTCACCAAAGACAGTTAGACTTAAAACAATTTAGCTTCGGTTAATCAGTGATGCTGCTTTCAGGTACAGGAAATTTCCCATGAACGGCTTCGACACAGGTTTCAATCATTCCAAACAGGCCAATTATCAACTAATCACATGGGAATCAGTCTCTTTCTTGTCATGTGGACTTATTTTGCCCAACAACAGTTAAAGTTTAGTCAAAACTCTCTGGGAATGAAAGAAAGTCTGACATGAAGAGCTCAGTCAAAGGATTTTTTTTCAAGAGAAGAACAGATAAATGCCTCCAACCCAAAATAGAAAATTGGGATGGAATGTTTTGAAGCTCGGGAGGTGATGTAGAAATTATCTGTAATCAGTAAAACACGTGGAGAATGCTGCTGCTTACTGTCTAAGGGTGTGATTTGTCATTAAAATACTTTTTTGCCTCTGAAAAACTACAATTCTGCTTTTAACTTTTTATCTGTAAATCAGACTACTAGGTTTGTTTAGGTATTTTGTTGTTGTTTGTTTATCACCACTTTCTTATAAAAACAAACTAATGCAACGCGCTTCATCTGTGTCCAGTGTTTAGAAACAAAACAGGATCCAAACCTGATCTTCAAATTGTATCTAAATTTGACCAAGTGGTCATAATGGCTGATTGTAACCAAAGTCCATGTAAAACTAAAAGTAAACAGCCACTGAATGAAAACAAGGAAGTGAAAAACAGCTGTTCCAGCATGTTCTTAGTTGTAAATCCCATGTTTGTGCTCCTTTTTATTCTGTTCTTTCCAACTTTTGAGTTAATTCCTGCTGATCATTTTAGGGCCTTTTATAATATTGCAAATCCTTAAACGTTGCTTCACATTTAGCAAATTAAATTTGAGGGGAAGATTTTCACTGTATTGTTAATCGAACTCTAAAGTTCTTTGTCATGTGTTCTAAATGTTGTGGTTTAGATTATAGCCTTTATTTTTTGGGGAAAAAAACACTTTTTTTTGAACAAATTTTCTACCTAAAGCTCTTTCTGTAACACTTCATAGTAACTACACCTTATCTTGCAAAAGCTGGCCGTCAGGCCCACTTCAAAGGACCAGAGTCTGTTGCAGGTACTTCAACAACAGTCTGTAGAACTGCCCTATAAACCTGGATTAGACGTCAACTCTCAATCTGCTGGAGGGAGCTGAGGCACTGTAGAGAGGCACAGGAAAGCTCTCATCGCCCTGACCAGGAGAACTTTAAGCACACTTGTTGGAGTCCTAACTGGGCACACCCTCCTCAACCACCATGAAATGGTGATGGGACTCCATGACAGGGGTCTGTGTGATGCCTGTGGCAGTGAATTAGAGACTTCTTTGCACTACTTAGACCACTGCCTGGCTCTGAGCAGTCAAAGGAAAATAATTTGTGGGGACCCCTTTATGGAGTGTTTCTAACCTCGTGTCCTTCATCTGAGGGACGCAAAAGTTTGAATAAAGACCAGTGTCTTTTTGAGGAGAGCAATAGGCCCACTTGGCCATCACTCATATGGGTTCTTTATCCGTCCTCACTCACCATAAACTACACTTTATTTAGTCTTACTTAATCATTAATAAATTACATATTATTTAACCTGAATTATGGATGATTCATACATAATAAGCTATAAATTAACACATTGCTTTAACCATAAAGGTTAATTACTTCCAAAACCAACAAACTCAATGTTTATTCATGCTTAATAACTCATTAATTAACCATTTTATATACTGTGTAAATACATATGTAAATGCTAGGGATATAATGATACAGAAAATTCACAGTTCGGTTCGATACTTAAATCTCACGGTTTAATATTTTTTCAAACAAAGCAAATGTCCATGCTCTTAACTTGTCATTTTTTTTAAATTAATTATGAATGTTTGTTTAACCTTAAAAGTACAGTTTTTAAATTAAATGTTTCTCGGTGGATCTGCGCTCGACAGTGCAGCCTAGGTGGAGTAGTTGAACACAGATCCACTGATCCTTCAACACAGAGCATCTTCAGAAGACAAACTGATAAAATAAATTTCAAAAATCTGTGTTGTTCCATACATAGTGTGTGTTGAACCTAAAGCACTGTATTGAATGGTTTCATACAGATACATGTTGCACCCCTAGTAAATGCTTATATAAATATTCTTTCCCACCATGTGTTAGAAATGTGTTGGGATTGATGGCTCGTCCTTAATTAAGGATGTTTTCAAGGTTGACAAAGCATTTATTAATGATTAGGTAAGGCTAAATAACAGTAGTTATTATAAAGTGCTACTGATCTTTCCTCATTTCATAATGGACTAAAACTTAAATGTTAGGTTGAAAAACATTGCCTGAGACCAACCATAAATAGTTTCTTAAGATCCAACCAGTCATATTTGTATGTGCATGCATGACTGTATGTGCATACATGTGTGACCATTCACTTCTCCCTGCCTTTTCTAACCACTGAGCTCCTTTACGATAGACTGGTTCTGTGGATTCATGCTCCCAAAAGAAACCAAGTCCCAGGTGTTTCTGACAACACGCGACCCTCTCGCTCTTGTTGTATTTGCGTACACAGATGTTTAAGCTTCCACCTTGTGTATACACACTGTCGCTCCGCAAAAATCCCCCAAGCCTCAATTTACATTGTGCAGTTTAACATTTCATTCAAAACCATGTCTGAGAACGCTGCTCTGCAAGTGAACGTTGGACTTTTATCATTTGTGTGAAGCAGATTAATGTGAGGCAGCATATCTGTTTGTGTGCGTCAGTGTGTGTGTTTGTGTGTGTGTGTGGTGGCTAATGGAGGTTATGAATGAGCTCCAGCTGCTGGTCAGCGTGGACGGCTGATGAATGAAGTGGAAATTATTAAAATAAACGGCCGGGTGATGCAGCAACATTTATGAGTGTGGCCTCCACGGCTCCTCATCTATATTTTTCTCTCACATCTGGCTTTACATGGATGCACACCCCTGTTGATGCAAGAGACAAATATTTAAAGCATCAAAAGGTCATAGAGTTTTTCATGCACTCCGCAGGAACTCCCATAAGATCGTGAACTCGGCTAATTTTTTATTTTTTTCCCAGACTGGATTTGATGAATAGATAGAACGGGAAGAGACGACAGAACGAGCGTGGGCAGAATGTCGGCGATAAAGTCTGCGGGGATGGCAACAAACGGTCAGAGACCAGGAGGTGACGAGGGGGGGAAGGGAACAGGAAGTGATGGGTTCACAGGCAGAGGGAGAAAAGAAGAAGAAGAGCAGTGATAAACACAAACAGAAAGACATCAGTCACAATTTGGACCCCCCCCCCAACCACCACCACCACCCCTCCCCTCTTTCCCACCCACCTTCTTCTGCAAGTGGACCTTGGTCCAAAACACACAGACTTTACTGTGTCATGCTGTGTGGCCCCGTCAGTGAGTGACAACTGCGCAAATCATGACTAAGCAGAAATCTGAAACATTAAAGAATCAACTGAGCCTTTTAATAATCACACTTTAATTTCATATTTGAAATTATAGTGATGATAAATGTTAGGATGTCAGAAACATTTATTGTAATGTGGATGTTAGAAAGTTATAACTAAATTGTTGGCATAGTGCTCTTGTCTTCTTTAAATGTTAAATTTATGCATTGCAGGCTTTGTTTTGGTGAGAATATTGTTTTTCATGTTGATAAAGTTTATTAATATATTAGGCCTATATTGTTTTTCTACAAATATGTGGACTAAGTAGAGCTTTAGTCAGTCTGTTGTGTTTGAAATCCTTCTTGCTCTAAGGTTCTATAGCCGTATTTCCATCAACGTTTCTTAATTCGCATTTTGAAATTTCGCATCAGAAAAGCTGAATGGAAACGGCCTGATTCGAATA
>JARVJO010000002.1:8633121-8645248 GCA_031762555.1 Cynodonichthys magdalenae | reverse complement strand
ATGTATTTCTGAAATTGATTTATTTATTATTTAAATTTGTTAATTGTCTGAAATAAAAAAAGTCATTCATTCATTCAAATGTTGGATTTACTTAACCATGTTATGTCAACTGGTTCCACTTAACTGAGTTATGTAAATTCAAAGCAACATATTCATGTTCTTTGGTTAAAAAACTGGTTTATTGCTTTGAATTTAACTCAACTCGGTTAAGTGGAACCAGTTGACATAACAAGGTTAAGTAAATCCAACATTTCATTTTTAGAGTGTGATTTTAGAGTGCACAGAGCGTATTTAATAGTGACTTTCAATCTCTAAAATGTAGTTTTCCTCTGAGTCGCCCCTCTGTTCACTGCAGGAAATGTATTTTTCCAAATTCCTCTCCAGTGGGTTTAGTTCCTCCCTGTTCTCCAGCTCTAAAGTCAAAAGTTGATGGTGCTGGTCAGAAATTCCCAAGCATTTTGTTTTCTGCTTGTAATCTTTTTCTTTTACAGACATCTCCAAAAGATTGCATAAATCCTTGTATAAATGCAGCTTTTTGAGAATTAGATGACTCGGCAATAACTGCAGCCGATGCTCATAGTTGCACCAATTAGTTTCTATACTCCATGAGCAAAATTAAGATTTTTTTTTTTACGTGCAAAGATAGATTAAAGCAGTTCAGGTCAATGTGTTTGTTTCTGTGGGTGTGTGCACGTCTGTGTGTACATAAATGTGCGTCCGTGGAGGTTTGGTTGATTTGCTAAACGCAGCATGTTCGTTGCAATCACTGAACTTGATGAGTCATCATTTTCCACCGAGGTTAGCTGTTACCCTCTGAATAACAGTGAATTCAGAAACCTTGAGATGCACACACAAACACACACACACACCATCAATGTCCCCCTACAGGTTTACATGCGAGTGAGAACGATATAAAGAGTGTTTTGAATTGAGCCATCAATAAACAGCAGCTTTCTTTCCCTTTCCTGTGATGCTTTTTTGTGCACAGCTCTGAAGATGCACGCGCTTGTGCTTGGCCTTGTCACTGTCCAAACAGCCCTTCTATAGTCAGAGGCTCCAATGAAGTGGATCAGCTCCAGCTAAGACACCCTTTCACACTTCCTTCCTTCCTTCCTTCCTCCGAACACAGAGGCCTGGGGGAGTCACAGGGGAGTCAGGATGACCGGATGCGCCCTGATCACACAGACACAGACATGAGGACAGGAGGATGCTGCTGCTACTGTGGACCTTGGGCTTGGGTTTTCTTCACATCCGAACCTGCAGGGAGAGTGACATCATTCCTGTGTTGTAGGGGCAGCAGGAAGGTGGGGGGGCGGAGGCCAGTGGAGGGTATGTGTGACGGCATGTGTACACAAAAGGAAGCATAAGCGTTGATCAGAAGGAACATATCTTTGACCCTGTCTGTGAAGGCCTGCAGGAAACTTTGCTTTGCCAAACAGGAAGTACTTTTTTTTTTTAATTGCAATAAAAACGTGAACAGACTTTTCTCCCTGTAGAGAAAATTAAATTTAGAGTTAGAAGGTGCATGTTTCTCACACTAGATAAGCCTCATGTGAGGAAGTTTTAGGCCAGGCCGGACAGCAGGTTCTGTGAAGCTCATGTTCGTTTCGCTGTGTTTCAGCATCGCTTATCTCCTGTGCAAGACAACCATTTCCTCTCTCATTCTCTGGGGGTGAAAAAAGCAATGATGTCAAGTGGCTAAAGGACCAGAAAAAAGATGAGAGGATCTCAATACTGTTAATTTTTCTCTCTCCCCCTCTTTTTGTTGTGGAGCTTACAGTGGGTGGCAGCTGTGCTCTGCTGCTGTACACGACTTCAGAGAAAACATCACTGCTCTGCATCTATTCACTCCATACAAATGCCAGCTCTGGTCATCAATTCTGAGCCTTGTGCTGTCACTGTGGGCCTCTGCACACAGCAGCTGGCTGCAGGAAGACGAGCGCTCTTCCACAATCTGTCCAAAGATCAACTGCATCCAGCTGTCCAGCACCAATCCCACCATTCAGAGCGCCGCTGCTGCTGCCTCTGCTGAGGAAGGCCTCTCTCTGTTGTCACTGGTCTCTGCTGACTGTCCTCTTCACTACATTTTCTTTTTCACTTCTTCCTTCCTAAATTTTCAGCTGCACAGGCACATCCGCCCCTTGAGCTGCACAGAAGGCCCCATATGTCCGCCTGGGCTTGCTTTCAGTCTGTCTTTTACTTTCTTCCCAAGTCAAATTGTCCATCTGTCTCTCCATTTACCAACTTTGTCCACTATTTTTTCATCCAGCTTTCTCTCCCCCAGCCATTCTCCTCCTGTCCTCCATGCTGTGCTTCTTAGATTAACTTTCTCTCTTTTTCTGCAATTGTCCCCTTTCTTTCTGTCTGCTTCATCCTCATCCCCTCCGTCTCATTTTGTGGTAACCATTCCTCTTTTCCTTCTTTGTTGGTTGCCATGTCTCAGTTTCTCCGCTCTTTTCTCTACAGTTCTGTTCTCCTTTTTGCCACTTACTCTTATTTCCGCACAATTTCCATCTCATTCTTTGTCACTCTGCTGCAATCTAAACTATACCCCCCACCCAAAATGTCACAATACTGTATCTTTTCTTCACCCTTTTCTTTAGAGTCTGTCCCCCTTTCTGCTGCATTTTTTTCACAGGTGTCTGTAAGGCGGGGATTTACATTTTCTCAGGACAGGCAGCCCATGGAGAGAGGCCTGCTGGCAGATCAAAGGCCCCGGCTGTAAAACAATCTGAAAGAGTCCGGCATTAGCATCCATCAGGGTACCTTGAAAGCTCCCTGATCAGCAGAGAGGGAAGCTGAGGGCCCCCCAAAGTGAAAACCCAGACTGGAAAGGGTTGGAGGGAGGGTGGGTGGAGAGAAAGAGAAAGGAGGAAGGGAGGGAAATTCCTATAATGACTTTCAAATGTTATTTCTCTATTTTATTCATCATCAGTCTTGCTCTGATGTTATCTCTCCTTTATTGTTTTATCCTTATATGATCCATGCTTGTTCCTGCTAAATGCACTTATTACAAGTTTGATATCAAAAGTAAAGTGAAAAATGTAAAGAAAAAGGAAAAAAAGATAGATGAGTTTGTGTTAGAAGCTAAAAGTATGTTAGCTTTTCATGTATTTTTAAAGAAACATGGAATCTGTAGAGTCATAGAGCTCTTTGCTACAATAAGGACCAAACATGTGTGAGAAAGATCAAGATTAGACCTGAACTGAAGGATCCACAACTTCAGTTATTTCTGTTTTGTTACAGAAGAAAGACATAAATTAAAAGAAAATTATGTCTGTGTCCTTTTCACTGATCTTTGTAAGAGAATTCCCCCAAGACATCAGATTTATAGACAGTAAAACATCTACACAGCACTTTTTTTTCAGTAAAACATTCCAGCATGTTTCACACAAATACAAATTTATGTCTAGTTTACTGTTTTCATATTTGCATTCAGATTATTGTCACCTCTTTCCAGCATGAGCATCATCACACAGTCATTTAGGCTGCATCAATGACTGATTGCAAATAATTAAAATGAGGAAAGGTAATCTTCTGTTCATGTTTCCCACAACAGACCATCATTATTTCATCCAAGTTCAGTGAAACCTGAAAAAAGGTTGATCAGTAAGATCTCTCATAAACATGGTACCTTTTCTGGAAATGTTTTCATCCACAATAAAACACCAAAAAGATGTTGCAGTACCTATGCCAGGCCTGTATGTGGCACTGTAACTATTCTACAATACATCAAAAACAAAAAGCAAGGTGTTGAGCACATAAAACTTACTTAAATATAATCATAAAAAAGAAGACAACATTGGATCAAAGGTCACATTATCAAGTGTTTGTTTTCAAAAGTTGAGTATTTCATCCTATACACAAAAACACGAGTGGCATTTCACTGTTTTTTCACTCTGGAACTCCTGAGACCCTGCATTTTTACAACTCAAGCAATGTATGTCAGTAAAGATAAAATACTCATTTGAGGACACTGGGACTATAATTTTGTTTTTAATTGTGACATGAGGTTTGATAAATCTGTGAATATTTAGAAGAGCTTACAAATGTAAATTGTTACTGTAATTTCGTCACAAATTTTTGTTAAACAAATCTGGAAATATTAATAACAGTTCACAAGCTTAAATAGTTTTTGCAAGGGGTGCAATTAATTATACCAAAAATGTTCTGGTCAAATGGTCTGCAGTTTCCTGCCATAATGTCATGTAATATGTTCTTCACACTGAGTATCTGAAGGTTGTCATTGATGATGATGATGGATTTTTCTCTGGTCAACAGCTGGTATTACCAAAATATCTAGGAAAATAGTATCCCTAGAAAGGTTATCATGAAATTTCTCAAGTTTTCAACAAATGTGTCATTTTGAGACCCAGTGTCCTCATATGAGGACATTATTATTATTTTTTTTTTTTGCTAAACCTACTTCCTGTATGACAGAGTCTAGTAATTAGACTTCGTAGGTCTGACTAATTCCATGTATCTTAAAGGAAGAAAAAATGCACATGAAAAAAAAGCTTAGGGGGTATTCATTCTTAAAATACTGTTTCTGTGTGAATGCAAAGCGGAAACAATAAAAAAATTTTCACATTACTTGTCATGAACCAGAATTAATTCCCCCTGCAGAGAAAATAATCCCAAACCAATCAGCAAATATCCATCTATATGTAAAAGTGACTTTGGTGTAAATGTTTAGAAAGTAAAACTCATGTACATGTCATGAAACTAAATGTCACAAATGTAAAGTAAGTCTTAAACAGGATCAATGAAAGCCACACAATCACTCATTGGAGGAGTTCTTCTTTTTATTGTGCAGCTTGCTGACATGTGTTGAGTCTGATGTGTGCAGGGCCAGAGCTGCATGCCACTGTCTCTGTTCAGTAATGGATGTCGCATTTGTTGAGGATACACACTGTTACGCAGGCATACAGACAGACAGACAGACAGACAGACAGACAGACAGACAGACAGACAGACTGTTAGTGGCAGAGTTCAGCTTGGCTGTCCTGTCCACCCGAGGATGAGTTCCTTCTCTGTTTGGGGAAAGGGATGTGATCTCATTCACTAAAAATCCAGCCCCTGTATGTCGCTTGCCACTCATGACTTAATCCAGACTTCTTTGTGCAGAGCGCCCTCCCCAAACCCTCTTCTCTTTTTACTTTCTCCGTCCTTCTGTCACTTCCTGTATCTCTTCAACCTACCTATCTGTCACTCAATCCATTTTCTGGTCATTCATTTATATATTGTTTTTTCTGCAAACGGCATCATGTTTATGTTCTTTGAAGAGGAGGAGTGTTTCACTTGATAAATCTTAGTTTAAATGGACTAAATCTGTGATCTGAAAATTATACTGTTTATAAAAAACTTGAACAATTTGTTTCAAATTTTGTTGCAACAGGCAACATCGCTAATGAAAATATTTTGAGTATTAAAATTCTGCAGTCTCATTAAGGAAACCCATTTTTTACTGAAGATTTAGATTATTTAAAAATAATAAAAGTAATTGGGGGAGAAACAGTTTTCTTTCTTCAAAGGAGGTGCCCAACAAATAAAGTTAAAGAAGACATGGAGGTAGTAGGATGAAGATTCGCTGAGAAAGGAACAGTTGAAAGAAAAAGAAGAAATTTCAAAAATAATTAAAACGGAGGAGTCTGTTTTCACACTTCACCTGTTAATAAATGTGTTTTGATCAGGGCGTCATCTCAAAGAGCTGCCAAAATCCTTTCTGCGTGGGTTGGGAGCAAATATGTGCCACTGTTCATTGTACAATAACCCTAAAAAACTTTATAATCCACATACAGTAGGTGTAATTCATGATAAACCGATTTATTTTTGTTGATCTACTTCCCATAAAACATAATCGTGTCTTAAAATGCAAAAGCTCTAAAGATTGATATTGGATAGCTCAAATAAGTTTCTTGGCTTTTAGAAAACAGCATCAACTTGAATTAACAGGTTTTTACTAGATTCACTCATTTTGATTGAATCTAGTTCCTGTTTTTGACTAATTTAAATCAGTGTTTTGTTGTTTCTCATCTTTTTATTTTCAGTAATAAATAATGTATTAACGCATTCACTGAAACTTAAAAAACTCTGATTTCCATTTGTTACGCCAAGAGGAATACAAAAAGGCTCTAAATGTGTGTTGTGGTTTTTTTTTCCTCTTTATACTCAGTGTGTTTTTGTAAGACTTCTTCTGTAGTTCTGCACCCCGTGTGTAATTCAATACTGTCGTATAATCTTGATGGATGTTCTGACATGTTTGTTTGTCATCACTGAATCGTTGTTTGGTGCCGGCGATCCTTGCATCCCACCAGCAGCTCCTGAGTTCGTCACTTCCTCCACGTTCTGTCAGGACAACTGTCTGCAGAGAACAAGTTATTGTGACACGACGTCATCACTCCAGACAGAATGAGGACGAGGAACCTGATGGGCTTTATGGCTTCTTTTTTACAGACATTGAGCTAATCATTCCAAATAAAACTCATTCCACAGAATCTAACAGTCTTACACGAGATTGTGCCTAACATAATTTACAAGATGTGACCAAACAACTCCATTAATAATGAAATGATTTTTGTTGTTTCTTAGCATCAACCTGCTGCTACACCTCCTCTGAATCTAAATTATATCAAGCCCCATGAAACAGGCTGATAAAACATGTCAGTTTTTAATTTCTGAATGTGGAGTAAAACACTGTAATTAAAAATAATCAAACAAGTTGTTGTTTATTACTGTTTTTTAATTTGGACATAATAAAAGGAAACATTGTGTCTTCTCCACCTTCCTGTCTAAATTATTTCTAATCATCTTTGTTATCACATACCAGCGACATATTTTGTTGCAAACCCTGAAGAACCTTGACTTTTTTGGTATCGGAGCTGTGTTGACCACACATCGTGCCCTCATCAGGGCACAGATTCCACTGAGGAATGTCTCTCAGTCTTATCAGCTGTTTGCTCTGTTTTGTCTGAGGGGCATCCGAAGAGGGCTTAGCGTTACAAATGATAGGCTTTTTTAGAAAACACCTTTTTTCTTCTTCGTTTACTCATCTTCTTAATCTGATTCTCTAATTCCATTTCGCACACTCTTTTTTTCTGCATTTTTTTATTGTTCTTTTTTTGTGAACCCAGACTAAACAGACTTTTTTATATGTAATGACACTGTTTAGATGCAATGCAATTAGAAATATTTAAATTCTGATTTTGTTGTCTGTATACATACAGGAAGTAAACAGAACAACATTTAGGATTTGATACTTCATTGTGAAAAAACAGGCATAGCATGAATGCATATCACCCTCATACCAGAGTTTAGGAAAATCATTAATTATCAATTTTCAGCTAATTTTCTAACCATTTTTACACAAAATCCTAATTTTGTGTAATTTTGCAAGATGTGTTGGCACTTGGAGTATTTGTTGTGAATGACTCTCAGCCACTAAAGTGACTAAATGTATCTCAATATCTGTAAATTTCACTAAGGTGTAGCCATTTTTGTGCAGGATAAGTTTGATTTGGTGGAACAGAGGTGGCTATTTTAAAGTGCCTGTGACATTCATATCCTTCAATTACAAAAAATAAAAGAAAATAGCTTTACATTTTAGAAACTTGACATAGTACACATGATATTACCCATTTTGTCACACAACTGGCATATTTTTGTTTGAATTTGACTCAGCCAAAGTGAAACAGGAAGTGACATCAAAGGGGAACTCTTTAAGAAAATGAATTCTCCGGTCTTTGTTTATTGAAACAGTATTATTTGACCTTTGATTCTTCTTCATCTCTTTGATAGTGATTCAAAAAATTCTAAAAAACATCAGATTCTTCTCTACAGTCTGTGTTGTCAGCCATTGTAGCACTGCTGTAGAGGCTAGTCAAGTAATTGATAATTGAGAGTTCATTCAAATCTGTCCAGTGGTTCATGAGGTATTTTGCGTACAGTTTAAGCAAAAATGCAGTTGACTTTTTAATTCTTAAAGTAACTTTGAGTTTTTAAATAATTTTCATTTAGTTCTTTTTTTGTTTGTTATTTTATATGAAAATATGTTTTTTATTGTTTTATTTTTGCAACACCTTTCAAGAGTTCATTAAGCCTTTTTGATGAGACTGATTGGAACAAGGGCCTTTATTCTTTCAAAGCGCTGCGAGCCAATACCTTGTTACTATTTTCCCAGGCCTACCTCCTGCAGCACCCGTACCACTGACCCGTAACAGCCAATTGATTTATCCCCGATTGTTAGGAGGCCTCTAGCATCTCAATTGGCTCCATATGAGAATGGTGCAAAGAGGTCATCTATACCAATCATTTTCAGTGGCTCATTATTTCCAAACCAAACAGCTCAAAGACCCAATTTCCTACCGCACTGTTCATAAAAGTGACAGATGACCAAAACCTGGAAAAGCTTTTCTATAACTGTTAACTTTAAAGGGGACACACAATGCTCTTTAGTATTTCAAATGTTAGACTTGTTTCTCACTTCTCTCCCACATTCACCGGCTGTTTTCATATTTTCCAAGGTGAATAATCTGAAAGGAGACTTTAGCGTTTAATAGCTTTAGTCTATATTCCACTCAGTTTCCTGTTCACATGACCCTGAATGTAGATCTTCCACACAAATGTTTGCCAGGTAGTTTGATTACCTCTAAAGGTTTGCTCTACCTTAACCCTGGGACAGAACTCAAAGTCACACTGATAGACAGAGACCAAGACAAGGTCTCCTTTCATCCCCCCAGACCCACCACTCTCTGGTATTCAGGGTCATCTATAGTCACTTGAGCAAGCCTGCACCCCTCCGTGGCTAACTATGAGGGTCTTTTCTTGCTGTGAAAGTGCCTGTGTGATAAATGTGCGGCTTGGAACAACAGCTTAGAATAAGAATTGGCTCAGCCTTTTCTACTCCCCGTTTCTGACACAAGTGTGGTTTCCTCATATCTTGGCTATTTTTCATGAATGACCTCTTTCATTTTTTTACCTCCAATAATAACCATACTCCTTGTGTTAGCGTATCAGAAATAAAAAGTCCTTTTAGGATTTCTGTATGGTAACCTGTGGTGTAAGATTGTGGGTGGGCAGATAGATGGTTTTAATATTAGTTCAAACAATTAACTTTGTCAGTGTGACTTTCATTCATTCACTTTTTACTCCCACAAACCACTTTTTTAGGCTTGTGGACAATCGTTTTTTCCCATCAGCGTTCGCTCAAAAAATTTGACACGTGTGACAAAACTGTCATTTCCTACTTAAGCCTAGTCTGACAGAGAGTTGTGCAATTTCCACATTTTTTTATGGTAAACCGTCGTCCTCTAGTCCAACTAATTCACTTGAACTACTTTCAGTTCATTCATTGAAACACCACTTCAGCCACCAATTCATCTTATGAAAACAAGGAGCCTAACCCCCATCCCTCTCATCTATCTTTCATCCTGGCTCTGTGGCCCTCCCATATTGGCCTCTAATCTCTTCCTTGTGTTTCTGAAATGTCGGTGCAGAGGAGCGAACATGTACTTGCTCGCTATGGATTTCCCTTGGAATGCATGGTGTTCACCGTGCGTACGTTGACTGTTTTGATAGGAGGTGATTATGGAGTATTTATTTTCCTACTGGGTGTGGGAACCCAACCTGTTGGTACACTACATTGTGAAGTGGGTTCTTGTGAAGTTGTGAGTCATACAAGTTGACACACATTCTAACAATTACTTTAGCGGGGGTTAGATCCTATCCCTAAAAAACATTTAGGTCTGCACCAAAAACCGCCTCGGGTTCTTTGTTGACAAAAGAAAATGGAAGTAAAAACCTGCATCAGAGATCTAAATAACAAATAGTCATTGTTAAACCAGATAGAATTTCTTTTTCTCTTTTTTTTTCCTTACAATGTGAATATATTTCTCCTCATGTGGGGGCTTGTTGCATGCATGTTGAATGTATGAGTTCTCATTTAAGCACGTGTGTACAGAAGGAAAGCCATCTCTTGTTTGTGTTTCAAGGGAAAATAACCCTGAGAAGTCACAGGGGTTAAGCCCAAACTATCAGAATGATTGGTGAATGGTGGTGTTCTATGATTGAAGCTTAGTGGAGGAGGGGTCAAAAAACAGAGAGAGTGAATGATGAAGGGAGAGGGGAAAAAAAAAACAGGGAGGCCCCCCGCAAGACTATTCCCTCGACGTTGGGTCATTCACAGACACAGGAAATGCTTGACCTCACACCCTGAGAAATGTCCACAGCAGCCCATTTGTGTTAAAGGTGTAATTGGGCATAATTAGAAGCTGGCAAAGACAGAAATGTAGAAGGACTTGCGCACCACACATGCCTGCCTCTCTCCGGACTGAGACAAACAGGAGCCGAACTCTCTCTAAATACCAGCTCCGAATGAGCAAGTGAAAATCTACAGAACAACAACGTTTTCTTTCGGCTCAGCTCATTTGCTCCTCGTGTTGTGTAATCACAAACTCTTATTCTTTTGTCGCTCTCCTAAACAAGAAATACCAGCATCAATTAAACGGCTGCAATGCAGCCGTGCGTAACGTGTTTGAGAAACGAGAAGTCTTCATCTTTATAAATGAAATTAGCTCTTGGGTCTGACCCTTCACCTTGACATCAACTTAGGTCCTCCTTTCTGCTGGACTGCAGCTCAGAGGAGCAGCATCTGCAGGTGTTGTGGCTGCTTCTTCACAGATACACCTCCTCGGCCCTCCCGGTTTTTGTTTTCCTTCTCTGTAATGTCTGTCAAACGCTGCCTGGAGTCTGTTGAGTGATACATGTATGTAAAACATGGACGCCTTGCATGAACTCACTAAAGGAGCCAGCTGTTTTCTCTCAGAACTGAGGCAGGAATGTCCTTTCATTCATAAGAAATAAACCATCGACCCGCATGCTGAGGTTTCAGTGAGAGTAAGGGCTGTCAGCCACTGATGTGATGGGGGGTTGGTGCAGGGACCTGAAGGGTAGGTGGGTGGGCTCAGGCTTGGGAATGGAAACGTATGGAGCGTAGTGTAGATCCCTGGCTATGTTAAACTGTAGGTCTTAATGCTCAATTTTTTGAAGATTTTTTCCAAATGCAACCTCCATCAGACTCTAGTGTGAACTCTCCGCAGCGCTAATTCAACCCACATGTGCAGGAGATGATGTGGCGTATATTCAACTCGCTGTTTACAGATGCAGCCTGTGGATGCTACATGTTAGCATGTGAGGTTGTTTAATCAGAGCAGATTAAAGAATTATCTGATGCACTTGTTTAGTTCACTGTTTATATTTAAACCAGCTATGTAGCCTCTGGCCATTCCCCTCCTATGCAATTCATCTTGATTCTAATCTCCTTTTTCTGCCCCAGAAATCTGAGATTTCTCCCATTGACATTGATTTCTCTGATAGAATTTCAACCTTGTCAATCAGCAAACAGAAGGAGGAGTTTTGAACAGTGACGTTGATTTTCTGCAACATTTGAAGTTTAGCAATGGTAACAGAGAAAATGAATAAAGTCAGTCCATGTTGACAAGGATCCAAATTAAATTAAACGTGTCTCACAAAGCCTGCAGCGCTTATTTACAGCCATCTCATTTGGCTCGGTACTTCTCTTTTCCCTGTAGGGGATGGTTGTTTACAGCACACTCAATTTCCCTTTAGCTTCTTAGCATAGTTTTTTTTACAGTCGAGCTTGTGCACTACATATGTCACAGCCAAACATTAGCGATTGGGTAAATCAGATTCAGTCGTTCAAGACTTCAGGGTCCACGTCTCCAGCAAAGCAATCATTTCTCAATAGCCGAGAGGCAAAAAAATCGATTTGTGTCGCATTTGCCTTCAGTGTTAACGTAGCCTCTAAGAAACTGATGTTAGGAGGAGGTATTTGTTTTTTTAGTTCAAAAGTCTTTAATCTGATCAAACAAGTCAAACTGCGTCAGTACTCAGAGTACATCTTTGCTGTTTGACTGTGGCAGCCATCTTGAACTTATTTATTTATTTACCGTTATTTAACCAGGCAAGCCCCATCTTGAACTTGATTGAGTCTAAACCAGCCTTAAAGGTTATGTAGCTACTAGGGGTGCAATGATACAGAAAATTCACGATTCGGTTCGGTTCGATACTTTAGTCTCACGGTTCGATATTTTTTCGATACAAAAAAAGA
>JARVJO010000002.1:8594006-8620244 GCA_031762555.1 Cynodonichthys magdalenae | reverse complement strand
CCCCGACAACATAGCTCCTAGGATCATCGGGACACTCAAACCTCTCCACCACGATAAGGTGGCAGCCCAGGGAGAGGATCAACTGTTTGTCTGTTAGCAAAATATCTTATGAACCAGTGGAGATGATTGATGAGGTGGTTCAAGGTGTCCGCCACAGTTAATCAACATCGGCCTTAAAAAAAATACTGGTTTTACTTCAGAGAGTTTAGCCAAAATCAATATGACATTTTTGGGTGGTAGTAGCTGACAGTCATACACAACACATAATGAGAAATCTCACAATAGAAATGTATATATTTTTAGGATTTAATGAGACTAATTATAACTATAATTTTTCTACATCAGAAAAATCTTTGGCATGAAAGGCGGCAAATAATATGTTTATTTGAAGAATGCTGGACCTTTAAATCATATATGTTTTAAAAAGGTCAATTATAAATAAAATAAATGAATTTTTTTATGCATTCCTGTAAAGTTTGAATAATTTTATTGAATTTTGGGTAAGGATGCAGGGAATTTTTATTTTAAACCATTTAAATTTGTATATTTCACAGGGTGGGGAAGGTTGCTTTTTATTATTAAAAATGTTTTATTTTGTGTTTTAAGCCCAGATTGAAAACATTCATGATGGTGTATGAAAGTGTGAAAATTATTTGCTGCAAGTTACTTCACTTTGTCTAAAAGTGATTCAGCTGAAATGTGCTGTTATCTCCCTGCTTCTGCTCCTTTTAGTTCTTTCTCACGATGTTGGATTTATTGCAAAACATCCAAAACTTCTTTTAATGCAGCAACATTTAAATGACTTTAAAACAAGATAATCTATAAAATTAACTTTATTGCAAAAATATTAAATGTTTTTATAAATATAAAACAGGAAAGCTACATTTGAATAAAAAGTTATTCAAGATGTTTTAATACCAATAAGTAAGGGTGACATATATGAAACGTATAATCTGTAGGTGTTCAAAAAGGTTTAATATGTAAAATGATGGAGTTCCTAAAGCTCTGACTTAACCAAGTCAGGGTTTCACCTAGCAGTTGTTCAAACATACCATAGACTGGAGATAACTAGCAATAGGCCTCCTTCCTGCTCCCATTTATCTTTCTTTCACCTCCTCCTCCTCCTCCTCTCTGTAATGTCTCAGCTGTTCCCTGCAGGCAGGACTCTGACTGAGTGCCTGCTCTGTTATGGGTTCATTGGGCTGGTATGCAGCAGGAATCTTTGGATCAAGGTAATTTCACACTGTTCAGCTTTTTCCCAGGCTGTTAAGCTTCCCTTTTTTACCTTTGTGCCACTCCGAGAGCGAGATAGGGAGCGACACATGTAGCCATGAAGCGCACACACGGAGCGGAGCGGCTGACGCCAGCAGCAGAACCACCGACTATAAATCACAATCCAACCGGATCAGATTATTGAAGTCTGGTTCAGAGAGGTGGGGAGGACGCTGCACATTCATGTGGGGTGCTGTAATGAAGCGGCACATCTGCCAGGCATGCCACTCTGATGACCCCCCACACACACACACACACACACACATTTGTTTCTATAACTGATCACCAGGATCAGATACTTTGGTGAGGGTTTGGATGTTTTGGTTGCAGGAGTATTTTTAATTCTTATGAGTTTTCTCAATTTTATAGCTACGCCCAAAAAGTTCTGTTAGGTTGGTCATCTGTCCATCCCTGTGATGATGAAACTTGGTGGGAAGTGATGAAATGATGCACATTCTCGCCATTTTGTGTCGCACCTTTTTTTCCTGGAGTTCTGAACTTAAATCTTTTTTTGTTTTTTGTTCCGTACGTTTTTTAACATTTATCTCATTTCATAATGGTTGTGCTTTTACAACAAATAATGTGTGAAAACGTTCAGCTCCATCATGAAATTTTGGCTACGACTTCTTGTATTTCAGCAGTTCATGCTTTTTGAGATATTTAGCTTTTTCAGCCACTTTTTCCTCATTAACAATGAATGGAGCTGCCTTCAACATCCTTAAAACCTTTCAAAATAGTCATAAATCTTTGCTGTACTTTTTACCTTTCAATCAACCAATCAATCAATCAATCAGTCAATCAATCAATCAATCAGTCAATCAATCAACCAATCATAAAACATTATTTATCTCCAAAGGGTACAAAGGGTTTTGTTCTGATTCTGCTCTTTGTTTACTTCTTTGTGCTAATTTCAGCTTTCTTTGGCTTTTTGTCTGCTGGTTTATCTGTCATTTTAACCTTTTTTGCTCTTCTTCTGCACAAAGCATAGCCAATAGCTTCTCAGCTCTCCACCGACGCTGTGTGATTGTTACTGGGCAGACTTCATGAATCATCTCCACCGATTCATAAGATATTTTGCTAACACTAATTTTAACTTTTTTGTGCTTCTCATTCATTTCATTTGTTCATTTTATTTAATCATCATTGTGCAATTAAAACATTTGATGCGTTGCACCAGATTCACCTTTTTGTAATAATTTCAGCTTCTTTCTTCTTAATTCAGCAAATGAGCTCTTTCTGTTTCTTTTTGCTAATTTAAGCTATTTCAGACATGTTTTTTGGCTATTTTAGGTTAGTTTCAGCTTTTTCAATAAAAATCTTTCTACATTAAGAATTCACACTGCATTTTTTCAGGAAATGCAAATTCTCTAATAATTATTAAGAACTTCTCTCAGGTAAGAACAGAAAGCAGTCAAGTTTTTGCAAAGCTTTTTTCTTCATTTGGATAAAACAACAGACAAATCCGATGATGGATTCAAACTTTTGTTTAAATGTTTGTAGGTTTAAGGGGAGTGTATTTTTATCCCTTCAGGTGTGTGTCTGCCTTCTGTCCTTATATCTGCATCCCCTCATTTTTGCATGTGTGTCATTTCCAACAAAGCACTTTGTGTTATTATTAGTGACAGCAGAAATAGGTGAACACCTGAGGCGGCATGAGGAAAACCCTCCGAATTGTTAAAATAATCTTGGTCTCATCTCTGCTCTGTGCGTTTTTGTACCACCTGTTACCCACCTGCTGCAGAGACGTAGAAACAAGGGCAACAGTTTGCTGCTGGATGCATGAGAGCAGAAATACTTTAGCTGCACAGTTTGTTTGGTTTTTGGGTCTATTTTTGGTGACTGTATGGTTATTTTTTCTGACTGTATTCTGATTATTTTTAAGGTTTGATTTGCTTCCCTTATTGAGACATTTAGTAAAACCACATCTGCAACTGTTTAGCAGATATGTTTCTGAGTTAAGTGTGATCAGATCAGTGTGTTTTCTGTTTGCTATCAGAACTCAAATACCAATGAGTTTTGTTGATAAGCTGCAGGATCTCTTTGACCTCAGGCCCGGTGTGATTTAGTCTGAACTTGTTGTGATCCCAGGTGGAAGTTCTCAGGATGTTGATCCTCCCAAAGCACCAACAGACACAATTTTAGCAAGTTTTTTTTTTTCCACGCAAAAAGTCCTTGCATTCTGTAATGTGTCAAGGTCTCGAGGAGGCTTAACAATGCCTTTGTTCTTGGCGTGCGTGGCGAAAGAAGAAGGGGGAGCAATGGGCTGCAACAGTGATGCGGTATCAGCAAGCAGCTGTTGAATGACTGACAAAGTCAAGGGCTCGTGATATGAGCATGGGAAAATCCTGGAGGAGCTGCAGAAGAAGAGTCCGCAGCGGCAGCCGAGCTGATCTGAGCGCGTTGCTGATGAGTGGCGACGAATGTGTGAGAAACAGAAAAGAAAGCAGTTTATCCAGTTAGGTCAAGGAAATATTGACATTATTTAGCAGCTGGTGGTGCACCACCCTCCTTTTATTTTCTCATTTGGCCACTGATTTGATGAACATGCGAATGACTGTTGATGGAGTTCAAACGTTAAGGTCAGGCATGTGAGACGGGAGGGGCGGTGGAAGGAAGTTAAATGAATACCAGACGGTTTGTGTCTCATGTTAACTGAAGGTTTGGTCAAACCTACCAGACTGTGTTGTTCCATTGACACACTTTTCACAACACCTACCCTGCAGAGGAACCGATCTGTCTCTCAACAAGCTGTCGCTAATGTCTGTGATGGATTGAGACAAAACACACTTGCTTTTAGGATATAATCGTGTTTTTTCTTTGCATTCTCAGTTCGCTTGAAAGACTGTTGATGAAAAGAGAAAAAACTGGCTTTGGCTTTCTCAAAAAGAAAAAAAATGTAACCAGAATTAGTTGACCTGACAAAAAAAAAAAAACAATTCGACTAAAACTATTTTCTCACCGTCTGTTGCAACTGCAGCACGTACAGTGCAAGACAGTAACACCTCCAATACGTCATTTGTTTAATATCATTTATGACAGAAGAAAATCCTATTTACACATTATTTATTAATATTTAAAATCTAGAATTAAACAAAATATGAGAAAAAGCAGCAAACTGGTGAGTTTCATCTGAAAAAACATGAAAAATGATGGCATTACAACTGCTAATATTCCAAACAAATACTTCCTGTTTCTCTGCAGGCAATGTATTTGCCTCTTTCTCATTGCGTTTGCAAAACATGTCATGAGCACGTTAACGTTAATATACTACCATTAAAACTTGCAGGAAGTCATCATTAACCACCACAGCTCATCAGCCAACAGAAACTTGTGATTGACCGACCACAAACCTCTTAAACAGAAACACAAAATATTCAATCAGAGCCTGAACCCTGAAGTTATCAAACCCTCTGAGCAGAAAATCAACAAGAAGTTAGAGTCATGATTAACCTGCATTAGGCTGACTGGTTTCTGTGTTAGTGAACATACATGATGGAGACATGTAGGTGTGTATCTGTGTATTTTTTTATTATTTATTCCCCCTCATGTGCCGGGGACGATTATCATCCAGGTAATGATCAATTTTTTTAAAAAGTGAAAAGAAAAAAACTTTTGAACTGAAGAAGCTTCCTGGACGAGAAACTGAACGTCTTCAGCTTCGGAATAGAAATCCAGTTGTTTTGTTTCGTTTTGTTTACTTTTTTTGGTTATTTATGTTTTTAATTTCTGTTTTGGGGTCCTTGTGTTTTTACCTGATCAGTTTGCTTCAGTTCACTGTACAGCTTTAGATCCTGATCAGTTTTGTGTCACGAGTTCAGTCTTCCTCCATCTTTCTCTCCTGAGCTCGGTTCTTTCCTCTCCACTCATATACCCCCCTCTGTGACGTTTTAGTGGAGCAGCTCCCATTGTTTCATGATGAAATGAAAGTTTTGCTGCCGTGTCAGATTTTGTTTTGGTGGAGTAAAGTTTTAGTTTATTCTTTAAGCTGCTTGGGTGGTCTGCACTCCTGGTGTAGAACCTGCTGACAGGAACAGGTGGAAGTTTAGGAGTGAATTTGTTGCTTAACGCAAAAGAAAAGAGAAAGATGGAAGAAGAAAACTGAATGAATGAATATTGGGGACCCAAGCGGTGGTGCATCCTATCTTACTTATTTCACTTCAGCTGTAGGTATAGGCATAGGTATAAACATTTTCATGTAGCTGCATGATTTTTTTTAATTTAAGGACCCATCATTATGAGATAAGAATTGTTTCTAACTTTGTTTTTTTTTCTTTCTTTTTGTTTGTTTTACCAATCTTTGTAACCTTGGGATCCTTTAATCAAAAAATACAAATTCATGCAGGTTAGAGGATTATAAGATATTTCTCTTTATCCCATAGTCAACATTGTTTTCAGAAGACGTCTCCTCTTCTGACAGCTTCATGCCTTTCTTCCAGCTGATGATGTCAGAGCATCAAGAATTTGGGAGGAAGATTTTGAGTAAAGAATATTTCAGGGAGTTTAAGCTGCATTGTTGTAACGTCATCCTGTGGAGGGGAGCAGGGTGGGGTCCCAAAAATCCCACAGGTGTTTCTGGAGCTGTGAACCTCAGAGGAAATGGGGTATTGACTTCAATATAACCTCTTTTGTTGTTCATCATATTTCTTTTATTCTTTTTTAATATTTGAAATAAAAATAATTTAATATACCTGTTCAGAGTTCAGCTCAAACTCACTTTTAATCCATTAAAACAGAAAATTCTGACCAGAAATGCAGCAGAAAGTTGAAAACAGTTAACGATGTTTCAGCTCGAACGGTCGGACAAAAGCTTTTACCGTAAATGTTTTGCATGTTTGGTGTTTTTCTGTTTCTCGTGGATGAGTAACTTTAATGTTGTTTTGTTTTTTGTTTTTTTTTTGGCTTTTTTGGCGCACACATCTGCAGCTATTCAAGCAGAAAAATACAGAAAAATAATCTAAAATGAGGAAATGTGCGAGGGATTTGAAGTGTTGGAGCAGAAATGTTTTCATCAGAAACAAATTGTGATTCATCTTTGAGTCGACGGTTTTCAAATAATCCTGAAGCTGTTTTCTGACGTGTGTGGGGTTTTATTCTTTGTGCAGCTTGACTCGAGGATCACTTTCTCTTCCTGCTTGTTTTTCATGACAGAAATCAATCCAAGGCTTTGTTTCCTATATGAGTTCTCAAAATCACATCTTGGGATGAAAAACGATGAATGGATGAACCAATCAGAGCAGCTGAAATCTCTCACCTGCTGATATGATGGCTTATTTTATACTTAATAATCTGTTTGGTTATAATCTAATTTAATGTCAATTTTAAACACAAAAATGTACTTTTATCACACAAAAATGATCTACAACTCTTTGATTCCCCCGTTTTAAATCTTATCTTGCTTCTGGTTATTTTTAATTTTGAGGTAAATTCATGTTTTAGGTTCAAGAAATGAAAATAAATCAGGAATTTGTTTGATTTCTTTAATCAGAAAATAATTTAATGAAAACATTTACATTTTAAAATTATTTGGACACATTTTAGTTGTTGTTTTTTTGCACAAAATAAACAATGAATATAATTTTATTTAATAAGCATGTATTAAATTGTATTTAATTACAAAAAATGTGTGTAGTTAGATCATATTTGATATAATTTTTAACAATTATTCAAAATTCTAACTTTAAAAATCGGTTTTAACTGAACTCTTGATTTTAAATTAAAACATATTAACCTCAGAAATAATTA
The DNA here is from genome assembly GCA_031762555.1 of Cynodonichthys magdalenae. Lineage (NCBI taxonomy): Eukaryota > Metazoa > Chordata > Actinopteri > Cyprinodontiformes > Rivulidae > Cynodonichthys > Cynodonichthys magdalenae. The sequence goes on along the minus strand of JARVJO010000002.1, from coordinate 8,613,230 downwards.
AGCTATTTTTAAAATTAAATTCATCTAAAAATATGTAAATAAATCTTTTAGATCAAATTTCTGTCATTTTTCAGATTATTTTTATTTTCAATTAAAATACACAGATGATAAAAAAGTCAAATAATTTAAAATAAAACATATTTTTGTTCTTTTATCCAGTTTTAATAAATTTATTGATATTAAATGAGTATGTCCTGCTGCAGCTCCTGACTTGTTGCTGCAGGTTTTCTGGGACATACCTGTGGAGATTTTATCTGTTTAAACAAGTTTACAACATTTAAAGAAATAGATCATTTAGTTTTCTTCAAGAGGCTTCTGTTTCCTGTTCTTATGCCACATTTTTCACCAGAAAGAATATATAATTTTATCATATATCATTTTTTAAAGGCAAAATTAAATGTTAAATGAATAATGATCAGGTATAAAGTCTTACTCAGAAATATGTTTATTCTAAAAGCAGAGCTGTTTCGTTTTCCCACTCAGCCACGAAATGTTGTCATTTCACGACTGTTTCTGATGAATTCCCCTCCGACTCGTCTCTTGTCTTCTGGGACACCTTAGAGACAGTTTTATAGTGAGACACACGTTCCCATGGTGATGTCGGTAAGAGAGGCAGATCAAAGAGGGAGGCAGGCTGAGCACGAGCTGCACGTTCTGTCTGAGCTGCTCTCAACTGGGAAAAGTGCGCTGATGAAGATGACGATGGTGATGATGATGATGAGTCAATCCGCGCTGTAAAAAGTGACCGCTGAATAATTTATTTAAACTTTAAATTACTCATTTTCTCCTTTTTAAAATTCCAAATCAAACCATTACAAATATTTCACAATAGATTATAAATTTTGTTTTTTATTTTTTTTCTATATTTTTTTTCTGACCAAAATAAATCCCAGTAAATATATATTTATTCTCTTGTTTTTCAGTTTTTTATAATTTAGGGAATAAAATCAAACCATCGGGGTTTTTTTATTTCCTTCTACTTATTTTAATCTAGATTATATTTAGAGGAAAATAATCATTTTTAAAAAATGACCCGACGGATATTTCTTACAGCGTGACGCGCAGAGATTAAATAACTTTTTAAAACAAACTTCATAATTTAATGCCCCACCCCCTATGCACAAAGTCATGTGTGTGTGCGCGCGCGCGTGTGTTAAGGCAGGGTGTGTTGGGTCTTTATTCGGATGTGATAAGTGAACGCTTCCGGGGACAAGAATGCGCCGCTGCTGCTTCTGATCTCAGAGGAACGGTTCTCACACACAGCTGCTGTCATGGCAGCCCTTTAAAGCTTTATTATCAAAAAAGTCTAACAATAAATTTCTTATCTGCTTTATTTTAAGACTTTTATTTAAAAAATACCTCGTGAATGTGACGTTTCAGTGATTAGAAACACATTTTCTCCTCATAAATAAGATGTTAGGATTTGAAAGTCCTTAATAAATGAGGAGTTGGTGAAATATCATACAGATAAATAATTTCTCGGCCTGTGTAAAAATAAAAGGACCAGTGTCCTTATAGGCTGAAACCTTGGGGACTTTCTTCAGGTGCGTAATTGCGCATCCTGGATAGTTGGAGCAGCTGATTCTGTCAGACCTGAAGTACGTTACGCGTTTCAGTTGATTTATCTTCTTCTAAACTGCGTAGCAGAAATAATGCATATCTTTAAACACATATGTGTTCTATACCCTGAAAAAAATAGGTTAGTGACGTTTTTCAGCCTCATGATGAGCAAAAAATCCAAATAAAGAATTCTGGTGCATAAAGTTGTTATAAATATTTTTTTTTAGTTCAGATGAAACTGGTAAATCGAAAAGGTACTTTTTCTTTGTTGAATTAAAAATAATTAAGTTCAAATCGATCTAATTCGCATCTTTTTTAACTATTAATTAATTACTAAAATTCAATTAAATTTAAAAAGAGCGACATCTAGTCGCTCTGATGCGCAAAGTTTGATCCAAAAATTTATCCAAGTCCTTCTGGATGTGAGGGAGGAGCCTCAGGTGGGCTCTTCAGGTGGGACCCCAGGCTGACAGATGACCGCGTGCAGCTGAGGGAGGAGGAAGGTGAAGATGAAGTCTGCCCAGTAACAATCACACAGCGTCGGTGGAGAGCTGAGAAGCTATTGGCTATGCAAATACACGCGCAGGGAGGAGAAATAACTAAGACTGGTAGCAAAAAAAAACTTTAAAGAGACATTTACCCCACTTTTCTCACTTTACATCCTTGTTTTAGCTCAGGCTGGAAACTAACAGCTCTAAAAGCTGCGAGGACACAACAGTCCCCAGTCTGTCCCCCTCACGCGCTCATGTCTCGTTTCATTCAAGGTTCGAGCTTTGAAGTTGATTCAAGAATGGGTCGGGGATTAACATATTTACCCATGCAGATTCTCTTTGTGACTGTATGTGGAGCTAAATCATTTGGCAACTCACTTTATGTTTAATTATCTGCTCTCAGCTTCGTTTCCACCTGCTTGTTTTTTTTTTTATAAAAAAAAAACAATAATTAAAAAAATTAAAACAGATTTTTAAAAAGCAGCTGATTAAGCTCATTTAACTGGAGCAAAAACTAATAAATCTGATCTTTGCGTTATCTTTAGAAGAAGATAATAGAAAAAAAGGTGGGGGGCGGTCTAAAATTTCTTAGAAAGCTATCTCATAACCGCAAACAGCTCGTGGCTCCTATAAAAAAAGTCACTTGTGAAGACCGTGTGTTCGTGTCCGCGTGTGTGTACTGTGGGTTGGTGGGTTGTGTCCTATCCGCGCGCTCTTGCACGCATCTGAGTGCAGCTACTTAAGACTGCATGCACTAGTTTATGTGCAACAGGTTTCGTGACATACCAAGACATAATAATAATAATAATATGGGTTTAATTTAATTTTGATGCAAATTAAAGGGGCACTTTGTTTACTTCAGCAAGAAAAACTGATATATTTGAGAAACATTTGTTGCATTTTTATAATAAATCAGTCCTTAATCATCATAAGCCAATTAAGCATCAACATGAATAAAAAGACCTGCACGCACGTGCATGTTTGTTGTTTATTTGCGTTTTACGTCACTTTTATTACAGTTTTAAAACCATCAAAATATACATGATGGAGCTGTTTCCATTGTTCTGCCGCTCCTGGAAAGCAGAGTCGTTTTGAACGTCTTCAGGACAGACCGAGGGACAGGGGGACACAAGAGGAGGAGGAAAAGGGTGGTGGGGAGGGCAGTGTTGCGTCTGGCTCAGAGCTAATGAGGCGCATTGCGTCAGTGGCGCACGCAGAGCAGGCTAGAAATGCGCTAGGCGGATGAAATAGAGGCGCACTGTGGGGAGAGAGGAAAAAGTTGTGAACAGGAGAGGCAGGACGACTCAGACGGAGCCCTGCAGTCTCACTTTTTATGCCTCGAAAACTCTTTCCCTGCCATCTTTTTTTTTTTTTTTTTTTTTTCCAGCTCCGCAACACTGGTTTTTACGCTTCGGAGGGAGACTTTCTACCTTTTTTTTCTTTGTTTTTTTTTTTTACATAAGCAAAAATCCTCAGCACCATGGAGCTGCTATGCCTCGAAATGGACACCAACATCAGAGCTTGTCCCGATCCGAACCTTCTGTTTGATGACAGAGTCCTGCAGAGCCTGTTGACGATAGAGGAGAGGTTTCTGCCTCAGTATTCTTATTTCAAATGTGTTCAGAAAGACATTCAGCCGTTTATGAGGAGGATGGTCGCGTCCTGGATGTTAGAGGTAAAAAAAGAAAACCCGAAGGGAGGAGAGCCAAATCTGCTCGACTTTATTAGTAGCTACCTCTTGTTTTTTGCTCCAACATACAGAACTATCTTTGCACTTTTTGAATATTAGACACTCAGTCTGTTTCCTTTTTTTTTCATTTGTTTTCTTCTTCTTCTAATCCTCTAAACGTGTCGCTGCATTTTACTTTCCATTTCTTTAAAGTCCGCTCAGGAGGACTCGTCGCTTCTTTCGGCTCCAACATCTGTGACACCCCAGGATTTTCTCCTGGGTGCCTCGTGCGGCTTGTGCACGAGGTCCTTGATGATTTATTTTAAATGTTGTTATTTTAGATAGCGTGAATATTTCCATGCACACGTATGCACTCCCCGATGCAACGCTGCCTATCGCCATGTTGGTTTTGACGAAGAGCGCTCGTTGCTTTCTGAGGGGATTTTGGGGGTCAGAAACGCGATAACAGCATCTGAGTCCTGTCGGGAATGACAGCTGAGGGTCTCAGGTGTCCATAGAATGTCGAACCGAGATCAGAAAGTGTTGCAAACATTTTCGGTATGAATTAGAAAATTCGTAAGGGGCGAGGGCCTGAGCTGTCCTCCAGGTCTTCCTCCCGTCGCGGTGACTCACTCCGGAATTATGCTCGTTTTTTGTGATTCTGGTAAATGTTTGTAAATAAGACCCATATGCAAACATTCCTGAGCCCCTGAGCTTTTTTTCAATGTAAATATTGTCAGAATCTGAAACTCTGGGGATTTTTAATTAATTTTTGAAATTCTTATATCGGGTCGGCGGTGACGCACCTCGGAGCGATCAGTCGCCACTTGCCTCTAATTTTGACATTTTTCTCACATTTAACCTCCACAGATCCGCGTTGGAATTGTCGGTTCCGATGTGGAAGACGTTTCTGAACATTGTCATGTGAATAAAGCTAGTCTGTGTAATTTATTTATATTTTTAAATATTTTATGAAAATATGACGAAGGAAGAAAAAAAGCGTTTACGTGTGCTGCGCTGTCGGGGAGGGATTTTCTTTTTTTTTTTTTTTCTTTTTTTTTGCTCGACTGATTGTGACTTGAATTCATTTCTTGGTGAATGAATTGCAGGAATGTAGCTCTGTTGACAGCATATGTATCTGAGACGTTTTTGTTCTCATTCTTTTTAAAGAAATTGATTTAAAATTAATGTTTGATGTCGCAACCAGTTTGGGTTGGGCCAAATTCTTGGCCGGACCCCAGCTATGTGTGTCACCGAAATTATATGTGCTCCTTATGTGATCAAGTCTTTTGTTTCGTTGCACCATTAAAAAAAGTTTGCTATACTTCTTAAAAGTTCTTGGAAATCAACAAGTCACGTGACCGCAGGCGCTGCAAGCCCTCATCACTGCTGCTTTGTGTGTCTTCTCTTCAGGTTTGTGAGGAGCAGAAGTGCGAGGAAGAAGTTTTTCCTCTGGCCATGAACTACTTGGACAGATTTTTAGCAGTGGTACCCATCAAGAAGTGCAACCTGCAGCTGCTGGGAGCAGTCTGCATGTTTCTTGCATCCAAACTGAAAGAGACTCGTCCATTAACTGCAGAGAAGCTTTGCATCTACACAGATAACTCCATTAGACCACAAGAGCTGCTGGTGAGCAACAGTTGGTTCAACATAATTTGTCAGAGATCATGCTGTCATCATCAGCTGCTCAAAGTCTGAATGTATCACTTGTTTGATATATTTTACATGCATTAAATTCGTTTTAATCATCAAAACTGACAAATTAAGCATGAAGTAGGGGTTGGGCTGTTTCCCACTCTTCATCTTCATCAAACAAATGTGCCACACTGAATTGTTCCACAAAAGCTCCTCTTTTTTTCTTTTACTGTACAGAGACCCTTCTGAGTTTACTGCCCTGCATGTGGAGTGGTCTCCATCGCCATCTAGTGGCAGATATTTGTACAGAGCAATGAGGTCAGCTGAACTGCAGCCAAAGCTCTGTGTTCCTGTCATCCGGGTGGGGGGGACAAAAATTTCAAATGCCTTTTACAGTTTAGCTTTCATCCAAAAATAAATCATAGATGCACCCTTTTATGATATTATATAATGCCAAATGATTTGGGATTTTCACATAAATTTGCAATGCATCATGTGAGGGGAAAAGCAAAATCTGTTCATACAGCCTTATAGATTTTTGTTTTTTGTGTTTTAGGTGTGAGAAAAAAATCCTTATTTAATCCTTCTAAGGCCCAATTATCCAAACTGCCTTTAAGGGAGCAAAACAAAATTAATTAGCTCAATTTAAAATCTTGATAAGTATTTCCAACCAACTCTGTGGTGCTACATAAACATTCCTCTGTAAAATCCAGCCAATCCCACCCATGTTGTGAAAGAGGCATTATGATTCAGACAAGGCTGATGGTTATAGGGCTGCTTTCCTGCCCTCTGAGCTGATTGCTGCAGGGTATTTAAGATCCTGATGAGCTGCTGTCGGTTTCTGCTAACTTACTGGAATGATACTTGTTTTTCTGCTTATATGCTCTCTTCTTTCTAATCAAGTTCTCCTCAAGCAGTTATTTTAAACAGGGAAAACCAGTAAGAAATTATACACTTTATTTGAAAAAAACTCAATCCTGCCTTTGTTGTTGAGACGGAAGACAAAGCTCTCAGTCCTTGAACTGCTGAGGCTTCGTCTCTGTGTTCCTGTATAAGGCAGCATTTTGGCTGACATGCAGATACAGGAAACGGAGATCAGCTGCTCGGGGCATGTGATCGCTTTTTGGTGCTCATCTTTGGTAACAATTTCTTGTAAAGTGAACCGCAATTCTACAAAGAAGGTGTGACCAGAGCAAGGCGGAAGCAGAAGGAAGTGGGTGCCTGCCTGCTTGCCACTCTGTCAGCAGTGTTGTTTGTGAGACACTCTGTATTGTAGCTAGGCTTAAATATTGCCTTTTGGCACAGACAGCAAAGGCTTTTTAAGTTCAGTAGGCAAAAAAGTCATAATATTAATGAAACATGTTGTTTGACATATTAGTTTTTGAATCAACATTAAAGTTTATGACAGAGTGGAGAGCAGAATAAGTACCATATTTTTGATAATCAGCAGCAGCCATGTTGAATTGCCTCATGTTGTGGAGCAGCATCCATAGTCAAGCTTATAGTTCAGAATGAAACCAAGACTTTTTCCCCTATTAGTCACCTCCTTTAGGAAGTGAAAGCAACCCTATGAGATGAGTTTACACCACTCACTGATTATAAACAGAGTTTAATCTGTCAGTAAAAGATGTGTTTTTGATCATTTACAAAATGAAAAGTTAGAGATGCAAGAAACACCTTTTTCAGAGGACTTCTTTTCAACATTTACTGCTGATCTTGCTCAACAAATGCAGGCTTCCTATCCGTTTTCACTCCACACACTCACACACTGGAACCTCTGGTGGGCCTCTTTTTAGGAAAGTCCCCAGATGCCAGACAGACAGATGAGAGGGAGAGAGCTGTGAGGTCACCTGGGTTGGTGGCGCCGTTAGTGTTTCTCATCTCCAGGCCGGCACAGGCTGACATAAAAGCAACATTTTATATCACCACATTTTTTTCACTTTAAAGAAACACAATGTTTTTCAGCTTTGTGCAATGTGTATTGACTTTTTTCTCAGTTACTGCATCTGCTCTTTGCTCTCTTTGCTCAACCTTGTCAGGAATGGGAACTGGTGGTTTTAGGGAAGTTGAAGTGGAACTTGGCAGCAGTGACGCCGAACGACTTCATTGAGCACATTGTGAGGAGGCTGCCGCTGCCCGAGGATAAGCTGGCACTTATACGGAAACACGTCCAGACCTTCATCGCCCTCTGTGCCACAGGTAAAAACTTACTGAATGAACAGGAGATGTTTGCACGGAATGCAACCCTGTCTTGATGTCGGCTCTTTTTCGATGTTGCAGGTGACAGCAACAAGCGATAGTTACTTGCATCAACAAACGTTCTCTTGCAGAATATCTTAATCTGTGTTTTTTCTATCAACACTCTCAGTGTCACGCTTTGACCGGTTAGCCGTTACCACTGATGGGAAAATAGTTTCACCTTTAGACTCTTAAACTCAAACATCCATCATCTGTCTTCTTCCATCGGTATGCAGGCTTGTTTCAGAAGTGTATCAGTGGCTTCCAGGGCATCCGGTATCACTTCAGAGCAATTTTATTCTGGTTGAAGGGCATTCCCATGTTGCAGGCTATTGAACAGAGGAATGAACATGGTTAGAGGCAGTCAGCCCATTGTCTCGTTGTCTTTCTGCTCTTGAGGTGAGTTATACCCTCATGATCAAACATTCAGTCAGTAACAGGAGAGACGGCGAACTTTTAACTTGATACGAAACAATTGTGGGGTTGGAAGATGCCGACAGGACCGGGGATGTTTGAGAAAAGTTAAAAGTTTATTGTTTTTCTACTATTCTAAGGCATGTCATGTTTTCACATGTCTTTTCCTAACCGCCCTCCTTTCCTACGTTTTTTTTCTACCCTAACTTCTCAAGCTTCCCCACCCTACAGCTGGAGGACATGATAGCTTTCCCATGTTGAGATCCCCGGTAGGAAACTTTTGCATCACCTCCAGCTTGAAGACAGCAGAACTGATAAGCAAAATAACACCTAAACCTGTTTTTTCTTAAGTGTGTCCTTAATTTCCCCAAGCTGAAGGAAATGAAAGGTACTCATTGCAAATTAGGAACTCAAAGATAACTAGAGATTTTGAATTTCCTATAAAAATGTAGTGGAAATTTTTGCTGAATAGCTAAAAAAATGAAAGTAGCCTAAAATTAGGTGAAGAAAAGTAGCTGAAATCACACAAAGAAACAGAAAGAGCCCATGTTTGCAGTAAAAAACTGAAATTATCACAAAACAGTGAAATCTGCTGAAAATACCTCAAATTGGCTAAAAAGTAGCTAAAAACACAAAAAACAGCTGAAATTACCAGAAAGCAGCTGAAAGAAGCACATAAGTTGTAATTAGCAGAAGAATTGCAGATGAGAGCTAAAGCCAGCCGAAAAGAAGCTGAAATTAGAAAAAAGTGTTAAAAAAAGTCGAACCAGAACAAAAGGTAAAAAGTGCAGTAAAGGTTTATAAACATTTTAAAGGGTTTTGAGGATGTTGAAGACAGCTCCATTCATTTTCAATGAGGAAAATAATCTATACATCTCAAAGTATAAACTGCTGAAGTACTAAAAGTCAGAGCTGGAATGTCCTGAAAGAGCTGAACGTAACAAGATATGTGCCGAAAAAACATATGGAAGAAAAAAGCATTCTAATAATGATTATTATGAACTGTAATAAATGGTAAAGTTTTAAAAAGTTTACACCAGTAGTTTTCCAAACTTCTAGATATGCAGTTCTGAAATGCAGGTCCACACTAAATGTTAACAAAGCTTTTACCTGAACCCGTCGCAGGTTGGACAAACAGAATCTGGGAAAAGGTGTTTGTTGGAAATATAAGAGTGAATCTGCTGCTGAACTCATAAAAAGGGAAAGATGGAGGAAGATGTGCTGTAAGAATAAATATCAGGGGGGCAGTGAAGCGTCATAAAGACACAGCTCAGCGTTCAAAAACACCTGTAGGTAAACAAAGAGACATAAAGGTTGGCATTCAGTCACAAAGTTTGGTTACAAATTTTAAACTGGAGGATGCATTAACTGTCATTATGAGGAAAAAATAAACAGATTTTATTTATTTCTCAGTCTTCCTGACTGTGAATACCTTTTAAGATGTTTTTAAGTGTTCTTGTTCGAAGCTGAACATAAAAACATTTTCTCCAACTCCAGCAGCCTCATTTTATTTTATTTTATTTTTTTGTGGGACAGAAGCAGGAATGCTAACTGCCCCCCCACATGGGAAGCAGTTCCTCGTTCTGCCATCATTCAGAGGATTGTGGAAATGTAGATGAATGGATACAGGGGAGGTGGCAAACACCATTAACTTCTGGTTTTAGTTTAGACGTTTGAGTAAATTAAAAGTTTGGAGTTAACGTTCCCATCTGCAAAGCTTTGAAGAGGAAAGGCTTCTTCTTACCGCGTCTCAGTTTTCTTCATTTTTAACTCCCCAAAGCAACATTGTGAAAGCCTCAGCGCACACTTTGTCCTTAATTGCTTCAACGAGGCAGTGGAATTAAATTTATGAGACTCCTGGAATCATCCTCCGATTGTGTATCAAGAGAGAGACATTCTGGAGATAGCCCCGGATCAGCAGCGGGTCAGTCTGTGTGTGTGTGTGTTCACCTCAGACTTGTATCCAGGCAAACAGAATGTGAGGGCAAAACAGAGCGAGTCAACAATTTAGTGCATCTGAAGATCTCGGGGAATTCAAAACCCCATTTGTGGGTCGTTCCCAGCCATAAATCTTCAGGTTATCTGGTGAGAATGCTCCTCGAGTCATCCTCTGAGCAGAGTTGAGAAGGTGAAGACGAAGCAGCAGCAGGAGGAGGAGGAGGTGGAGGAGATCTCTCAGGAGGATTTACATGTGCAAAACAGTCTGCAGTGGGTCACCTGTGGGCTTCCTGTTTGTAGATCCTCATTCAGTCCACCCACTGAATACGTGCATAAAACCACAGCTTTCTGTGGAGTATAAGGCCTCTCATTCCTGCGCTCTTTTGATGAAACAGTTCCGTTCGGGCCTCTCGGTGGGATTCTGTCAGGTGGCTCCGTATTAATTAATAACATTCGTCGGCCCATTCAGGCCTATGCAAATGACCTGGGCTAGAGACGGGGAGAAAGGAGACAAAAGGCCTGGCCCTCACATTTCATATGCAGAGCCATGCGAGGGTCAGCGCTGCTGAGCCACTCGATAGGAAACACCAGCGTTTCCCTCAGGCACGCCGCCGGATAATAGCCCAGAAACAAGCTCATTAAGGGAGATTATCAACCTCCATTCCTGCACACAGACACCAAGCACTCAGAGCTTCCTCTTCTATTCTTATTCAATTGAGCTAAAGTGGGAGAAAGGACAGGGGGCAGGGGGCAGACAGATGCACCACAACCTGCCTGTGTGGGTTATTGAGCTCCATCTTCTTGCCATATTGGCAGGGATTATAATGTATTAAATGCAGCCTCCCCAGTAATGGTATGCCTGGATTGGTGGCGATGGTTTTAGGAGCTGATCAAAGGAAAACTCTGGATCAGAGCCAGAAGTGAGCTCCTAAAACGAGTCAGTTTTGCTGAAGGACTTAGTTTGGATTTTAACGATGAGGGATTTTAGAAACTGGTTACCTCTTTTATTCATAGGTCCTTTGAATCGGATTTGAAGACTGATCTGTGGAATGTGAAAGTGTCTCTGAACTGAGAAGTAACTTGATCATTAACTCCTTAGTTTCTCTCCGACAAACTAATGATTTACCAGCTAACAAACATCAGAGCCTGTGAGGGTTCACTTTCTTTTTTGTCCTTCTTAAAGCGTGTTTGAGCTTTAAATATTCCTTCATTAAACGCAGAAAATATAAACCAGTGTTGTCCTCATAGACGGTTATGATCAGTCTATCTGTTAGCTAAATATCTCACAAACCACTTGATGGATTTTAATGAAACTTTCAGGACTTGTGGAGTCAAGATGGCCACCACAGTCAACTAACCAAACACAAAACCTATTTTTAAAATCATTTTACAGAAATAGAGTTTGTGATAGCTTCACATTTACTCCAACCACTAATGGAGGTATTGCATAAGGTCGCACATGATGTTTTCAAGTTTTGGCCACAATCCCTCTAACTCTGCAGATGTACCTGTCAGAGATCACAACATTATTTCAATCCCTCAAAATTGTTTGATGAAATTTTCCTCTAATCTAATCTGTAGCTATCATAGCTGACAGATTGTTCCAGTTTCCTGCAAGTAAACAGATCCCGGTGTTCTGTAACTTCATTTCCACGGGTAAATATGTCAGATTTACATAACGGTGGCTGTTCTTTGCCCTGTTTCATTTCTCGTATGCAAGTTTCTGTTGTCCAGAGGCAGGAGTTCCCCTCGCAGCTTCCTCTCTGAGTGGCTCCTGCATGAAGAATCCCTCCAGGCTCCGCTCGGCGTTCAGGAGATGATGATTCATCTCAGATGTGGTCAATGAAGTAAAAAAAAAAAGGTCTTTGCTGGTGTTTGTTTACATAAAAGCCCATTCGTGTTTGATGAGTCAGAACTGTAACAAATTAACCGCCTCCTCCGACAAATTATCGTTTCTCCACACGCTTGGCTGATGTGAGGATTCATGTCCGGCTGCGGTGGCAACACGTGAACCAGGAGGAGTTGTGAGAGAGTGTGCGCTCAGAAATGTTAGACGTGGGGGTGAATCATCCAGTGGCATGTCCTGAGTTTCTCCCCTTAACCTCGCTGGTATAATAAGAACCAAACTATAAATACTGATACCAGCTGAGTCACACCAGAAATATTACGAGTTATCTTTGGATGCTGTTGTTATCCCGTCCAATGTGCTTGTGATTTTATTTCCTCAACTCTGAGAGTTGCTGAAGAAAATGTGAAGAAAGTTATCAAAGGGTGATGCAATTAAGAAGGAATTCTGTTTTTTTGGCAAATGAAGTGAAATGAATGAAGCTCTGGAGTGACTGTTTAGCACAAGAAGCAACCAAACAGAAACATTTGCTCAATCAAATTATTGTTTTTTTTAGTTAATTGCTCTTTTTTTTCCACTAATTGAGCCTGTTTTTTGGTGTAAAGAGGCCACACAGACACACGTTCTGGACCGTGACTCTCCATAGAGCGTATTTTGAAACATATATGAAAGAAAGTCCAAAAAAAAAGGTTCCAAAATTCTCTGATTTTGTCTTTTTATAATGCTTCTCCTATAGCAAATCAACACATGTAGAAAACAAGACTGATTCACAGCATCAACAGTTTGGGCTTATATTTTCTTCCATCTCTTGGATAAAGTCCAACTTTCCAACTGTAATTAATTTACATTTTTAACGTGTCGCCCGTGCATCGCAGCCACCCAGACGTGCAGGGCAGCAGGCTGGACTGAACGCCTGAGGATGGACTTTCATGGGGTAGGAAGACGGAGGGATGGAGACGTGGGGGCAAAGGCAGGAGAAAGGGCCATTGAAGGGGGTGAGAGGCACGCAGGCCAGGCCAGCCAGCCGCTGCTCACAGGGAGCTTTCCATCGCAGGCGTCCCCACTCAGCTACCTACACTGTTTATCCTCAACATGAATATCAATGAGGGCCTCCTAAAATACGGCCATTCTTCCCCCCGCATGCAGCAGCCACCAGGCCCGAGTGTCAGCACGCATCGGCTGCACGCGCGCGTCCTTGTTCTGCTACAGACCTGTCTTGTCTCGAGTGTGAAAAATCAGCTTGTTGCCCACTGCCCACCACTCGGCTGTGGCACAAAACTACATCTGTGCTCTGTGTGTGTTGGTCTGTGTGTCCCCTCAGAAACAAAGAACACAAAGGGGGTCGCTGCATTGTCTCATGCATGTGCCTATAAGGTGTCTGTCACCTTGCTCGCTGCACACTTACAGTAAATCCTTGTATGCTTTTGTGCCCCGACTCCTCTGTAAAAAGCTGCGGTCTTACAGCAGTGATGTAATTCCAGGGGGGCTTTGTGTTCACTTTTCTCTTGGCTTGAGGTAGCCTTTAATAAATCGCCCTTTGGCAGAGGCCCAGCAACTAACACAGGGGTGTATAATAAGTTCATTTATTTGTCAACACTGAGCCCACAAGATGAGAAAGTGCCTGGCTGTGCATTTTAAAAAGGCAGCGAGGGGCTTCCTTTGCAACTATCAAAGGACCCACCTCTTTGATTCCAGATATAAAAAAAAGAGAGAGATAGAGAAGGAAGAAAAATCTCTTTCGGAGCCATCGCACGCAGTTTGCTTTGCAATTGAATATGGCAATATGTTAATACGCAGGCTGTTCAGTCCCCCCGTTGCCCACTCCTCCAAACCATAGGTGGCCTAAGAAAAGAGGAATACTTGCAGGAAGGAGGGTGGGTGTGTGAGGATAAGAGGCAGGAGGTGAGGGTCACTGAAGGGCGACTCTTTTCTTCTTCCAAAACCTCACGAGGTCTGGATGCAGACTTAAAGAGTGATGAGCAGCAGAGATGTCTGCCCCTCTCCCCTCTCAGTACGCCCACAGCCTTCTCCCTGTTTGCTCCCCGGTGCCTTGTCGCCACACCGTCCATCCCTTCCTCTTCATCTTTCTCCCCCACTGTCAAGCTTCCCCCCCTCAGCCCCCCCAAGTCCATCCGCTGTCTTTGTCCAGCCCGTCTCTCTGAATTGGTATCAGTGGCGAGGGGAATGGACGCTGCGTCTCTCAATCGGGTGAAATGAGGTGATGACTCCGGACAATGGAGTCACACTCTCCTGCCTTCCCTCTCACAGAACCGCCACTCTATTAATATGCTAAAAGATAGGAGGGCCGCCAATGCAAGCCTCTGCCTGTTGTAGCAACAAAGACTGGGGCATGTGTGCCATTCATGGGCCCTTTCTTAGCAGGCCATGTGTTACCCAAAAAGAAAGGTAGAAGTTGAACAAGACATAAAGAGAGAATAGAGAAAGTTGTGTGTGTATGTGTGTCTTTCCGTGTCTGTCTGTCTCCTTCGCACTCTCCCTCACTGTATGCCAGTTTCTTTGCCTTTTTGGGCTTCTGGCCCGTTCACAAGCTGTCTCATTTGCATTATGAATGACAGTGAGGGGAGCTAACAAGGTTATTGGTCTTTGAGACGCACGCCTGTGACCACACGTGGAAAAAGGACCTACAGCAGTGTGCATTGGCAAAGGCACTGAGCCTCTTTATTCCTCCTTTTCCAAGCGCTATGGGGCTTTTTTTTTTTTTTTTAAGAAGCACACGATTTACTCAGGAGATGGAAGAAAAGGGGCCGGGCTGGGGAAAAGTGGGGGACTGGATTGGGGAGGTTGCTTTTCAGCTCCTTTACAAGCCAAGTGAACCCTCATTATCCAGGCCTCTGGTCATTAGAGAGCACTGTGTTCAGAACCGGTGCAATAGAAGGGGTATTTATTAGCTGACTGCAAGATTACCAGATCATATTGTCTTGAGGTGGGATGCATGGTATCTGCAGAGTTCCATTTATAAACCATATCAGGTGCATGAAGAGCCCAGTTAACGGATAATGAATTAAACCAAAGATTTAGGTTATTTACAAACTTTTATTCAAACCGTTACTCAAATGGTATTTCTGTCTTTGTCAGATTTTAGATTTGCCATGTATCCTCCATCCATGATCGCCACCGGAAGTGTGGGAGCAGCGATCTGCGGCCTACAGCTCGACTCACCTGACCAGTCCCAGTGGGGCGACAGTCTGACAGACCTGCTGGCTAAAATCACCAACACAGAAGTGGTGAGTTTCTCTCATATTCCCACAAACACCGAAAGCACTTTCACCTTTTCAGAGCAAAACTTTTAGTTAAAAAAAATCTGAATCATTTTGAAAATCTCGGTCCCAGCTTAGTTTTGGTAGATAAAGTTTATCAAGAATAAACCTGACATTTGGAAACTTTAAGGGGATGTTTCTGAGTAATGTTGGTACGCAGTCAGTAAATGTTGGTATCTTTAACATCAAAGTACTTATTGAAGTACTTTTACAGTAACTGTGATTCAAAGCTGAATCAGCTGCTGTCTGCAGCGGGAGCTTTTTTATCTCTGCAAGCTGTTTTAACATCCCCACTCAAGTGCTACAGATAACTAATCTAATTACCACTGAAACATTTTACAACCTCTTACTGGTAACAGGCAATTTTCTCATCTACCAAACCTACTGGACCATAAAATCCCACATGTTCGCTGAGGCTGGGCATCTGCAGCAGAAAAGTGAAAACAATGAAACATCAGGTTCAGCTTCCCATAAACCACCTTTTGTGTCACCAGAAAAGATGTTTGAAAACCTGTATCTCAAAACCAAACCCAGAAATGTTTTCATCAAAAGAAATATTCAGTGCTGAACTTCATGTGACAGATCTTCCTAATCAAGCGATGTTTACACCGTATACGTTAAGAGACGAGGAGGCTGGCCGGGCTGTTGTGTGAAGTGAATGTTGCAGAGGTGGCTGAGTTAAGTCCAAACACATGCAGGGCCCCTGCTGACTTTAAGATGCCTGGCTTTCATCATGCAGATGGTAGAGCGCTTTCAGTTTGCTGTAGCTCACTGCCAGAGTGAATAGATGCTTTAAAATACACAGAGAACAACGCTATAAGATGTCATTATTGTTATTTGTCTCTGCTGGGACATTAGCTGTCTGAATTTGACCCGTGTACATGATTCAGGAGCAGCAGGCAGCGATAGAGCAGCTCTCAGGGACCAGCCCCAGCTCTGAAGCCACTGGCTTGGCAGGAGAACTTGTACTACCAAACATGATGAAAAAGGCTTTTGGTTAGCGCGAGCAGACTTAATACAAACATTTGATTTAGTGTGTGCACGGTGCACGGGGTGCAGATCAGCAGGCGCAACACTGATCCCAAACATCACTCCTGTATGTGAAACTGGGCCCCGAAAGGAGGCGAGGCTGGAAAAGGAGAAGGGAAGCTGTTGATGTGTGAAAACAACGCCAAGGGGGCGTCATGGCTCCCTTGTGACAATTGGACTTGTCCCGTCTTCTCCTGCGGTCCGTAATGCATCGGAGCTGGAAAGTGTGGCTCCCTCTGGTGCGAGTTGTGTGAAGTCTCACATAGCAGCTGAGGAAAAACAAATAGCTGGCCCCAGCTGCACAGGGCCTCAGTGTGTTTAGGTTGCGGGGTCTAAGACCTAGGGGGAAAATTAAGTTGTTCTGTGTCTCTGCGATCAGCTCCCAACTTTCCTGGATTCAGACGAGTCAGATGCAGTAAACATGAGGCAGAGCAGAGGGCATCCTTCCCAACCCAACATACAGATGAGAGGCTTTAGTGTTAGCTGCTAACACGCTAACATAAAGTCCATACAGTCTCTTTTTTATCACCTGCAGGTAAAGGTGAGGGCAGAGCAATAATGTCTTTGATTTTATCTGTTTGTCTATACTGTTAGCAAAATATTTATGAACCCCAGCATTGAATTAAATTGAATTCTGACAGGAATCATTGAATAAACAAGCTAAATATACAGGTATTGAACTCAAATTGGGTGTGGTAGTAGCTGAGAATCATCTCAAACACTGTCTGAAAGAAATATCTCATGACCTAAAGGATGGAGTTTAATCAAACTCTCAGAATTTAAACAACTCAGCCACAGCTAATCTATCTTTAACAAAAAATATCTTAGTGTGTTTAAATGTGTCTATGCTTAACATACTTGTTGAGCATTAAGAGCATCATCTCAGCTGGATAAAAATCTGAAGCCACAGTGAGTTCCTCCAAACTGTGCAGCTGCTGCCAACAGCGCCACCACCCCTGGCATGACTGGCATCCAGGAGCTGTGGTTTTCCACTGAAAATGCGATCGGGTCGAGTCGCCGTGGTGGGGTCACTGCAGGAACGCTCCACACACCTGGTGTGGGCGAAAGAGACGAGCAGACGGGTCTGCGTGCGATGATCAAATCTGAGGTTTAAAGTGGGAGTTTGGTCACAGATTCTGAGCTTCTGTTTGTTCATGATTGAACAGGATGTGGAGGTTAGAGAAGTGCAAAGGATTTTAGACCACCACTTCCTAGATTTTATTGTTTCGACACTCATTTTCTCTCAGTCTCTCATTCATAGTTTTTTTTTCAGTCAGGGTCACACACCAAGACACCGGAAACACATTTTCCACATTTCTTCTTACATTCCTGTATTTCTACCTCTTTTTTTCTCACTGTGGCTTTTATTGCCCAAATGTTTGCAACTTGGATGTTATTTTGAAAGATTACCTCGAATAACTCTGGCGGTGGCCTTCCTGCTCGGGATGTTTTGGCATGCAGGCCAAAGGAGAAGAGAGTGTACGTTTTCTTTTGTAACTTGTAATTCTAGTCATGCGGCGTCTTTGTTTTTCCTGTGTCAATCCTCCGACGTTTTGTTTTGATATTCTCTGAGTTCTGTATGTTTGTCTGCCAGTGTGTTTGTTTCAGCTGTCTGACCAGAGTTCTTAACGCTGTCTTATGTGGTACAGTCGGCAGTAAAACACATTCCTTGGCTTCACACATTTTTTTCTCTTTGGTTTTGTCTGTCTGCACGACTTCCCCTGGCTGCCAGTGTCACAAAGGCCACCCGGGGATAATGTGCATGCTTTGATTTCTCAGAATGACATCCCGATGTCAGATGTTTAGAGCCAATAGATGGCTGTGACTCCAGGGGGACGAAGTGGTCACGTGTTTTCCGGTTTTAAGGGCAGCAGAACACGATGCAACACCGAGCCCGGTGGCCGCCACATTGTCCAATACCTTGAGCTGCTCTGAAAACGGCACTGATGTTTCCAGTAGTTACACACTGAAGTCATTAAAGGTTCTCAAATAAAGCCCATGAGTCTTGGCATGGGAGCCGAACTGCAGCTTTTTCGAGCGGCACAGACTCGGGAGAATGTCTTTTAGGAAGTGAAGGCTCGCATTCTTGCGGTAAGACGCAGGCAGTTCTTTGCATGTTCTGCGTTGCACTTAATTTTCCCCCAGATTTTGAGATTTTATGACCAATGGGGCTCATGTTGGTGGGAAGACTATGTGTGGGCGACGTGCACCCCTCATGTTAGCAGCTAACATGGAGCTGCTCAGATTCCCACCATGTTGGATCAATCCAACTTCCTCCAGATCAAATAAATAATCAAGGGCTGGCAGTTCATCTTACCTGAGCTGCATCTTAAGAAATTATGATTTTAAGGAAGGAACTTCTGAAGACAAAACATGTCTGCGGTCATAAAATACAAAAAGATTTCAAATAAAATTAAATTAAATTGCTGCTTAAAGGAGCTGCTTTTGACATTTTTTTGAGAAAGTATGTGCACTACCCCGTAAGGTGTCACGCCCTTTGACCTCTGGCATGGTGACCCTTTGTCACTCAGCGCCGTTCGTCTCCCTACAGGCGTTTCTGATGTGAGCGAGGCCTCAGCTCTCAGTTCATTAAGATCCAGCAGCACCAGAGGCTACAACACATGCTCAAACTGTGGCCCATCAGGTTCAGATTAGCTGTAGATTTCTAAAGA
Source organism: Cynodonichthys magdalenae (assembly GCA_031762555.1). Taxonomy (NCBI): domain Eukaryota; kingdom Metazoa; phylum Chordata; class Actinopteri; order Cyprinodontiformes; family Rivulidae; genus Cynodonichthys; species Cynodonichthys magdalenae. The sequence continues at coordinate 8,594,460 of JARVJO010000002.1, read as the reverse complement.
ATGCTTCCCTGCTACACTTTCACCCGTCTCCCAGTCCTGATCCCCACACAGACTCAGGCGGGGGGGTCATGCATGTGTGTGTGCGTGTGCAGAGCTGTGGGAACAGTCTGGTTCTGTCTTTTAGGATTTCACCACCAGAGAGCGTTGTAGCAGCAGCAGCTCTTACATGAGTTTCTTCCTCATGTCTTCTTTCCCTTAAAACAGTTTGGCCTTTCTGCGACACGCCTGCTAACAAACCCATTCACTGCTTTTTCCCCAACTCCACCGCCTCTCCAGAGAGTTGATCTGTCTCCCTGCGCCGCTCCGTGCCCCCCCTCTCAACCCTTCATCGGAGGCGAGAGATGGGGCCTCGCGCTGCTGAGGGCCTGGTCTCCCAGGTGGGTTCTCGGGTTGCCACCGCGGCCTTTGATGGTGAAAACTGAGGAGTTCGGTTCCTCGGATGGCTTGGGGGGGG
>JARVJO010000002.1:8568573-8581045 GCA_031762555.1 Cynodonichthys magdalenae | reverse complement strand
ATGTACATATATATTTTTGTTAAACAGGGGCAGATGTTATAAGATATTTTTCTTCTTTCTGCTCCTTTTCATTTTTTTTTTTCATTTTTTTTTATGATATTGTTGTGTTGTTTGAGATTTGTTGTTTTTAATTAAATGAAATAAATAAATAAATTTAATTTAAAATTTAATTTCCATCCTTTATCTTTAAAAAAACATAAGTAAAAAACATTTTTACACTATTTCAACTTTCCCTGCATTTAACAACAATAATTTCTAACTAAAGCTCTTCTTGTTCATGATAGCTGCACCTAAAGACCCTGAAACTGAAGATAAACCCTTGTTTTGCATGACCCTATCATTAAGATAAACAACCACACAGAACTTTCTTATTCAAACATATCGGCCTGATTTCAGTCATTTCTTAAATAGAAACAAACACCAAACGCAGAATAGTTACTATTTATTTATTTTTTTCTTGTCAGAAATAAAACATCATGAAATATATAAATAACAAGCATCAAGTCATGTTTCAATAAATAAATACTTTTCATTGTTGGGGCTGTTTTGGTGTCCAGCACCGGATCATTTTATATGAGTGCTTTCATCTGATTTATTCTTATTTATTCTGGCCTGGGTTTGGGTCGTTCTAAACCTTTCTCTGTTTGGATTAATCCCAGTTACTCAGTTTTACATAAGTAAAACAAAGATTGCCTCATCTGGTTGAAGGATTAAACTTTAACAGACGGTGGAGGTTAAAGGACAGCAGGACCAAACTTTTTACCAAATTTATCTTTCATCTGCTGTTCAAACAGGAGGCCTGGCTGTGATCAGATAAAACTTGATTGAAGCACTTTTTTAAAGATTTTGTCTTTTCTTTAAGGTTTTCTGTCCCCCCAAAAAATGACAAATCACCTTAGATAGCTGGCGTTCTTTGCAGTTTCTACCTCGGAGGATCTACCCCCAAGATGCCGTCACTTATAAAATCTTTATATTTAACATAAATACTTTAATTCAGTTTTTACAAAATAACCTGAAGTTCTTATCGGTGTTCGGCCCGGTCTGCGATGTTTGTCTTGACTGGGCTGCCATGCCCGTTGGGTTGTAAGACCCTCAGGGGGTCGTCGCAGGACGAGATGGTTTCTTTGGACACGGCGCCCGCCTGCTCCTGCTCAGGCTGTCTGGGGTTTACGTGTTTTGGAGGATGTGACGGGTGGGATTCTGATCGCAGAGGATCAGCGGGGTTCGCCTCCTCGCTCCGTCTCTGCCTCTTTGCAAAAGGATGCAGGAACCCCCAGTGAGCCACGCGTAGACCCCCTCCCCCCGGTCTGATCGTAGAGTGAAACCCATCACGTGGGGTTCTGAGCTTTAACCAAAGATGCTGGAAGAGACAGGCCCATCTGTCCTTTCTCCTCTGTTACATAAAAAACAAAGTCAGGTTTACTGATTTTCTGTTCAAGTTTAGAGATTCTTAAAGATACTCACAGACTTGTACGGCTCTCTGTTTACATCTTCACACAGGAAACGCCTTTTCCTCAAACCAAAGATCGACACAAACTTGTTTGTCTTCTTACTTAAAGGAAAAAACACTATAGAAAGTGTAAACAAATCAATAAACAGATAATATTTGAAAAATGGCTTGAAATCTACAAGGTTCAGTAGGTTTTACGATAAGAAAAAAAGATTTCACCAGATATTTATTTTTAAATTACTTGTAAATTATCCTTTTAATGTCTAAATTACTATATATCTTAACACAAAATATATCCAGAAATATATATTTTTACACAGAAATAGTGTCGGAAAATTACTGCCATTTTAAGGGGCATTTAAGATGAATATTTCATTTTTCTGTTCAAATAATATATTATTTTCTGAAAAAACTGATGTAATCTGTTTGTATACAAACAGACTTACCCAGAAGGCCTCTGTGAACACGTTTTCCCATCGATCCGTTTGGTTCCGTGTGGAAAGGTCCCGCGCCGGCAGACGTCTGTGCACCAGCTGCAGGTCTCAAGCTGCCGGTGGGACGTCGGTGCGGCGGTCTGCAGACCACCGTTACAGAAACATGTACAGTAATCAGGGTGAGGGAGAGGAGAGCCAGTTGCATGATCAGAGGGGACGAGGTGCAAACGCTCAAATGTTCAGGGTGGTGTGAGGGCAGCTTCTGGAGGAGGAGAAAGTCCAACGGGCCTGTTTAAACAGAGGGTCAATAAACCAGCTAACTCATTTACCAAAAGACTCTGGGAGTTTTCCTGTTCTGTGGCTGCAGAGATGAAGCAGCTAAACTCTTCAAATATATATTTTTTCTTTGTGAGCAAGATGATTGATAAGTTTTATTTTTTTAAATGCATGTTTCTGCTATAAATATTTTTTTTTCCCTCAAAAAGTGCTTTAACTTTGATCAGAATTTATATTTTTAGACAAAGAAAATCTGGATTTTAGGTTTTCTGTTGTGAACTGAAGGTTCACACGCTGAGTCACACACAGGGAGAAAGATTTCTGAACCGTTTATAATTAACTCAACGTATTTCTGCTGATCTCAGTGTTTCACAAGAGTTCACGCAGCTGCGCTCCGTCAGACCGCCTCGCCTCGCCTCGATCACTGAGAGCTGCAGAATTAATGTCAAACATTCAGATTCACTGGCAGTAAGCTTTTAAAAGATGTATTTTAGAGTTAAACTCTGACAGATTTTTAAAATAGTAGTTTTTATTCTCCAATAGAAACAACATGTAGGACAAATGATGTAATTTAAACAAAAATCATTTAAAGTTTGTCAAATACTAACAGGAAGCTGCCAGTCTAAATTAAAACACACCAGAAACATGAACATTTCACATTTTTACACCAATATTATTAAACTTGTGCTTTAAATATGTCTTTTTTTAATATAATGATCTATTAGTGGGAGCTTTGTTCTTTAAAAACTTAATTTTGTATTAGATGTGTTCAGGTAGGACTAGTATTACACTAGTTTATTAACAAAATGATTATAAAATATAAGAGTAGCTGTTTATTCTTATTTTTAAAATACAAATTTAACTACATTGTCCCGAGAGAAATCTTGATTTAGTCAAATAAACTTTTAAAATTATGTATTTAAGCCACCAAAATGTAAATATTTATTACATTTTCTAAAAGTTAAGATGTTCAGAGATTGAGTAATGTAAAAAAAAGCAATAATTTCTACAAATAATTACTTTTTCCCCTTTATGATCACTCTAATAACCTTTTCTTTCTTGCTTGCTTTTTATCCCCAAACCAGTAGGAAAAAAGAACTTTCACAAATCAATTTTTTATTTCAAAATAAACTTCTTTGGTTAGTGTTTTTCATTTGATTTAAATGTCAATAAATTGCTTTAATTACTGTGGGAAAATAGATTTGATTAAAACCTCACAAAGTTAATCAGAAACATAGGATTTAAAAAAACACTCTAGACTACAATCGATTTAATTTTTTTATGAGTGGTGGTGCTATGTTTAAGAAAAAATGTGCAAATAATTGTTTGCCAGTCAAAAAGTTGACGTCCCGATGATTTTATCTTGTTTTATCTTTAAACCAGCAGGGGGCGCTCCAGGTTGTTTGACAGGTTTGAAGCTCCTGCAGTCAGAGGATTCAGAGTTTATGACTCGTTCCACAAGAAGCTGAACTTTCTAACAAATATGTTGTAAATCTATGGATAAATATTGAAATAAAACAAGTTAGATTAAATGAGAAACACATAAACTCTAGAATAAATTAAAAAGATGCATTTTGTCCCTTCTAGTAGAACTACACATGATCAGTAGGAATAAACAAAGTGAAACATACAACTTTAAAGAATTCAGTCAGAAAATATTTTACAAAATGTCTTTTATTGTCATCTCAGGAATACAGTTGACTGCTGTGCACAGCACATACGTACAAAAATAAAAGGAAAACCATTTGTAATATAGTCTTTTTCTTACTTGTCATCATATTTTTCAGAAACAAATGATTGGAGAAGTCTGTTTCAAACTAATTTACAATCATTTTACTAATCGGAACTAAGGCAGAAGGTGAGGTATATGTTAAAAAAGAGGGGTGGGGGGACTCAGAGGAAGCACTCTCCCCCTCAGTGCAGGAATAGAAAAAACTGAGAGAGAAACATAAAGGCTGTTAGCACACAGGGAATCACACACGTCTGATCTCAGACCTCTGCTTCCCGGAGAGCCAACTCACTTTAAAACCAGCACAAAGTCCAGACCCTGGATCTTTAGTCTCACCTGTCCCGTTCAGAACTCTACATGCATAATGAGGAATTAAAGAAGCAACGATGAAAAGTGATCGTTTTCCCCACCTTGAACTAACCTTTTCTTGCTATTATTAACCTTTTCTGCATCATGCAAACATTACGAACAGAAACATTTTCTTCAGACTTTCAGCAAACAAAGCTGATTTTGGAGTGAACCCTACAAACTTCATTCCCACCAAAACAAAAAGAGATCATACAGTTCCCACTCACTGGTTGCTCGGATTTCTATGCTGACAGTGTCCTCTGAACGATAAGCCAGGAAAAAAAACAAACATACGGTAAGAACACATCAAAGGAAGTGACGTGTCAGCTTGTTTTAAAGAAAAACAGCATCTCTTCATAAAAAATTGCACCTTGCATTTTATTTTTATAAATTAAATTAAATAAACTCCTCTCTGCTATGCTACAGGTGATATTTTACCAATCAGTATGATATATGATAAATACTGATCAGTTCAATCGACCAATCGATGCTCAAAACAAAAGACAGTGGTGTCAACATTCCAACAACATGTATGACATCTCTAGTGCTTCTTTTGCATCACAGTATTCAATCCATCAGATAATTCACTCAAATATTTTTTTTCTTCTTTTTCTGGAAGTGTTGGATTATTTATCCTCGACCTTTTTGCTACAAACCAACTCAAACCAAAGTCGGTGTTTTCCTTCACCAGTTCCCATCATCATCGCCCTCCTCCAGGAGAGGAACACAGTGCACCCGCTCGCACAGTGACACAAACTCATGTTATTCCTGACTCAAGGTAAATTGATCAGATCTCTGTTTTTGTGCTTTGGCAGCAGCAGAGCTTGACAGCAGTGTGCTCTTTTACTGCCAATTAACGTTGTTTCTTATTTGTCTCAGTTTTTTGAGATGTGACTGTCATAAAACTCAAAATTACCTTCATTTAAAAGAAAAGTGGTAGATTTTTTTTTTTGTTTAAATATAGAATTATGAGTATCAGATTTGCGTATTTATTGCATTCTGTATTTGTCTTGCATGACATCTTTTTTTGAAACTGGGGTTGTATTGTCTCAGTGTTTCAGAAATAAAGACCCCACAAGGTCAATTATGACAACTGCAAACAGGAAGTTCACCAAGCTGCCCTTCTGCTAGTTGAGTGCTACTTAAAGGATCCTGCAAGTCAAGTTACAAAATCAGTGAAAATCAGACTAAAATGCAATATTTAAAGGACTGTGTGCCATAATTAGAAAAATCATCAGTACCTTTCTTTACTTTTCAAATAAAAAAGAAAAAAAAGAGCCTTCCAAGGTGCAGAGCTTGGTCAAGCAACACAGAAAAGATCAGAACAAAAAAATACAAGAACACGAGGACGGAACAACCAAATCTCTGACCTTGGTGCAAAAACGGCTCAAATCCAGAACATTCCCAGGGCCCTGCGCTGCCCGTCCTGTCTGACATCAACCAATCAGAAGCCCACAAATCTGACACTCGGGCATTTTACTACGTGTCCTCTACAAGTTAAACAAACAACCAGTGCTGAACACAGAGTGCCATGTAAGTCCTCCGGTCATGTTTGTGTTTTCTGCTGGGGTTTGCGCTTATCCTGCAGAAAATTACAGTATCTTAGAGAGGAGTGTGAGCATTTTATGAATTCAAGTACGTTATGCTGCATAAACAAAGTCTGAATGAACATTACAGGAAAAAAATGTCCTACTCTACCTTAACGACCAAGCTGAATAATGCATAAATAGCTTAAAACACTGGGTTTAAAAAAAATCCACTTTTTTAAACTAACAATTGCGCTCAATAAGATCATGAAATCTGTGTTCCAGTTCTCTGTAGGCCAAACTGGAACGCTTACATTTCTTCAAATTAACCCAAAACACGATCGTATTTACAGTGAACTGACTGAGCAGCAGCTTTGTTTTCACTCATTTCTGCATAAATGTGCCACTTTAAGTGCCAGATATCATCAGTGTGAACTTCAAACAGCTCCCTTTTTATTTGATTGCTGTTTTTCTTAAATAAAATACTCTAAAATATGAAGGATAAAATGTTGTTCAGTTTGTCGTCTCAGGCTGATCGTTTCCTGCTACACTGACACACCCTCGTTGATGAGCAGAAAACTATAAATCAATCATGTTTAAAATCATTGCACACCCATACATACGGTACACGGTCAAACGCTCAGCCTGGCCCAACCATCCGGCTGCAAAACTTGTGAAAATAAAACCAGGGATTGTCAAAGCTGTCTTGTTTTGGGGGTGAGTGCTGGATCTAAATCCAACTTTCCAAGAGGCTCCACTGGATCCTGTGCAGCATCTAGTCTCAGTTACTCAATAGATCCAATAATAGCAGGAGAAAAAAAGTGGAGAAACCTCAGACCCTCGAGGAATTGGGCTAAAGTCCCTCAGGGGGTGTCTTAGGGAGTGATGACTGGCGTATCGTTCCTATTTCTGACTCGAGCCCCACATTTCTCGCATTCGACGGTGAGGGGGCCGTCAGAAGGAATTCAAGGCACAGCCACCTCATGACGGCGCAAGAAAAACCACCAACAAATTTACAAGTGCTCCGGTTGCCCCGACGGTGACAGGAACAATCAATCACAGACGTCTAGCTTTGTGATGGACGACGACAAAACATTTGAAAGTAAACAGGCGTTCCTCTGAGTGAAAAATTAATGCGCAACGTTTCGCTTTTTCCAAACGTCCTTTTCATATGGTTGTTTGAGGTAATAACATCTCCATTTTTATTTCCAAAAAGATAAACCATGACCCACTGACAGGGCAAGCACTCAACCAAACCCAACAAGCACCCATAAAAACCAAAGGGACGAACAAACACGTCTCTATCCCCTTCGTATCACAAAAAAAAGACTAAACTTATAAAAGCAGCACAGAATGGCATTTCAATCATTTCTAATACAAAGTCAGCTACCCAAATATACATATAAAGTTTGAATAAATATTTTCAGATATAACTGTTTCTTTCTTTAGCAGTCCATGTTGTCTTTTCTGTTTGTACGTACGTATATGGTATTTGTGTTACCTGGGATATAATCCACATGTGCAAATAAATTTGTTATTGCCAGTTTTTTTTCTTTTCTCCTCATCATATTCGGGGTAGGAAGTGCGTCACAGTCATGGCAGTCGTGGCTTTGTTGCCCCTCTTCACGCGGCCATGCTTGCTCAGTGCTATATAGGACCCTCTGTACACCAGAGACTCGTAGGCGTTGTAGTTGTTCGGGAGCAAACTCTCCTTGAACTTGCACTCATCGTGGAAGACTGTCTGGAGAGGGGAAAAATAAAAACACAGAGAAAGAACATGAATCTTAATCAGCTGCTCAAGAAAAGGACAAACGGTAAACCACAGAGTCTTCAACGGTGTGGTCGTAACCCGTAGTGGGTCCATTGTTGTACTGCTGGGGTGTCTGAGATTTTTGGAGTTTTTTTCATGTAGTGTTCGATTTTTGTTAAAATGTTGAATACCCCCGATTTAGATAGATTTTGCAGAGTTATTTTTTCATCTGGAAACAGCAAGACTTGTGATTATAAGTTAGTGTTGATAATGTTATCAGCTACAAGGTTTCATTCCACAATATATTCATGTGATCAAATAACCCATCACAACCAAGGTTTAACTCTCCTAGTATACGAAGAAAAACACAACTATAGTGCAATGGTAAAAAAAAATTTAAATATAATAAATACCTTATCAATGGATCTTTTGGGATAAACTGTCTCAAATTAAGTTTGAAGCTTTTTTGTGCAGTAGCTACAAAAAACTAGCTTTAGAATAAAAAAAAAATCCTTGATTTTGTTTGTAATTTCCCTGCGTGCTAGCAAAGCTATATTTCTTTGAGCTTTTATCTCAATACCCAAATATTGTTTGAGGTTTCCTCTTTATAATGACATCAAAACCTCCTCATTATAACAACCTAAAAATACCATCAAGGCATATCTCTGGAACTGCACATGATAATCTGAAAATGTACCAAATTTAACTCTATCCTAAGTGACGGGTCACAAATATTTATTTATAAATCAACTTTCATAGATAGAATTGCTTTAAACAAACAAAAATATACATTGAACGGTGTACTGATAGTTTGGAGAGCATGACATTTGACCACAGAACTGTTTTTTTTTAACTCAGTCCATCTTAAATGAGCTTTAACATGTTAAAAATGGCAGTGTTTCCGTTCAGTGATGGCTTCTTTTTTGCATGATAGAGCTTTAACCAGCATTTGCTTACAGCATGGTGAACTGTGTTTTAAGTCAGCACCACTGCTCAATACTAGCAGCAAGAAGGTCCTGGGTTTGATCCCCAGTTCAGACCTGCAGAGTTTGCATGTTCCTCTCATGCTTGAGTGGGTTTTCTACGGGTACTCCGATTTCCAAACAAACCTGCACAATAGGTTGCCTTCAGGCCCAGGCCCCTCTTGCAAAAGAGATCTGCGATCTCAGTGGGATTTGCCTGGTTAAATAAAAGTAAATAAATAAATAACAAATTACAGACAATTATTTGCAAGTGTTCCTAAGCCACGCAGGGATGTCCGTGACCATGAATATCAATGAATCAGGGTCTGTATAGAAATATAGGAACAACCTGTGTTTATGCACAAACAAAACCCATACAGTCACTTTTGCCAAGTACTCTGAGTCCAGTTCTGCTCTTATGTCAATCAAAAGAAAAAAGAAAAAGGGGTCCAGACCACCTGTGAAGGGGGTTTAAATGAAATGCAATCCAATTGCTAAAGGTGAGTTTTAGTGCCACTTAAAAGCACCATTTCCCCTCATCTATGTCCTGCCTTAACAAAGTAACAATATGACTCTGCAGTGCTGAGCTGGCAATCTACAACACATCCAGCAGCACAGCGAAGCCTCTCCATCAGAGAGCATGTGGCCTAATCCAATCCCTTATCAGATCCTCAGTCTGCTCGCAAGCAAACGCTTCATCACTCAAGACCAGATAACCGGCTGCATTCTGTCCGTCAACTATGTGAGCCACAATAAGTAAAGGAGCGTCAGAGCGCTCGCCTTAACACAATGACCTCCCCGCTGCCACCAGGGACCGTTTTATATTCAGGACTAAAAAAAGAACCAGTTTTATCCTCTGAACGATTTCTCTAGCAGCCCCTCAAACGGTTTTATATCTGATTAATCTTATGCATCTCACATAAACCAGTACCTATTTCTTAATCAAACCAACAGCTTTTAAAGAGAAAACATGATCTTATAAAACTTTTAATAAAGACATTTTGTCTAAATGAGGTGAAGCATGAACATTTCTTGTCACAAATATGTACCGTATCAATAAATCTAAAAACAAGCTGCCTGGTTAGATATTTACTTAAAGTCCCTGTGACATCTAATTTTTGCAATAAATATAAATGCACTTTTGGAAAGATAACATTAATAACATAATGCAAAAGAAATTTAACGTTGCTGAGATGAGTAATTGCTGAGATTTTTGCATGTAAAGCAACAGGAAGTGATGTCAAAGGGGAATGTCTGCAAGTGAACAGAGCATTGTTACAATGACACAGACAGAGAAAAATCTGATGTTTTTTTAGATTATTTATCAGAGAGAGATGGAGGGTCAGAGTTCAATTAATATTGTTTCAATAAACAAAAGGTTTTCTTTCAAGAACCCCGCTTTGTTGTGACTTCCTGTTTCATTTTGGCTGAGCCACATTCAAAAGAAACTATGCCATTATGTGACAAAATGGGTAAAATCATGTGTATTGTGCCAGGTTTCATAAATATAAAGATGTTTTCTTTGACTTTTTGTACATGCATATCACAGGAACTTTAAATAACTACATTTCTAAGCCACAACCACTTCTTAAAAAACACCAACAGAAAAACCTAAACTTCCAATCAGTTGGATCAAAGAAAGTTTGCTGACATTTATTTCAAGTTAAAATCCATTATTACTTGTGTGAAAATAACATAAAACAATAGGTAACAAAGACAATTATTTTACAATGACAAACACCTTGGTGAGCCAATTAAAAGGGGCAGGTGTGGAACTAAAAAGGGTGAGAAAACAGAAGTCAAGTTGGATGTGAAAGAAGAGTTTATGGATCATCTAAAGTAGAATTATCAAAAACATAATATTGTAAACTTTCTGATTCAGATTTATCTTTTTGATGCAGAAGCTGATGGATTTACCTTGTGTGTGTGCGTGTCTGTATGTGTGTAATGTGCACTGCAATGCCAAATAAGCATTATGCCGTTTAAATCGATTTCCAGTTCTGCTGACAGGCATCAGGGGGTTTCCCACCTCCAGGACCACATTACCATCCTGCATCTGTTAACCTCATCATTATTCGCCCATAGGCCAACGTGCCTCACACACGTCTGCCTTAGAGCTTTATAAATTCCTGATAGATTTAAAATAAAATGTATGGACTTTGCAACATTTGAGGCTCCCCTGTTGGCCAAAAGGCATGCCACCCCATTCCAAAACATGACAGCCAGCTAAAAAAAATTAAAAGAAGAAGTGGGGGTGGGGGAGCGAGTTTTGATGTCAGGATCTAATTAACTAACATAGCTGGGCAATAAATGAAATGCTGTGCATACCTACCGTTCCGTATAACCTCCCGCGGCTGTTCATTGCGACAAACAGCTCGCTCCTCACCCCGAACAGGCTCACCACTCCTCTCTCCACCGTGGAGATCTCTATAAGACCTGATGCAGGACAGAGAACGGTCACGTTAGAGGAAATCATGCAGAGCATCCCCTCTCCTCCCTCTCTCTTTGGGTGGAACCTTGCAGGTTGCTGCGCAGCATGCTTTTGTTCCGCATCCTTCACCCCCACATTTGCATCATCCAATTAATGCAACAATGCGCCTTAATTGCATTGATGTGCATTAAAGTGGCTGCTGCTCTCTGGACCGCCCTCAGAGCGCCGCGTAAAAATAAGTTGTGGCTAAAAGCGTCCATACATTCATAACATGGTTGAGCTCGGAGGAGGAGGAGGAGGAAGGAGAGCAAGGGGGGTGGGGGGTGTTCAGTGCTGATGGATACTTGTTTTTAATAGAAGAAATCCAATTCTCCCTGAGAGAGGGATGAGATCTGGTCATGCAAATGAATCAGAGGTGCGCAGCGCAGATCCATCATCCTGCTCCTCACCCCTGCCTGTGTCTCTCTTTAAGTCCAACTGCATTACATGGGAGGTAAATAACTCACTGTACTGGTTTTCATTATGTACACCGTTTATCCTGCCGTCGGGGAGGATCTGAAGGTGAAACCCGATGCCCACGTTGCAGTAGAGCCTCCGCACTCTTTTGATGCCCAGCAGATAGTCGCTCTCCCAGTTCAGCTCCGGTTTCTCCCCGGAGACCCCCAGCACGGAGCGGGAGAAGAGGGTCTCCCATCGCCTCTCCAGCAGAGTCGCGTTCGTCCTGCCGCTCGGTAGCGGGTACGCCGACGCGACCCCCAGCAGAAAGCCCAGCAGGAGAAGCACCGCGGTCAGCGTCCAGCGCGGCGCGCCGGCCTCGCAGGACATACTGACGGGGAGCCTTTGCGCAACGGCCATCCGGTTTACCTCCGGGCCACGTGGTCAAAATTAATGACCCTAAAAATACCGCTCCTCTTGTTTTGCTTCCTTCGGCATGCTGGCTGAGGGTTATTTTTGGTGAGCAGATCAGAGCTCCGGGCATAAAGCGCCAGCCCCGGCGAGGAGGAGGAGGAGGAGGAGGAGAGGAGACGGGAGAGTGCGCGGCGGAGCTGGAGGTGATGGTGATGTTGGTGATTACCATGTTTTGCAGCTCCTCCGCGCCCCTCTCTCTCCCTCACACACACACACACGCTTCCTCTCTCTCTTGCCTCTGACAGCCCCTCTCTTGGTGATGTTTCAGAATAAATTCTAACCAACCCCCCTCTGACTCCACCTCGCCGAGGCTATGGCATCCCAGGTGACATCACAGCAGGTAGGCTCGAGGCGGAACGGAGTCCTGTCACTGGCGATCAGCGGCCTGGGACGTGATGGGGTGGAGGGGTGGTGAAGGGTCCACGCTGCTCCCAAATTGGCTCGGTGGTCATATGTCTGTCAGGCTGCTTCCTTATTTAGAAGGAAGGTGTAAAAACAGGCCCACTTGTCACCGGAGAGCAATGACAGGACTCTTGTGGTCCAACTTCTTCTGCGGCGAACTTTTCCCAGCAAAAGAAGGTTCTTCTAGCACCTGTCAGGTGAACACGGAGGGGCTAAAGATCAGGAGTTAAAATCCCGGAAGTGTCCTTGAGCACG
>JARVJO010000002.1:8538142-8568563 GCA_031762555.1 Cynodonichthys magdalenae | reverse complement strand
ACCCCCCCCCCCCCCCCCCCCCCCCACTCAGGTTTACAGTACTGTCATGTTACAGAGCACCCCCCACCTCACCTCACGTTTTAATTATGACATGTTTTCAGAAACTCCCTCCCCCCAAACACCATGTGGTGCATTCGTGGGAACTATGGAGATCTGGAGAGCTCCGCCATAAAATGGGACACATTTTCAGCATGCCATCCCCTGCCAGAGCAGATATGTCTTTTCCATGTAACAGATAAGGGTCTGTGCGTCAGGGGGCGGGGCGTGGGGGCTCACGCAGTTACGCACCAGCACTTCTTTCATACACTCCACTTTCCTGAGATTTCCAAAGGATGGCACCATTTTCACACTGAAACCCCATCAAGTGGAGCCACAGTTCTGGAGCTTGTATTGGTTCTTAAAGTTGGGGTCAGGGACCTACTGTGGGTCACACAATGCAAAGTGGGGGTCTTGAGATTGAACCAAATAATATAAATACACAAATTTCCTTAGATTATTTACTTGTAACAATGCTTCTTGGCAATAAATCTTATAAAATTATAAAGCCTGTTAATTTCTCTTTTAAGTGGTGCCACATTTGTAAGGAACAGGCATTTGTGGGATGAGCAGTAGAGCTGAGAAATTGTCAACTTATTTTGCTGTTGATATTGACCCCTGTTTTGAGCTTCTGGTACCTCCAGGTGCTGCCAATCAGGAGCTCGCTTAAAGGTTTATTCCTAAGAAGCATTGTTACAACAAAATAATCTACCAAACACACATTTTCTTACTTTTTGTGCTGTTTATATTCCTAATTGCATATTTTACCATATTTGATTAAAAAAAGTTATAACTGAATAATAGTTGCAGGAGTTTGCAGTTTGTGTTTTCATTAAAAGGTGTAACAAAACAAAATGATTAATGTTTCAACTACATCAAGGCAAAATGAAAGCATCGCTCCATATTTTTATCATAAACCGGACGTAGATCAATATGTCGATCGCAGACTTGTGAATGGATCAAAATTGTATCACGACAGACTTTGAGATATTGAGAAAAAGACATTCAGAAATTTTGCTCGCATATTTTATGTATAGAAATTAACTATCAATAAGTTATTGTTTTTGTTGTTTGGATCAGTCTTCCTGACACAGAAACTGTCAAATCCCAAAAAACAAAAATTTCCAAACATCTCATTGACAATGCAGCTTTATTATTTTGTATATAAATCTATTTGGTTACTGCATAAACACATTTGATAAAGAAGACACACATTTTCCTTTTTTTTTTTGCCACAACCAAAAGCATTTAAGACAGCAACAAAAGCAACTGAAATATTGTAATTAAAGAAGTAATTCATATCAAAAATATCATTTCTGGCCTTCATACAGTCTGACAGTTGGCACCTTTTGTTTTAATCAAATAAGATTTGGTTTAGGAAAGACAAACCCCCCAGTTAAAGATGTGTTGATAAATTAAAATACATAACAGACCTGTGGTTAAAATAAAAACATATCAGGTGTGACAAGAGGAACATTTAGCTCATGCTTACTGCACTGAGAATAAAACTTGTAGCACTTAACTTTTTTTTTTACTGTAAAACTTGTTTGATAAAATACAAAATGCTCCGTGGTGTAAACAGAGCATCAGGATAAAATGGGAATTGTGGAAATAAATTATAGCTTTGAAGATGCTTTACACCATATTTATATAAAAGTTTTTTGTTTTTTTTCACAGAAACAACCTTCACCTTTGCATCTACAGAAGATGCTGAAGTTTAAATCACACTATTTAGTAATAAATCCATAAATAAACACATATGTACAAAATCTGTTTGACAAATGTACAGGCACTTGTAACAACCTTTTGTTTTCTCCTGACGCTGCAGCCAATGACAGCATCTCCCGTTTCATTTCAGTGGCAAAAAGACTAATCGAGTGTTTGCGCACTCTGCTAGGCAGTAATGTCAACATCCCTCTGCACAACTGCAATAAGATCCGTCAGGACTATTTGTATCTGCAGAGACACTTTTAACACCCTGTAAAGGATCTAACTCTTTCTGAATGCGACACTTGTGGTTTTTATTTCATGTGGTCGATTTGAAACGAGATCCTATAATACCATCGTGTTTGGGCTGCAGTATGTGGGGAAAAAAAAAAAAGACAAAAACCTCACACTTAAATATTACTAATGCTTTCTCACACTCATCCTCCACGTTAAAGATATATGTGCGCACACACTGAACTTCAGCCCATCAATATGCAGTGCTCACACTTGCATGAAACCAAATGTTTCCACGTACTGCAGAACCTTTTTTTTTTGGTCTTCTCAGGAATGGTTGCTATGAAGTGGGTATCCATGAGACACACATTTACCACCAGCATTACATAACGGGCCCATCTGGATGTCCTAGATTGTCGTTTAAATATACAGTGAAGTGCAGCAGTTTAGGCAACGGGGAGCTCGATTTCTCAGCAACATCAAAACCAGTTCGGGACGGTTTTGACCCGAGACGACCGCCCAGACCAGAGGCATGCATGCAGGTCAACATTCTGAGCAAAAAGACTGGTTTAGTTTTGGATCGCTTAGACAGGGAACGCAGGAAACAGCTTCTTACTTCAACTACCACAGCTAATAACTTCACTTCAGCAGGTTGCATAACTTAACTCCCATAGGGATCAATAGTCAGTTTGTGTACAAAATATTTTCAGTGAATCTGTCTGAGGAAACATGAGTTAACGGGGCTAAGAGTACAGCTCAGTTTATAAACTGAAGAAGTTTTTTTTTTTTTTTTCAAATAAAGTCAGGTTACTCATCACAGAGAGCACTTAGGGAGCAAAAATAGTTGTTTGACACCTTGATCAAATAATTCTAGTAGTGTCATCAAGTTCATTTAAAGCCTCAAGTTGTAAATTTAACCAGATTTAAACACTGGGTGTATGAAAAAAAATGTCAGGTGAATGAGAGATGATACTGATGAAACCCTTCTTCACATCTGATCACTTTTAAAATATCGGAATCATCTCAATTTTAGATGTTTCTGATAAACTTTTAAATAAATGTGACTTATTTTTTTAAACAGACTATTTAAAATCTCAGAATGAGATAGTTAAACACTTCAGCAGCTCAGTGTTTGAAGCTGCTGAGTTGTACAGTAAATCTCCTTGATGGTACCTGAGGAAAAAAGATGGACAGAAACTGTGTCACAACTGAAAGTTTTTTTGAGAGAGAAATAAAAAATAACAGCTTTTAGCACAGCATGCCACACTCGGGCTAATGATTTCTGCTTTAAGATAAAAACTGAACATTTTTTCTTGCTCAGGAGACTTTTTCGTTTCATTAGCCACTTCATAACCTGCAGATGGCATTAGCACAAGGCATTCTGGGAAAGCTAGTGCACTGTTGAGTCCCGAGTGATTCTATTTCTCCTTTTCCAAAAAAGGTTTTAGCTCCTGAGGTCCTTTTGGTCAAAGACGATGTGACAAGCTAGGTAGATGGCAACGGCTCCGAAGATGGCGGAGCAGGCGATGTAGGCGGTAACAGACTGTGCAAACTGAACAATCATACCCATGAAGAGGGTGGGGAAAACCTGAGAGAGGAGAAACGTGCTGTCTAAGATGGCGAAGTCCAAGCCCACACCACGCCTCTCGTACCCAAGCTCGGCCCCATCCTGCTCTGCGCGGCTGGAGCAGTGAGACGAGCCGTTCTGACTTTGCGGGTTGGGATAGTTTTCATAACCCTCTGTGCTGAGGAAGGGGTGCATGTAAGGATTGGTTTTGTGGTTTATGACGCCCTCCTCCTCCTGCATTGGAGTCAAATAAACTGATTCCTGTTTGGCTGTTATCCCATTTTGATGTAGGCTTTTGGTTTTCTTTTTTGGCATGTAGACCTGAAACAAGACATAAAACAAGTTTAATCAAGTATTTATCCACGTGAACTCCATGAATATGAAGCCATTATTAGTGATTTTACCTCTTTTTCCTTGTGGTAATGGCAGGTGAGCGTGTAAGGCAGGGTCTGCAGAGTTGCATAAGCGTAGCCAGTGAGAGCTGCCATCGCTGTGACCAAGGCGACACTTTTGGACAGGCAGATGACCAACGCCGAGGCCGTGAAGCTCACCATGCTGCTCAGGTAGACCCATCGTGACCCGAAACGGTGAACCAGACGACTCATGATCAGAGAGAAGAAAGTTGAGGTAGCACACTGGAGAAATAGGCCAAGGCTGCCCATACGGATACCTGAGAGAAGAACGATTGTTACAAAATATCATGCATAAAAAATCTAAATGTAAACCAATACTGATGAACCAGAAAGCCTTTTGTTTGGTCAAGTTCATAAACAGGCAGAAACATATCCAGTGATGGTAACATTTACAGAGATCTGAAACGCTGATGTAGTTCAGGTTGACTGACGTGGACAATAACACACACCATTAACCTCAGATAAATCCTCGACAGGGTGAAGCACACAGACCAGGCCTTGTTTACTGATGGGATCTGCCTTCTGGCCTGAATCTGGCCCAGTTAGCAATCCCAGACAAGCATCTGAAGAGGCCTGACCTGACCAACGGACTTAAAGTGGAATGTAAAGTCCAAACAGCAGAGGAAGAGTTGCAAATTCCTTTGCAAAATTAAATTATACGTTTGCTTCCTTGCATGTCTCCTGCATCCTGTCAGAGGTTTTATTTTGTTTTCAAAATACAATTTAACAATTAGTAAGAGAAGGATTTGCTCTTGTGGAGCAACAAGTGTAACTTTTTGTATAGAAAAAAAAACAAAAAAACATTGAGCAAATAGACAACTGTCTTTTAGTGGGTGAATAAAATATTCAGAGAATAATCAAAAGCCAAGTTCATTCTCAACTTCTGTGCAACAATATCATCATTTCAAACCCTAAACGTTCAAAATCCCTGAAATTTATTCCTATATAAAATTTAGCTTATAAATAAATGTCACATTTTAATTTAACTCAATGACCTGAATCCACCGTGTCATTCTAATCTGAGTTTGTTCTCTGTGAACAGTTTGGGTCAGAAGTTCAACAGCAGGGCAGACTAACCCATCTGGAAGAAAAGAAGTGGCTCATATTACTCCCAAAAAGCCAAGCTGTGGAGCCCTGCTTTCTAAACACAGCTGACACTAATGAGAACCAAAATCTGAGTCTGAAGATGTGGGGGCTGAGCCAAAACGAGCAGCTGAAAAGATTACGTTTAAAAAAAAAAGTTATTGTATTAACAAACAAACAAGAAGAAACATCTGCAGTGATTTAATAACATCTGCTGTGTTTCAAATTAAACAAAACTCAGAATGACCTCGAACATGTGGGTTTTGACCGACTACCTGACTTGAATGAACATGTTCTTTGTGTGCCGATTCACTGACATTGATTCTTTGTGAGTGCGACATTCCTCAAAGTCCAACGAGGAGAGACAGACAGAGGTGGACAAAAAGAAAGCGAGGACACAGGTTATGAAAGCCACAATAAAGAAGAGAAGATGATGATTCTGCATGTGTTTACAGCTTTTTAAAGCACACGAATGAAAAGTAATCCTTGAAATTTTGAGGCGAGTTTGTTACTTTGTTATTAAAACACAGGATGTTCTCCTGCTCAACAGATGTGTCCTTAATTCAAGCTGCAGCTGCCAATGTTAGTATGGACTATACTTAAAAATAAAATGTCAAAAGCATCCAAACAAAGCACTCATTTAGGAACATACTTTGTCTCTTATGCCAAAAAAAGTTGCTTTCTCCACTGCTGTGACAAAATACAGTTTATTTATTATTAAGCTCATGAAAAGAATAAAGATTTGCTTTTAGAGACCTTTTTTTGGCAATGCCCCATTTTGAACAAAGCTACAGCAAAGTTGGTATAATCCATTCAT
The DNA here is from genome assembly GCA_031762555.1 of Cynodonichthys magdalenae. NCBI lineage: Eukaryota > Metazoa > Chordata > Actinopteri > Cyprinodontiformes > Rivulidae > Cynodonichthys > Cynodonichthys magdalenae. The sequence goes on along the minus strand of JARVJO010000002.1, from coordinate 8,562,706 downwards.
AAAAAATGACTAAAAAAACACAACCACTCACAGAAACACAATCGTTAGAATTGTAGACGAGGAGGAAATCTGACCTTCATCGTATCTTTGTCTGGACATGCTTCCTGGTAATGCACTAGGTACTCCTTCATACAGGCCTTCCCCCACAAAGTCTGTGTAGAAAAGCATAAACGACATGACAGCCATCCAGCTGCAGAGTTGGGCCACGCACAGCTGTCTCATCACCCGCGGGACGTGGCAGTAGCTCCTGAAGATGGCCGGGGTCATGGACCAGCACGTTCTCAGTAAACAGAGTAAAGGTCCAGCCTTGAGCAGCCTCAGTTTACATCTGAGCAGGTAGCAGCAGGAGCGGGGAACACCGCAGCGGCTGGCTTCCATCACGCCAGGCCCAGACTCTAGTAAAGATCCGGATCCCGCCGAGCTGCTGCTGGAACATGAGGGCTCCTCAGACATCTTCATGGTAATGAGCACGCTGGAGACGAAGATGAAAATGAGAAGGGAAAAAAGGCACTCGGCCTGGCCTCCTAGGTAAACAGAAAGCAGACCACGACTCCAGTCCAGTGCAGGTAGTAAATAACCCACACAGCCTCCCAGGCTGACCATGAACGAGAACATAGCAAAGGCCTGGCCACACTCCTCCTCGTCCCTGTACAGGTCAGACAGAAGAGCCTCCAGCGGCGTGAAGCAGACCTGTCCACAGAAGTCGAGGAGCCCAACACCAAAGATAAGAACTCCCACCTGAGAGAAGAAAATACAACAAAACTGAAATTAAAATGATGTAGAACAGCTTTATTATCCACTAACTCGATATTAAATACAGGAAACATTCTGGACTTCAGTAGAATATTTTTCAGATTCTTAGCTTATTAAAGTAAAATCATGCTTTCCTACCTGGAGGGTGTGCCCTCCCCAGGCAAGACGAGCTGCCAGGAGATCAGCGTGGGGGATGATGAAGAGCGCCAGCAGAACTCCCAGAGACAACAGCCAGATGAAAGGCCGCCGTCTACCGTAACTGCTGTTGCACTGGTCACTGGCCGAGCCAATCAGAGGGATGAAAAGGAGGCCAAGAACCGGACCGATACCTGAGTTCACAATCGGGAAAACACAAACGTCAAAACCTCTACAAACAGGAAAGTTCATGTAGGAGGCAGAGGAAACAAAGGTAAATGTGAAATGCACTGTGTGTGTAAATTTAGAAAACATAAAATTGTACGGAAAACAAAACAAAATAAACTGTTTCTCCTTTTTAAAACTAACATTTCAGATATTTTTAAACAACCTTGCAAAGCTGCAGGGTTCTCACACAATTTATGGTCTGAAAATCACGACGGTATCCTTTTTCTCCGAGGTATCCATTTCTGGCCAAAACGAGGGTGTTTGAAGAGGTGACCTGTTCCGGCAGCTGTCACCGACTTTCAGGTTTGTCTAAGAATGGCAGCTGTGATTGAACATCTAGCAAAAGTTTGCTCATAGTAACAGATTAATCCAATCGATCAAATCAGTCTGTTTTACTCTTTAGTTTGTGTGCATAAAGAGCCAGCTGAAACCAAATAATTTTTTGTAAAAAAAAAACATTGCACTGACTACAGATATATTGCACATTTTGTTTAGACTTCTGTTCCTCCATATTGCCGATAGTTTGACGTCTCTGTCATCATCACTGCCTGCTCCTGCAGATGGTATGCATCCTGAAAGTAGCAGCTCATTCTCCACACGTGGCTGGCTCTGGCTAATTAGAAATCACCATGGTGCAGTGGTTGCTTGCACATACAAAATTCAATGCAATCTAATCCTTGGACTTGGTTTTTAACTATAAAAGCTCCCCTGAGGAGTTTTCAAAATAGCCAGAAAGGAAGTTGGTGAAAAATATAAAAAATAAAGCTTATATTGTCTCCTATCACTTGTTGTGCACATGCTCGAATCAGTCCTGCTCATAAAAACGTTTCTTAGAGTTGCTCCACGTAAACCAGTGGTAAGAATATGCAACCATTTTGTTTGGCAATTGTTCACAAAACTACTAAATGGAAATGTAATTCAAAAGTCTGTTCACTGAGGCAGAGGACAGCAGGTAAACAGAGAAAGCCTGGCAGTCAGCTGCTGCCACACATTACTTCCTGCTGCAGCTGTTCAGGCCGTTCATAACACCAGCTTTAAGACTTACAGTCTGTAATACTCACCCCTCTGCTTCCTGAAACGCATAACATGCAAACACTCAACAGCCTTTTTTCTGCTTTCAAACCTGTGTTCACATACATGCACAAATCTGTTCATATGTTACTGTAAGCAGACAACACAAAACACACAATCCTATCAATTCTAACTAGTAATTATCTGCAAACCTGTCCAAGAAACAAAGAGTAACAATGGAGAATAATTTATCCAAACAAATGGGTCTCAAATACAGCAGAGAGCAGCCTTTTGTGAACTCGATACTACGGCACGGGGAAATTAGTTTTCAGCCTCTCAGGGTACAGTATCCATTCATTTAAACATGTCAGTGTATTAAGACAAGAATTAGGTTCAGATGATCGCACAGCGCTTAAAATGTAGGACGGATTTTTTAATAAAATACCCAAATCCTCTCATCACCGTTGCTAGGAATGTAGAAATGTAAAAGAAGTGTATGGAGGTTGTCTGTAACGTTAAGTTTAAACAAAACATGAAATTATATCATCTTCTATCACAGAAAAAAATGAATTATATGTCAAGATATCGTAGTCCTCCAGAGTACATGTAGAGGTTTATATGTTCCTTTTTTTGGACAGAGGTAACCAACATTTTATTCTGGAAGAACAATGAAAAGCACAAAAAAAGCAAAAACTTAAATGTTTCAAGGACATGACATTGTTTTTGGAGATACAGGTTGACTTTTTGCACTTCGAGGAAGAGGGTTGTTTACTTTTACAAAAAAAAAAAAACTGAGTCAGCGGGTTTAGCACACTGCATTTTCCTGTTGTGTTGCTCTTAACTGTGAACAGGCAGTGATGTGGAAAAACCCAAGAATTTAAAAACACAGCACAGCTCAATCCCCTTCCAGCAGAGGAGAAAGGACAGGGCCACGGGCTCCATCGGCTACATAAACATCCAACTGAATTAACTGCAGCCGTGAGCCTCTGGCTGTAATTAGAAAACTAAACAGGAAAATTCATTATCACCCATTGTCACCTGCTTACATTTTAAATTTAATAATCTTTTCAAACAATACGCCGAGACTCTTGTGGGGTCACATTTTGATTAAGGCCGTCGTCTGGTTTTGGGTTGCACTGCTGTTGATTAAAACTTTTAAATCAGGTTGTCTACATTATGTGTCTATAAGCTGAAGTAGCCCTCTCTCTGACCATTCGTCATCTTGCTGCCTTTCAGATTGTGCTGAATTACCACAGCAAGAGAACAACAGATGATTAGGTCAATTATTTCTGTAGGGACCTTCATTATGTGTTAAATAGATAAAATAGACTTCAGACTCTGTCATCAGTGTTTAACTGTCAGCAGACATGTTAATATTTTGTGCACTTTTCAGTCGTTCTCATTCAGTTTTTAACACAGCCTTACCTAGCACCATCGTCATGTAGCGCTCCTCTACTCCAGCCTCCAACAGCAGTGGGGGCACGTATGTGATCCCAGCTGCCACGCAGATCTCCAGGCCACAGGTCAGGGAGTTCAACAGGATGAGACGCCACTGAGATCTCCATCCAGGCATATTTACAGGGGCTGACTCGCCTTTCCTCCACTCTAGGATGGCCACTACTCAGGGCAGAGGAGACAAGAGGGACCTGGACAGGGGTGAGGGGTGGAACTCAGGATGGCAGACAGAGCCCCCGTGGGACCTAAAGACTGTCGGCAAGGGGCAGCAGCGACGACATATGGAGGTCTCAGATGACCCGGAGGATTCATTCTCTTCTCAGCATTCTGGATCTGAGGAGCAAAATGAAAGAAATCCATAGAACGTTAGATACAGCTTTGACAAAGTCCCTGAACACATAATTTACTTTTGTTTATGACAGTCCAAAAATGGGAGCAAAGGCAAGGACTTGTGTGAGAAAAATGAAAAACAATGACCTTGCATGACCAAAAATCCTCTGGAATGGGTGCTGGACCAAGAAGCAGTAATCATGGAAAATTACCCTTTTTATTGATGTGTTTGGGGCACACTGCCCTTCTTCAAACAACCAAATTTATCTTCTTTAAATGCCTACAATTCATGAAACTGTATGACAGATCAGACCTGCTCATAAATACAGGTGGAATTTTAAAAATCCCAATAACACCTTCAATTATAAGACATTATTAAATACATATATCCATTGTTTGAACAGTCTGACATTGGCAGTTTGTTACCACATTAATACATCAGGAAGTCAGCAGCCTCAAATTTCATAGGGATTATTTGCAATTGTTTTCTTAAAATAGACTGTAATTCAGTCGGAATCCAGCTCACTGTAAATGGTAAAAGTCAAAAAGAACAACAGCTTCAGGGCAGCAGGAAAGACAAGACGACAAAAGAGCTGGAATGATGGAGCAACAAAGTACTTGCCAAACAGGTTGTATTCATTTCAATATTTTCTCAATTTGTTCTTGGCATATCTTGTGATACTCTGACTACAGCTTTAGTCACATTAGAGCCTCCCTCAATTTGTTTTAGCCATTGTTAAACCAAAAGAGGTTGAATAATATAACACACATAAGATTAAGACAAACCAAAAAAGGCTTATATCACATGTATAGTGAGTAACACTGTACAGGATGTTCCTTTAAAATGGATTTAAAAACCAAAGGGTGTGTTTTCTTTCCACAGACAGACTAAAAAAAACAAGAGTCAAGATAAAAGAAAGAACCAACTTCACATTGTTACCAACGCTTTCATGATTGCATGTCTACTCTGAAGCATCCAAAACCGGCTACTCCTTCATTTGTGATCAAAGATGAGAATAGAGATCATCTTCATTGAATGGGTTCTTTTCTTTTCTCTGCACGGTTGGACTGTCAGAAAACCTTAAATCACATTAACAGTAGCCATCAGGACGACTTTGGTCATAAAGTACCATTTAAATGTTTACTAGGAGCGGTTTCAGCACATCTACTGTTTGCCAAGCCTGGACACAGTCATACAAACAAAGAGAACGTAGCTGTGGCAAAACACACTAAAAAGCAGAGCTTTTTCTCCACGGTAATACCGTTGTGATCTTCTCCATCTCCCTGGAGCTCTGAAACCAACCCATGATAAGTTTTAACCAATAAAGCTCAGCCTTACTGCCCTTTGTTAATGCTTATGTTTGTACAATAACCTTTATGTCAGTTTAAACAGGGTTTCCTTGACGATTGTTCAGTGAACACTGTTTCAGGTATGTTAGGCAACATGTTAGGAGCTGGTTAATGAGTAGATAGGAGTAACTGAACAGACTTCTAGGTTTGTTCTTGTTATACGTCATTGCAGAGACATCAGGGTCACATTTACATGTAGGTTAGGGTCAGACAATTAAAGAAACACCTTAATTTAAGGTTAAAACAATTTGCACAATCTATGACTACTTTATAAAAAAAGAAAGAAACCTACTGCCGTTTGATGGAAAATAAACTGATGAGAAATTTCTAAATGGAAACTGGAATCTCTGAAAATTCCTTTCTAAACAGTTTTATTTCCAATGAAAAATAAAAAAGAAGTACTAAGAAAATCACTTTCGTCATCATTAACCAGTAGGATAAGTGTTCCTCTAAAGCGGAGTGGTCAGAATAACTGCAAACACAAACAGGTTCTATATTTGCATCTGCTCTGACATTTCTCTGCCAATGCCGTCCATCTGTTCTCTCTTAGCACAAAACATAGATGTCATCATGTCTAACAGGACTTTGTTATTCACAGAAACCTGCTCAGCCAGTGTGTTGAGGACCTCTGCCGTCTTTTTTATGGCAATACTGACTATCAAGTTGGCTGCAGGTGAATGACAAAGATGACGGCGGCTCAGTTGATAGAGCCGTTGCCTCTCAGCAAGAAGGTCGCCAGATCAAATCCTGGCTTGGGGACCTTTCTGGGTAAAGTTTACATGTTCTCTCCATGCATGTGTGGGTTCTCTCCAGGTACTCCAGCTTCCTCCCACAGACCACAAACATCACTGCTAGGTTAATTGGTAACTCTAAATTGCCCCTAGGTGTGAGTGAGAGAGTGAATGGTTGTATGTCTCGGTTGTCTCTATGTGGTCCTGTGATGGACTTGTGACCTGTCCAGGGTGTACCCCGCCCCTTGCACTGTGACTGGTGGATATGGGCACCAGTGACCCCTGTGACCCTGAAAGGAAGAAACAGGTATAGATAACGGATGGATGGATGGATGGATGGATGGATGGATGGATGGATGGATGGACACACAAAGATGACATTGCTGAGAGCATGGAAAGTAAATATTAGGGGTGCAACAATACAGGAAATTCACGGTTCAGTTCAATACATTAGTCTCACGGTTCAATATTTTTTCGATACAAAAAAAACAATTTCCATGCCTTGCTTAACTTGTAATTTATTGGAATTAATTTTGAACATTTGTTTAACCTCAAAAGTACAGTTTTTAAATTAAATGTTGCTGAAACAGCAAGTTTCTCAGTGGATCAGCACTCGACAGTGCAGCCTAGGTGGAGTAGTCGAACAGAGATCCACTGATCCTTCAACACAGCATCTTCAGAAGACAAGTTGATAAAATAAATTTTAAAAATCTGTATTGTTCAATACAAGGGTATATTGAACCTAAAGCACTGTATTGAACGGTTCGATACAGATACATGTATTGTTGCACTCCTTGTAAATATGTATTCTTATTTTGGTATTCTTAAAAAGGGTCATAAAAATTCTTGAGGTAATTTATTTAGCATTTTGAATTCACAAATATGTTAAAAACAGGATTGAACATGTTTTGTCAATGTAAGCGATTATGTTTTGCTGTGGAAAATGACATCACTTCAATAGTTCAGCCTCTATTTTTATAGAGGTCTAAGTTTTCGCAATTTAGCTGATTTTAAACTTCTGCAGTAGGAAGTGAAAACTCTTTCCTGGTTTTTACTCAGCAATAACCAATTTCAAAATTTTTTTTTTGCTGATTATGTTCCGTCAGTACTTCGTTGTATCATCAAGCCTAGTACAGTAGGGTGGACACAAAACTATAAATTCAGTCCAGGTCCTTTGCTACAGAAATCAGAAAATTTAAACCAAGGCAACAGCAGGTTGACCTATCAGAGGCCTGGGTCACGTGAAGAAGGAACCATTTCACACCCGTCATATTTCATCCCCCCCAGCCTTGGCACATTGAAAGACACGCATCAGGGGAGCAGCCTTTGCCCCTTCGGCCTGTCGGGCCACTACAACCCCCTGCATATTTTGTGTATGTGCACTCACACACACAGGTTTTATTCTTTTCCCTTTGCATTTCTTCCTCAAACTTCCCTGAGCCCTGAGGTCAGCATCATGTCTGACCTGCCTTTTTTTTTTTTTAAACAACCCCTTTGACATATCTGCCCACCATTGGTTATGCTTTTATGATTCTGAAATTCTGTGTGAATGCTTTCTATTGCAGCCCCAGCTGGCTCTCTGTCAGACTTTCTCACTGAAAACACAAGGGTCCCTGGTGGCTAGAATAAAGAAATCTGATTTGTCTTACCAAGCAGCCAAGGCTTGTCTGAACATTTCCAGGGTTTTGTAAACCGAGTGGTTGCTTAATTCTTGACCTGACTGGCACAAGTCAAGAAAAAAAAATGGATAGAATGGAAAAACAGTGAGAAAGAATGAAAAGTAGAAGCTGTGCAAAGGGGTCATCAATCATCCATTTAGTCACCTCAAAGTCAAACACAAAAAAATCCATTTGTTTACTTCATAGATGGTACTATGACCAAAGCAACGGAAAACAGAGCTTTTAAGGCTTTTAGATTTAGGTTTTGAAGACTGATGGAAAAAACAAGTGTGTCTAAACTCATTCGTGTCCACCTCACAGTCAATACTCAGCTTTTCTGAACCAACCTCTGACTCCACACAGTATTCCAGTCATGTCATCCATCTCTACACATACCACTGGAGACACAAACACACACTAGCTTCCTAAATGGTGCTCCAGTTCACATTGTATGTTTTAACACTGAAGTCTGAGCTTAGCTGTGACGGTGGGACAGTGGAGGATGGTTGCTTTTGTCAGTTCTCCCACTGCTCCATTACCAGGCCCCATTCATCCAAAGACCCCCACAAAAAAAAAACTACTAATGACTCTGAGTGGTATTCTAATACAAAACAGGCTTTGTATACAACTCTGTGCCAGTGAGTAATGTTATATAATGAGGTTTCAAATGTGGTTCGAGCCTTTTAGAAATTAAAGTTTGTGCAGATAAAAGGGTGTTATATAGTGTGTGGATGATGGTCTGCCAGCAGACAACGGAGTTTGTTAGAGAAGAGAAGAAATTGCTCTGAAATGACATCAGGGCCGCGACACAGTGGAGGCTGCTGCTGCAGAAACTTTAACAGGAGGGTTAGGAGATGAATGGCTGCAGCATGGTGGCCTTCATCTCGTTTAGACCCTGCACATTAATACACTCAGCAGTTAGTGTGGAGGAACAAAAGGACCAGCATTAAAGACATGGCATTTTTATTCTGTAGTGTTCTCCAAATGAGCACACAATCAGACCCTTAACTTAATTTTCCATGCATGTTGTTTGCTTCTGATAGACAATTCAGAAATAACAAACTTACTCTTTGTACTCTTTAACCTAGCTCACATAAAAAGTTTAGTGTTTCATTTAAGGTCCAGCTCTGCTCACTTGAAAGGCTGCTTTGACCAAGGTGAACCCACCTCCTATCCCATAACTTTAAGCCCACATTCGTCACAGTGACCCTTGATCTTACCTTTCACCACAAATCCTATAAACAACCCAACATTTCAAAGACAATGACAACAGGAGGACTTTTTTATACTAATCTTTCTTTAAATACAGCATGGTGAAATGAAACCAACCGTTTGTTGATTTAAAGTCAAACTTCTGTTAGGAAATAAGATGAATAAACTTGAAAAAGCTTGAGACCCCCCACCTGCAGGATCTACTGACATTCTTTATGATTACAAATGTGAATAGATAAATCTTTCGACAAATGTAAAATGAGGACTATGTCTCACGGAAGTCTCTTAAAGGAACAAAAGAACACCATATAACCAACATGACATGGCTCTTGAGAATAATGCATTATTTCCTAAAAATATACATGTTTAGTAGTTTAGGCATTTTCCTTTGAGTATGCAAAAAAATCTCAGAAACATTAAACCAGCCTTTAGGCAGCATCTTTGCAGGAGTGTAATCCAAACCCTAAAATAAAAAAAATAAAAAAAAGTAGTAGTCTTAAAAAGATTTGCACAGAGAATCTGCGATGATGGATATATGGATATATTCACTTGTCAAGAGAACACACACATATTTTTATAATTCTGTGTGGCGGTTAGCATGTGTGCCTGTTTATAAGAGGGTAAACAGAAAGAAGTCTGTACTCAGACCTGACAGCAGAATGAAGCCACTTGTGCCTATGGGAGTATGCATATCATACTTGCTGATGCAAATAGCACAATAATGGAAAGCTGCAGAGTTGAGCTGTGTGGGTTTTTTATAAGTCAATGTGTCTGATAACATGCCTCCTCGCAAACTGCCTCTTCAGTCATTAAAGAGCTATTGTGTCAGTGGAAGGACTAATAAAAGAGTGCTAATCCCAAGAAGGTTTTAATCAATCTCAAGCTTGGTGTGTACAGGACTGTTAGTGTTATTTAAACGTCGACTGCGACAAATAAACATAAATAAATGCATTTACATGAATATTGCTCTTCTCGTTGAATCCTTTGTAATTTTCTTATCTGGGTTGCCAAAAAAATAAAATAATTAATTATAGAATTATTGTTGTTCGTTTGGATTAAGGATGGGGTGCGGTTGTTCCTACATGTTGCACTATACCATTTGCTATTACTCTCATTCATTTACTTGCCTAAGTGCAGAAAAACTCTTGACTGCAGCTGTTTGTAGCATTATTTAAATTATCTTCTAAGAGTTAAAAGCTGCTTTTCTTTAAATAAAATAATTTTATACTCATGCCTTAACCATTTCTCTAAATCAAATGAGATAACTAAAGAAGAGATGATAGCCAAAGTGATACTTACCAGCCGAAGAGGAAAAGCTCAGACAGATCCTTCTATAAGCTTATATTTATAAAGAATAAGGGGATGCATCTATTTTAAAGGTTGATCTCAATCTTTATCTAGTCAGCAACTCACTATTATTTGACCGCCTGCTTGAAGAGTGGCTTTTTTTAATCCTTTCAGTGTCCTCTTGATCCCTCCTCTTATTCAGCCCACCTCCTTCACTCCCACCTCATTATATTCCCTCACTCTCTTCAGTGTTTTAGCCTGTAAGGTGGGAATTAGGAAAATCCCCAAGCATTTAAGGAGTCCTGCTGCTTTCTGTCTGCCTTTATCTACCTCCACAGTAATGCCCCCTTCCTCTTTTTCCTCAAGATTTTCTCAAAAAAGCCAAAGCCAGAAAATATCCAACTTGGACACAAAGCAGAACAGAACCGGACACTCACCTGTGATGTTTAACTTCAGAGGCAGTTAGGAAACTAAGACAGAATTGATATCATCACTCCAGTCTGAGGCCACTCCTCCATCACCTCTCTCTCATGATCTATAACCACTCCCCAAAAGAAAAGTTCTGTTTTATACCCCCTGACCCAGTATCAAGTTCAGCAGCTTATCAGAGCAGGGGGAGATCTCCCACCATCTCTCATTACCTCTCTTCTTCTGGTCCAGTCTTAGTTAAGCTTTTATCCCTGCATGACCACTGGTCTGTGGACTGATTTAACCTCTTTCCTGGTTCATCAACTTGGCCAGCAAAACTCCTAATTGAGTAGATACGAACATGAACACACACACACCGACACACACTCGCTCGCTCTACTGCCTGGCTGGCTGATTTGTCTGCACCAAGTGCCTACAGGCCAAGACCAGCCCTCTATAGAAAAGCATTTAATTTGATAATGGTGAGAGGAAGAGGAGAAGTGGAGCACAGGGAGATCTAAAATGAGGAGGGTGGTTGGTCAGGCGAGGTGGGCTGGGGTGTTGAGTAATGTCATTAGACTACGACTGACTTTAAGGAATCTCAGTTTCTGGAGCCAGATCAATAGAGGAGAGTGCGGAGAGCAGCTACTGGCAGCACTTCCCCTCTGAAACACGAGCGGCTTGCCTGGAATTAAGACGATTCTGAAAATCCCATTTTGGAAAAAGGCTGGGCCTCAGGAACTCTGCTTTAACCTCCATGCCCTGACTTACTAAAAACATTTCCTCTTCTTGAACGTTCTGCTCAGATGTAGTTGAATGAAAAGCCCAGTTTAAAATGTAATCAGGCCTTTGTTATGTTGCTTTTACCCACCCTTTTATAAATATGCATGTGTTGCACACTTTCAGTTAGCGTTTTTCATTTTTAATGAATTATTAAGATATTAAATACAACTTAAAATAACTGAACTGAAGCTATAATCCACAGACTCTTCTGTTTACAGTCCAACCCTCCTACTACAAGTACACCAAAAGATACTGTAACAAAAATTTGCTTATCTACCAGCTTTCTTTGCACGCAGTAGTGATGTTTTAACTGCCAACATATGGTAATATGCATGCTCAACTCCAGCTTTGGCTCATGTTTTACAAGTGTTCTGGACAAGACGACTAATTCCATAGTAGCTTTTCCCACAAACTCAACTTCTCCAGTACTGTCCAAACCCAACATGCCCATAATGAGCTGCAACACGCAGCCTTCTGCGACAATAAACCATGCAAACTAAAACAGCACAGCAGAAATAGATCTCGGGGGCTACGACTACTGGCATAACAGCAGAGACCCAACAAAGCCTAAATGTCACCATGTATACGCAGCACGAAGGATGGAATGAGGAAGATCAATCACTCATTGTGTGTTTCCACAGCAAATTAACCTTTAAGTGAATACGTGACACTGATGCTCAAACACAGAGTTTCTACACATTCCCTAAAGCTTTTAAAATCCAGGGATTTCTAGATTAATGCTGCGCCAAGAACCATTGAAGAGCACAACCGCTATCTAAACAGCTGTTATAGATTTCTCTATATCGCTTAAGAATCCAATCAGGGTTCGACACAAAGCTTGTCCCATTAAGAACCATCTACATTATACTAGACTATAGATCTGTGAGGTTTATTTATCATGCTGGAGCATCAGTCACATATGACGTTAAGTCGTAAAATATACAAAAGACCAGACTGGTTATTAGCACAAAAATAAAAACAAAGTGTTTTTACATTAAAGGGCATTACTCTACTGTAAGACACATTTTTCATTTATAATCCAAAGTTTCCTAATAATGACATGTCTTTTCTCGTTTACATAAAAACAAAATGTCATCCCCCCCCCTTAGTGTCCCACAGTCATGATTACAATATTTGTCAGATTAGCTCAGCAGGCAGGCCCAGAAAGATCATTAGCAGGCTGGACCACATAACTGTCAGGCAAGAATCGCTTCAGAGATTTATGTGTGCAGCAACTTTGTGTTTGATAATTCTTATTCAACCTCCTCAAAGAAGCAACAAGGCTGCGCACAGAAAAGGGGGGAAACGTAGCAAAGACCAATAAATAAAACAACTGTTATAAAGGCAAGTCAAACACAGAGACCTGAACATTAAAGTTTATGGTTATTTTTGATCATTGTTTTGTTTGTGAACGCGCACAGACCAGTGAATGCATAAATTATGATAAAACTGTTGCAATAAACAGCTAATTGGTTAAAGATTAATTTGAAGAGTGAAATTAAAATGCCCTACCCTTAATTCCCATAGACTTTTAGAAGGCCTCGGAAACAAAATGTTGGCACTCTGTGGTCCATACCTGAATCCTGTGTCTATTAGCTTCTATGAAGATGCAGAATATCTACATTGATTTGTCTTCATTTTGAACAGTTAACCTATTCAAAGATTTACAAAAATCAATGGGTTAGCACGGAAAACATGTTTTCAAACCACTATCTGCTGCAGCACAGAATGACTCGCACAGTTAAATAGATACAAGAAGAACAAAGTGGCCTTTTTATTGAACAATTACTTTGATTATTTTGCAATAAACCTGAGTCATCAATCTTTAATAAAAGTCGTTTGTGGCAATTTATGAGCCAAAACAAAGGAATACTAAAGTTGATTTAAGCTGATTTTAATACACTTTCAGTAAATATAAACATCATGAACTATACAGCTAAAATACATTTTTTGAGTGAATAAAAAGCTTAATAGGAAAAGGATATTAACAGGTTCATTTTCCTGAGTGACACAATGATTAATGCCTCAGTCAAATTCAACACAACCCACATGGTTAAAACATATAAAGAAGGACAAAGGCCTTTTTTTTTTTTTTTTCAGAAAGCATGATTTCCTCACCCCAACCACAAACTGAATTCAACATACAATAGTTATAGTGTGCCGACAGTGTTTTAACAAATACACTGTAAACTTTTAGACAACAATCTTTGGTGGAGCTGCGATCAAAATCTGCCCTTTACTTTAAAACTAACCAAACACACACACAAAAAGAGTTACACAATAGGAGGGGCTAACAACATTACCATCTTTGTGTGCCTAAACTATAAACGTCAACTAAAAGGCAGACAGCTACCCTCGGCCTTCTGGGGAAAAAAAAGAAATGTCAATCAGCACAAGACAAAAAGCTGGAGCAACAAAAGAAACATGTAATCAAGATAAATATTTCCTTCCGTCGTTTTAATCGTCTTCTAAACAATAAAGTTCCCAAATAAGACAATGTTTAACATCAACAAGGGTGGGGAAAAAACACGTTAGCTGAATCTGTATGTTTTCATGCCACAAATCTGATGTTTGAAACACTTCAGACAAAATATTGGTCTGGCAAAACCAGGCATCAAAGCACACACACACACACACACACACACGCATATTGACTGAAAATCATGAGCTTGGGCTTTCACAAGTGCACAGAGCATCTCACATATAAAAAGGTCTCCTTCAACAGCATCCCCTTCGGCTTGCTACATGAAAGAGAACACTGTAGTGTCTTATATTAGGCCGTTTTCCCCATTCACAGAGAAACTTCAAAGAGGGCTAAATGAAGTTCGAAGCCCTTTACTGTCTGTTGAACTGGTGTTTCCTGCTTTTTTCCCCCAGTCAGAAATTATCAGTAGGTGGCTGGGTCATTTATAATTTGTTGCACTAAATGCTTTACCAGATTTGCCGTTTCCAGATCTTTCATTTTACACGCTCCAGGGGTTTTCTGTCTGGCAAAGAGGTAAGACTGAGAGTGAGAATTTGTTGCAAACATCTGGCTTTGTCCTTACAACCAAGTGAAAATCTCTACTAAGAAGCCTGAGTGTTGTCTAGGCCTGTCGCAATAAACCAATCACTTGCACGATAAATTAAAATAAGGTTGATCATTTTCATTTGCTTGATTGTTTATTTTCTTTTTGTCTCCCTCTTTTCTACTCCTTAGCGTAAGGAGGAGTGAACTCTGCCATCAGGTATTTACCAGGTGCAGCTTCAGCAGCTGTTGTGGGCAGTTTTCCCAATCTCTGGTTAAGGTCAGTTCGCAACTGTTTTTTTAAGTATGTAAATTTTATAAACTTTCTTATATTACTAGTTAAAAATGGTCTCCAAACAATATTATTGTTTATCGCGATCAGTTATGAGACATTTTATCGTCCAGCAAAATTTGTTATCATGGCCGGCCTAGTGTTGTCCCTACTCTTTGTGTTCATCTTCTACAGTCCTTTATATCCTCCAGTTCTTCGAGTGAACTGGCATGAAATGTTCAACTACTGCTTTAGCCCCTTCTTGATGCACCCTGGGTTCGAGCCAGCAACTTCAGGTTTGTGAGACTGATCACTGAGCTACTGCAATCCTCACTTAAACTTCTAGTGATTCACTAAAAGACTGCTTTAACTGTTGTGCAGCTGGTAGATTTCACCTATTGTGTGAATGCGTTTCAGTTTGAATGACAGAAATTCAGAGCAACATATTACGGATTAAAGAGAAAAGCAGTTGGCTAAGGAAGCCACTAGAGAACTGAGCCGGTGCCAGTGCACCCACACACTCTGGCACAGGGCGATCTTATGCCAGACTGAGAAGACGTGCTTTTCATCAGACAAGATATTAAAAGAACAGATAGCCTAGATGCCTAAATTGAATATGCCGTCACATTATTGTACCAGTTAGAAGTGGTCAAATAACAAGGTTTATTTTCTTCCAGCAAAGCTCAGCTCAACATCCCTTTCAAAAAGGTAAAATAGCTTCTATAAGTGCTGCAGCTCTAAAGAGTATTATGAAGGATAAATTGACAAAATGCTATGACTTGGTTTGTTGAGCCAGGATCGTCTGGTTGGAACAAAACACTTCAAGAGGGTTCAAATTACTTTTACCTGTCCAAAATAAAGGGTCATAAAATGAGCTGGTTAGTAAAATTGCGAGTCACAACCCTTTTAAGGAGGGTGGCTCGTTGTCACCTTCTCTTTTAGCTCCGGCTCGTTAGAGGAACCTGTTCGTAGTCCGTTTCACTGCTCCAGCTGGTTCTGGATCATCATTACAGATAGGCTCTTTGTACTTTGACCCTACAGCCTGGAGACAGCTGGGGGAAAACCTCCTCAGCTGCCCATCAATGAAAGATACAGGAAGCAGTCAGGTTTCTTTATATTTATCCATTTCCCCTGCTGTTTCTGAGTTATGTTGGTCTAATAATGTACATTCCAGGACGTGTGGGATTCTCCCACTCATGGAGCAGGTGTCTTATGATTGGTAGTTAGTAGTGCTCCAGAAAAACAAAACAAAACAAAACAGTAAATTAAAAAAAAAAAATCTAACTCTTTGCTGTGTTTTCCGCCCATAACCCTTCATCTCTGACCCCCTCCTGTTTCAACAAATGACCTCACTGCTTTAACAATCATTAGCACTTAAAACACATGTTCACTTCAGCAGCGAGTGTAGCATCTAAGTGATTTGAATGTTTGCCTTAAGATAACTGCGAAACGCACCACGCAGATTTGAGAAATTACCTTCTGCTAAATCTTAGCTCACACAGAGACGAAGAAACAGAGGCAGCCAGAACAGATTCTGTCAGTACAAAGGCAACAGCTCGAATTACACAAACCCCCAAAGGCAATAGGTTCAATTTAAACACAGACAAGATTACATCTAACTTTTCACAGGCATAAAATCAAAGCTTACGTTTTACTACGCAAAAAGGAGCAACCACTGTGACAAGAAGCATGTCGAATTTCCAAAGTGCTAAAAAGTTTACTAATGAGCCTAAATCGGGATGTGCAGCTGAAAAATCTCCAAACACTGCATTAATAAATAAAACATGAAGTCATGAATGCATTGAAGTGAATCTCTGTGGCTAATCTTTCACCTGAGACGACTGTTTTACCGATACAATACCTCTGACTGCCAGTGGCTACACACATCAGTGTGACAGCAGCAACATAATGCTTCTAAAAACCTCTCCCAACCCACCTCCCCACAAGAAGCCTTTGAGCAAAAGTTCCTCCATTAAAAAAGGCAGAAAATATGCATTTATCACCTACCACATAATCCAGCACTTGTCTAAAGAACACATGCAGGATTGGAATTCACTGCGAAGCCCAAGAAACGCACAGAAAATGTTGTGAAGACAAACGGCCTACGACTGATTAAAACAGAAAAGCCGTCAATCTGCCTAAGTAGCTTGATGTCCTCAACGGTAGGCGATTATCCTCCGCTTGACTTGGAGGCACATTAGACCGTCACAGAGCAGTTAGAGAACAAGCCAGCTGGTGATGAGCTCCAGAGAGCCCAACTGGGACTCAAGAGGCAGCAACAGTGCGACTGCCTGAATCACAACGAAGGCATGTCACAGAACCGGAATGGTCAAAACCTTCACATGTCAATACAATCCTTCCACAAGCATTTACAATTAAAAGATATTTGCAGAGGAAACCACATCAGCAGATGCACTTTCACTAAGTTGAATATAGGGAAATAATTCAATTTGTTTAAAGTAACAAAATCCAACAAACAAGAGCTGCCAGGACTAACCGGACCTCTATTTTTAAGGAAAGAGTCACTTAAGTAGTCTATGAAGAGGGGAAAAAGGTCTTTGTGCAACAGGAGAGTCCATGACATGACAATAAAAGTCTCTCTGTCAGGGGTTAGAGCTGTTTAACCTTTCGATCCTTTTCCCTCCCAATGGTGTTTTTGAGTCTGTTAAGCCACGTAGAGCAAAAGAAAACAGATTTATAATAAAACGGAAACTTTCTGTGCCCGAAGTTAACCTGCTGATTAACATTTACATTTCAAAACACTACATTCTCAAGATAAAGAAATTAAAATATGGCAAGGTTTCTTGAAAGCAAAAAAAACAAGTTTTGACATTTACACTGTTTGCCAATTAAAATATCATAACATTAATTTGCTTTCTCAAAACTACAAAGGTGGACAATTGTTAATTTGTGTTCATACCAGTAATTACAAAATTATAACTTGTGATGAAATATTTTTGCACAAAACACCCCAAAAATCTTTTTTTTTCTACTAACTTTATTACATATATAAATATGTAAAACCACGATTAATTCATACATTTGTGGTCTAAGAACTAATAAAATATTGTCTCCATTTTGTGCTCTGACAAAATAATCTTTGTTTATCATTTCATTTCTAATTAAATCAGTCAATGTGAGACCTGAAATTATAACAATACATACGATAAGATAAAGGTGGACCAAGTGTTTGGGTTTTAAGCCTTAAACAATCTTTTAGCTGGCCCTTCCAGCTGAAAGAGTTTGAAACTTTCCAAAGAAGGGGTGTCCTCCTCCTCCCCCCTAAACTAAAGCCTCCATGTGTTAAACAGCGGGGTTCAGCGCCAAATGATCCCAGCCAGCCAGCATTAAGACGGCTTCGGTGCGGACAGAGGAGAGTAAACCAGTCGGTGAGCCTGTAAATTTATTGCCACTATGGCACTTGGCAGCACATCGGTGTTCGGGGAGTCTGGTGGCAGAGCTGCAGCAGTGAGAGCCACCGAGTGGAAAAACTTCCAGAAAGGACCACGCTGCTGTTGGAACCTGGCTAACCACTCACCTTTTCGGCCGCCACACTTCCAGGGGTCGGGTCGGGGTAAATCACAGACTGGGGTAAAAACAAACGGTGATACACGATGGCGTGTGGGTCAAATTTAAAATCCGCTGCTTGAGGATTCACCGACGCAGGGGATCCATACAATGAATAAGTTTTTAAAAGCAGCGGTGAAGTTACAACAAACTACCGCGTTACGCTAGTTTAAAATAACCGTTTAGAAAAAACAAGGACTAAAAATATAAATATATCTCTAAGTAAATATTCTCTTATGGGTAACGTGTACCTTAAGTTTTGCGGAGCTCCGACAAATCCATGCAATGACTTGGTCGTTCCCGACGTACCGCTGTTGCTCAACTTCCAGAGAGCCAACTACCCAGCTGTGACAACAGCTATCAAATCAAAATCAACGACTTCAAGAACTTCCGGTCGGGATTTTTCAAAATAAAAGAAACTAAAATCTAGGCATCTCTCCCACTTCTTTAAACAAAACCTTTGCTTATATTAATAATATTTTAAGCAATATAACGCACTATTAACCAAATACACAAAGGTAAAAGGCTTGCAATGCATTTGCAAATGTATCAGAAATGGCGCTCAAGTTTTTTATTTTTCTAGGCACAAAAATGTGGCCAATACCGGAAGCGGTAGCAGCACGGTGGCCAAAACAAAACAACTATAACAAATGCTTAGTCGTGTCTAAAATAACCAATATGTTAAACAAAATAGTTTTTCATATTTATTTTTTCTGCTGAATTTTAATTTCAGTCCTTTAAAATAACTTAAATAATAAGTTATTTTTTTATGTCCAAATAGTTGTATTTTCCTTTTTAGTCTGCAGACAAAAACATATTTTTTAAAAAACAATGTTAAATAAGAATTAAAACAAACTTTTTATTTTATTAGTTTGAAGTGACTGCAGGTATTTTTACTTCAATATTAAACATTGGTAAAGGGATGTAGTCACTGCAGGTATTTCCACACTTGATGGTAAAACTAGGTAAAAACACTTTCCTTTAACGAAAAATCAAAGTTTTCTTACAGTTCGTGCCATTAAATTAAAAGAACTAGAATGACAATCGAGAATTGTGTGAGAGTATTAACAACATGCATTTACATTTCTATTTGTTTTAAATGCAATAAGAAAAGCATCTGGTTTAACCCAAATTAATCCTGAAGCCTCATGATCGAAACATCAGAAAACAAAAGAGCAGTACAATGTTTAGATTTTAACATCATAGAATTACTGACTTAGCTTTTTGATTTGAGCAAAGACATTTCTTCTCAGATAATATTAATTACTGGGTAACACGTCATAGTTAGGTTTTGTACTCAGTGTTCTGGAAAAAATGCAAAAGCAATGAACTCTTCCTGTGAGCTGGCACTCAAGGCCACTGAGACAAATCCTAAGGCAAACACTGAGCAGTACTTTATCTTACAATGAAGTTAAAAGTCACATAGACAAGTCAGGTGACATGAAAAATCTATATACTCATGTCTATTTCTGCATGTGAATGAGTCCACTTCATGTCTAAAAATCCCAATATTTCTAACATTAAGGCATCTAATCCTGAAAAGAGAAAGTTAAATGACCGATTTCAATTGAAATGATGAAACCTAAAATGATAGCTGATCTCTGTAGTTTGCTCAGACCACATTTAAATCTAAATTAAAGACAAATTTGTTTGCTGTTGTTTTGTGTCTACATTTTGTAAAGCACCTTGAGTCACCCTCTGGTATGAAATTATACAAACAAATTGATGATTCTGTGGTCACTAAGCACAACGACGTGACATAAGCATGAAGATATTAAAAAAAGTTCCACAACTCTCAGGGCAGCTAGCCATCTTGTTCATTTCCATTACTTCTGATTGCTTCACTAATATTTCTAGTAATTAGCCTTATGCCACAAATAAACGTCGCTGCGGCGAGCGTTCTGACAGGCTGGATTGATTGGCTGTTGGAATTTAATTTCCAATGAGTTGCATGCATCATAACTTCAGAGAGATTGGATCCCTGCGGATAAGTCATCAACATTAAAACCCTCCACAAAATGCACCACGAGTGGTAAAGTGGGAACAAACATCGTTTCATATTGAAATATCTGATGAGCTCATGCTGCTTTTCTTTGAGAACATACAGTCTATCAAATAGGTGTGGTTTTATTATTTATTTATTTTTTTTTATTAAAACAAAGTGTAAACCAAAAAAGAAATCATTATAAGTTCAAGTGCTCAACACATTTGACAAGAGTTCACAGTTGAACAAAAACAAATATCATGGTTGTACTTTTAAGTAGCATGAATGAATATTTAGAAGAATGTCAAAGGGTGAATGCTCATTTAGCATCATTTATTTTATTAGATGCACAAATCTTTTAATTAAATCGTTTTTTTCACGTCTTTATCTTTAGGAACAGTGCCATCTACTGTTATGCAGATAGAGGGGAGATATGTTTACTTTATTACAAAACCGCAGTGCAGGATGAAAATAATTATCTACAAACATGTCATTAGAGGTGCATCACTGCATCTTGTGAGTATAAATAACTGCTGCAGATGGGTTTTTTATTAAATGCTGCTTTTTTTGCAGTTTTTAAGAAATGATCCCATGTAAAAAAAAAAACTTTTGCCAAAACAAAATCTTGTTTATCAGTCCCCAACAGGCAAAATTTCTTTTACCTCAGTCCATATATGTCAGTTCAATTAAAGTAACATTTTCCCTGTTTACAAAAAACCCAGCTGTTTTTGTTTTGTAAGTTTAGAATCCATGTGGTAAATTAACCAAAAGTAATTTTTTATATATTGTTTGAGCAACTTTGCGATGTTGTGATTTTTAATTTTTAGAAAATGCAATAAGTAATGCAAAATGAAGGGAAAAATCATGATACATACTTTTCAAGAGTCCTTTCCTTTTAAATTTCCCTGCTCTCACCATGAGGCCAATCAGGAATAAGATTAAACTGTAAATCTCTTCTGGCTGAACTGCAGAGCTTCACAATCACTTATAAACTGATGAGAACAGGATGTGTGATTTCTATGATAAACATACAGAATAAATAAATCTGTATGACTATATGTGGTGAAAATGAATCAAAAGTCACATTTAAAAAGCTGCAAATGTTACTCAAGTTCTTTCTTTTTTTTTTGCTTCATTGCTTTGTTGCGTTCCAGCTCATAAACTTAAATGTGTTGTTAAATAAAGCATAGGAACATAACAAAAAAAGAAAAAGGGTAATATTTAGAGCTGATGTAATAAAGCTCTGTCATCAGAACCGCACCCATGAGGCTTGAAATGATAATTGCAGCAGCTGCTTTAGTGACTCCAGTCCTCTTTCAGCGTGACATATTTCTGTAGAGCTGTGGAGGGAACAATAATAACAAGGCTCACTGGAGGCACAAAAAAAACTTCTTGTCTGTAAGTGCTAGAATGCTATCATTTCATTCAATGTTTCATTTTCAAAAAATAGCCTAAACTGGTCTGATTTGGTCCTAACGACTTGAGGATACGAAGCACCGCTCGTCTCGACCCGTCAGTGCTTCGAAGTGAGCGTTAGTGTTGAGGAGACGCGGAAGATTTGAGGCAGCATGTTGCTGAGCTGGTAGAACATTTCCTCAGAGATACTCTACAAAGAGATAGAAAGACACAGCCGGGATTAGAGCGAAAACAAGAAAAGATTTGTGCAGCTTGAATATATTTTTACACCACTCAATGAGGCACAAAACAAAAACAGCTCTTATGCTTCTTTACATGTGAAAACAAGACATCTGGACAAATAAGAGCTTCACAATCTGCTTTGTGTCCTTTAGCTCAAAGGTCACTTTTCCTCAGGCTACAGGAGTCAAAACACTTAAATGATGCGAGTTCCAGGAGCTGGGACTTTAACATACCGTGTCACTCTTAAGTGTTGATGCTCGTCAAATAAGAATGTTAAGTAATCTTAAAGCGAAAACACAAACAGACAGCCTATATTTAGACAGAGTATATCTTCTGAGCTGTAGATGACAATGCCATGGCAGTAGTTGCTATTTTGATTTGTGTCTGAGCATGTAGCTGACAGGAAGCCGATACAGTCGGGGTTCTTTGATGCTGCTCGCCTCATCGCCTCATCCTGTCAACATGAGATCCTCCTATAGGCCCTCCTGTCTACCTGAGAAACCACAGGAGCTGTAGGTATACCCAGCATCCAGCTAAGCCGAAACTAAAATAAGTCATGAGTCATCCAGCACTGGCTTTTAAAATTTTTTTTTAAATCCAACACAAGATGTTTTCCTCTTTTAATCTAACAATTTCTTTACATTTCAAAAAGACGCAACTATAAGACTTTCCAAGAAAGTGAATACGGTTTCTCCTCTGCGTTTTAATCCCTCTGCTTATCACACGCTCATGTTCGCTTTTTCATCATAACAGTGCAAACACCAGGCAAAAGATCCAAAAGCTCTATAATCTATAGATTAAAGTGAGCTCTTCAAACATTCAGCCTCTCCCCCCTCCTGTTTTCAAAGGTATGCACCGGCCAGGTGCGCCTTTTGTGATGCTGTGTACATGTGGGGCTTTGAGATCTTTTGGGTCCATATGAAGCATTAGTGGGAAGCAATCAATCAAGGAAGAATTCTACATCTTTAGCCATAAGTTGGTTTGTACATGTGAATGAATTTCTACTTTCACTGCTCTGAAAAGTGGGTCACAGGTCAGGTTTGTAAAAAAAGAATCACCCTGACCTCATTTATAGCTTGCACCAGTTAAGTTGCCAGAACACTATTTCTCATGAAAACAGGAGTTACTGCATGTTTGAAGCATGATTATATCATTTGTTTATCTGCGTGCTTCTGGTTAGCTCACAATAATTTAGATGACAGTACATTCTTCACTCACCTTTGGTACCAGGAACTGGACTGTGCGTGAAATACCCCCATCCCATGAGGCCATTTCCATCATAAAACCTGTAAATGAAACAAATAATCTGTAGCTATTAAATACATACCAGTTTTCATTTTTTATATACGTTTCTGAAAAGATAAGCGTGCATGTTTTTAATAAATAAATGATTATGTTCTATTTCCTCCTAAACAGACCCTTTAAGTTTTAACAAACACCCAGATAAGCAGGGGTTAACGGTCAGAAAACTGGAAAAGGAGCAACATTTTCCTTAAAAAAAAAAAAGAAAAAGTACTAATAAACTTCAAAATATTCACTTTACGAGCTGCAAATCCAACTCAAAGTTTGACAGTTTGAGCTGTAAATATCTATAAATAAATCAGCATCTCACTTTACCTTTAACACATTTAAAAACCAGCTCAGCTCGCTTCAGACACCACGGTATCGTCATCTCCTGCAAAGTGAAAACAGAGGATGTGTTATACAGAGAGAACCGGACCGTAATGACTGAAAGCACCATGAGCTGATTTTGACTTTCTCCTTGTTATGACAAGGAAACAGATATACATCTGAGTATCGTCAGAGTAAGAGCAATAAGGTTTGCTGTGTTGATTTTATGATAAAACCAAGTAGGGCTGGGCCATGACTAAAAAATGTATCAGGATTGTATCCGGTTTCAGTCATTAGTGATAATTACTGATTAGTTTTTCATTTTACCTATTTAAAAAACGGACCAGGAGAAAAAAGGTTGATTAATTCTGCCAAACTGGTGATGTGACCTTTCCTCTTTTATCAACAATTTCCTTTCAAACTGTTGCACTCATTTTTCTCCTTTCACTCCACATTGTTCTTTTTTTAAAGCATTTGTGAGACACAATGGCTAAACATGAAACTGCTACTGAGCATGTTACTCAAGAGGTTGTTGCTAGCTTACCAAAGAGTGAGTGAGTTAGTTGATGCCACCAACCTCCCTTAGCTGAGCTGCTAAAGCCTTTCCTCTGCCTACATCCCCCAGAATGCCGTGTGTTTCTGGATCACAGTTCAGTGACATTTTCAACATTCTGTCTGACATATTTTATTTTGATACTGATTACGTGCCTATCGCGGTATATATTGCTATTGTTTTATCGCCCAGTCTTAAAACCAAGTAGGAGTGTTTACAAACCATACAGAAGAGGGCCGAGGATTGACCCCTGTGGAACTACATTACTATTAAGGTTAGAGAAGCTGCAAACAATTTGTTTTATGGAAAAAATGACATACAGGCTGCTAAAAATCACAACACAAGTTCAAACTTGTATACTTGTTTCCTAATACTACTTTAAGAAGTACCACTTAACCTAAAACAATAAATGACTCAAGTTCCACAAAGCACATTAAAATAATTTCTTCTACACCCACTCACAGTGTTTTTTTATTATATAAATTAGACTCTCTATAGAGAACACTTATTCTTTCAGTCATGCAGCAATAGGGAAATCAAAGTGTGTGTGTGTGTGTGTGTGTGTGGGGGGGGGGGGGGGGGGGGGGTTTCA
>JARVJO010000002.1:8516742-8538132 GCA_031762555.1 Cynodonichthys magdalenae | reverse complement strand
CCTCAGCGTCTTGATAGATGACCTCCGTCCCACTGGACCAAAACCACCACAAAACTCTAAACTATATTGTTCTACTTGACAAACTAATTAAATATAGTTAAGTGGGTCAAATCACTGTTTTTGTTAAGACAAGATGATGTATGATAAAAAACATGACACTTTTCACAAAAACTGTTAATGCCTTTTAAAACGCTTCCTGGCTCCATTAACTCGTCTCCTCTTTCAGCTCTGAGTGCTTTTAGCCTTAAGGTGAATACGGTGACCTCAGTGGGGAGTCATTTTCTGGAGTTCTTTCTTGCTTGATCACAGGAAGTGTGACACAAGCAGAGTCACATATTCCCATTGATTCACTCTTGGGAAAAATTGTGTTTTATTCATTTGGTTCTGAAGAACTGGAGGCGGGAGAGTTAAGGAGGCTCGTGTTTAGGCGTTCGTTCGTCGACTAGTAACCGAACTGCCCTCGAGACAAACTGCACCAGCTTGAGCAACGGCTCTCTGATGCGTGACTAACAGGATGGGATATTCTGGAGTTTTTGATAATGTCTGAAGCAGGTAGATGTGAGGAGCTGAGCTGGCAGTTGATCTAAAAGCAGCTGCGCTTGTTTTGCCAAGAAGAAAAGACGATTCTTTCAACCAGAAACATAAGCAGCTGTGAAACTGAAAGATTTTTTTTTTTTTTTTTCCTTTTTGTCTGCAAAGTGTTTTTTTTTTCTTTTCTAAAAATAGCTCTACATTTCATTCCCTGAAGCATTTAAATATGAATTCAAAATCATAAGCACAGTTTCTGTTTTTATTTAAAGGAAGAAACAATAAGAACATGAGGAACAACTCATTATATTTAAACTGTGGTCTGGTTTCTCCAAACAAACCAGACAGCACAGGAAGACCAGAGCAGAGATTTAAATCTAGCTCGAGCTAACAGTGGGAACATGCCTTTTTATCTTTAAAATCTATTGATGATATGTCGTTTTTTTCATCCTAGATTCCTCAAACACACCAAACTTCCCATTAATTCGGACTTTGTATATCTGTTCTACTAGTAATACAACATTTAAATAGATTTAGTGATATGTTCATGTTAAGATAAGACAGCTAACCTGCTAATTTACTGAACCTCACCTCTGACATGTCGTGGACCAGCAGCAGAGGTATGGTGACGGTGGTGACATCGTGCGTGCAGCAGACCTTCAGGATGTTCCTTAAACCCATGATGGCGGGGTCGCGGGCCGTGATGTTTCCCGAACGAAGATTGTCGTCCACGCACAGGTGGAAGACCACGTGGACCTCCGACAAGTTGGAGTGCCGTGAGATGTAGAACTCACCTCGAGTGACGAACAGATTATTTAAAAGTGTTGTTTCAAAAAAACAGATTAGTTGCTGTTAATTTGTGATCATTACCTGGCAAAATATTTGAAGGGTTTCTTTCGACTGTTTTGCTCTTATCGTCACCTCCGTTCTTATGAATCTCTGAACACAGACGTGTAAAACAACAAAATTATTCAAAGCTATTGTTGAGAATATTCCAATGCATGCGATGTCTGCTGAAGTATTTTAAGAATGGATCTCGAGCTTCTGTGTAATAAAACCACTGAGCTTATGATGTGGTAAGAATCTGGACAGTGTTTTCTCATCAGTGCAGTCGTATTAATCTAAAGAAGGTTCTATTTCTTGACTGTTTAATCCTCCTCTCGTAGCAGTGACACGTCGCTGAAATCCTCCAGCTCTCTGAGGAGCCATGTGGCAGAAACTCTTAGGGCCGCCACGGTTTTATTAAAGTGACTTTAATCTCATGGTTTTTTTATTTAAAATAAGGAGAATAATTTGTGTAGGGTTTGTTCTTTCGCGTTTCCGTTTCAAAATAAAACTGCAAAAAGAAAACAACTGTTTTTTTTTTTTTTCGTTTTCAAAACCTAAATTTAAAAATCAAACTAATTAAAAATCCACAGCGTTTGATTTTTGCTTTAGCTATTTTAATCCAAAATAAAATATACGGTTTCTGTTTTAATATGTAGCAATACAGGAAGTGATGGAAGTTGCAAAAGAAGAGGAGTTTACAGTGGCTGGAAGACTGATGCTAAAGATATTATGTCTGAACTCAAATCTGATTCTGCATAACTTCAAGCAATTTTGTTCACAGTAAAATAGCTCTCAAGATTAGAGATGCACCAATATGAAAATTTCAGCCGATATCGATATCCGATATAATTATTGCTGTTATGGCCGATAACCAATATTTACCGATATTACACAAACACACAAATTATATTATACATATACGCACAAATACACTTGGGTCTTTTTTTGATATCATAAATAAACACTCAGACCTCTGACACGGTTCCCTACCTCAGTTATCCCTGGCTATGCAGCGTCAATATCACTATCATGATCAAACAGATGCTGCTCAACAACCATTTCACCTCCCAAAACAGAAACATAAAGTTTAAAAGTGGGAAATCAATATCGGACGTTAATATCGGCCCAGTTTTACATATCTGACTGATACTGATATTCTAAAAAATGACCAACATCGGACGATACTGATATTAATGCCGATATATCGTGCATCCCTACTCAAGATGTGTCAACTCCTTCAAAAAAGGCTATTTCTAAAGTGCCAAGTGAAAATGTAATGTGCCACGAGATCAGGTCATGATGGTTCAACCAGAAGGTAGCAAATGGTGCAATAACAAAATATAAAAGTTGTCTTTGCTTTAATCATTCTAATAAAAACAAAAAAAGAGCCTTTTTCAATTTTGCGACTGTTGTTTTTTTTAATTTAGTTTTGAAAACCAAAAAGCCACTGGATAATTTGTTTCATTTTGAAACAGAAAATCAAGAAAATCTTTAATATCTTGTGTTCCTTAACATAACCCCCTGTGGAATGTGTTGAATATTTTAGATGAGTCTGGAGTAAACGTTGGCTTTTGTGTTGACAAAAAGACTAACCAGATTGGTCTTTCTGCTTGCTGCTCTGTTGGGCTCTGGCATAGAGCACCACCTGCTGCACCTCCTCCAGCTGCTTCTCCAAACAGTGAAAGTGGAAGTCTGTGCACTCCTTCGCCACGGTTGAAAAGTCTGGGGGTCAACACGGGACAGGCCAGATGAAATGATTCAGGAAAATAAACTGAAAGGACTTAAACAACACCTCAGCAAGAGGTTTAACTCTAAACATAACATAAACTCTAACAATTCCCCAAAATAACTTTGTTTCTGAACAGAGTAGAAAGGAAAACAGTGATTTTCAAATGGTGGCCCCTGGGCCAGACCTGTCTCGTCAGTTTATTTCATCTGGCACACAAAATATAAAGTTATTAGGAACTTACACATGTTTCTGACGAGTTTGCGTTGGCCAATCAGAGCACTTTTCCTGATCCAGAGTTTCACTCCTGCACAGGTCATATATTCTTCTTCTTACCACTTATGGCTAATTGTAGACGTCTGTTCAATGTCTCTAACTAAACTAGATTCATCCTAATTTGAGATTTTACTGATAGTTCCGCCTTTTGATCTCAAAAATGCTCACTAAGTTTGTCTAACTGAAAGTTCACAGCAGTTATTTTTTTATTTAGCTCTTAACACATTTTTTTTACTTTTTTTTCATATTTAACATTTATTCATTTATTCCAATGTAAAATCACAACAAAAACAGTTCTCATTTAAAAAAAAAGTGGATTTTTTTTACCAGCTTTCAAAAGATAGAAGAATGCCAAATGTCTGCACAATGAAATGAGTAAAATTAGTCACAAATACTAGAAACATGGCTAATAAAAGGCTGCTTTCTAAGTCTAATTTGTTTAAAATCCCCATGTTACATTACAGTAGTCATATCTGCTGACCTCTCTTGATGCCGCTGTAGGAGTTGACCCTGTTATCGACCAGCAGCACCAGTCCACAGAGCGAGGAGGAGTACAGAGAAAGAGCCGTCTGCAGCCGCCTCAGCTTGGCTCCACTGCTGCCGTGTTGTCTGTGTTTACAGAAGTCCAGGACGTCGGCTCGAACCAAGCGCAGGTTGTGCATCGTCTTCAGCTGTGCTCCTGGTTAAACGAAAAAAATATATATACAAAACAAGCGCTCTTTTAGAAAGATAATACAACAGTATCGTCAGCTGTCATTAAACTGTGTTCACCGTACCCAGGTGAATGGTGAAGCTCTCCTCCAGCAGAGGCTGCTCCTCAAACATCCTGGTCCCAGATTCTGCTGCCTCGGACAGCTGGCTGGGCTGAACCTTAATCTCCTCACTGGGTTAGAATCAATCATGCAACAAAATCAATCCACTGAACAGCTATTAAATACACCACAGAAATTCATCCATTATGTTTTATGGCCACCTATAAATAAGAAAAGAGATATAGTGCTGGGAAGATAGATGAGATACATTAATGTCAGTTTGTTTGATGTTCTGTACAGCATGTTAATATAAGGAAAGCTAAGATCTAAACCCCAAGGAAAAAGGAAAACACAGTGGTTTATTTTTAACATCATATCTGAAAATTATAATATTATAAAAAAGAGGAATAATGAACCAAACACCTGGATTTGATTTTAAAACAAGACAGTTTGAACAAAACCGTCAACTTTAAATATTTTACAGTTTCTTCTCACTTATTTTAATGCTTTAATTATAAATGTAAATCTCTAAAGCATTCAGAGTGCTGATGTAGGTGTTTTAAATTCCACCCACACGGCCAACAAGATGATTTTAATATGTAATGCTCAGTCAGCAAACAGGTCCTGCTGGTTTATCAAATATCCAACATATGTGGAGTGACACAACATGACTTTAATCACCACTTCAGAGATTCATTACTGCTCACTATTAATACTTTTTAACTTCTTGGCTCAAATATCAGTCATTATTGGTCAAATAACAACTCAGAAGCTTGTTTATTTTTGTCCACATGTGAAATGTTCCAAGAACCCAACAAGATAGAAATCAACTTTCTTTCTAGGTGTATTTCCTTTCAAATATTCTTCAGTTAAGTTTATTTATAATAATAAAAAGAAGAACTGAGTCAAGATTATTATTCTAAGATGTTGAATCTAATGTTTGTTACTACAAACTTGTTTTCCTATCTTTAAGACAAAAGTAAACTCTGGTTTTTAATGATTTTAATTGAACTGATTTTAATTTTTGCATTAGTTTGTGAAGAACAAAAAAGCCCTGATCAGACATAAAGTTAAAGTTGGTCCAGTCCACTATATGATGATTGGTGTAAAAACTGTGAAAGTACTTCACGCTGTGTTTCATGTTGGGACAGGAGCGCCATCTTGTGTGAGGTGATTGTTTGATTTAAATCTCAGAAATTCAACCCCTTTTCTTGACCCCACTATTCAACTGAACTAATAATAAAACTGTTAAAGTTGTGACTGTTAAATATTCATCATAATCTCAGAATTTGTTAAAATTAATTACCAACACAGTGACACTTTTGCAAGCACACAACACACACAAATAGATGAACTCACTTGATTTGACTGCTGTTGTTAGATTTCTGCAGATCCTGGTGCAGTTTGATGACCCACTCTTGATATTCTTGTTTTTGAATTTCTGTCACCTGCTTTAGTTCACTGGTCCACTTGTTCTCCAAAATCTGCACAAGATGATTGAACATCAATTCAAACTTTAATAAGACTTAAAAAAAATGCTAATCACAATGAGGGGTAAATTATACTTTGACAAACTACAGCTTGTTTACCTGCTGTGCATCGAAGTGTTGAGATGCTACTGCGTTTACATCCTGGTCACTCAGTGTGTTCCCCAGCTCATGCATCACTTTGTCCATTTCTGATGCTTGCCTACCAAACAAGAAGAAAACGAAGCGGTCATACTTGAGGAATAATTTTAAAAAACATATAGAAGCACAAACATTTCCTACAAAGCATTAAAGGAAATCCAGAAATTATGGCTGTGGAAAAGGATCTGACCCCTACCTTTCTTGTAGCTTCTTAATCTCCATGTCTCTTTCACTGATGAGCTCAGAGATGCTAACAAAATAGTTGTGTTCCAGGTTGAGGAGGGTCTCTGAAGCAGGAGAGTGGATCAGCTCGTGGTAAACATCAGCAAAGTCCTCGTCCCAGCTGGGCTCTTCGGGCTGAGCGTGCTCCAGTGTGGTCTGAAACCCGAGGTTAGAAAAGGAGTACAGGGAAATTAGTAAGTACTGGTGAAACTATAATAGTGCTTTTTACTGTAACGTATGAAACTGATTTTTAAAATTGATCATACTTTGACAACACTAAATCGTAGCAACCAGCATAATGATCATAAATGTCCATAATTTAAATCCTAACACTCCCTGAAGGACTGCATATTGCTAACCACCTTTCTTTTAAATACTGATAGTTGTAAATTTGTGCTATTGCAACTAAAAGCTTTAAAAACAACAGAATAAACTGTGTTTTCACCTCTACATAAGACTTGGACCATGCACCAGTAAGCTGGTTTACATCCACCTCTCCTGTCGTAAGTCTCTGCAGAGCCAGCTCCGCCTCTGTGTCATAATCCACCGTTGTCTCCTTCTCTATGAAACTGGAAAGTGAGGTTTTAAGATCTGCAAAACAGAGATGCATACATAACATAAATCATCAGTGTACAGTGTTTTTATGTTTATTATGTTTTTGAAAAGCTAAAGGCCATTGTTAAAGTCACATGGAAAAATAAAAACGCTCAAAGATAGAGAAGCAAGAGATTTTTAAACCCATGACTCCAAAAGTACAAAAGATTACATCCTAATACTCTGTTCATGAGTAATTACCCAACATACAAATTATTTCATCCTACTGTGACCAACAGTCTCACCATTTTCTACATAGCAGGGTATTTTATGTAGCAGCATAAGGCGTCCATGCAGGTCACTGATGTTGACTTGGACAGGAAACTGTAGTGGCACTTTGAGTAAACATTTGTGTTTTCCTGCCCTAAATTCAAACACAAACTCCTTCTCAGCAGTGCTGTCTGCTTTGCCTTTGTTCTTCTTCATCTTAACAGCTGGAAAACAAGACAACAAAAACGTCTAATGTACATTATCTTTAGTCACTAAATGTGTGAAATGAGATAATGAGCACAGAGACGTAGTTACACCCACGCACCAATAATCCTAATCCTAGCACATCTTTATTAGTAATATTATACTTAAAAGCTGATGTATTGTACCTTCAATCTTACTAAAACTATACATTTTAGCTAGCTAAAAGCTCAGGGTTTCTCATCAAATTAGCTTTGGGTTAGCAGTATGCTAACATCAAAGCTATAAAGGTAAAAATACATTTTAAAAAGCAATTGAATGAACACGGTAGGTTAGTTACAAACGCTTTTATGTAATAATAATGACAAACCTTTCTGAGAGGCAGGCTTACCTGAGTATGAATGGTTACGTTACTTCCGTTGTTGTTTGTTTCGATCAGCTGACCACTTCGCGTGTGGCTCAAGTAAAACCATGAAAAGCACTTTCGCCACAAAAACAGTGAGCGATTTAATTTATTTTTGGCGTCTAGTAAGAAAAATCAATAAAATCGTATGAAAGTATAGGTGTTAACTTACATAAATTGTTTATGCGGGGGTTTCTGTATTTCGTAAATATTTTTTATCAATCAATTCACTCAAGTCGCTTCACAAGCGTTTTTGTATAACACTGCCACCTGCTGGCGATAAGGGTTTATGATTTATTTGTATTTTATTTCATTCATTATTTTTATTTTAGGTTTATTCTTTCATTAACCAATTATTAATCCAAAACAATTGCATGCAACCAGGTTTTCTATTATGAATTATGTTATTAACCAATAAATGTCAATTAAGCTTCAAAATGTTTTGTTTTAATTTTTCAAATTTTCATTGTAAATAAATTGCTTCTAAAATACATTTTACATTTAGATCCACTGTTAGTAAAATAACTGTCACCCATGTTTCTTTTTGTGATATTTTTGTGCATATTTTATATTAGTGTTTTTATCAATAACAATGAGGGCCGTACTGTCCCATCATCTGAGACTTATTCACATTGTTTATTGTTTATTATTAATTTGTATTTAATGTTAATGAGATTTAAAACAACCTGCGTTAAAAAGAAACATTAATGATTGTTTTGCTTTAACAAAAGTTGGCAAATGGACAATTAGTCTGAAATTAGTCAAATTCTAACCTACCCCAACACAAATACACAGGCGTGAACATGTTTGCTGTGCGGAGTACTTCGTCAATATGTAATCAACATGTCCCACAGCAAAAGAATCAAATAAAGACTTTTTGGTCCTGTCTTTACTGATAATCTAGTGAGTCTTTCCAGCCGTCCAGGAGTATAAAGTAATTAAAACAAGAATTATAATGTAAAAAAAAAATAAATTTGAGCATTAAATAAAAATAAGCAGTAATCCATAAAGTAAAGATATTGTATACATGTAAGTAGACGTCTAAATGTATGTGCGTGTGCGCGTGCCTGCAAATGCGCGTGCTTAAACTCCCGTGCGTGTTTTCTTCAAGTTTGAGTACATTAGGGTTCGTCTAGGAATTGGTGTTCCAAGATAAAACGTATAACTCGTTTTTATTACTGCTTAGAAAATCAAAAACAATACAAAACATAAATATTTAATTGCACTTAATTATTATACAATATGTCCGTATATTCAAAATATATTTACTGGTATAGCTATTTTTTGTTTTGTTTTATGCTCTTTCACTGAATGAGAGTTTTCAGACACTCCCTCCCTTGAACTGTCCCGTCATACATCGCGTGGCCAACGGCTCTCTACCACCGACTGCTCGCTCATTGAATTACAGCGCTCATCTTTAATCGGCTCGGTTTGGGGAACAGAAAAAATAAACGCCAACGCAGATTCTAAACACCATCTCCGGACAGCGGTGTATTTTTAATCGCGGCAGTGGAGCACGCTGTCCGGGGGCTCGCTGGCTTGGATCAGGTCGGGAAAGTGAGGGGAAGAAGTACGGAGCTGGTCCCGAGCGATGATGGAGCTAGAGTCGGCCAGTAACCGAGGCGACCCGGGAGCTGCGGGGGATTCGCTGCAGCCGCAGACCCCGAGCAGGCACGAAAAGAGCCTGGGACTGCTCACGACCAAGTTTGTGACCTTACTACAGGAGGCGAAGGACGGGGTTCTGGATCTGAAAGCTGTGAGCGCTCAGCCCAGAGTCTTTGTTGTTGGCTAGCACATGTCATACTGAGTTACATGCACTTTCGCTAGCAGGTTAGCTTAGCTGTGTCAAGCTAATTTGAATTGATAAAAACCGGTTAGCCATTAGCTTTATTTATTTAATACATCTGTGTTACAATCTAACATCAAGTTTATTGCGATATTATGATATAGTTTTTATATTTATAAATAGAAGACCGACAGTAGACTTGAAAAGGAACTTTGAAAACAACACCGGGCAACTTTTTTCAGACTCTGCCCCCTGCAGATTCAAAAGTTTCAAAAAGTGGGTCAGCTTTTGTCGTTGGTTAACGATACGGCATCTTCACACTTGAGTTATTTTTTTTCTCTGATTGATTAAGCTTTTGTCTCTGAACGACGTGCCTTTATCAATTTAGTTAACGCTAATGCTATTTATTGTACATAAAAATATACTGGCTAAGCTACATCTTGTGTTTGCTATGGTTGTTCAGCAGCACGCAGTTTGTGCCTGCCTTTATTGGCTTGTAGACGTTATATTAGCTATACTGTATTAAAATTACTGAGAACTAATTACTATCATCAGTTAGTGTTATTATTAATACTTATACTGTCAAATAATTGAACTCAAATATTTCAAACTTTTTAAATGCAGTTAAGGATGTTAAAATTATTGCGTTATTTAAAATACAGCACCATTGGCCAACTAAGCATATTTGCTTAACAATAATTTTCGTTTCTCTTTATCAGCTCAGAGACTTATTGGCTACTGACGCTGATGGTTAATGTGTTATTACAGATAACACAATAAAAAATAAAATAAACAGACAGTCAAACATTTTTAATTCTCATTTCCATATCCAGCTTCTTGTTAAAAGCTTGGACTTATCAGCGCCCGGCATGCTGGTATTATCTTTTAAGACAAAACATTTTGACAGGGAAGGACGTCAGTGACACCCAGATGGTTTGAAAAAATATAGTTTATCAAGTATGCTGATATGCACAATTACACAAAAAAGATGAGTTTATTTTGGCTCACTGCATGTTTATTGTATTTGTCTTATTCTGCAGGCGGCAGACTCCTTGGCAGTGCGACAGAAACGGCGTATATACGACATCACTAATGTCCTGGAAGGAATTGGTCTCATCGAGAAGAAGTCTAAGAACAGTATCCAGTGGAAGTAAGTTGACTTTTTTAATTTAAAGACTGTGTTAAATTATATTAAACTGTATTACTAATCAGAAGGCAAATTATTGTTTGGACCTGTAATATGATTATTGCACACACATACATTGTGATAATAATGGTACATCCTGCAGGTCTAGTCCTTGATAGTAACTAGCGGTTAACATGTCAGACTCATATTTCAGCCTGAGACAAATTATTCAACTCAAGTGTTGTTTGAATGGTGACGATCGAGTCTGAAGTTAAATAAAACACATCTGCAGCTCAGTTTGTGGACAAGTTTGTTATTTTGCAATGGGAATAACCACAAAGCATGTGGTCACAGTGTGGATACGAGTCATCGCCAGACTATGCTCTGTAAGATGTAAACAGCAGCACAAATTAAATATCTTATCTATGACTCAGTTATATTTACACAAAAAGTTTTGAGTATTACTGCACATAAAAACACACCTTTTAAATGTTACAGCACATCTTAAAGGAATTTGCAGCTTTTTAAAGCTCCGTTAAATACAGTTGTGTCTGTTTTTTACATTTTTATAGCATTTTTGTAAGACTATGCTGATGTGTTTCAGGGGTGTAGGTCCAGGCTGCAACACCAGGGAGATCGCTGATAAGCTGATCGACCTGAAGGCTGAGCTCGATGACTTGGCCGTCCGGGAACACGAGCTGGACCAGCAGAGAGTCTGGGTCCAGCAAAGCATCAAGAATGTCACAGACGACTCCAACAACAGCCCATATCCTTCACTGCCTGGAGCGCGTGTTTATCTCTGCGAAGATCGTTTCCCATGATTTGTGCTGCTTTAAAATTTATTAGTTTATTGTTTGGAAATGTATTCTAAAGTGTTAAATGTTCATGCTTTACAAGATCCAGTCTTAAACAGAGAAAGTTTACTGTTGAAATGTTTCTTGAAACAGAGATTAGATGAACCCTTAACACAGTCGTACAATGGCATATGTAAAACATGAAGACCTCTGTGGAGCTT
Organism: Cynodonichthys magdalenae; assembly: GCA_031762555.1. NCBI lineage: Eukaryota > Metazoa > Chordata > Actinopteri > Cyprinodontiformes > Rivulidae > Cynodonichthys > Cynodonichthys magdalenae. Next base: position 8,526,837 of record JARVJO010000002.1, on the reverse strand, counting down.
TTAAAGGTATTTATTTCTCATGCTGCTTAGTTTTATTAACGTTAAAGTCTTGGTGCTTCTCAAAACAGCTTTTCTCATTCGTCACCTCTTTGTCTTCTGCAGGTGACACACTCTTAGCAATCCGTGCTCCAATAGGAACACAGCTAGAGGTGCCCGTACCAGAAGCTGTAAGTTTTCACATTTAGTGCCGTTTGGTCCTGTTGTACTTGTACTGTAATTTTTTAATCTCACAGTTAACATGTGTTTTTCTGTGTAGGCTCTCAACGGACAAAGGAAATACCAGATCCGCCTCAAGAGTACTTCTGGTCCCATCGAGGTTTTATTGGTCAACAAGGACCCTTCCAGTGCCTCCCCCGTTGTTTTGCCCGTCCCGCCTCCAGACGACGTCCTTCAAAGGCTACCAGCACCTACCTGTCAGCTGCCCACGTCTGCCTCACAGGTCAGAATTTATATAAGTTTGTTTTGTGTTTGATTGAAGATTAGGGTTAAAGAAGCTCTGCACTTTTTGTGACCCTCTCTCCAGTACTGATTGTAGATGATATTAGGTAAAAACGTATTTCAGGTCCTTTAACTTAGAAAATGAGCCGCCTTTTTAATAAAATATTTTAGGCAGTTTCAAATTAAATTTCATAAATGTTGATAATTGTTTTTTTATTTTCCCACACTATATTTTAAGTGTTTGATAGTTGATCATCTTTAAAGAAAATCCCAAATAATCCAGATTATCCCCCCAGAGATACAGTGCTAACCTAACAGCCAGACTAGTTAATGCTGATTTATTAGACTGTAATTCAAAGTACTTTGTCTTCTTTAAAACCTATATAGTATTAGATTTAGACAGGCTCAATGTGCAGAGCATGTTTTTAAACATGTTTGCTTCACTTTATATGGTAATGAAATATTGGTGACAGAATGAAAAGTACTTTTTTGTTATTCTGGTACATGTATATTACCTCATCAGAATAATAATAACACATTAGCTTTGTCAAAGCCAAATTTAAACAAAGCTAAATAATTAATTATTTTTAAACTGTTCCAAATTTTATACATATTTTTGTTCATTCAGGTCCCCAAAGCTCCAGCCACTGCCACAAAACCAACTCCTGCCACCACACCAGCTTCTGCAGCCAACCAGACAACAACAGGTAGGAAGTGTCACATTCCTTATGATGCAACTTTACACCAAAAAAAAAAGAGATCTTAATATGTTGAAATGTTTATTTTTCTGCTTGTGTCGCTGTGGTTTTACCTCAGAGGTGACGAGCACCACTCCACTCAGCCCTACAACAGAAACACCAGCTGCTGCTCCTCAACAACTCCAGTCGTCTGCCTCGTTGGACGGATCTGCTTCTTCTGCCTCTGCAGCGTTTCAACCAATAAAGTCAGATCCTTCTGAACGTGAGTGTTGCACTTTCCTAAAGCACTCAGCTCAATTCTTTTATAGCCACGTCAGCAAATTAAACGTTTTGCTATATGTAAAAGAAAAAGATAAATAAAAACATGTTTTTGTTGCAGCCTTAACTTAAATGTTTCGATCTGTTTTCTTTAGTTTTGGACTTTCCCAAAGAGCTTTCTGAAATGTTTGATCCAACAAAAGGTAAACTTGTTTTTAGTCTTCCACAAACTACATAATCATTGTCCAGTGTTGAAGCATACTGCTCTTATATTAGAAGCTGTTACTTATTTATTTATTTTTTAATAAAAAAGCTTTTTTTTTCTTACAGAAATCATGAGTGGAGATCTTTTAGAAGACTTGATGTCATCAGAAGGTAACTTTGTTTAAGGTTGATATGGCAACTCATGCTTATTTATCACCCACCGTCAAAGGCAGAAGGCGATTATGTTTTTGCCCATGTCTGTTAGGTTTAGGTGATATTTATTAATTAATTAATTGTTGCATTTAGCCGATAACGATTAATACATGACAATTGCACTTGCATGAGAGCATCATGGATTCTCAGCTGAGTAGATTTGTTTCTAACACTCGCTGAAGGAGAGTTTGCTATAGCCAATGTTGTAGCCTCGGTCTGCATCTTTTGCCTTTCGTGGTACCCTTTATGCCGGCGTTCCAGATGATTAAACAAGTTTACGGTGTTAGCATTAGCTCTAATGACTTCTATAAGCCGCTAATTACAAAGTGTCCAATTTTAATCGGTGACAGTTTTTCTGGCAATTAATTGAACCCGGTACAATTTTGCCCAACCTTGATATCAGTCCGTGTTAGGCTTGAGAAATATCCTATCTTGATTGTATGTTTCCCACTAGAGTGATTTAAATCAGTCATGTGACCAGGACATGCTGGGGTCCAGGGACTCCAAGGGATTAACCGTTGTTGGCTAAACGCTACAATTAATCCTGATTTTTGCAAATATCGCCGCGTGTTGAGTTGTTTGTATCTGTTGGCAAAATATCTAATAAACCAATGAACGGATTTTACTAAAACCTAAAGAAAGTAATCACTGGGTTAATATCTGAGCGTTCACACTGAGGTGACCAAAAGACCTCTAAACACAGGCTTCCAGTTTTGTATGAAGGAGGCTTCAGTTTTAAAGATTTTGAGTTAAATTTTGGTGTGTTAGTAGTAAACTCTGAGCGCTAACACATCTCACGAGATTTCACAATACTGCACGAGGCTTTACACAATTCACCAGGTTTGACTAAGACGACATTAACTCCATCTCTTCTTAGAATAAGATGATTTTAGGGCTCAAAGCTTCTCCCATCCTGTGTTATTTATCTTTTCTCTCTTTTCGTTTGGCCCTCAGTGTTCTCGCCTCTTCTTCGTCTGTCCCCGCCACCCAGTGACCACGACTACATTTACAACCTGGACGAGACCGAAGGCCTCTGCGACCTGTTTGATGTGCCCATTCTCAACCTTTGACCCCCACAATGTTTGTTCCAGCACAGCTTCCCAAACATCTTTATCCATCCCTCATTTTTTCTTAACTCCGTTTTTTCCCCGACAGCGAAAAGAGAAGCAGGAAAATCAGCGTCTCACGGACACGTCTGCGCTGGGAGCTAACGCCAAAATAGTCTCAATGTTCTAAAAAAACAGGCGGGGACGAAATATTTTATTCAGCTTTTCTAAGGGGGGAAAAAAGTCAGAATTATATTTTTGGAATCTTGTGTACAAATAATTATGCTTGTATATCAGCTTTCCCGTGGTTTTGAATGTGTGTACTCGATGTGTGTGTGCCTGTGAGTTTGCTTTTGTACTGATTTATCTCTGAACTCAAGTCAGACATCTCCAGGAAACAAAAAAATGTATATAAAAAAAGAGTTGAACCCCTTTTTTAATCAGGTTAGAAGTCAGGTGGCTTCATGGAGTTCACATACAGCTGGGTAAATATGCACGGTCCTCATGTATATAGAGAATATATTTTTTTGTATTACCAGCACACCAAGACGATTGCTTAAATATTAACTCAATTTTTAACACAAAGTGATATTTTGCAAATTAACACCAGGCTCAAGTTCCCCTTTTTTTTCCTTTTTTTTGTCATGACTTTAAAATTGTGTCAACTCTGTGATTTAGAAACCAAACGTTTCCGTATCGAGGTGTCGTTTCCCCACTGTAAGAAAAAATCTCAACTATTTAAACCACAAACCAAAAATCTACAAGGCTTGTGAGGAAATTATAGGATGATTTCACATGAAAGCTTTTAGAAAATATAACATTTTATCCTGTTTTTTATAGGTTTCAACAGTTAAGTCTGTGTCTAAAACATTTAAAAAAGTGATTTTAATCTAGTTTTAAGATATTCCTGCTGATAAACAAGTCACTAAAGGGAAAATTAATAATTTATTGTCATTTTTTCACCACTTTTTTACCTTGATATCTTTTTGTATCTTGTGGATTTGCTCACACTGATATAAGTTAAGTTTGTCAGAGGAATCGCTTTCAACCCCAGCGTAAATGTATTTGATTGCAAATGTTTTTGAGCTATAATGTATGTGTACCATCTAAGCATAGTTTGTATTTATAATAAACTGTAACGTCATTCAGCGACTATCCAGTATGTCATCAAATATGCTAATTTTTTTGTTTGTGGCACTGATTCCTGCTTTTTTTATTGACGTTTTCTTTTTGGTATGTGAAAACCTTTCACTACATTTTCAGTTCTCGTGTTCTTTGCAGGAGAGTAGCGGTTCAGGACTTGTTACATCTGTCACCTTTCTACGGTGTTTTCTTGTGGAGCATCACTTTGTGTAATATCCCAGTTTGCCCTGGATGATGTATATGTATGTAAAGTATGTACTGCTTGTATAGAATAGTGTTTATTTTTATACTGCCTAGATATTGGTATCACAGGATTGTTGTTATTAACCTGGGGGCTATGCTTAAAGGATTTTATCAACACGACCCTCTGCTTTGCTGCACTTTACCATCACTGTGGACAGACCTGTTGCTGTTCATTCTCGATCAGTAGCCAAGGAGCTCAGTTTTTACTGGGTCCAAAACCCAGTCCTGCCTGCGTCCACTGATCCGTAAGACTCCAACATGCAGACTGTTTTTAACAGGCTCAGAATTACCCAGCTGTAGTTGCATCCAATGACATAAAAATAAACCTTTTGATATGATCTGTGTGCTGTTTGGCTTTCCTGGTTCCTGAAGAAAGCATTAGGTGACACCCTTTTTAGAACATGCTGCTTCTGTAATTAATTCAAGAATTTGAGTTTCTTATCCCGCACTTCAAGATTTCAATTGCAGTGTAGCTTTCTGTTTATCATATAAATGGTAAACAAATAGTTTTGTAACTTCTAAAAGGATGGGGCAACATGCATCCTAATACCTTAATAACATGGTCTTTGAAGTCTCTTAAGACCGGTGCAAAAACTGTAACAAAAGCAAAATTACTCTAAACTACACATCCTGTGTGTGAAGTACTGTTTAAAATAGACAGCAGAGGGCAGCTTTAACCAAACATGTCCGACCCGGAACTTGGTCAAAATTAACAGTTTTTACAAACGTAGGTGAATTTTCCATTGTTTCAGAATAAGCTTTTAGCAGTTTGTCAAACTTTATTTCAAAGTAAAAGCGCTGCTCTGCTTATGATATGTTGGGGTCTCAAAACAAATACATTAAGAGCATATATTATGGGGTGTTTGACTCGTAAAGACTAATGCATTAAAGTGTTCTAAACTAAGTACTGTAAATCTGATGTTTAGTAGGATAATTATGTTAAGTTGGTCCAACCAACGAAACGCTCAAACCTTGACGGCTTTTATAGTGAAATGACACAACCGGAAACTGCAGCCTAAACTCGGAATTGACACACAGACCTGCTCAAACTAAACGGCTCAAAACCCGACCAGGAACCTTTTTCTGTAATCAGTCACACCTTAAAACACGTTTTAAGAAGTTTTCCCTTGGTTTTATCAACACTTCAGGTGGTTTAATAAGATAAGCTCTCCTAGCGGACCGACTCTATTGATGTTGAAGGAGACGAAAGGATCACTGTTTCAAATGTTTTCGCTCTGATTGCGGCGGTTCCTGCAGGACAGTAGCCTCGACTTGTCTTTTCACAGCAGGTAGGGAAAAAAAGCTCTGCAGCTGACCCATATTAGTTTCACAACCCTTTCATAGCTTGGTAATAGTCCTATTTTATTTAGGCGTCGTCTTGACGCCTAAGTTATTATTTCAACAAAAATCTTAGTGTTCAGTGTCAGACTAAACTTTGGTTTAAATAAACAGATTTGTGCAAGCATTCAGAACACAGGACAGTTTAACTTTTTGTTTGTTTTACTTGTTGGAATACTCTCATTTTCAGTCAAAAAAGTTAAAAATAGTTTTCAATAAATGCTGTGTTTCTTATAGAAAATATCTAAGATTGCTGAATGTATGTTACTCTGTCAAGTCAGGAATTTCAGGCAGCTCAGATCCTCCCCCTCCAACAAACCACACACACACACACACACACACACACACACACACAAGAGGGTGACGATCTGTCAATCCGGGGTGGGGGTCTGCAGCCTAATAAAAGGTCTCAGACTTCTTTTCAGCCTAATAAAGCAAACTGCTCATACAGACAGTGACAGCTGCTGAATGTGTCTTATTTGACAAAATTTCTAGGTTTTAAAAATCAGCAGCTCTTTGTGCAAAAGAGGAAATTTTTCGTTTAGAAGATCTGACAGAAAAAATTAAGCTGAATTTAATGTTCTATATTGTAACATCTGCTTGGTATCAGTCTGAGAGCAGTACCTGCAATGAGCTGTTTTAATTAAAAACTTTTTAATAATACTTACCCATTAACTTCTAAATTCTTGTTTTGTTTCCATTAGCAGCATCTTTGAAAGGCTCGCTTTGTAAATATCTGATTGTGAACTTGTTTCTGATGTTTGGACATTTTTAACTTAAAAATGCTAAATAAAACTGAAACAAGCATGACATCAACAAACCAAACTCATATATCTTCTGTTGAATTCATAAATAGATAATCATGCTTTTTAAATAAACTACATAAATATGTTTTACTTTATTTAAAAGCTAAAAGCAGCAAAATGTTGGCTAATAGTAGAAGAATACTAGGTAAAAATTTAAAAGTAAGGCTGCCAAATAGTAACAAAATGATAGCTAAAAGCTAAAAATAGTAACGGGCTAAAACAGTAAAAAATAGCTAAAATCCTAAAAATTGAAGAATGGTAGCTTAAAGCCAAAAATAGACAAAGCCTAATTAAAAATGTCAAAAGGCTAGCTATAAATTAAAAGTGGCAGCAACTGGCTAAAAGCATCCAAAGGCTAACTAAAATCTAAAAAATAGTACTGGATATAAATGACAAAATGCTAGCTAAAATGCTAAGAGTATCAGAATGGTAGCTTCAAGCTAAGAGTAACAGAATGGTAACTCAAAGCTAAAAGTGGCAAAGTCTGAAAGTATGAAAAGGCTATATAAAAGCTAAAAATAGTAGCAACTGGCTAAAAACAGTAAAAGTTTCACTAAAATGCTTTAAATTGCAGAATGGTAGTTTAAAGCATACATTGCTTGCTAACAGATAAATGTATCTAAAAGCTGAAGGTAGCAGATCAGTAGCTAAAATCATTGAATGGTTAACTAAAAGCTAAAAATGAATAGCAACTGACTAAAAAAAACATATTAGGCTAGCTAAAATGCCAAAAGTAGCAGAATAACAGCTTAAAGCCAAAAATATCAAAGCCTTACTAAAAGTATAAAAGGTTAGCTTGAAGCTAAAAGTAGTAGCAACTAGCTAAAACAGTAAGCTAACTAAGAGTAGCCAAACAATAGCAGCTTATGTAGCACAATGATTGCTAATAAATAAACATATCAAAAAGACCCCCCACATACTCAGGCATACTTCAATCTGTGGGGGTCCGCGTTAACTCGAGGCGGACATTAAGGGTAGCTGAACAGCAGCTAAAAATAAACTTACAGCATTGGAAGACAACACAGCAAATATGCTAAAGCAGCTTTTTTGTTATTTTTTTGAAAGTTTTTTTTAAATAAATTAAGAGATCTCAATGTGTTTCTATGAGGAAAAAAATGTAAATTAAATAAAATAAATTGAGAAATGTGAAAAAGTTATAAGAACCAAAGGTTTTAGCATCCATCTCATGTATGAATGTCTAAAATAGCACAATGTAGTTATGACTGCAAAAAAACTTACAGAAAAATGAAATTTTCGCATTAGTAGATGATGATGATGAGCCTAATTAACAGAGTTATTAATTACCTGTGTGGTGTTTTATTGCTCGACTTTAGTGAGCATTACATTCTGAAATCATCACTTCTGTTTGAATACAGACATGCAAAAGGTGTGGTTTGAGCTTCTCTCAGGGAACATAGCAAACAGGCACAGACAGGTACAGAGACCGACTGAAACACACATTTCAGTGGTTAACCTCTTTAGAGCAAAACCTCCATCGTCTCATCTGCTGAATATAAAAAGGAAATGAAAACCTTGTTTGTTCTGCTCAACTACTCCTCCATTAAAATGTATTAAAATAATAAAATATTAAATGTAGGGTAAGTTTAGGTTGAGTGAAATGTGTTTAATAGAAGCTTTTATTTTGCTAACAGCTTTACCTTGGTGATTGTTGTCAAGAAGTAGGCACTAGTTTTTGATCTGGGTTTTGTATATTTTAATTTTAGCCATTAGAATCATAAATATGAGATTAGTTTGTCATTTAAGTGAACTGCATTAAGAATTTTAGCAGCATTGAGAAAATGGGCTGACATTTTATCCATTTTCCTGGAGAACGCCATCACGGGCTAAAGACACGTGCGCGGACAGGTTCTGGTGAAACAGGACCGAGTTTGTTCAAGGTGCTTGAGGTCTCCTGGACCTCAGTGAATAACGTGATCAGTTTTACAGATACTGAGCTAAAATTTGAAATTGTAATAGCTTCACAAAACATACTTGTGTAAATTGTGTCAATTCAGTCGTTCCTCAGCATGAGATGATCTCAGTCTAAATCTGACATGTAGGTGGCTAGTTCTTTCATTTAAATATACATATTTAATTATTTGTAGTGTAGAGTTGTCACTAACTAAAACTGGCTACATCTTTTCCTGTTTCGTAGTACACAAAGGTCCTGTGGTTGCCCGATTGAAGAACAAAGAACAAAGAAAGAAACTTCATCACCAGCCTTGTTTGACATGTGGTGATGGTGTTTATGGTCAAATGTCCTCTAGTTGGTCCTATCTGTTTAAAAGATGTTTTCCATGAAACTTTGTGGTTTGGTTAGAGGCAGCTTAGTAAACCCATATTCAACGCAGTTATTTCACATTTGTAAAATAACCTTTCTGTGGATAAATTGACTCCTAGTTCTTTGAAATGTTTTTCTAGTGTTGATGGGCAGCAGCAGCTGCTTTTTACTGTCTTTCCTTGTTGGCATTTTGCTAACACTGCCAAAATGCCTCAGAGCACCGAACTAATACAACTTCTGCTTCTGCAGGCGCTCACATTTTCTGATAAACATCATAGGTTCATGGCGAAGGGTGTCTTCAGTCATCGTGTTGTTTTGTTTTTCCTTCTCAAGGCAGATTAATCTCCTGAATCCAATCTTTGTTCATTAAAACAAAGTAGAAAGGCAGAAAAATTTAAACTGTCAAACAGCAGGTCAGAGCCTCCCATTTAAAACTAGTTTGAAAAACATGGACCAAAGTAAACATCTCTTGTTTAAAGTAAAGACAGCAGATTGTGGCAGAAACTGTGTTTTCTGTAATTTAACTCCACTATCTGCATTTATATTTTTAAACAAAGCAACAATAAAAGTCTTTGTTGTGGATCCAAAGCAGTCATTTAACATGTAATAAATAGACACATGGATTTAGTGCAACATTCATCATTCTGCAGCTCAGACAGCTTAAAACCCCCACAGGCGGTCTGTTGTTGCTAAAGCTTTGCATGCCTTTACCTCTTAGTTTAGCTGACTCAAGCTTCTCCAGAATAAACCTGCATTCTTACAAAGCTCTTAAAGGTTTAATATATTTCCTTAAAATGTCAGAACATGGTGATGTTTACCACTGTGGAGTATCCTGTCTTGTTTTACCAACAGCCTGTAAACATCCAGGAACTAAAGAAATCAACTTGTCCTGTTGTCTCATGTAGGATTCTAGAGAATCAGACATTTGTTTTTTATGATGCACCAAATGTTTTCTATTAAAAAGGACCCAGGACTGCAGGGATCTTCTGCTCTAAAGCCATGCTGTTGTAATGGTTTAACATTGTCTTGCTGAATTATGCAAGGCCTTCCCTGAAAATATGTCATCCGGATGGGAGGATACATTGTTCTAAACCTGAATATCCTTTTCTGCATTGATAGTGCTTTTCAAGATGCGTGAGCTGCCCATACAAGAGACACTAATGCACCCCCATACCATCAGAGAGGCAGGTTTTTGAACTGTGCACTGATAACATGCTAGATGTATAGATGCAGCATCAGTGGTTTTTAAAATAAAATTTCAAATAATTTTACAGCATTTTATTGCATCTGTCCTAACTTTTTTAAGAGTTTATGCCATAAAATTTTAAATTATCCCCTTTTGTTACATACTACACTCACCGGCCACTTTATTAGGTACACCATGCTAGTAACGGGTTGGACCCCCTTTTGCCTTCAGAACTGCCTCA
>JARVJO010000002.1:8495933-8516642 GCA_031762555.1 Cynodonichthys magdalenae | reverse complement strand
TTGAAAGACATTTCATTATTGTCCATCTCTGTCTAATGAAAAACCTGTTGTTTCAGGCCATTCCCTTTTCTTTGCTTTCACTCCTTTTGTATGTCAGTCTTTCATTCTCACACTCCCCTTAATGCACAGTAACAAGTCTTGTGAAGGGGCTGTTAGAATCAAAACAACATCAGCAGCCCTTGTATCTGCAAATTACACAGACAGCACCATCCTCCTCTCAGGGGAATAGAAGGCAGCTGGTGTCTGTTTTCATCTTCAGCCAATACATCACTTTTGCCAGCTTCACTTTTGCCAGTTTCACCATGTCCCCTTCTAACATCTGGAAAGTGGGAAATATTGGATTTTGTAATCATGTAGTTGTGTGTTTTTGACAACAATATGTTCACATTTGGGTGGTAAAGTTGCAATTCCTTCTGTCTCATTGTAGAAATTACTTCAAATGTAGGAAATCAAATGAGAAAACGGTGGTTTCTTTATTGTTTTCAAATTAAAGGAAATGGGCTTCAGTAGATCAGTGTTAAATAAATCTCTTCATGCATAAACAGTCCTTTTTATTTATTTTTTCTTAAGTTTATGTTTTGCTTTTTTCTTGTTCTCTTCCTAAACTTTGTACCTTTTCTTTTCTTTCTCTGCAGGCAGAGGCTTTGGTTTAAGTCCAGCTGTGTGTTTGGCCATTCGGGTCAACACCTTCCTGAGCTGCAGCCAGTACCATAAGATGTACCGAACTGTCAAAGCCACGAGCGGCCGCCAAATCTTTCAGCCCTTGCACACCCTCAGAGCTGCAGAGAAAGAGCTTCTCCCTGGCTTTCACCAGTTTGAATGGCAGCCAGCTCTAAAAAATGTGTCCACATCTTGCAATGTTGGCATTATTAATGGGCTCTCTGGATGGACTTCCTCTGTAGATGACTCTCCTGCTGACACCATCACTCGACGCTTTCGCTATGATGTGGCACTGGTGGCAGCGTTAAAGGATCTGGAGGAGGACATTATGGAAGGGCTGAGAGAGACTGGGATGGAAGACAGCGCTTGCACCTTGGGTTTTAGTGTTATGATCAAGGAATGTTGTGATGGCATGGGCGACGTTAGTGAAAAACACGGAGGAGGACCAGCTGTTCCAGAAAAGGCTGTTCGCTTCTCTTTCACTGTTATGTCCGTTTCTATCCAGACTGAAGACAAGAATGAAGAAGTTACCATTTTCACAGAACCAAAGCCAAACTCAGAACTGTCCTGTAAGCCCCTTTGTCTTACATTTGTCGATGAGTCAGACCATGAGACACTTACAGGTGTCCTGGGGCCTATTGTTGCAGAGCGAAACGCAATGAAAGAAAGCAGGCTCATTCTGTCCCTGGGTGGCATGCCACGCTCCTTTCGCTTCCACTTCAGAGGCACGGGCTACGATGAAAAGATGGTGCGTGAAATGGAGGGGTTGGAGGCCTCGGGGTCCACATATGTCTGTACTCTCTGTGATTCTAGTCGCGCAGAGGCAGCTCAAAACATGGTGTTACACTCCATCACTCGCGGCCATGAGGAGAATCTAGACCGCTACGAAATCTGGAGAACCAACCCCTACTCTGAATCTGTAGATGAGCTGCGAGACAGAGTCAAAGGAGTCTCTGCCAAGCCCTTTATGGAGACTCAGCCCACCATGGATGCGTTGCACTGCGACATCGGCAATGCCACTGAGTTCTACAAAATTTTCCAGGATGAGATCGGGGAAGTGTACAAAAAGGTCAACCCCAGCCGGGAGGAACGACGCAGCTGGAGGGCAGCCTTAGATAAACAGCTGAGAAAGAACCTGAAGCTTAAACCAGTAATGAGGATGAATGGGAACTATGCCCGCAGGTTAATGACCATGGAGTCTGTAGAGGTGGTGTGTGAGCTGGTGCCCTCAGAGGAGAGGAGAGAAGCCCTGAGGGAGCTTATGAGACTCTACCTCCAGATGAAGCCTGTGTGGCGCGCCACATGCCCAGCTAAAGAGTGCCCCGACCAGCTGTGCCGCTACAGTTTTAACTCCCAGCGCTTCGCCGACCTTCTCTCCTCTACCTTAAAATATAGGTACAACGGAAAAATAACTAATTACCTGCACAAGACCCTGGCTCACGTGCCTGAAATCATAGAGAGAGATGGATCCATTGGAGCCTGGGCCAGCGAGGGGAACGAGTCAGCAAACAAATTGTTCAGGCGATTCAGGAAGATGAATGCACGTCAGTCAAAGGCCTATGAGCTGGAAGATGTGCTGAAACACCACTGGCTTTACACCTCCAAGTTCCTGCAGAAGTTTATGGAAGCTCATAAAGACTCTGCCAAGGCTTTCCAGGCAACTATCGACCCAGAAGAGATGCAGGATGATGAGGACATGTCTCTGGATGTCACTGACTTTTGATTTTTTTTCGGCTTTTAACATTTTATGGGTTTCAACTGAAAGTGAACTCACACCTCCATTTTCCTTTTTACACTTTTTTACATTCTGTACCTATTGATTGATGCTTTAATCCATGTTGAAATGCCATTGGTTTCAAGATGCTTTGGGTTCAAAATCTGATTTGAACATTAATTAAATATGTAATTTCAGTTCAAGTATTTTTTTCAAAACTGTTATCATTTATTGTTTGATTCAACAATCATCTTCTTGATTTATCACATTTTCAAATCAGAATTTTCTGAACTCTAGAAAAATATTTTGTTTATTATTGTTTGCTTTACTCATATCAAATTTACTTTACATTTGACCTGCCTTGCTTGAACTGCTAGTTCCTACACTTAGAACAGCAGAGAAATAGTCAAAGTAACATCCAAGTTTCTTTTTCTTTGCCCCTTTCCTTTGTTCTTTTTTTTCAATCTTTGCTGTCTGTGAAATATGGTGCATTTTATTGTATTGCAAAGATGACACATTTATGAATTTATACGGAGGGGATATTTATGGAAACAGATGAAAAAGCTGTAAGTCATGGAGGGAAATTGTGTTAAAAAGACCACATTTGTGGCCAGTGTTTTAATATATCATTTTAGTCGAAGGAAAATGCAATCACAGGGACCCAAATGTTCTTTGTTTTATGAGTGCCCTCTGAAAAAAGATGACTTTAGCGCTTTATCGCAGGGTCCCCAAGGGCCAGGATAGATGCCAGGTCACTTTAAAACCATTTTTTGTCTCTTTTAGGTTTTTTGCACGGTGAAAGATAGATGATATTTATTTGAAATCTTCACACAAAGTAAAGCATACAGTGACCTTTTTGTTGATATCTTAAGAATAAAGTACGGTCCATTAGAAAGCTTAATACCCCATGGACTCCCTTGCATGGAGGGATTTTTTTCCCACTCCTGTTTATGACCTGGTTCTTTCTCCTCTGCTGGTATTTCTTCACTGCCAGTCTTGACAGAGGAGAGGGATGCGGGGGAAACCAGAAAGACCTGATGTAAACTGATTTTTCTGCAACTTTATTTGTTTGATTGATTGATCACATTGTCTTTTCTGCCCTCAGCATTTTGATTTGTGACAGGCAATTTTGTTTTCTTACTTGATTGAACGTTTGGTTTTATTTTACTGTCATGAAGTTTAACCACGAGGCAGCAATGAAACATTCACATTTCATTGGACAGTTGTCAGAGTTGCACAATAACATCATTTTTTAGAGTGCATCACATTGCAACTTGTCGCATATTTTATTTTTTGCCATAATGAATTACATTTCAAAAGTAATGGATGATGGATGAGTCACAGAATCTCACTTGTTCACATTTCACAGTGTTTTTTCCTATTTTGTGCTTTCATATATACACTAAAAATCTGCTGAAACATTCACTTAGATTGCTCTGGTCATGTATTTCATATAAAAGCAAAATATTACACTAAAACAGCCAACAATATCATATTATTAATTTTTATATTTATTGTAGCTACTACTGCAGCAAAAGGGACATCCTGTTGAAAGTTTATTTTTGTGGATGATGGATTTTGTACTTTTTGTTTGGTTTTAAACAATAAATAAAAAAGTCTGATGTTATCTTTTTGTTTTTTTTGTTTTTAACATTTTTCAACCAGCTCAATGTTTTAATCTCAAACAAATGACTGTGTATAATAAGCAGGACAGCAACTATCTTTGCCACCGATTACCTTTAACAGCAGAAATAAAAAATAAGTCTTTCTAAATTTTTTTTCTTTATTCTTTAGGTTATGTATGTTCCAAACACTACATAAAACATTATTTGGAAAAGGTACCTTATATTACTATTTCTATATAAAATTTTTTGAATAAATAATAACAGAAATTTGCTCAGATTGACCAGATTTGAATTTTGGCCCCCTTGTGTCACTGAGTTTGACACTCCTGAGCTAGAACAATCATGTAATGTTAAATTGAGGAGTTAAATGATTAATAAATAGTGTTTGCATGAACCTCTAAAAAATTTTGTAATATTGTTTTTTACTTTTAAGTAGCAAGTCACTTTGAACTTAACCCCACCAACGAATAGCTTGACAATCCATCAACAAGCATTTATTTTTTTAAACTGAAGCTGTTAAAAAGCTATCTACAACAGGTAAGATAATAATTGTTAATAGGAGCTGAAGTGTTTTTTTATGTTGTTTTTAGCATTTAATTTGGTCAAAACTGTTTGCATTTTCGGGCGGCACGGTGGCTCAGTTGGTAGAGCTGTTGCCTCTCAGCAAGAAGGTCACCAGATCAATCCCACCCTGGGGACCTTTCTGGGTAGAGTTTGCATGTCCTCTCCGTGCATGCGTGGGTTCTCTCCGGGTACTCCGGCTTCCTCCCACACACCAAAAACATGACTGTTAGGTTAATTGATAACTCTAAATTGTCCCTAGGTGTGAGTGAATGTTTGTCTGTCTTGTTTGTCTCTATGTGTGGCCCTGTGATGGACTTGCAACTTGTCCAGGGTGCACTCTGCCCTTTGCACTGTGATGGCTGGATATGGGCACCAGTGACCCCTGTGACCCTAAAAAGGAAGAAATGGGTATAGATGATGGATGTTTGCATTTTCCTAAAAAGATCAGTTTTTGACTCGATAAATTTGTTCATTTCATATGAAGTAACTTTTCCATGTCAGTCTTGCAATGCACTGCTGAGTTGGGCACATAAATCCCAAGCTTTATCCATTTTTATCTATTATGTATTTGTAACAGACACTAACTCCCAAATTGTTGTGACATCTATGCCAGCAAAGCAAATTTGAATTGAATTCCTGCCACGCTTGTGAAGTTCCCGCAGTTGCCATGCAACCGGCAGCTTGCTACAAGCTGTCATTCCTAAACTGACAGACTCTTGTTAGGAAGACGATGTCGAAGGTTGACACAGGAGGGGAGAAGTGTAATAAAAGCAGGCTGAAGTGATGGTTTTGATTTAATGTCATACTTGTGCAGGGCAGAATACTCGGAATATCTCAGTCAGAAATGTGTTGAGTTTGCTGCTTTCTGTAACAAAACATTACTTAATATCTGTATCCATCATAATTTCTCCAGAATATGGTGGTTTATTTTTGTGGCTGTCGTTTACCATAAGATATTTTTTTCCAGTTTTTGAAAACACTTCTATTTCTAATAAGCAGTTTATTTTTCTTTATACGGGATAATTCTTTACAAAATGACAAGTGGATTGTTGTGCTGCTGTAACAGACGGCCTCATAAAACCATACAAACGCAACACAAACTGGAAACATTAACAAACTAATCCTAAGATAAAAATGTGTTATGTTTTTTTGTGCAACAGCAAATTTAAAATACACAAGAAATAAAAAGGATCAACTTTTCTTGTTTTATTTTATACATTTTTATACATTATTTTCAAAACATTTTAATTCAATGAAAAAATAGAATAAAAACAATAAACAACTTTCCCTGTGATAAAACATTTTCATGAATGAAATAGCAATTGCAATCCAAGACAAAAACTTCCAACAAATTTTTTTTTATGGTCTGTACCTCAAATTCAAAAATCAAATACCTCAAACAGAAAAGCTAACCATGAGAGTAAGTGTTAAAAAAAGAACATCAGAGTTATTCAAAAAGCCTTTTGAAAAAGCTTTTTTTGGCTGGAGACATCTTGATTGTCAGAGGTGTTTTTCTATTCTTCACTTTCATGGGGGTGCGCTTCAGGGGGATAATCTGTCGAGGGGGGGTCATCTCCTGGTAGGGCAGGCCTCCGTGGTCCAGACAGAAGTACCTCTTGCTGCCCTGAGATAGTTTGACGAGCAGGGTCTCAGACAGCTCCATGCACTGAGCATGGACCCAGTGTCCCCCCTCCCCTCTGGAGCAGAAAATCATGGCTGGCCGATGGAGCTCAGTAGAGTAGTAGGGCTCCCACGTGTTGGGGTCCACCTGACAGCCTAAGCGGCATTTGATCCAGTAGCCTGTTTGCGACTCATCCTCCTCATCCTCTTCATTGTAAGTGTCGCCCTCGTCGTCGCTGCTGTCTTCCAGCTCATGTGGCTCACGTCCAAAGTAGAGCTCCTCTGAGTCCTCGAGAGGGGTTGAGTTTTCATAATCTGTTGACATCTGGCTGCAGGCCTGGATTCCTTCTTCCTCGTGGCTTTCTTTTTCTGTTTGAAAGCTCACATGATAGAAGTAATGCATATCAGCTTGGGATGGCCTTCCCTCAGTGGGAACAGCCAGGAGGATACAGCCCTCTCCAACACTGCCACCAAACCATGTGCGGCTGTGGGTGATGTCTGGAGTCCACTTAGGGGCTTCTAGGGGCTCAAAGTGGATTCCTTTCTCATCTAGAGTCACACTGCAGCACTCTGTCCTCTTCTGCGAGTCAGACTGATATCCGCCTAAAATGATGTATCTGTGGGTGGGACCTGTACGTGTGATGATGGCACTAGAGATTGATAAGCCTGTGTCTAGAGTCTCACAGGAAAGCAAGGGGCTGCCCTGCAAGAGTTCAACTCGTAGGCGAAACAGGCGAGGTGGACGTGAGTCTGAGGTAATTGAGTGTCCACCAATAAAATAAACGCAGTCCTCTCGGGCAAGGGCCAAATGAAAAGACTGTCCATCACTGAGCTCAGGTAAAGTGTGAGCAGAGGAGCAGCCAAACTCCAGGTCAAACAGGAAAACCTGAGGAGGGCAGTCAATTACACTGTTCCACATTTCTGTGGTGCGCTCCCCTGTAGGCATGTAGGACCTTCCCCCGAACAACACACAGGCTGTCTTCCCCCGACTTTGAACCATGCTCAACGTGTGGCCATATCGAGCCCTCGGCACGGTTCCCACCAGTTCTTTCTCCTTGCATTTAAGCATCAGTTTGCGATTGCAGCCACGGCTGTCCACGGTCAGCAGGTACAAGCTTGATGAGATCTCATTATTTGGGGTGCGGCCACCGTGGATGAGGTAACTCTCCGGAAGCCCGTCGTGTGGGTCGAGACGACACACAGCAGGACAGCGCAGTGGAGGCAGGTAGCACGAGTCGTTGGAGAAGGAGATGGCCCTCAGTTTCATCTCACCATTTTTGAACCGTACCCCAAAAACCCCCGTTGGACACGAACGCTTTGGCCACCCTTTTTGTCCAAACAGGAGATTTTCTCCATCCAGCTGTAGCAGAGAGCAGCCAGGCTGCAGGAGGCCTGCACAGTTCACTGGAGTTAATGGTTGCAGGGTCATGTTCCAGCAGGTGTCTGGGTCAAAAACAGCAATCAAACACACAAACATCATGTCTCAGTCAGCTGTTGTTTGTTTTCATTGAGGGGGTTTAAATTTTGATATTTCCTGTTTGTCACATTTGATTAAGCACAAGGAATGTAACTCCAACATCCATTCTAAAAAAGCAGCTTAGTCATACTTCCTGTTTGTCGCAATTATTTTTTTTATAGTGATTGACAAAGATGATGGTACTCATGTAAAATAATAATAGCAGAAAAGTAAAAAAAAAACTACTACTACACTACAACGTATATCATGGACCTGCCCACAAATAAAACATTAACCCACTTTTACTCTTATGCTTTGGTATGTTTTTTGCCATTTGCATTTATTTTGCAAAGCAGTGCTGGTTTTATTGTTTATCATACAGAACTGGAGTTTCATTTGTATTTTTATGCACAAACACTGATAAAACTTAATTTTGTTTAGTTAGCATTTCTTGCTAAAACATGAAGAAAGAAGCATTTTCAAAAAGTTGCTCAATGACAGTCAATCAAATAAACAAAATTTGAAGCTGTAACAGCAGAATGCCCACATTTAGCCAGACTTTGGAGCAACTAAAATAACAAGAAAAAGCAAAAACGGATCCTTCTCATCTTCAAGAAATGCTTACATTTTTATTTTCCTTACCTTGCAAGCAGAGACAGAATAGAGTGCCTGGGCTCAGCTTAGTGCAAATCTTGTGCGCGCTAAGAGGAAGATTAAGAGCTCTTAATGCAGCTGATCTATGACGAGCGTAGAAAGTGGTAGATTGTGAAGCTTCGTTGGCTCACAAACACTTCCAGATCTTGAGGTCAACAGTCTGTGACTGCTGCTCACTGGCAGGTGTGCAGCGCAAAGGCTTAGAGTTCGTCAGTTCCATGATAAAAATTGGATTCCAGCTGTGCTACATTGAGAGATTTACCTGCACAGTGTTAAAATAGTTACAAATACTTACACCTCTGTAAAATTGCTATATTTTGCAGTAATGCAGCTGTTAAAACAAACAAATAAAGAAATGGTTGCTGTTCATTTTCAAACACAATTAGCTAACCGCATTACAAAAACGGGGCTTCAAAGATAAAAGGACTTAAATCTAATACTAGTTTTGTTGTGGCACAAGTGCATGTTCACTTTACCACTATTTCAAAGCAGATGATTCGCTTCTTGAACATGATTAAAATAACAATTTACTCAACCAGGTTAGGGCAGCGAACTGTTTCTAAAGCTGAGCAAAAGATCTGATTAAACTCTTCCCTTTTGTTGTGTTTTGTTAAAAATGCTATTGTTTGAAATAAAAGTGGAAAATATTTGAAGCAGCAAAATGCAGACTTTTTCTGAAGCACTATGTGAAAACCAACCTATTATTTCACAGTATTTATTACTACAGGACCTCAATTTGAAAATGTCTTATTGTATCAGAAGAGTCTCCTATCCTCTAATGATTTTTCTAAATGTTTCTCTCTTCTCTACTAAATGTTCTGAACATTTTGTCACTCACATCCACTGCTAAACAACGTGTCAGTAGTATGAAAGATCAATACGCCTAATCATAACTCATTATCTTACAATAACACTGCCTCCTGAGGCAGGGATGAAGGAAAATGGAAAGAAGCCGGATCAGTAGAAAAATGTTTTTTGCATGCGCCTCAGTTTCAAAGATGTGACCCGCCGTAAAAGCAGAATCCCTCTGAGTGACAAACACATGCCTAAACACTCAGAGAAAAGCCATGCTGGAAGCAGCTGTCTACCCGCTCATTAGCATATTGTTTTTGTGCACAGAGAGAAAAAACTTGAAGAGTGTGCAAAACAAAGGCAGAAACCTCAAGTGCCTGGAAGACCGTTACAGCTTAAAAAACACAAAACAGCAATGCACCTGTGTGTCTAAACTGATGCTTACAGGGCTGAGTGAAAGAAGAAAGAAGCCGCTCCTTTTACCAGAGAAGAAATAATGCAACAAATGTCAGCGGGATATGCAAAACACTGCTTTTTTTTCTTTTTATTTTGGAGAACAGTTCCCCTTGAATTCAAATTCAGCCTCAGAAAAGTAAACCTTTTTAGTCACCTGAAGGCATTCACACAATTGAAAAGTCTGCCTGCTTTGCAGCTACAGCTGGGCTGGTGCAGAGAGCGCGTAGGAGGCGCAGCGGTGTGTGGCAGACTCCGGGCCATGCAAGGATTTGTACATAATTGATAGAACAAAGTAATTAGAATCTACGGCAGCACCTGTTTCTGTTCATTGTAATGTATCACTACCTGACTGCTGCTACCCTGAGGTGTGGTTTTTGATGGATGACGTGGCACCAGCTCATATGTTCAGACAATCACGGTGCCATGGTGTTTATCACTATTTAATGTTGTGATAATTGCTCCTCTTGTGGTGATTGCTACTGAGTGGCAGAGTTGCTACCACCTCCCACTGGTTAATACGGTAAAGTGCAGTTTGGTGGGCACTTTCTTGAGAAAAATAAGCTGTAATACAGATTATTAGGATACTGTAAATATACAATATCATATATATATATCATAGGATTTGTAAATTTCAGATTTTTCAAAACATTACACTTTATTCTCAAATATTTCTGCATGTACATATTCTATAAACATTTTAATTCCTTTACATCATTACATCAGTCTAATTCAACATGTTTGCTTTGTTTAGCTCGACCTTTAGCACTTTTAGCTTTTAGCTAGCCTTTTGCTAATTTTAGCTTTTACCTCATCTTTTGATGCTTTTACATTTTAGTTTTAACAAGAATTTAGCTATTTTTAGCTAGTATTTTGTTACTTCTTAATAGTGTTTTGATGATTTTTAGTTTTTCATTAGCACTTTAGATTTCAGTTATTTTGCTACTAAAAGTTACCATGTTGGCTACTTTTAGCCTTTAGTTATTGTTTTTGTTGTTTCACTAAATTTAAGCTATAGATTGAAATTAGAAGAGCCTGCAACATTTTGAATTTTGTCTTGCAAAAACATCACAGTGATGAAAACAGAAGGATTAGGCAAAAAGGTAATTACTGTTGAAGATGGGGTTAAAAAATACAATAGGTGTTATCCAGTACATTGACAAGGACAATCATACTATAGGTAGAATTACAAAACTAATACACTGACAAATCATTTTGAGGTGAAGTGTCTGAAACAAACCTAATTGACTTGCATTATATTTACCATTTATCATTATAGGTCAGGATGAACTCCAACTTTGGTTTGGAATTAAAGAGGCTGAAGGCTTGTCTGACTCAAACACATCAAAGGAAGCTGCTGCAGAAATGATCGCTATGAGGTTTCATGTTTTTGCTTTCGTCAGAAGACTTCACATGATAGTTTTTATTTTTATTTATTTATTTGTTTCAAGGTTGAATCTTGCTCTGCTGCTGCAGAAAAAGACTTATCAGACAAAAGCCAATGTTTTAAAGTCAGAGAGCATTTCTTTCAGGGAAGAGAGTAGGGTTGGTGGGACTTTAAATTCTGTAAGCACTTGCTTCACTGCGAGGAAATCCCTCAGTGCGTGATATCTCCACATCAACAGAGCCATCGTGATCACAGATGTGCAGTGTGCAGCTTTTCAAAGCACTGCTAGCACCTGGATGAGAACAAGCCTTGATTATGGGGTTGATGTTGCCCAAATGCACCAAAGGGAATTTCGTTTTGATAGATTTCATCACCCCCATGATGTTGTCTGTCCAGAAAAATAGAAAATGGTTCATGTATCTGTCTGTGTAAGAGTGATTCCACAGAACTTGCTGACATAACCTGAAAAGATATCAGTGTAATAAAAAATGAGCTTATTCATCCACACATTCAGATTTCATCACACCACACTTTTGGTGTGATTTTTGTACTCCAATGAAACATCGTTTTGATGTTCTAATCTATCAAAATGTGAGGTGACTTTTGGATTTTTCCATCACAAATTTATATTTTAAAAATCCTGCTGATGACAGAAAACATTTTGTGCACACACCACCTACGCCATAGAATCCCTTTATGATAAACGTTTTCTATCTCCTAATCTTGCTGTTTTTGACCCTGATTTTGTTGTTTTTGAACTCCTTGCTCCAAACATGCCTTATTCCCATGTAGGTGAGCAGCACGGTTGAGTTGCCTTAGCAAACGGTAGGATGCCCGGAGCGGCATACTGTCTTGGCAACAGACCAGATGCTGTTGAAAACTTAACTGACTTTCCATGGTCCCTCTGAGCTCTTCCAGGTCTGCTTCATTTAGCTGTTCATGGGATGTGACTGTTACAGGCTCAACAGGCAAACTAAAGCCATGTCTTAAATTGGCAGGCTTAGATCTATCCTTGCCCTGTTTTTCTTTCATGTTCCCAGAAAGTTGTGCTGTCAGTAGACAAACAACTGCAGCCTTGCAAGCCAGCTCATTCCCACAGACAGAGCCATGAAAAGGATGGAGGAAGAACATAGTGATCAGAGTGACGAGGAAGTGAAATGTGAGCACAAAGGGATGGCTCTGTGGTTGCATCTTGCACGTGGATCAGGCTAGGGGTGTGCATGCTTGGTGTTCCTCTGCTGCATCCTCCAAGCTTGACTGATTGATGCTTTGGGTAAGAAAGCCTCCGTAATAGTTTTCAATCAAACGAAAGCCCCTCATTGACTCACTCCTCTCCTCCTTCATCCATCTCAGTGCTTTCTTCCTTTATCTCTGTTTGTCTCCTTCAGTTTATCTCCACAATCCTCCTCATTGCAGTGAGCCTTGATTTTCTATAAGCAAATGACCAGTTTCAGCGCAGGAGAGTTTCCTTCAGATGTGTACACTGAAGCATGAGCAGGACCTCAGGCAATGCCAGCAATTGATTTTACCATGATTTTGATTAGAGGGCTCCCTGTTGAAATCAATACTGTAGACCAGTGAGTTGATCTGTGAGCCTGATGGCCCCTAATACAGTCTCAAATTCGGTTTACAATTAATTAAATTCTTGATTATTTTTTAAATTAAAAAAACGAGTTGAGTGAGCACAGTAATCCTTCTGCGCGCATGTGTATAAAGTTCTAGAACTTATTTTTGAAATATTCTGGATGTTGCAGCAGGTTTTTCCTCAGGCTGCACGATTTTAAAACGGTAATTGATTAAACATATATTTTAAAAGCTGTCCCAGAAAACCATCACATAAATTTTTTAAACTTTCGCTTGTAGCTAAATGTTTTGACTCACTGTCATTAACATCATCAACCATGGACATCCATTAAAGAGCCTCTATATGAGAGCGCTCTACATAGATGGTTTGCCTCCAAATTCTCATCAATGAACAGATCACAATACAAGCACCAGCAGTTACTGATGCTTTTTAAGCTGACATTGAGGATATTATCATTTTTTATCTTTGCTTTGTCAGAAGTCAGATTAGCATAGTAAGTGGGGAACTCTTGGGGGAAAAAAAAGATAAAAGCGCTGTTGTTATTTGGAGCTAAGGCTGTCTAATCAGGCACATGGATCTTCATTAATATCAATTTATTCCCTATTTTTTCTGCTGATAATGGAATTGAAGAGGTAAAAGTTTGTGGTGCTGTACCCCTTCAAAGCTCCGTGATGTCTGAGATGTTATTTCACGGAGAATGGTTCCTTTAATCAAGGTGATGGCAGCAAATTAAATCTACTGATTTTTAATACCGGCGCTAAAAAGAAAGGAAAATTAAGTAAAAGTCAAATACTTCCTTAAATACATGTTATGAGCAACACAAAGCAAGTGATTATATTCAAAAAAGGCCTTAATACCTCTAAATGCCTAGTCAATGTCTAGAATATATAATCATCGCGGGATTAATACAGAAACTACAGCACTCTCTTCTATAACAAAGTCCTAACCTTGATTATTTATAATCCTGGCAATTTTTCAATAAATGTTGAGGGAGAGTAATTGTGTTTTGTTATTAATTTCTTTTGTAATATGCACCTGCGTTGTTGGCCTGTGTGATTTGATGTTGACTGTTTGACACAGCAGATTAGTCTGTAAATATTGTGGAGTGGTGAGGCTTGTCTTTGTAGTCTTTGCCAAAGTGTACAGATGTGATTTGGCTGTTGATGCTCTGTTGCCACTCAGAGATGCTGACACAATAGAATCCCTTACTGTGAACTCCCACCTTGATTAGCATGAGTAATTATGAATGTGCCACTGCAAGCATAAAATCAGAGTTTAAAAAAAAAGGAGGCGTTCTGGAAAGTGGCTGTCTCTGTTTGACACGAACTGGCTTGTAATTGCCTCTACCTCAGGATCAATGAGTGCTCAGCGTTTGGCACTTGGATGAATCAGCTTGTCTGGATTATCTGGGGAGATTGAAGCTAATGTTTTAAGCTTTTCTCAACTTAAGTAACTCATAAATTACTTGTCTCGCTCAAAGCTCTGGTATAAACACCTTAATATTTTAGGAGAAAGACATTTTCAAAGCAAAACCCTGATGGAAAATCACAATGAGAGTCAACGTTTAATAACAGTCAAAAAGTAAAGTTCAGATTTGTAGAAACATGCACTGGTTTTGAAAATCAGAAAGGTTTATGTGCCCCACTTGACTTGTTTTGATCTCTATTTTGAATAACCATGGAGGATGACATCCAGTGCAGAGCAAGGCTTGCCCCATGATACTCCAACATAGGAGAGCAAGCTCAATATGTCACCTTCCCCTCCTCCCTGACACCATTAAGGGCTCCCTATTCTTTTCTCACAAGCTGCCTCCTCTCTGTCTGATCTTGTTAGTGTCAAAGATTTAGAGTAACTACCTGGAGACATAAAACATGTCAACGGATTGTTATGTTTCCTCCATTTTCAGGCCTATACTAAACAGCAGACTAAATTTTTTATCTGTACTGCTTATGTCTTATTTTCTTCTGTAATCTTTTTTGGTTTGTTGGAAAAAGGCTGATCTTCCTTTGGGTTGGGTTGGTTACCACAAAGTGAAACAACATTAACAACAAAACACAACACGTAAAATCCAGAACATATGAGCAGCTAAAATGGGTCGTGAAACAAGAATACAATTCTGCATTCTAAACTACAGCTGATCTCCAAAAGCTAGTAAATATTCACCTGTCCAAACTGTTTTTATTTTTTTGATGTTTGGCAACATCTTTGAAACAGTCACATGTCTCAGTATATTGTCACAGCATTTTATAGTTTTTAATGTTTCTGGAAACCGTGCCTTTTTATTAGAGATACAATGCAGTAAAAGAAAAAAGCTAACAGTGAGCACAAACTCAAAGTAATGTTAGAGGAATCTTGCTGTGTGTGGTGAGCTTTTTGGGATAGTTCTTAATGTGCAGCTGAATCTCAGAAAAAAACTGGAAAAACCAGCTGAAGCTCAGCTTCCCAGTTATGTAATTGATGGTCTCTCTTCTCTGCTTGTGTTTGCTGCACTGCAGTGTAGAACTTCATAAAGTAGGTGTCAAGTGACTAACAGTACAGCTCTGAATTCAAGGTGAGAATGTGCATTTAGTCTCCGTTATCAGTGTATAGTCTTTTCATCCATTTATCCATCACTTTCTGTTCAGTGGTGTTTTTCAACAGTTCATGTATTTCAGTGGATCTTGTGTTGTTCCTGCTGGAATTTGCATTGCTGTATTTCCTGGATATTACTGTATTATGAGAAAGAGGGTTTCCTCCATCAATTTTATGAGAACTTTAAATTAAAGCTCATTTTTTCTTCTTGTTCTAACAGTTGTTTTCTATCATAAGTGTTTTTAACTTGCTAAGCTGCCTAAGAACGTTATACAACCTGTTACATTTAATGTGTCATGTTGATTATGGGGAAGCCCTGCTGTGTAAATGTTGTTCAAGTGCATTAGAAAGTAGGAACTACACCCTCCCAGTGAAGATAAAAAGAAAATGTTCACAATCAGTGAGGCAACAAGAGCCCTTTGGGCCTTGAAAGCAGCTTTAACAACTGCTAATCTTTTGCCATGAAGTGTTTAACTGAAAGCTTATTGTGATGTCCTTCATCAGCACAAGTATTTATCAGGTAAGGAGAAAATTAGCCAAATTAATGGCCCAAAAAGCAAAGAGGAGCTGGTTGTTTAATTACAGCCAGATCGTGTCTGTCAAACCAAAAAGGAGGAAGGGTTAACAGGCAAACAGGAGGAGGAGAATGTCAATATTTAATAGTGTTGGCTCCTTAAAATTGATTGAGATTCCATTTTATGAACACAGAGAAGTACATAATTATATATCCTTGCCTGTCTTTGCAGCGTTTGTTCCCCTCTCAGCCTGTTTTGTCTGGTCCTTTGCAAAAAGCTGGGATGTTTTGCCGCTGCTATTATTGGGAATTTTTCTTTTCTATTTTTGTGCTGCATGGCTTTTGACCCTTTTTACCCTCTTGTTATCTGCCTTTAGATCCCATTAGCACAGTGACAGAGAGGTGATTATACATAGCCCATGTCTTTTAATACAGATCAGACCTCATGTTGATGGTTTTCATATGCCTGCCATCGCACACCATCACACGTTATTGTCTGGGGTGTTTTGCTTTGAGCTGTTGATTTGGCCTGCTGTAATTCTGTCTGTATTCTGTGCACTTTGCCATGGCGAGTATCAGTATTTGACACAACTAATAAGGCCTTTCATTTTGATGGAATTCACTCTCTGCCTGCTTGCATTTTCTCTCACTAAGACAGAATTGTTTGCCTGGGTTGTGGGTGGAGTTGAGAGACAGAATGCGTCAAACAAATTGTTGTGGTTGGCAGGCCCTGAAAGTCCTCTCTGCCATTTTCCATTCCCAAAGGTTATAAATGCACTGCTTGTAAAACCCTCTGGTTTAGGCTACGAGAAGGTAAAATAATTAATCTGAAAAGTTATCATTTTCACGCACGCTTTTGCTCGTGATACAATTAAATTACATCGACAAATAAACCTTTCAGAAACAACTGGAGCCTGATTTTAATTGAACAGCGCGTCAGCTCTCATTTCCTCTAATTTGATTGCCACACTCCTGACTTGCGTTCGATGATCACACAAAAACAAAGCCAATGAGATAATCATTCCTGGTTCAATGCTGTTCTTGCTTTGATCTTGAGAATACAACAGATTTGCTATGCAGGTAAAAGAAGCTGTCATTCCAAATCAAGCTGAGTCACTAGAGCATCCCACAAGGAGATGGGAAATGCTGGAAAAGGCCTTAATGGTTCTGTCTTTCCATACTTCACTATCTGCCTGCTTGAACGCAATTAAAAGTCTACTGGTGGCAGCATTTATTACTGTGAATGTTCCTTGAGTGACTTTGGGTGAAAGCATTTACCTTTTTTGTGAGCACATTATGTATCTATAATGCTTTCCTGCACACTGCCAACGTGACCTCTATTTCTCCTTCGATTATGTTCTGGGTTTGTGTCCTAGCAGGAAGGAAAAGATCTTTCATGCTGAGTCACCTGCTTGTGCTGTAACTATCTCTCACTGCCAAAGGCTTGGGGGCAAAGCAAAATGTCAAAATCATTACATTTGGAAATCAAAAGGCCTTCTGATGAAAAGTGAGTTGAGTTATGTTGTCTACATATTGTTGTTGAAATGGCAAGATAAGCCTCTTGGTGCTTTCAGGCATTTTTGTCTTGGCTGTTGTTGAAGAATGCTTAAAATTGATACAATAATGGATGGAGTAACTAATAATTTAGCCTCAGGGTCACTTATTACAAAAAAACATTATGTTAAAATGGTTCAGGAGAGTATGTGAATGAAGGCATTTGGGAAGGTTTGTCTGTGGAAAGGAATAGCTTGATATGACTGCCAGCTTTTCAGTAGCCCACTTGGTGAACATGCTGCACTGTAATTAATTTCACGTTGCCACGGTTGGTGTCTCTGTGCTTACTTACAAATGGCTTACAAAGGCTGGAAATGTGGGAAGCAACTGCAAATTGCTTCAGTAAGCTAATTTAATGTAGGTTAGATATCAGTACTGCCTCAGTAACGTGACCCTTTTTTTCTCCCTCTAATGCTTTTACGTAGACTGGTATATTCATACATTTTTTTAATTCAAGTATATAATTCCCAAAAACGCCCCTTATATATATATATCCTTATGAATATATAAGGAACTTATATATATATTTATATATATATATATGTACACACTGCCTGACCAAAAACAAAGAACTGACCATCTGCAGCAACCCCAGATCATAGTTAGTTAAATCCAGGTGACCACTTTTTTTTCATTAGCCTCCTCAGTGTGCTGTTGTTTTGTTGCAGGAAAAAGATGACAAAAAAGTGTAATGTTTGAGCAAGAATGAGAAACTAAGCGTGCATGAAAGAATGTGATGAGAGCTCATAAAGCAGAAAATCGGAACATGTTACCCAGCACGCAATATGGTTTGTTTTAGTTTAAAACATTAAGAAGACTGTGTTTGCATTTGCATACCCGGAGTGAAGTGTTGCATATTTAATGTCTGCTCCTGACACCTCACATTTAATTGGAGAATAGCACAGTGGAGCAAGACCTAAAGGACAAGACCTTTTCAGGATTATGTTCATTTTTTTTTCCAGCAGTGGGGGAAAAAAATGCCTCTGCAGTCATGTGCATTTTGTAGACAACATTTTGTCTGATCATTGACTTTTGCAAACCCTTTATGAGGATCCTGTAGTATCTATAATCCTTTTGATGAACATTGCTTGTTTTCATTAATTATTATTTATTCCCTTTTTTTATAAATGGGAAATTTTACATGGATAAAATTACTTCTTGCAGGGGATCTGCAGCACCAAACCACAGACTCATTCTCCCTGCAGGTGATGCCACAGTTGGTGGTGACAGAGAAGTAAAAGTCATCACCACAGATTTTCAGTTGGTGCAAACCCAACAGGAGAGATGAGGATTGTGATAAAAGGGCACCCCCGAGCCCCCTGCCTGCTCCCACTGCTGTTTGCAGGTGCACTGTTAGTAGGACACCAACAGTAACAGGCAGGTGATGAGGCTGAGAAAGAGCAAATTAACAGGAGCGAACAGGGGCCTCCGGTATAAACAGCTGTTCATAGTTTAGCACTTTTTGTTCCCATGAAACTGAAAGACACAAAATATTTTAATATGTATTTTTCCTCATTACTCCAACAAAACTGACTCAGTTTTATAAACATTTATAAACAGAAAACTGAAATCTATCTTACAAATTTTAATGAAATTACATAATATCATAAAGGGTCACAATTGTGTAAAATAACTTTTTTTAAGCAACACAGACAGATTTGGGTATGACTAGTATAATTTTCATAAATGGCCAAAAATGGGATAGTTTCCCAAAAGCACAGCAGCTAATTCCCTACCACAGAGAAACACTACAATTTGGCTTTTTATAATACTCCATTTAACACCCAGATTCAACAAACCACACCACAGTACAGTCAGTTAGGCTCGATGTACTGCCAAGCACACAGCAGCTGGGGTACACACAGCAAAAAATCACACAGAGAACATTTGGCTTTCACTACACACTAACAACAAAGTCACTTTTGGCTTGACCAGATGGATAATTCAGGAGAACAATGATAATAAGTGGAGCATGGTGCTTTTGATGACACACAGAACTTAAATGTGTTCGCTTAGGACACGAAACGTGACGTCACTTGACTGTCAGCAATAGATGAGGGACAGTTATAAATTTATGTTGTGGGCAGAGGGAAAAGAAAATGACAGATGATTGACTTTAACTCAACTTCTGTTACCTGATATATGTGTAATCCTTCTACCGATCCCTGGTTGACACCGATAATACCACAACATAAGAATAACATGGTGTACAAAGTTGTGGTGAGCTCATCACAATGATGAGCATTCTGTCTGTTTATTTATTGAGTATGAGAGTATGAATTTGTAACATTTAGTGGGACAAATGGGAAATTACTCAATGTATTTTTCCAATTCCCAAGCCTGGTGATCATAAAATGTAAAAAGCCCACTTTAAAGGCTCCATTTGTTTTGTCCCACAATAAATTATTGTTTTTTATTTCTGCCAGTGATTGTCCTTATATATTATTCAAATGTTTTAAACTAAAACAGTAATCCCAAAAAAATTAATACAGTTTTAAGTGATAGTGTTGCATAAAAAACATGCTAATAAAATAAAAAAAATTACAGCAGAAGCAAAAATAAAAACATGACTAGCTCATTATAAATATGCAGTTTATGCTAGTCTGCACAGAAAGGCAGTACTTGTTATTTGATATTTTAATATGTCAGTTGTCAAATATTTGTAGTGGAGTTAAAAATCTAATACAACCCAAAATGCGTTTAAGTACAAGTGAGACAAAAACAACAAATTAGTGCTAATGTTGCACAGGTATTTAATAACTGCTAAGTCTTTGAGTCGAGTAAATTAGCATCAATACAAAGCAGGCAGCACTTAAACCGAAAACAAAAGTTCCCCTATGGTGATATTCATCAATGTATTTTTAAAATGTACTCCTCCCCACAATGACCCCATGGGTTTGGTTTTCGAGGGATTACAACCTGTAATGTAATGCAGCCCCGTGTGGTCATGAGAACAACATGTGGGATAAAACGCTGTTTGAAAACTATGGCAGCTTAGAGAGTGAAAGTAATTTCGCTTCAGCCATGTTTTTGCAACCTTAAACAATTAGTTACGTTTTTATCCAGAATTAATTACTTTTGTTTTTTCTTTTTCTTTTGCATTTTGGTCACTACCTTAAAGGCTGCAACTTGAGGAATTTCTCTGGTGATGAACACACATTCTATTTCTGTGGTTCCCAACCTATTTTTTCTCAAAGCCCGTTTTTCTCACTTCCAGTCCCTCGCTACACCCCACCTCTCCCAAAGACGCATTCAACATTTATCTCTTTATCAAAATAAGAAAAGAATAAAATGAATAGTTGCATTTATTTAAAAAAGAAAAAAAAAAAGAACTGAATTTCAGAGTTTTAATTATTCAGTAAATTTTATGAATCATGTTTATTCTGATGTTGCACCGCTGTCTTGTGGGGTACCCCAAGGTTCAGTTTTGGGTCCAATTCTCTTTTTATTGTACCTATATCCTTTAGGAGATATTTTAAAACGTTACAGTAATGTATCATACCATCTGTATGCTGATGATATACAGTTGTACTGCTCCTTTCGAGCCTCTGAGTTGTTCA
>JARVJO010000002.1:8447349-8487406 GCA_031762555.1 Cynodonichthys magdalenae | reverse complement strand
CCCCCCCCCCCCCCCCCCCCCCCCCGGGGGAGGGGGTGGGCACGTGTGTGAGAGAATCAGGGTGTCTGTTTACAAAACAGCCAAAGGCTCGCAGCTCTCCTGACAGGCAGGTGATCTCCCTGACTGAACTCCGCTCACAATCACCGTTAGTTTTCTGTAACAAGTGGATTTGTTTAAAAAAAAAAAGACTTTAGAGGAGAAAATGGAGGTAAGATTGTGTTTTTGTTTATGAATAACATTAGATTTATCCCTAACTTTCCACATGTATCTAAAAATGATGTTTTTTGTTGAAAAAGTGTTATTTCTCAGCACTGATTAATGAAGTCAAACAGGAAGTAGCTGTTTGTAATGATGTGAAAGTGGATCTATTTATTTTTCTCCTGGTGTTTGATAAATTCACTCAGCCTGTGTTTGTTTTAAACAATGAGAAAATTAAAAATCTGTTGATTTTATGTCGAGTTTTTCTGAACATCTAAATGAAAGTAAATCCCTCATATCACACTTCAGCTGCTGATCGTTTGCAATCAGAAAAGATTCAGGTCAGCAGGAGATGTTGTGGAGTTTTATAGGTTTTCATATAGATTTTTCTCCATTAACAGCTGAGCCAATCATAGATTTTAAACTGCAGTTTGACGAGCCGCCCTCCGGTCGGCCTCTGTCCATTTTCATGAGCTTCACTTTAACAAGTCAGGCAGAAAACACAGTTCAGGTTTTTGTTTGTGTGTTGCATAAAGTGGGGGGATTATTTGATGTGTGTAAAAAGACATAAGAGGTTTGATTCACAGGGAGCAACTTAAAAAAAAAACAACCTTTTTTACTTATTGAGGATGTCGGAGCAGCAGCTGCTCCTCTAATACTCCGTGTTTGTATAATACCCGTGTCGTCCACGTGTCCCTCCCCAGGTGATGCAGGTGGTGAGGGAGCAGATCACCAGGACCCTGTCGGCTAAGCCAACCTCCCTGGAGCTCTTCAAAAACAAAGTCAACGCTCTGAACTACAGCGAGATCTTGAAGTTGCGGCAGACGGAGCGGCTGCATCAGGAGGAGACGCTCGCCCCCCCTGTGCTGTGAGTGGCAGCTTTAGAGTTCATGATGGGGAAACATTTTTAAATCACGGTTATGAGAGGAAATAAACCGGATCAGCTGCTCCACATAGTTTCCACCCCTTTGAAACCAACAGATGGACGGTCACACCAGGGGTACTTTTATTTCGTTGGATGTTATTAAACCTGTAAACCCACGATGCCGTTTGTTTGTTTTCCTTTTCCAGCGAACTCAAAGAGCGCCTGAAGCCCGAGCTGCTGGAGCTGATCCGCCAGCAGAGACTCAACAGGCTGTGTCAGGGAACCATGTTCAGAAAGATCAGCAGCCGACGAAGGCAGGGTGGGACGAACAACACGGAGCATCAATGACTCCTCACACCACAGACCAGGACCCCTCACATTAACACCAACGATTGTTGTTGTTTATTTCTCCCGTCAGATAAACTGTGGTACTGTCGCTTGTCGCCTAATCACAAAATGCTTCATTTCGGAGATGTTGAAGAAGATACGGAAAATCCACCGATAGAAACGCTGCAAGAAAAGAGTGAGTTATAGCTTCTTTTTTGTTTTTGTTTTGTTTATTTGTTTGTCAGGGACCGTGTACAGAAAAAAAATCAACTAAGTAAAAAAGTGCTGTAGGAGATTTTAGCTATCTGCTCGTTTCCACCTTCAGGTAAAACTTCCTGAATACGTAATAAAAACAAGTGCATACTGTATACATCATGGCTATCTGCACCAAAACATGCTCAAACTCTAAAAACAAAAGATAAGGCAGTGGTTGAGATCATTTCTGCTGGTCTTCAGAATTGTGGGAACTTGTCCCAGACTTTTGTGTGCTTGTAGAAAAACAGATTGTTCAGAAGTAGTTTTTCATTTAGGAATACTTCACTCCCATCTACAGGTGGTCCTTGATAAACGACTCTTTTGTATTTGATACGATTAGGGTTCCCAACTGTTCTCATGGGTGTCAGAATAATGTACTCTCAGTATTTAAGTTTGATTCTAGCTTCATGTTTCCTGTTTGAGATGTCTTCTGAAACTTGTTTTGTTGCTTCTGTCTTCAGTTCCAGTGGCAGATATTAAAAGTTTGCTGACGGGGAAAGACTGTCCTCACATGAAGGAGAACAAAGGCAAACAGAACAAGGTCATTCCAGCTCCATGTGTTTGTTTATGTTGTTTGTTTATGTTGTTGTAACAAACAAACCTCTCTCCTGCTGCAGGATGTGCTGGACCTGGCTTTTAGCATCATGTACGACGTGGAGGAGTACAGCCTGAACTTCATCGCCCCCTCCAGATCCGACGTGAGTCCGGACCCCGAAGCTCCATGCTTTTAAAACTTCTTCTGTCTGTTTTGATCTGAATGCTTTTTTTTTTTTCCCCTCCATCTGTCAGTTCTGCCTGTGGACAGATGGACTGAGCGTCCTCCTGGGTCGGGACATGAGCAGTGAATCCATGCGAAGTGAGCTGGAAATCCTCCTCTCCATGGAGATCAAGCTCCGCCTCCTCGACCTGGAGAACGTCCCCATCCCTGACGGCGCTCCCGTTGTCCCGAAACCTCCGAGCAACTTCAACTTCTGCTACGACTTCAGCCAGACGGAGCAGTAGAGTGCACAGGAACTGGACCAGTGTGTATTTGAAACAAGACTGTGTGTGTGGGCATGTTTTTGCTACATCGTGGGAACCATTTTGCAGAAAAAATGCAGCCTTGTGGGGACCGAACAGGTACCGTGGAGACCAATGCAAATTACAGCGGGGGGGGGGGAGGTTAGGACCAAGATGTGAATTGAGTTTAGGTTAGTTTTAACCTGAGGTTAATTTTAGGGTAAACAGTCAGGGTTAAGTTATAAAATTACCAAAAAATGAATGGAAGTCAATCCACGGTCCCCAAGGGGATATAAAAACAAGACTGTGTGTGTGTTGAATCTCACTTGTGCACATGTGCACTTATTTTATAACTTCAACATTGGACCTTGAAGCAGGAGAACCTGTGGAATTTAAAAAAAAAAAAATGTTTTTTGCTCTTCACTGCTCAGGAAGCTTAAAAACACAAAACCACCTGCGTCAGGGTACTTTACTTTTGTTTTTAAATATTTTTAACTGCTTCTAAAAATATGTAAAGAATGTCTTGACTTGCACAGCTTTTTTTTTTTAAGTAATTAATTTTGAACACCTTCCTGCAGCATGGTTCAGATAATTCTGGCAAAGTTTGGGAGATAAATGTTTTTCAGCATCTTAAAAGCCTTTTTTTAATCTCTCTGACTGCATCAGGTACATGTTTTTTGTTTTGTTTTAATCAATATTTGACTTTTATATTATTTCTGTAAATCTGTGCGAAGTCAGACAAGAATAATCGTTTTTGGAATCGAATGTTTTAACTTTTCGAATGAGGTACTCTGTGGCGTAGTACGGTACGCTGCCCAGAAACTGACACATTTAGATTTTCCTGCATCTCGACAGAAGAATGAGGTCTTTTCATTTCAACACAACTGATTTTCATCTGTGATTCACTTTAATCAGCATAAAAACAGAAATTCACACAAATAAAGTGAAGAGACACGTGTTTGTCTTGTTTTTTTCATTGCAGACAAAACTTTGGTTTATTTCCAAATGACATCATCCTTCATCCTTAGTTTACATAATTCAGAGTTAAAACGGTACAAAATTACTAAAAGGTGCAGAAAGTTTGTAAACTTATAAATATCCACAGATTAACACAGAAACTAGATTTGTCTTTTGGTGTAATGATGCATTTTTTTAAAAGCCTGACCTCAAAGGTGAAGTCAATAACATGTCTGCTTGTAGTGTTAGCAAAATATCCCACTGGACAGATTTTAATGAAACTGGTGATTAATGCATAATGGACACCACAGTTAATGTATGGCAAAAACAAAAAGATTTTATTAATATTAGGCTCACCTGCACAAGTAATCTGTTCAACTGTTACAGTCAACCCTGTTAGCAAAATATCTCCTGAACCACTGGATGAGTTTTGTTAAATCTTTCAGAAAGCGATCACTGGATGAGCTCTCGGTCAGCCTACTTCAAGATGGCCGCTACAGCTAATTAATCATAGTTAACACAAAAACTGTTTTAAACGTGAGGTGGTAGTAGCAGAGAGTCTTCCTCAACACATCCTCTGAAAACTTACATACTTTGTCAGGTAGGTTAGACAATGAAATTCAAGAAAAGCAAGAATTTTAATTCCTTAAAGTTTGAGTCTGCATCAGATAAGGATGCTGAAATATTTAAATAAGTGTTCAATAACAAAACATGTGCAAAGCTGCTTTTAAATAAAAATAAACTCTAAACTTGAAATGGTTAGAATTTAGTTTCAGAAAAATCACCTGTGTTTGAAAAAGGATGGAGAATTTAAATCTTTTTCACTTCCTGTTTTATCTGAACTGTTGACGAGGGAAAAATGTGTTTTTTTGTGTTTAAAATATATATTAAGGACAAAAGGCAGAGTGATCAGAGGTTAAATATTAAAACAAAAATCCAACACTGTTTACCTTTGAGTCAAAATAAATGTTACATTTATGAAATGTTCCTTTTTTTTAAAGAAACTAATGTCAAAGTTACAAACAGATCCTGCTGCTTTGTGTTCAAACACTTTATAATCCTCATTAGGTGAAGTCTGTATCTTTAATGATTTATCACTTTAAATTAATTATAAATATCTTTTATTCTACCAGGGAACTACCTGTTCTACAAAGAGCAGCAGTTTTAACATGTTTTAGTTCATGCAGAAGCTGAACTGTCAGTCAGTCAGAGTAAGGTCAACCCCACCTATATATTTGTGATGAACGTTTTCCAGGAACGGCAGCTGTGATTGGAGGAGATCCACCGCCCTTATCGAGATGTTTTTACACATCGAGACGTCGACCGTCTTCAGACGCTTGCAGTTCTGCATCAGGAGGAACAAAGACCTGCAGGATTTACAGGGAGATTCAGGATCCACTCAGTTCTCTTGTTTTTTACACTCATTACTTCTGCATATCTTTATTTTAACCATTTATATAGAACAGTTTTTTAGTTTCGTCTTCAGTTCTTTCAAAGAACTTTGTTCCATTAAATCTACTTCCTTTTAGCTTTTACTTATTCTCTTATTGATTTGAGCTTTTAGCCACACTTTAGCTAACTTTAGCTTAAAACTACAGTTTTGCTCATTTTTGCTTTTAGCTACAGTTTAATTTTAGCTTGTAGCTATTGTTTGACTAGTTCTAGCTTTTAGCTGTGGTTTTAGTTACAATTTGTAGCTCTTAACTAGTTTTGTTAATTTGTACCTGCCGTTCTGCTAATTTTGTCCTTTAGCTGTTTTTCTAGTTCTAACATGCACTTACTGTATCTAATTTTAGCTTTTATTTTTTTTTCTCAGTTTCACTTATAGCATGAATTTGCTAATTTTAGCTCTAAACTAGTTTTGTTAATTGTCATCCATCTGTCTTGCTAATTTTAGCTTTTAGCTAGTTTTTCCTCATTTTCCCTTTTAGCAACAATTTGCTCATTTTAGCTTTTAACTAGTTTTGCTAATTTTAACATCCACCTGTTTTGCCAATTCTAGCTTTTAGCTAGTTTTTTTAATTTTCACTTTTAGCTACAGTTTGCCAATTTTAGCTTTAAACTAGTTTTATTAAACATGCACCTATGTTTTGCTAGATCTACTCTTTAGCTACTGTTTGACTAATTCTAGTTTTTAGCAATGGTTTTACTGATTTTTATTTTTAGCTACAATAAGCTAATTCTTGCTTTTAGATTTAGTTCTATTTAAATTAGTTTTAAGCTGCCATTTTTGCTGATTTTGTCATTTAAGCTGTTCGGTAGCTTAGCTTTTTTAGATTTAAGCATTTTTTTACTTAGATTTTAAGTTTGACTTTGCTTATTTTAACTTTTTTATTATTTTATTAAATACAAAAACAGAATTTGCTCTCGGTCGTGTTTTGTGTTGCAGGAGGAGCGGCAGCCGGTGAAGCTGCAGACCACCCACCTGTCTGTGATGTTGTTACAGCAGGACAGGTGGAGGTGCTGCAGCCGGTGCAGGTGGGGCACAGCTTGAGCCACTCCACGGTCGGTGATGCCCGGACACTGGCTGAGCGCCAGGCTGGTCAGGCTGCGGCAGAACCGGCCCACCGACACCAGGCTGGCATCGGTGATTTCCGGCAGCATGGAGAGGGACAGACACTGGAGCTCTGGGTGACGGATCACCTGAGGAGAGAGAAAAGACAAAAATATACATACAGGACGCTCATGATTCACAGCTAACTCGTCTTTAAATGATTCTGAAAACCAGGAATTTAGAACGGTGAGTCCAAACATCAACCTGCGTGATGCTGCTGTCGGTCAGTTTGGCGCAGGCCGACAGGTCCAGCTCCCGCAGCCTCTTCAGGGCTAAGAGAGACGCTCCGGCTTTTTGCTTGAACTGCTGCAGCTCGTCCTGGGTCACCATCTTGGGTCGCTCCTCAAAAGGCATCCGAGGGGGCTTGAAGAAGCCCATGTTGCCAAACGTCCGGGTAAAACTCGGACCTCGGTCTCCCTGTGGACGAGCGCGAGTAGATTTTCAAAGTGACATTTTCAAGGAAGCCCGCGGCCTCGTGTAGATCCTGGTTCTGCTCACCTTCTCGTCGTCAGGCTCACTTTGGGTTTTTTGCACCATCCCCAGCAGACCCCAGTCTGTGATTTCTTTGCACCAGCCGAGCCGCAGAACCACCAGCTTCTGCAGGGAGGTGGCGATGGCGCACACCGACAGATCGGTCACGTTGACGCACGACGTCAGGTCCAGCTCACGAAGAGAATCTCCGAGGAGCTGCGTTAGCAAGAAAACTGCCAGATCCTGACGAGAGAAGATCACAGGCGAGTTATTCTTCCCACTTCTCACCTGCAGCGAAATAAAAAAAACACACAGTTCACCGACCCTGATGTAGGTGCAGCTCTTCAGGTTCAGCATCTCCAGGTTCGCTCTGCTGGTTTTGGATCCTTTCAGGCCTTTCACCATTTCTGTCCCACTGATGTGAGGACAGTCGGACAGATCCAGAGACGTCAGGGACGAGACGGACAGGAGGTCAGCAAGACCTGAGGACAAAAAAAACACTGCTGATGATCGACACATGAAGTTTGTAGCTTCCAACCCATAATATGATAAAGACGTGACCCCATTTACTGCTGATTTAAATATATTTAAATAACACTAATTAACTGACTTAACATCCAGAAGACTTTTCTCATAAATCTACTACTGTTTCAATTCTTTGTAACAATTATGGTGAAAATAAACAATAAACAATATTTTTTTTAATAAAGGCTGACATCAAAACTACAAAAGACAAAACTATGAAAATGGGTCGTTCAAAACAATCTTAATCTGGATCAAACTCAGTTTGTGTTGGAAAGTTTGACTGGGATAATTTTGATCCAAAGCATCTGGATTATTCTGATACCAGCAGCTTGGTGGATTTCAAAAACGAAATGATTTAAATTAAATTCCAACTTGTCAAACAAACATTAATCATGTAGTAGATTTACATTTATTATCAATATTTCTACCTGATTTTCAAACCATACAGGTGAAATTATAAACTCCTACAGACGTGAGGTAGAAATAAAATCTTCTCAGCAGCTAAATTAGAAAAACAAAAACAGTTTTAACCTTACTGCAGCAAACCAAAGATAATTCTTCAAACTTTTTTTGTTTATAGGTTGGAATTTTAACTTTAAAATTAGTTTTTAATTAAAACATGTAACATGACTTTTGCTTTTTAATTTTTAGTTAGCATATATGTTATATGTTATGTCTGGTGAAGAGATAATGAAAATGGGGTGTTTGTGTTTTCTTTTTTATAAATATACTTTGAGTGACCTGATGTTGGCTCTTCTACCTGTTTTACATACCTACAGCCTTCAATGTGACACGCAGCCTGGATAGCAAAAAATGGGATTTCAAAATCCAGGTAATTTTGATCCAGACTACAGTTTTTGAACAACTGGCCTTTAGCTTTTAGTCTGGTCTGATCTGCACTCAAACCTTTTTCGGTGATCCTCCAGTCGCGGGACAAAGACAGGTGCGTCAGAAGCTTCAGGCCTCGAGCCACCGCCTCCACAGACCTGCTGGTCAGCTCGGTGCAGCCGCTGATGTCCAGTTTCAGGAGGCCTGGCTGGTGTTTCACCAGAATCTCCACCGAGTAGTCGGTCAGCTCTTTGCAGCCCTGAAGATACAGCTCCTCCAACACCAAACCCTGAACCTTAAAGCGAAGAGTCAGAGCTGGTTCCACGTCTGGACTCGGGTTACAAGCTGAGATTGTGGAGCAGAAAGCTTACAGCGTTTGCTGACCTGTGCGATGGTGCGCAGCGACTCGGGGGTGATGGAGGTCCTGCTGATGTCCAGGACCTTCATGGTGGACCTCTGATCCGTTAACAACCTCTTCATGTTCCTGAGCGACAGCAGAGCCGAGGAGTCCTTCACCACGCCCACCGGGCACACTCGATATGGGTCGAACTCGAAAGCGATGTGGCAGCCGGCCAGCGAGAGGCGGCGGAGGTGTGGGGTGCAGCAGGTGAGGCGATTGAAGGTGAGGTCGGACAGGTAACGCAGGTCTGACAAATCCAGATCCTTCAGACCGCTCAAAGCTGACCTGACCTGCGATACAAACGTGGACTGCTAATACAAAATCAAAACACACACGCACACCCCGACGCCATCTTGGTCAGGAAATAACCTGCGTCACCTGCTGTCTGTGCTCCTCCCTGGACAGAAAAGCTCCAGACATGAAGAGACTGTCCAGGCCTCTGAGGTCCAGCCTGCGAAGAGACGTGAGACGAGGGAGGAGAGCCAGCAGAGAGGCCTCCGTGATGCTGCTGCCAGGAAGGGCCAAGCTCTCCACCCTGGAGCCCAGAGACACCCCCACCTGAGGGGAGGGGGGCAAAGAGACAAATCAAACACAAAGACGAGGTGAACTCAAAAAGAAGTCAAACTAAGAAAAATTATAATATTATTAAAAGTATTTCACTTTACTTGCTCTATTCTTACCTTAAATGCTAATTTTAGGTTTTAGCTACTGTTCTGCTACTTTTACCTTTTCCTAGCCTTTTACCACTTTTAGCTACTGCTACTGATATCTTGTAGCTAAGCTTTTGCTACATTTAGTTGTTGGTTAGCCTTTTGTCCCTTTTAGCTAACCTTTTGCTACTTTTAGGTCTAAGGTAAATTTTGTGCTGCTTTAGCTAGTGTTTTACTATTTTCAAGTTTTAGGTAGACTTTTGTTGCTTTTAGCTAACCTCTTGCAACCTTTAGGTTTTATTTAGGCTTTTGTTGCTTAGTGCATTACTTTGAGCTTACCTCTTGTTCCTTTTAGGTTTTAGCTAAACGTTAGCTGATTTCTGGCTAGCGTTTATGCCTTTAATCTAGAATGTGCTACTTTTATCTTGTTTTAGCTTGTTCCTCATTTTTAAATGACCAGATTATGACAAGTTTCATCTCAACTTTTAACACTAGACTAAATCATTGTCAACATGTGCGACTTTGTTTCTCCCATTTTCCAAGAATGTTTTACGACTTGATGACATGCAATAAAGTTAATTTAATATTTAACACCTGAGAGTTCACATGCAAACAACTCACCTGTGTGTAATAAGGGACAATGAGGGTAAAGTATAAAATGGAACGATCAGGGCTGGTCTAAACTTTGAATCATGATGTATGGATCTTTATTGTTTTAATGCTACCTCCTCTAATATCTAAAAATGGCCCTGCTAATCAGTCATATGTAAAACATTTGCGAAGTCTTGGAGGCGAGGAATCCTCTTATCTTTTGTAGAACGCTCTGACTGTTTGTTTGGGGTTTTGTGAGTTCACAGACAGAAACAGACTTCATATTACTAGTGTTTTTCATGTTAGCGTCATACAGCACCTCCAGAAGGAGTGATCTGGAAATACTGAAGCCATCCAGCTGGCTGATCCTCAGGCTGCAGCGAGACTTCCTGACCAGACCCCTGACCAGCTCCAGGGATGAGGCTGAGGCCGGGAAGCTGAAAGTTACGTTCTTCTGCAGAAAGACACAGACGTAGAGGCAGCATGAAGCTGAACCCTCTTCAATTTATGTATCGTGGATGTAGTTTGGAGGGAATTACCTGAAAACGCAGGTCCTGGCTGGCAGTGTACCAGCTGTGGCAGACCAACGAGGCTTCCTTCCTGTCTGAAGCATGAAGAAAACTCAGGACGTAAACTATAATCTGTAGCAAAAGATGGAAATATATCATTAGATTCATTATGAAATGATGTCCATCCTGAAGCTTTAGCTTAAGTCACGCCACTTTCTGAATTGACAAGCAAAATCAAGTGTTTTGCCAGAATTAGACTCAAATATCTGTATGAAAATAAATGTAAACCCACCTCCTGTGGCAGCTCAGGTGCTTCTTCCCCATCGCTGTCTTCCATTTCTGTCCGCGTGTTATTAGAAATCACCTCAGACCATCTCAACCTGATGATCTCCTGTCCACTCACTGCAGCTAAAATCCTTATCTGAAACTCTAGCTTTTTAGCTAATTCCTACAAATTAAAACATCGTTTACTTGTCTCATCCTCACCACTTTTTTATTTAATAAAATAAACAATTCCAAGTCACTGGACGCTGCTGAGGAGCTGTTTGACCCATTGACATCTCAACAAAAGCGGCTTTTACAAAAAAAAAACACATAGACGCAGCACATTTCCGCAGGCGGGCTAACAGCGGGATCAGCTGACTGCGAGAGAGACGTCAGATGTGTCAGAGGCGTGGTGCTAGTGAGGAGGAAGCTTATGCTCGTTTCTGATTGGTTGTTCTGTTGCTAGGAGATCCCAGATAGCTTTGCTTCCAGCATAAATAAAGAAAAAAGGATGTTGGGCCGTGTGCTTTTAGGTCATTCGAACTTTACTGTATTTTGGTGATATATGTGTGTGAAAAAAATAACTATTATTAACTGTTAACATTTGTGTATTTTTCTCATTGGCACGAGGATTATGATAAAAATGGTGTTAATCAAAAATTTAAAGTACTAAAAACTCATATTAAACAAAAATTGACCTTCTTAAACATTTTAAAAATATTTAAACC
The DNA here is from genome assembly GCA_031762555.1 of Cynodonichthys magdalenae. NCBI lineage: Eukaryota > Metazoa > Chordata > Actinopteri > Cyprinodontiformes > Rivulidae > Cynodonichthys > Cynodonichthys magdalenae. The sequence continues at coordinate 8,476,285 of JARVJO010000002.1, read as the reverse complement.
AATAAAATATTGTATGCAAGCACAATACCATTTTCTTTTACTTCACAGCAAAGTGACAACTGAAGAATGCAACAACCTTTTTATTTAAATAAAAAAATGTACAAATGACGGTGGTGAATTGGTTCTGAAGCTTGACCATATATGGGCAATCCATTTCCTGCTTCAGACTGCTGGCAGTACTTTAGCTGGTTTGTGGCTGGTGCTGCAATCCAATGTTTTTATACATGATGTACAAAATCAACAACTCTCAATCATTACTGAACATAAACACAGTCAGAATGTTTAGTGTGCTTTTACTTTTACATTATTAATTTAACAATAATGGGAAAAATATGGTTGAACTAAAATTCCAAGAGAAATAAATTTACATTTTTGTACAAAACATACATTATACAAAACATAAAAATGTTAACAAAAGTAAATGCTTAATGTTGTAAAACAATATGTTTTAGTGTTTAAATCCTGTGTAGAGATTAGATAATGTACAAATTAGCCATTTATATCTATTATAGCCATCTGGTCCTCTCACGTTTACCTGCTAAAACACAATGTATCTACAAAACAACAAACTTATTTACAGTTTCGTTGTGTTGGTGAAAGCCTAAACAACACAGTAATAAGGCAAGTTGTTCAGTCAGGATTACATAAGTATCTGTAAACATTTAAGAAACAACAAAAACATTTGAATATGTTGGATGAATGAGTGAGAAATTAATTTTATTAAAGAAGGGGCTGATTTAATTTAATTATGTTACATTGAACAACATTTAAACTGCTTCCTCTCACCTTTTATTCTGCTTTAATTAAATAGGAGACACACCTTTTACTTAATCTCTCAGTTCTGGATTAAATTATTTTCAGATTCTTTCTGACCCTCTTCCTCACAACTTCTTCCCTTTGCTCTTCCCTCCCTCATCCCACTCGTCCTCACTGACGTCCTCCTTTCTGGACTGTGTGGATGGAGGTCCTTCAGGGTCGCAGCACTGAGAGGCCGAGCGAAAAGTCACGGAGCCCCCAGAGACGGATGACAGTGTGTCCAAGTCTCCGTCGGGCTCGCAGCTGAGCGAGAGAGATGCAGGACAAATGGAGGGGGACGGGAACGGCTAGAGGAAAAAAATTAATAAAAAGAAAAGTTTAATTATCACAGATCCTGGGTCCATGTGTGCCCAAGTGCAACACCTGAAAGTTTGCAAACTTACATCACAGCTGAGTGTCTGTGTAGTCTGAGTCTTGCATCAGCACAATTAATACATTTTTACAATTATTTCCCCCCATAATAAATACAATGAGATGTATCCTTCAATTCCTTCAAAAATGTTCTTCTCTACTCTTTTAAATCTGCTTCAGCGTATTAGCTCTATTTTGTTTCCTGCTAATTTTGTCTTTTAGCAGCGTTTTGATACTCGTTTCAACTTATGCTATTTTTAGCTAGCATCTTGCTTCTTTAACTAAGCTAGTTTTTTGATCTCCTTAGCTAAAGTTCTGCTTCCTTTAGCTTAGATTGCTCAGTTATAGCATCTTAAAATAAAAAAAAAATAATCTGAGTCGTCAAGCATCTACACTGGATTTTCACAGAAAAGGCCGTTTTTCTAGTTGTTTTTCTAGTTTAACCTCTAATAAGCTATGGGCAGACAGAAAACAACAACACGGATGCTTGATTTGAGGAATACAAGAAAATTCTGTTATTTACATACGTTTCTTGTTACTAATGGAGAGCATGTTAAAGCTATCTATCCTTTGGTATTATCACAACCTGTAACTGTAGATTAATAAGTAAAACTAAACTCAACTGTGTGCTTACTGTCAGCATCATAGTTTGCAGTGTTCACCTGTAACATGATATTTGACTTGTTGGTCTTCTCTTTGACTTTGGCTAGAACTCCTTTGAGTCCAGACGATTTCTCGGTCATCTCAAGCGCTGCTCGGAGCAGTTTCGGAGTCTCCGACCTGAGCGGTGCTGCCGCCTCCGCCTGAGGAGATTCCTTAGCCTCTTCTTTGGCTTCGGGCTTCTTCCCTTTGTTAAGCATCTTCCTGCAGTGGAGAAAGCGACAAAAATCAGTCCAACAAATGTAGTGACTAAATAAAAAGGCCTGTACATAAAACATTAGAATAAACAAAGCAGAATGTTTCAATAATGTCATTGTTGTTCAACCTGGCTTTCTTGCGGAGCAGTTTCTTCGACTCAGGGTAGTGGACCAGAATCTCATTCAGGTCTTTTTTGTCCAGGATGAACAGATTGGCAAAGCCGTGAGCGATCACGTTGGCTGTGCGTCTGTTAACTCCACCGACTGCAAGCAAACTGCAAAAATACAAATATTGAGTTAAGAAAAATGTTTTTAACGAGCGAACTACTTTTTCTCCGTTACGTTTGTGGTGACACTCTCAGATTCAGGACAGCTCTTTACCTGATCTCTCCAAAGACCGATCCTGCTCTGAGGGTGGCGAACACCGTCCTGTCGTCAGGTCCTCCGACCACCTGCACCTCCCCTGCTTTTATGATATACATCTCCCGGCCCACCTCACCCTGAGCGAGACAAAAACCAGAGGCAGATGATAAAAGTACTAAATATATAACACCTTCACAACTTTCCCCACTGACCTTTTTGCAGACATAATCACCGGGCAGGTAGACGACAGAACGAAGGCTTTTGAGCATGTCAAAAATCATCTGTCTGTCACAACCCTGTCAGGCAGAAACAAAGATTCTCAGGTTTTTCTTCAAACCTCAGGTTTATTTCAGCTGGTGAGCCTACAGATTAAAGACTTGTTACCTGAAAAAGAGGGACTTTGCTCACAATGGAGTAGTTGACATCGACAGCAATGTCCAGACGCATTTTATCTGGCAGCTGAGTCAGCAGTTCCTGCTCATCTGGTTTGCAGACGGCACAAAGTATGAAAATTCACTACGTTTGGATGCATGAACTATAAGCACATCTTTGAGTACCAAGTTAAAGCAAAGCAGACAGAAAGAAACCGAATGTTCTTCTTACCCAGCATGCCTTGAGACTGCCAGGTGTAGTTGTACCAGGTTTTGACTCGGTTCTGGACATCTTTAGGGATGCGATATGATGTCATGTATTTAATAGTGTTGTCCATACAGGTGCGGTAGTAGGTTTGAGCAGCTGTGGCTGCGCCGACCACGTCACGCATCTGACAGACAAAGAAGCAACAAAATTGCTTTCATCAAATTAATACATTTTCTGGTTTAAAACTAAAAAACAGGTGCTAAATGTCTTTATTTACTTGTCCAATCATGATTGAGAAGGCAAAGACTCCAATAAAATAGTTGATGAGTTGGAAGAGGATCTCGAAGAGGGAGGTGGGGTCCGGCAGACCTCCGATTGTAATCAGAGTTTTCACCGCATAGTAGTAACATCGAACGTAACTGAAGAGAGGGAAAAAACAGAGCTGGTGTGCGACAAATAATCATATTTATTGTTACTTTTTTGAAAGTACATTTAATTTGTGTTACATTACTTTAAAAATTATCCAACCTGTTGCCATCACCATTGTAGACCCACTGGGTAGCCCCCAGTCCGATGTAGGTTGAGATCCAGTGGTAGAGGCAGGCGTTGCAGTGAAGACAGTAGAGAAGATATGTGGTGGTACGGATCACCCTGAAACACAAAACATGACACTTCTATGGTGGCAGCAGTGATCAAAGGAAAGGTTTACAAGAGAGAACAGTTATGTTGTATGGTTTGGGGACAGAGACGTGGACAAAAAGAAGACAGAACTGGAAGCGTCAACAAATCTGAGAAATAAAGTTAGAGGCCAGACTGAGATGTTGTGGACGTGTTAGAAAGGCCAGAGGTAGCTGGACAGAGTGAAGTGGAGGGGGATGAAAAAGAAAGATCTTGACACGATAGTTCTGGTACCTAAAACAAAATGTTTAAAAAGCACAAAAACTAGGATAGGAGCTAAAACTGCAGCTGACCTGTAAATGTAGGCTTTGGTCAAGATGGCCTCTAGACGCTCATTGAACTCAAAGAAGGAGTTGATCTGCAGATTTAAAAAACATAAATAAAAACTTTAGTTTGAAGTTTCAGAGCTAATCTGTTACAGTTGCATTTTAGATACGACTCCCAACCTTTTTATACACAGAAATATTTTAAGTGTTGGTCTCCAGAACGCTCTCTAAAAGATGAACGCCTCACCTTCAACAGCCGCGGTAAACGAAGCAGAGGGTTGATGCCAGTAATGAAATAAAAGAGCTCCAAGGGAACCAGGCTGGCTACGTCAAACTGAAAAATAATCCCACAGTCAGTGCATACAGAGGATTATAATCCTGACAAACTTATAAGAAGTTTAATCCATCTCTGTTCAGTTTACCTTGAAGCGTTTGGTTTTCATATAATTCTCTCTCATCTCTTTTTTGTCACTCTAATAAAAGAAAAAGACTCAGGTGTGTTTTTTTTTTTCAGTATAGAAAGTCATTTCTGTAGATTATTTAGATTAAGCTCACCACTATGTCTCCTCCACGAACAAACTGCAGGCGCGGCTGGAAGACGGAGATGTCCAAGATGTAAATGAGATCGCAGAGGTAGTCGGTCAGCAGCCAGTAGTAAATATTATCTGACGTCTGGTACGGGAAGGCCCAGCGGACCGGGATCAACCACACGTTCCAGTTCCAGGCCAGAGACACCAAGAACATCCAGAGGACGTACATCAAGTCTGAGGAGAGAACGATGGACAAAAGGATGAAGAAACTACTGTCAGACACTGACAACAATAAAAACCCATCAAATCAGCAAAATCTAAGATGTATTAAGTTTGGAGCTATGGTAACAACAGAAATCTGTTTATAGTATCAGTGACAGAGTAAAAATACAAATCAGAGAGGATTAGAAAACATATACCAAGTAAAGCAGAGGAGTTATAATATCCCTTTACTCAAACCTGAGAATACATCTAAAATATTTTCATTGAGATCTAAAAAACTTGTCAGGTTTTGAGTAATTTAAAGAACAGAACTGAAGGCAGCGGCGGGTTTTCGGGGTTCTCACTGGTGAAGGGGTCGATGCTGGTGGGGAAGCGGAGGTGCGTGCAGGCTCGTATCCAGCGAGGAGTTTTCACCTTGCAGCAGCTTCCAGACATCTTCTCTGCCTCACTCTCTCCTCCTGCTGATGCTGACACACCCTTCTCTTCCTCCACATCCGACGGTGCAGCTTCAGGAGCCGACTGAGGAGCTGGAGGCTGAGGAGGAGCTGAGGATACACGAGGAAGGAAGGAGGAACTAATAAGGACACCAAAATTCATAAAAGGTGTTAAATTATTCCTGCTTGCTTGTTTAACTCACAGGTGACGATGACGCTCTCTTCATCGGAGCTGTCTGGGTCGACGAGCTTCTCCTTGGCCTTCTCCGTCCTCTCTTTGAACATCCGGACCAGCTCCTGAAGCCGCTCGTTGACCACCGCGCTGGTCTGACTGGCTGCGGAGGCTGGACGCTCTTTGTGGCTTGAAATTCAAAATGAGAAACAAAATTAAGACGGTGGTGATCTTTATTAGATGTAATTTAATCTCTCTTGCTTCGTGGCGTGTCTTGTGTGCAGCGCTCACACGTCATCGGAGCTGTACAGGCTGGACTGACTGGGCCAGGCCCTGACTGGGATGCTCAGTTCTTCATCATCTTCTTCGCTTTGAGAATGTAGCTGCCTGCTGTTAAAGTAGAAGCAGCTATGTTATAAGTGAAACTTTAAACGTTACATACAAACTAAAACCCATTTTCACGTGGCTTTGCTGCATATGATACTGAGAAATATTTGACAAACATAATAAAAAATTAATCTTGAACTAAGTAAATCCACAATTAAACTAAAGTATAAGCATCAGTGTAACTGGATGAGAGGCTGGAGAGCTTACATCTTGGTCCAGACGTTCCTACGGTTCCTGCCGAAGCTGTTGTACAAAGGTTTTAAATGTGTCGTTAATCCGAAATAAAAAGGATAAATCAACCACAGCACTCCGACAGACAGGAGACACAAAGATGTAAAGTCGAGGTGCATTTGTTTATTGGCTTTTGCTACATGATAAAAACAAGCGTACAAAGCACAAAACCATGAAAAGGAAAAGAAGGTTCACACAGAAAAACAAAACAAACACAGAATGTCTCCTCAAACGAGTTCAACACCACGAGGACTAACAAAAACAGCCTGTGTTCTGCATTAACCCAAACTGCTAATGACAGTTTTTACACCTTTTAGAAACATGATAATTCACAAATGTCCAACCATGGTTTCTGCAGGACACAAAAATACAGACACCACGTCTACAGAGACTGGAAAGACAAACAGCAAGAAGATGGACAGCAGAGGGCAGTGCGGTATGTTTCAAATCACAGTGAAACACTTCACACAAAAAATAAATAAAACATTTTCTGGATTAAAATGCTTCACCTGCAGAAAAGAATTCTACTTTTCATTTGTTATGAACTGTATTGTTGTGAATATTTGTTAATGAAAATCAATGTATTTTTACTGATCAGCTGAATGAAAACACAATCCACTCAAATACTTTTCTTACTCTTTTTCTCCTTTACTGTAAATGAAAAGCATGTGGAAAGAAAAAAAGTGTTTGTGACAAGAGACTAAAATGTTTATTTTCTGTTATTTGTTGTTGAAGTATGCATTTCTCACCTCTGACGGCCTCCGGACGGGGTCACTGGGACTGTGAGGGTTGTAAGTTTTGGGTCCTGAGGGGTGAGATTTTGGGAAGCGTCGCTCTTCTCCTCGCCTCCTCCTGCTCCCCCTTTCTCATGATCGACATCTTCTACGTTTACGGCCGGGCGGAAGTTGATGCTGGCGCTCTCTGGAGAGTGGGTCAAAGTGAATTTGCTTACGTTTATTACAGGGTAAGTGATGCAGAAGGTTAGCTAGCACTCAGGTTAGTTGTTTCTTATGTGAAGCAACACGAGGTGGCATCAGGTCCCAAGCAGAAGCAGGACAGGAGACAGGTTAAGCAGGAACTACGCCGAGTTAATGCAAGACGACCCATCTGAGAACTAGGTCGAGTACAAGGCTGCCCTGAGAGTTAAAGACTAGATTACTCATCTGTCAACCTTTCAGTCTCACTTATCTGGAGTCATGTCACACTGGTGCACATATGTCATCAATACAAACGGCTCTGACAGTTTATCAAGCTTCTTATCAAAGATATGAGGTAAAATTAACTCTGTAATTTCCTGTTCCATTGAAATCACACACATCAACAAACACAAATAAGATTTACAAGATGATTTTAAAAAGGCATCACAATAAAACAAAATTACAATCCTCAAGCTACAACTCTAATTCTAAAAATCTCAGACGTTGTACAAAATGTAAATAAAAAATTAAATATGCAAACCCATGTTTTAGTGACAATGGAAAATATTTTCAAACTTAAATTCCTTCACGTTTTAAAGTAGGTTTATATTTTCCTGCATTCATGTTGCCTTTCCAGATGTGCAAGCCACCCAGGCCATTGGTACTTATGCACCCCTATACCATCAGAGAGGCAGCCTTTTAAACTGTTCACTAAAACAGAAATTTTATATCAAGTCCTCTTACTGACCTGTTAACAATTAAACTAATTAGTTGCAAAATAATCCTTCAGCTGTTTTTATTTGCAACACTTACTTTTACAGTCCTCAACTGCCATAACTTTTTTTAGATATGTTGCTGCAATTCAAAACTACCTTTTTTAAAGATTTCTCAATTTCAGTATTTGATATGTTTATTATATTCCACTAATAATAAAAACGGGTTCATAAAACATTTACACTTTGCACAACGTCTTGTCATTTTTAAATTAGTTAACTGACAAATTAAAGACGACGCATAAACACAAAACTCCACACACACACAACACAAACAAGCTACTCAGTCATCTTAACTCGCTCACAACTTGACTGAGTTCTGTGTTCAAGGGATGTCATCATGGAGGACAGTTAATTCTTGCTAACACTGATTCACCTGCGGGTCTTATTGGAGAACAGTCCGAGTCATTTTCAGCAAAGAACGACCTGAAGTTCATCTGCTTCGAAGGTGGGCTGACGATGGGCGGCAGGCGTGGGTAGAAAGGCACATTGGGCAAATCAAGGGTGCTACCACTAGGTGAAGACGGAGATGGGGATCGGGATCGCAGGAGAGAATAATGAGGGAGAGGGGCGGGTTTGTGTCGCACAAACTGGTTGAGTTCTACATCCTGCTGATTCTTGTCTTGCTTCTGTTTTTGCTGTTGTTGTTTCTTAGGCATCTTGTGGCATAAGGGTGTTGAGGCGGTTTCGGACGTTCTGGAAGTACTGCTGAGTTTGGCTCGGAAACTGCGAGAGCTTCTGAGGGATGCTTGAAAAGCTCTGAGAGAGACCCGACAAACTGGGGCCTGCCGATCCCTCTGACCCTTTGGGCAGCAGCTCGGTTAGAGTCCGGGCAATGTTCCTCGGGACCTGAGTGAGTCGGATTTGGGAGAACTCTTGGCGTAACTCAGGGGGAAGGGAAGGCAAGTGCTTAGTAATCTCAGAGACTTGGGTTGGTAGCTTAGGAAGTTTAGGGGCAGAGATGCCGTTCTCTTTGAAGAACGCGTTGATGTTGCCAAAGCACTCGGAGGTGGGAGGGAAGCGCATCAGGCACCTCTTAAATGCATCACAGCTGACTGGCACTACAGAGGAGACAGGTTTATAGGCGGTTAGTCAGGAAGAATAAGATGGCAAGGCGGGAAATGGACAAAACTAACAAGAAAACAACAATGCAGTTGGTGCAGTGAGCAGATTTCAGAACATGTTGCAGGTATGAAATAAATCCAGAAAATACATACCACCACAGTCATCACCAGCAGCTTCTTCTTCCTGCAATTAAAAAAATACACAAATAACAAGATACAGAAGATGAAAGTTGTGGCAAACTTAGAGTTATGTATATTTTTTGACAAACGTAAGTCAACAAAAACTGAAAGGATAAGGAAATCTAACAGAAACAATTAGCATTAATAATCATACTTAAATGCAACACAATCGTCTGTAAAAGAAGCAATAAAAGTTTATAATGTGATTGTATGTAATGATCGTTATGCTCACAGGATGACACAATGTAAATATAAAACTTATGGACATTACTTTTCCACCAGTCGTGTCAGTATTGATTTGACTGTCGTCTGCTTTCTGGGGCTGCTGAGTCACCGGCTGAGCTTTTGAATGGTCTTCCTTAGTCTTAGGTTCTGGTGGTTCTGGCTCTGAATCCTTTCCTGGCTCAAGACTTGGAGGTGGAGTGCATGAGGTCTCTCTTGGAGCTTCTTCCTGTTCTGGCTCTTGAATGGTTTGGAGGATAAATTTCACGTGACTGACTGGATATTTAAATTCAAAGTATTGCTCCAACGTTAGAACATCATGAATTCTGTTTCATAAAACTGCACCTGGTTCGTTGACAGTCAGCTCCTCTGCCTCAACTTTTTGCTCGTCCTGAGTTTCTTCCTTTCTGAAGGACAAATCAAGCACTGAAATTTCTTCTAATATTCAGCAGGCAAACATCTTTTTTTTTAAGACAGCTGGCAGAATTACAAAACAAGTTACAGAGGTGATGCATAAAATACTAGAGCTTGGGGGTGTAGAGCAAAAATATGAACTAAACCAAGTTAATAAGATATGGCTGATTAGTTTTAGTAAATAGAAGGGAAAATATTCTATAATTGATGTTAATAGAGGGGGCAACTAAACAGACAAGTAAGCTGAAAGTTTGCTGTAATATTTCAAGTATACAATGAAACAATTCATAAACACAGAAATGTGTATTTTAGTTTAAATAAATAGGTAATTTCACAAAAAAATCATTGTGGAAATTCAAATTGGGATGTATTTATATTAGGTAATAAATACTTACAAAACTATCTTTAAACCAATGTTCAGATGTAAAAAGACATTTTATGTAAACATGTTACTACAAGCTCATTTATTGCCGAACCTGTTGGCTACAAGCTAGCAACCCAGATAACGCGTTTTCTCAGCTGTTAGCAAAAATTCACCCATTTGTGATTTCGCACTTGTGTGCGACCACTTGTTGACATAAACATAAACATTTTCGGTCTTAATACGCTACTCCTTACCTCTTTACTTCAGAATATTTCAACTAGTTAACAGATAAGTCAAATTAATTAGCTTTGTAACATGATATTAGCATGAGTAAAATAAATATTCGTAAAATACCTACTTTATCCGTCAAATTACGCTATTATTAAACGTCCCGACTATAAATGACAGCCAACATCGACAGAAACAGCAGAGACGTATTCTCGGTCATAAATCCGTTCATATAATTGTAAAACTGTAATAAAATCGAGTCCCATTTTTTACGTTTTTGTTTTATATCGGTTTAAAAGCGACATGATGGTCGCAGATTGCAGGTGCGCGCGCCGTCACCGTGGTAACCGTTGAGAGGAGGGGTGAAGGGGCGGAGTGATAAGGTGAGTTATTGTCAAGGGAAGCTGTGGTTGCCATGGTGGTTGCTATAGAGCCATCATGTATGACGCTGTTGAAGCTGCGCTCGGGGGGGCGGGGGTAAACCAGTCTGTATTTTATTTGTTTTGTTTTTACATGGAAAAGTTCACTATTCTGACCAAAAATTATGTTTATTAAATTTTGAGTCACAAGAACTATTAGTTTTTCAATGTTTAACATAAATATCCATGACAACCTTGTATAGATGTTATAGATTATACATTTTTGTGAAAAGCTTTATGTATATAAGCAATTCAATTCACCACATTAGATGTTGATTTTTGTTAAGGCAGCAGAAGTGGAATAAAAACACAGGTCTTAGCTGTAATTTGGTGAATTTGTGACTTAATAAAATTATCCAAATAGTTTTTATTTCTTGAGCTAAAAAATGTCAAAGCCAGAGACAGGATGTAAAGTTATTGGAATAATTTTGGAAATTAAAAACTTTAATTAGATTCTTACTCTGTGTCTTCATTCTCCTCCTCTTTTTCTTCTTCTTCTTCCATCACTGGTAACCTGCAGCCACAGTGAACATTCAGCATCATAAATATTTTACAAACTTTGACCAATCAAACCCAAGCAGAGAATTGTTGTGGCCTTACTCTTCTTCAGGCTCCCCCAGCAGCTCCTGACTCTCCAATGAGAGTTTGATGGATGTTCCCTCGCTGGCCATCTGCCTGACGGCCATCTCTGCTGTCTGCCGGGCCACCTCTTCAGCCAGACGGGCCATTTCCATCCGCTCCTGGAGCAGCCTGAAGGCACACAGGGCAGGCTAACTGAGTCAGTTGTGCAGGAAATTTAATGTCAGCTAAAGAAATGACTTTTTCTGCAGTGAAGCGGAGTGAACACTGAATGACATCGCTGAAATTTGCTAAAAGAAGCAGAAGGTTTTAAGTTTATACAAGCTAATGGCTAAAAAAATGAGCAAGGTAAAAGCAATAGAAGGGTAGCTAAAATGCTGAACAAATGCTAAAACTAAAATTAATTAAACAACAGCTACAAGGTGCGAAAAAGATGCTACTGCTAAAATAGGCAACAAAAATAAAAAGATTAAATCAACCCAATCAGTGCAAATATTAGAAAAACTATAGCTTAAAGAAGCAAACACTAAAGCTAAAATCAGAAACACTAGCTAAAATTAGCACAGCTGTAGCGAAAATCCTAAAGAAGCTGAATGTAATTAAGAACAGAACAGTAACTATTAAATAAACGATGAACAAAACAGATGCTGAAGCAAAATTAACAAATTTAATGCGAAAATGAACAAAGCAGTGGCTAAAGGTAGCTAAACTGATGCTAGAGTAAAAATTGACAAAACAATAGCTTCTTTTAGCTAAATTGTAGTTACAGTTTGCAAAATATAGCTAAAACTATCAAAATAGCAGCTAAAAGTAACTAAACATAATGAGGAAGAACAGTAGCTAAAAATGATACTCGTGCTAATATTAGCAAAACTGTACCTGAAGTAGCTAAACAAACGCTAAAGCTGTAATAAAAAATGTGGCTAATATTTGGAAAAACTGTAGCTAAAATCCAAAAGGAGAAGAATGGTAGCTAAAAGAAAAGAAGCAGGGGCAGTAGCTAAGAGCTAAAAAAATAACAAAATTCTAGCAAAACAAACAGAGCGGTAGCTAAAAGTAGCTAAATTAGTTTTTCCTAATATAGTTATAAATATAAACATTCATTTCTGTATTAGTTTTGGCCCCAGAGCCTCTAAAGTTTAAATATATGATTTTTTTGGTCTATGTCTATTATTGTGATAAGTCTAAAGTCTCTCAGACATTGTTTTTTTTATATCTGTTTGATGTTTAGCATTTATTATTAAAGACAACAAGCTCTTTTAATGTTTTGTTTACACCTTTTCTTACCGTTCTTCCATAGTGGCCAAAGCCACATCTTCAGCCTCCCTTTTGATGCTTTCAATAAACGGCGTCCAGCGGCCGGTCTGGGTCTCAGCATCTTCTTGAGAAATCTTTGTCACGCTCTCTGATGTTGGCGCCTCAGCCTTCTTCTGTGTTTCTTGTTGTTGTTGCTGCATTGTGACTGAATGTGAACTCAATGAATTAGGTGGTGCTGAAACACATCTCTGCTGGCCCTCGTTATCCGAGTCCACGTCCTCCAGCACCATGTCTGGTTTGAGTTTGGATGAAGCTGAGAGACGGGGATAAGGGACAGCTAATGAGACAAAAATTAGGGAAACAGGGCAAACATGCTTGGGAATTTATTTGTGTATTAGTGTCCAGCTCTTCTGTTTTTATAAATATCTTTAGTTTTGAGTTTTTGTGTCTTTTTGTTTGCAAGTTAAAGCCAAAACAAAACTAGCTTCCTTGTTGGCTGGCTTCAGTACAAGTTTTTGATCTTGTCCGTTCCATGTAAACAAACGAGACATGGTCTTTGTTCCTTCTATTCTTTATTTGCCTCTTTCTCTGTAGTCAGGTCGTAGGGAGCCCCAGACATCTCATCTTCCAGGAGGATTTCAAGGCATTCCCATGCCAGCCTCCTCCCAGCGTGCCCTGGGTCTTCCTTGGGTCTCCTTCCAGCTGTACATGCCTGTAACACCTCCCAAGGGAGGCGTCCAAGAGGCATCCTTATGCCCAAACCACCTCAACTGGCTCCTCTCGATGTGGAGGAGCAGCGGCTCTACTCAGAGTCTCTCTGTTTTTGTACACATGTCCAAAACAGCTTAGAATTCATTTGATCATACAGAAAACTTTATATCCAAACTTGGTTTTGTATGTGGATTAGAAACACACTAGAACAAAGAAAAGTCCCAGAAATCAGTATCTAATTGTGCTGATTGTCAGTTTGAACCACCTGATCTCCATAGTAACTGATGCTGGACACATAGCATTCATTTGTGTCCACTTCAGGTCTGGGTCAGTCCACTCGTCTCAAAAAATAAATAAAATAAATAGAAACTGAGTGGTTGTTTTGTTTTTTTCCATTTTTGTTTGGTGCACAAAATTGGAAATCAGGTTATCCAAATTTTCCTTTTGGCATTAACATAAAAAAATTGTGCTGTGGGGACCAAAGGAAAAAACGAACTGCCTGAATGTACACTGACCATTCTTCATAAAATTAACTTCACCAAGTGGTGGTCAGAGTGGCCACTGGGGTGGCCAAAGATTTTTCCATGGTGACCATGGCCGCCCCTGGCCACCCCCCTGGTACTGCCCCTGGCCAACAGATCACTGACAAACACAACGTGAAGACGTTCACAAACTGGACTTTTATTTTTCTGGCACCAGACTTACATTAGAGTTGATTTGTTCACTACATTCTTTGAAGGACAAAACACTTTCTTGGCTTTTGAAAACAAATAACTAAACTCAACTTCAGACCACAGTTCACAGTTCAAGTCAATGAAGCAGATTGATGGGACCAATGTCAATTTAATCAAAATCTTTGGAGAGTTTTCAGTTGACCTTAAACTTTTTTGTCTGTGCTGAGCTGTTTGCTCTCTTTTTCCAAATTTCTGCTTCTCTTAACCGTGAATAAAAAAAAATTGGCTTCAAGGAAATATTACACTTACAGATGAAACTTTATTGGCATTTTTCTCTACAATAAATCAGGTATGAATTCAGTTATATTCTGATTTCATACAAAACGTTAATAAATTAGCTGCCACTTATAGGGATAATCCAGTCGACTTTTTAAGATTTTCTTTTTCTTGTTTTAGGCTACTGCTTGTTTTCTGCCAACATAAATATAATGTACCTTACATTAACTTAAAATACGGTAAAGAAGCATCTTTCATGCCATCTGCAGCAATGCTAAACGTTTCTGTTCACCAGAAACTGTGCAAATTAGAATTACAAACAAAGATAAGCACAAATAGGCTAGAAAAGTACCACAGTGCATACTCTAGTTCCATTATTAAGTCTCTTATGAAACTATATCAAGAACATTTGAGCAAGTTTAAAATATTTAACAGCTGCCTGAAACCTCTGAGCTGAGCGGTTCTGGTTCTGTCCACACTGTAACATGTTTATCGGTATCTATCTGTGGGAATGGGAGCGTCGACCCAGACGTCTCCTCCTGCTGTTCAAGGGGCTCGCAGCGCCTTCCCCCCTGAAACAGAAGGAGAAGAGGGACTGAGTTAGGCTCCGACCGTCCGACCAAAAACGCTCTTCGAAAACTAGGAGGGGGGAGAAAACAAGACGGAGCATCTGATGAACCCCTGAACAGAATTTAGAGACACTTTCAGGAAATACTCATTGGTTGTGCAACTGTTGGAGTAAATCTAAGTCAACCGATCAACATGAACCAATGCAAAACTCAGTAGGTTGAACAGATATTAAGCTAAAATTTGGTGTGGTAGTGGCTGAGAGTCATCCACAACACATACTCTGAGCATTATATCTCAAGATATTGCATGAAAACGTGCTTAAGTTTAAGGTTTAACCAAAATGTCAGCAAATTTGTCATTTCTCTCTGGCGATACAAATCCTTGTTTGACTGAACTGTGAACTGTGGCATGAAATTGCATTTCAGAGGTTTTGTTAGATCAAGAAGCTCAAACTCACCTTTCTGTAGGATTTCAGTGGGAGCCTAAAGAAAATTTGAAAAAGAAATCCAATGTAAGTCACCACAGGTAAAATAAAAACAACATACCAAAAAAAAACAAGCTTAAATAGAACAGTTTATGATTAAAATTACCTCAGGGTCATCTTTAGGTGGAACAACAAGCTGAGGCATCTTCAGACCCAGTCCTGACACAAACCAGTCCACCACACTGAGGACAGGACGAGCAGAGAGTTAAAAGCATATGTGGAAAATTTAAGCTTAGATATCTTTATTTATTTATCTTTATCCTAATATTATCATTATTGGAGCTAAATTGTAAGTCAATTTAGATGATTTAACTAATCAAATCAGGAGACATTTTGCACTTAGATTAGATTTTTTTTGTCATAGTTTGATCTCAGGAAGGCAGACATTAGGAAGCTTGAATAAAACTTAAAGGTTTTATTAAATAAAATATAAAGAGCAGCAATTCTACTGGAGGAACAAGTGGAGGTGAACACGGGAAAACCAGCCATGGCATAAAGCTCAACAATGACAGAGCTGAGTAAGCTCAGGGACTCTAAAGACTGGAGCTGATGAGAGAATTAGCTGCAGCTGTGACTAATAACAATGAGGAACAGGTGTAAAAACTGATAAAAAAAACTAAAACACATAGATGTTTGTAACAACAAATTACAGTGATGACAAGAGAAGACTGATTCTGTTTTTTTCCCTCAATGTTCTTTAAATTTTTACTTCTTATGTCATTTAGCAAAAAGAGAAACAAACCCAGAGGCCTTGCCATCGGTATCCAGTGAGATTCCACTGAGAGATTCGGGTGGTGGAGAAAGAACTGAAGCAACATAAAAACAAAGCACTTATTTACAACAAAAAACGAAATAAATGGTAAATAAAAATGTTGTCTAGATTAGCTTAAAACTAAAAGTAACAGAAAAAAACAGAGCTAAATAAATATCAATTTATTTCTACTGTAAAAAACATGTAATCAAAGTTAAATCTTTTGAAAAGTATAAAAGTATAAAAACCTAAAGTCATAGTTTCCTTCTGAACAAGCTGAACGTTTTGATATATGATTGGTTAATGTGGTACAAAGTATGTCCAAGTAATAACATTTTTAAAAATGTGCAGAATAATAATCAGTATTCAAACAACCATCACTGCTGCCTGAACGTTTCTTACTTTTATCAATAGAAGAACGGGAGGCTTTGGTCGGTGGCTCTGAGGGTACGGTACCAGGGGGCATCATAGGCTGAGGGATTATCTGTTTTATCCAGTTCTTCACTCTGTGGGGAGGGAGGACAGAAGCTCAGAGGTTAAGTAGAGTAAATGAGTTAAGTAGGACATGAACACGAGCAGGATTTAAACTCTACTGTTCATGCAAAAAATAATTCATCAGGTGGAGGAGCTGTGAAGGTGTTCACCCCTCACCTGGGCGTAAACTGAGAGGTCAAACTCTCCTCTTCTACCTCCTCATCCTCTGAAACCACCTCCACCACGGGGATGTGTGGAAGAGGGTCAAATTCTGAACGAGTAAAGAAATGAAATGTCAAGTGTGTTCTGTTCAATTTACTTTTATTAAACAGCAAATATTAACATTTATGATAAATACCTGGCATCGTTGCTACGTCATACACCTGTAACGGCACAAAACATGCATTAAAAGACAAATCAATGAAAAGATGCCATCAGTTTGAAACATCCTGATGTGAAATCAGGTGGACTGAATGTTGCAGGTAAGACAGTTTTAATCGTAGAGTCTGGTTTGTGATGCAGTAAAACTAACAAAAGGCTTTAACTTGGATAAACCAACCCCTTAAACTCCTTTCAAACCTTAATCTCTGCACATGATTAGTCTAACAAGCCTGAGAGGCAGAGTTAAATGTCACACAAGTCAAAGAAACATTTTTCTGTATTTATTTAGATCACTGCCTTTGATTGCATCTCAACCAAACCTTTCATCTTAGCCTGGTGGATCTTCAAGCCTTAAGGGTTTTTGCAGACGTACACCTGACAAATCTTTAGTGAGCTCCCCTGAGGGTGGATTTCTTCAGGACTTTCTGTCTGGTTCTTCTCCACAGAACATGCAGCTCTGACTGCTAACCCTTCCTGCCCTCCAAGAGTGTACTTCTACAACCCAATTCAAGATGGCCGCTGCAGCTAGTTAACCTAAGCAAACACAAACGTCATTTAATTTGATTAATTTTGCTTCCAGACGTAAACAGCCTCTGACCTCCGTGTGTTCTTCTGGGGAGTTTTTGTTGTCGTTAGTATCTCTGTACTTCTCATCAGGCTGAGGCAGAACTTTGGTCAGACCCTGAGTGACCCAGCCGATGACCCCGGACCTGAGGGGGGAGCAGCTGTTAAAAACACCTGCAGCTCTGCGCTCTGAGGGAAATATTCACTGGAAATGTAAAGACCAGGTACCTTTCTCCATCCTCCCCTGACTGCCAGAGGAAAAAAGGAGAAAAAATTTGAGAGGAAAACAGTAAAAACACTCAGTGGTTCATTTTTATGGAAATATCCTGTGCACAGGTATTTTTATATTGTTTACAAGGAGCCAGAGTTTGTTAAAATCGTCTTAATCAACAGTTCTCTGGACTTTTCTTTGACCCTCAGCTGATTTTTCACTCATGTTTTGTCAAGTTCTTGAATCTGATCATGACAGCATCCAGTGTTTGGGATAAAAATATGACAAAATAAAGGATAATGGACAGAATCTGCAAGTCATATTTCAAAACCCTGGAAAGATCTGGCACAGAACTTGAATGATGCAGTTAAACTGTGTTTTTGTAGATTTGACTAAAAAAATGAAACAGTTTTGATCTTTCTGTCAGGCTGTTGGTAAACATGTGTTTGTTATGTTTCTCCACAACTCATTTATGTCTGAAATATTCCACATTAATGTCAGGAAGGCTAATAAAAACACTTTCCTCTGAAGCTGCTCAAGTATTTGACTGAAAACGAGGGAAGAAGCAAACAAAATCCACATCAGAAGACCAGTTTCAAATGACAACAAAGTCTGTCTCCTTCCTGAACTTTGCTCAGGATGAAGTAAAATCTCAGCCTGATGTTTGTGGATGAACAGACTTTAAACCGACGCAGACTCACCCGGGCGTCTGAGTTGGTCCTGCTGGGCAGAGGGGATCCAGGGGGCTGCGGCAGGGCGCTGACGAACCCGTTGGACAGCCAGCTGATCACTCCGGTGTTGTTCTGACTGTGAGCAGACGTCAACATTAAATACACAATCACTGACGGACCTTAGAAAGCCTGTGCTTAAAAATAATAATAATTAGCTTTACCCATTCTCCAAAACTTCTTCTGTTTTTTTCTGTGTCTTTGCTGTAAGAAATAAAACCATTTTAACAGGAAATACACAGATTTAAATAAGGGACTAAAGTTGTGAATGATCCTCACCCTCGTTGTTCTTCACGGGTTCCTGTCAGATAAAATAAAGTATAAAATGTAATAGAAGTACAGAAATTACCTCATCCTGTATATTTGTGAGTTAACTTACAGCAGGGGTGGTCTTGGTGGTTTCATTAGACCCCAGAGTTTCTGCAGGTTGAGGAACCACTTTCACCACCCAGTTAAACATCCTGAAAACAGAAAGAGGACACTTTCTGATCGCTGAGACAGACGAGACAAAACAAACATGTCTGACTTCATATTATAATATAAAAGGTTCATGACAGAATATCCTAAAATTTAAATTAACATCTTTTATTGTTTTAAATCAAGCAGCAAATTCAGTTAAACATCGTTGCAAACATTGTCATCATTAACAAAAAGCTAATATCTGCCTGAAGTTTTGGATTCTGTGATGGAAAATCAGCAAAAAAAATAGTGATTCTTAATATTCTGCCTCCATCATCAGAGATCAGAGGAGCCTCTCGTTGGTCTAAACTCAAAATCAGAGTTGATTTTTTTTTAAAATGTTCAATTTATGTCACTGCTGAATAAATGTCTGACATTCTGAATGATTATATTCACAATGAAATGCAACATAAGAGGAAAACAATCAAATGTTTTGCTTTTTGGCAGCTTTTTTATGCAGTTTTAGAAGTTTTCTTCCATCAAAAAGTACAAACAGACTCTCACAATGAAAACAATATTAATTCTTATGATATAAATGTTTAGATTTTCTATATAAACTCTAATTCTGCAGCAGTTCAGCCCTGAATGAAACATTCACATCCCTGACTCCAGACGAACAGGTATGCATTTTCATCCCTCCAAAACTCCATAATTTTCCTGCATGAACTGGTTTTTCTTACCTGTGCTGTCTACAGGTGGTTCTGCATGCCGGTGGTACCGAGATCCGGAGACAGAGCGGCTCAGGTTTCCACAGCGTCTGCCTGGAGCTAACGGGATTAACCTGCAGGACCTGAAGGTCACGGCACAATCCTCAGATTAAAATGACAGAAATGTGTTCCTGCTCTTTTTCTGATACTTTAAAATTATTGTTTTTGTTGTGGGTTTTTATTACTGAGCTCCTAATATGCAGCAAAATTAAGTTTTCAGGTCTAACATCTGTTTTTTAAGAGGCATATTAGTATTTAATTGAATCGAACTAAGTGAGATTTTTGACTCCCAGTACACAGTATTTGTGGAAAATACTCAAAAAGTTGTATTTAAGTAGAATATTTGATTAAAACATCATTCTATGGTCAGTTAGAGAAGAGGAAAGGATGAAGGGAGGAAGGGCGCGATGCCAGGCAGTGATTAACCAGGATGTACTGCATGATGACCTTTCCTAAAGGCCAACGGGTGAGCAGGACGTGAATCATTTATCGTCACCACCTAAACTTCTAGGTGAGGCTCAGGGTGTCCGCCACAGATAAACTGCAAATCATTTGTTACAGGTGAACAGGTGGGACAGTGGCAGGAGTGGCTCCCTTTCTGGTGAGGCCCGAGAAGTGTTTGTGGTGCCGGTGAGGCAGGAGGCAGATCCCATTATCAGCTCAGCACAGGATAAGCTGAGGGAGCAGGTCGATGACACCGCCGACCGACCCGCGGTTCTGGTGCTGCAGGGCCTGGATATGATGATGAAACGCAGAAACACGTTTCCTTAATTTCATAAGAATAAGGATGGAGCAGAGAGGAAAGATTAAAAACAGAAGATGAAATAAAAAGTGAGTCCAGTTATGAAGTTATTAAGATGAGCAGAAAGATATTCAACAAAGGAAATCATACTGTCAAATTTAACTAATTATTTTAAACTAGTGTGATCATAATCAACGTAGGCTCAGTCCACTTGTCATAACTCCTCATAACGATGGTTCAAATGTCCTGAAATTCAAAATTTATGAGTAAAAAACAGCGAGCCAAAGTGACTGAAAACATTTCAACCCAAAGAGACGTTTGGAACGAAGAAAATGTTGATATTGGAACAAATAGGTTCAGATTTTTGGGTAAAGAATGCAGGGAAAGGTGTTTGTTTACATTGACTGCAGACCTGCATTTCATTATTTTACATCAATCTGGAAAAGTATTGGAGTAAACACATTCAAACTGCACCATTTGATACAATTCAGGATAAATGTTTTTTGTTTGATTTGTTTGCAGTGAGAACCTTTAATGACAAGTCTGACAGTTTGCCTTTTGTTTATTTAGATTGTTTTTTTAGATTTTTATTAAAAATCTGTTATCTTTTTGTTTTTCTTTGTCTGTTTTGTCTGTTTTAATGTTTGTCTATTCTCATGTTCTTTTTTTGTCTTTATGAATTTTCAAGCATTCTTTTGGTTTTTTACTTACCTTTTTTGTCTTCCTGTCATTTTTGTCTATGGAGCCATTAAGTCTTTTTGTTTTGTATTAATCCTTTTGTGCATTCATTCTGTTTTTTAAATAAGTTCATTCAGTCAATTTATGGACCCATTTAGTCTTATTTATCCATTTGTTTTGTATTTGTTTTCCTGTCATCTTATTTGAACCTGTCATTTTTTAATGAATTCATTTAGTCTTTTTTGTGTTTTATTAATTCTTTTGTGCTTTACTATTTGTATTCTTTAATATTGTTTTGTCTTTTTAAGCATCTCTGTAGTCTCTTCTAAATCATTTGTTTTTTGTGTCTTTTTTAGCTTTTCTGTCATCTTATTTTTACCTATATGTTCTTTCTGTCTTTATTAATCTTTCTCTGCATTATTTTTGTCTCTTCATGCATCTTTTTCTGTCTTAAGGATCCTTTAAATGATTCAACTAACATTAAAATTTAGCTTATGTTCAGCTTACTTTCAGCTTCTTCAGACTTCAGCACTAATTTTTTCCAGTTAAAAATATTTTATTCTATATTTTCTTAAAAAACATTTGTGGAAGGTACATTTATTTCTTCTGTTTGACTTGATTTTCTTTTATTTTTGTTTAAATAATTGTAAATCTTTCTGAAGCTACAGCGTCCTCTTGTGGTAAAAAGTCGAATAAAAAAAGACTCCTGCTGCTTTTTCAGCTGAGTTTTATTGTGAAACTTTAAAAGGCCTTACAGAACATGCCCTGCATGCATCAACATCATCATCATCATCATAATCTACAGAAATCCTAAATGTACAAAAAGAACCATGAACTGGTTTTAAAACTAATGTTATTTCAAATAAAATCACATGGGAGAGGAAGAAAGGGTTAAAAACTGCAACATGTTTTAAACAGCCTCAGAGTGGAATGTCCCACAGAGAGACGAGATCAAATCACATCCGGCAGATGTTTCTGTGCATTTATTATCTGCTAAATGCTTGAATTTTCCACCAGAGTGAAGGAAAAAATGAAAACACGTGGGAAAACTGAAGTGCACAAAGTTAAAATGGTGAAACTAAAAAAATAAAACGTGGAAAAAGGAAGTGAGAGAGATGAAAGGAGGACATCACCTTCAGCAGACAGAAGAGGGGTCAGCGGCTCAATCTAGGTCAGGAGGTGCAACGCCAGCATTGCTCCTCCTCAGAATCCTCCCTTCTTTCCCTCGCCCCTCCTTCTCTTCTTTCTTTACCTCGTTTCCCTCATTCTTAACCCTCCTCCTCCTCCTCCTCCTCTCAAGCCTGACAAGTAAATCAGCAACATGTGGGTTTAATCGACACCAGACCTCGACCCAGTTCTGCTGCAGGCTTCAGCTCCAGATCTGTTTACCTTCAAATGAAAATATGAGAATTAAAAAAAAAAAAAGTTGCTACTTCTTTTTGCCTTTTTTTTGTACAATGTTGTAGATATTTTGTGAAGCGCCACGACATTCCTCTTATAAAAAAGCGAATAATTCCCAGCTCTGGCACCGGTCATATATCAATACGGCTCCTCTGGGATCGGGTTTTTAAGTGTTGCAGGCCAAGCAGTTTGCTGGTTGTGGTGGGAGGAGAGAAGCTTGGAGCCTGCGAGTCTGTGCACAACACAAAAAACTGATCTATATGACTTAACGAGTGGTTCATGTGTCTGAATATGTGGACATGTAGGAGCACAGACAGCCTGACCAACCGTAGCTTAGGCGAAAAAGACTACGCCTCCGTGAATTCTGCAGATATAGCTAAAATTTGGTGAGCTAGCAGCCGACAGTCATCCTGAACACGTCGTCAGAGCGCCGGATCACTCGTAAAGTTTGACTCAAACCCGTCTAAAACTCTGCATTAAAAAGAGGAAGACGATATGAACTCTTTCGAGGAACCTTTAATACTGACATTGTTTGATTCTGGATCGTGTGTGAGGAGGAGGAGGAGGAGGAGGAGGAGGAGGAGGATGGGTGGGTGGGATAAAGGGCTCAGTGGGGAACAGGTCATGGACACGCAGCTGTCCAACATTCCTGTGCTAGTCGGAGCTTCACTTTGCAAACAAAACTGCAAAAAATTTTCTAAAAAAGGTAAGAAAAGTGCAAATTATCTGTTCTAAACAGAAAAAAACACATCACGATTAGTTATAGCACAATATGAAAAACATATGTGCTCTGTCGACTTTCTTTACGCTACATTAAAATCACTGAAACGTCAAAAAAAGTTACTTCATTTAAAGAGTGTCCTGTGAGTTTTGTGGTACACTCTTAAAAGTGGGTAAAATGTTTTTTTTTTATAAAACACAGGCATTATTCCAGATGTTTGAAAGGCACAGAGCTGGCAGAGCTACGTTCAAGGCCAGAATGAAAGAAACTGTTGCTCCACAGGCACGGACCTCAAAAAAAATAAAAAATAAAAAATGTCGACAAACAAGGAGCAGAAAGACGAGGCGAAACTTTCACCCCCACGCCACAGAAACGATGAATACCTGTGTGATGTTTTTTTTCTCATCACACCCACTCCTGCAGCGAGCGCTTGCAGTGGACCAAGGCCCGTGGCGTCTCTTTGTTCTGCAGAGTCCGCAGGATGGCGTAGATCAGGATCAGGATGCCCAAGATGAGCACCAGAGGAACCGTCACCATAATCAGAGTCATGACCTTCGACTCGCTGTCGGCCACGGTCACCACCACGTTCACCTCCTCTTCCTCTGTGACACCAGGCTTATCCTCTTTGTCTTTATCCTGGTTCTTGTCCCGGTCCAGGTCTTTGTCCTTGTCCGGCTCTTTCTGCTCATCTTGGCCATCTGAAGGCTCAACTGGCTTCTCCTCCGGCTTCTGCTCAGGATCCGGGTCTGGCTTTGGGTCGAGGGCCCACATACAGCCCATGAAGTCCTTCAGGATGGAGCGAGGATAACCTTTGTCTGCTTCTGATCTTTGGTTGTCAAACCTCCAGTAGTTGGTCCCTTTGTAGAAATAAGTGTAGGCTGCAAGAAAAAAAGATGCACAAGAGATTCAGTATTAAAAAGGATATTTCATGCTTTTAAACTCTTAATTTTCACATTTAAATCAGTAAATTGGGGTCTATACAAAGTGGAACTGTGTTATTGTAACTCCACAAGCCCCTCTTTCACCCCAGAAGAACTGCCTTGCTTGTGACACTGTGAAATTATTGTTTAATAATAGGGAACAGAAAAAACTGAACAGGCTGAGACTAAATTAAAATTTTCTGCACGTTTAGTGCCTTCACGTACACAACAAAATATATTTAACAGCTAAAGTGGATTTTGCATGATATGAACCCTTTAAACAGGATATGATGGGAAAATAATGGGTCAGTTTTACATAAGAAATCTAAACAAATCAGTTTTAAAAGATTTTTAAAGCTTTGTTTGCCGACTGTCCATGATTGCATCAATTTTAATCTGGAAATACTTCATACAAAAAGACACAGAACAACCGAAGAAGGGTTTAAAGGGATATATATGACTAATCAGTATCTCACCTGCAGTAGACAACAAACAGGAGGAGCTCAGTTTGGAAAATTAAGGAGGATTTCTTACAGAGAACTCAAGCTAACAGCTCTTCAGAGACACATTTAAGCATTTTCACCAATTTAACTTAAAATTAAGACTTACTGAGCTTTTATTACATATTTTTACACATCTTTTCTCAAGCAGACATCTTTATTCTACATTAAACATGTGCACTAAAGCTGCAGAATGTATTCTGCCTTTTTTTTTATTATTATTTTAAACATCCCCATTTAGTTCAACACCAGTCCTTTCAGTGTAAAACCTATATTCAGTCATTGTGCAAACAAAGAGCAGACTCAGGAATGTTTCTTCTGGGAGCAGTTAATCTTTCTCACACTCCTCGCCGTGCAGACAACGTTCCCACATTTTCCAAAAGATACTTTTTCAAACGTGAAGCTTTGAATCATAGATTTGTCCAAAACAAAAACTAGAAAAAATGTCAACTGAAGCAACAAATCTGAAAGATGTGACGTTTTTTTCTTTCTCTCCTGTAGGTTCGACTCTGCCTCGCCTGCAGAAACATTCAGGTCGTTTAGATGGAGATCAGATCCAACTGCGTGCGTTTCAAGCCGCTCTGCAGCAAATCTAATTTCCAAAGGAAGGACAGGCCAGGACCCTCGTCTTCTCTCTGCTCGGTTAGCTGCAGACTAAACCTTCACTGTCTTTCCATTCTGTCCCTCACACCGCCTCATCTATCTCTGCTTCCAACACTAAACGTATAGATTTCTGCTTTACATTTCCAGAAACAGAAGCTCTTCTTAAAACTAAGCTTGCAGCGTTTACATACATCCATCATCGCTGAGGAAAGCTCCTTTAGGGGAGGGAGGAATCTTTCCCCATCTGCTGATTGGTTTGGGAAAGTCCCGGTCTGCAGTCCGGGTGTCCTCGTTGTACCTCCAGTACCTTCAGACAAACAGTTTTATGTATCATTAAGAGGTCACAAAACTGTAGCTAACAGATCCCACGTCATGATTAGCATCTTATACCGATCTCCTGTGAAGAAGTACGTCTGTCCGTTGGGCTCCCACCAAATAGCTGTATCAATCTTGTGCGTTGGAATCCCCCGTCCGTACTGATACAGGGGCTGAGGGTACCCTGGCAAAACATCCGCCTCCCTGAACAACCAGTACCTGTCATCTGCAAGGACAGGTAGGCATTAATTTACCTGAGAATATATTGAAACAATGACAAGATGAGATGAAAAAATAAGGTCAGAACACAGTATTTGTTACAAGAATAGGAAAACAGTGAAGGGTGTGCATGACAATATTTGACCACCTCCTCTAAAAATATTGGCTGCGTGACTCAGACCTGGAGGTGGAGATACATCTTTTATATAAATTTTTTTCTCTCTCACAGCTTTAAATCACTTCAGAAACAAAACTTTTGGTGAAGTTATTATAAATCATGTTGAGTTTTGACAAGGGAGCAGATTAAAGATCAGGAAATTCTCAGGCAAAAATGAAAACGAAAGACTGATGATCTTTAATAAAATCACAATTTCTGTTGCACAAAAAGATGCAAAACTTTCTGAGTGTAAATTTGATCAAACAGCTTTAGAAATCTTAAAAAACGCTCAACAAATCCAAAGGCACCACAGCTGTTTGCATTTTGGAGCAGAGCAGCGTACAGAAAGAAGGCTGATGCAATTCTTCAACTTTCTCTGGAGGCCTTCTGGGGCTCAGCTGGAGCGATCTGAGCCAACAACAGCTGCAGAAACCTGGTTCAGGCCACGATGATGCAAAGACACACAATCACAAACCCATCCTGCTATCTGCAGCCGGATTGTCAGAATGTTTAAACTGTGAATCATTTGGCTGAAGAAGGAACTTTCTTTTTCATGGAACTTCAGATGATATAAACATTTCTCTGTGTGTGCTCAATTCCTCATAAATTAGGCTGTGTGGTGAAAAAAAAACGTTTCCTTTCAGTCGACTAACTCAAATCATAGCTCTAGCTTTTCCATCCTGGCTCCAGTGAAAGAGAGGCAGGCGTTGCTTCTAAGGAGCTAAACTAAAAGACCTGAATGTAGGACGGCTAATAAACTGCTGTGTCGCACCTTTAAAGAAGACAAATTTGCCATCGTGTCGTTCGTAGGCTGCATCAATGTCACTCGGGAGACCGGTCCAGAAGACAGATATCGGCATGGGGTAGTTATCCAAAACCCTGTTCCTCCGAACACGCCAGAACCAGCGTCCCTGAAAAATAAACAAAAACAAATAATTATTCTGCTTTTAACTTGTCTTTTCTGTGCGATATTTATGCCATTTCCTCACCTTGAAAACAAACATTTCCCCCCTCAACATGGTCACCGTGTCAAAGTCTCCATCACAGATGTTGGGAGGCTGGCTGTCCGGTACTTTGGGAGGCCTGGGGGGAGGCGGGGTAGCTTTTCGTACAGGTGGGGTGACGGGTTCTGGCTCGGGTCGGGAGGTGGTGTGGGTGTTGAGCAATGTTGGGCTTGGCTCTGGTGGGGCTGGGGGATCCAGGCCACCTTCTGTCGGGTCGAACGTTTCGGGTGGGGAGTGGGTGGGGGCTGAGGAGGAGGAGGGTTCAGACTCAGGAAGAGAGGGGGAGGTGGGGGAGACACCGGTGGGTTCATCGTCAGTGGTGGGAGGAAAAGTGGACGGAGCATCGGTCATCACAGGAGGACCTGAGGAGGAAAAAAAACAACAAAAAAATCACTTTAGTGTTTTAATGCTATTTAAAAAAGGTACAGAACCTAAAAGTTAGCAAACAGTTTCAGAAGACAAGTAAAATAAAAAGACGCAAATTAGCTACGAGTTTTAAAATGTTAGCTAGAAGTAAAAAAAGCAATAGGCTGAGTGTTTTAATGCTGAGTCAGTATTTTCATTATTTTTTTGTGTGTGTTTTCTCCACACTGTTTCTGCTATTTTAACCAATAATCCATCAAAACATTCAGCTTGATAAAAAAGTGAGCCATAAGTTTCAGTATTTGTAAATTTTAGGAAATCTTCCAGACATTTACGCAGCTTTTTAACGAATGCGATGTTCTGCAATCGTCTGTCCTCTGTGGGGAGGACACAAATGTAGTTGGAGTGAGGACAGAGGACAGAGTGAGGTGGAGGAGGACGAGGAGGGAACAGCTGAAAGAAGAAGAAAATAAATTTTCCCTGCTTGTTGCTAAGAGAGGAAAACAAACCAACTCAGGCAGTTATGTAACCCGTGTGGCCGGCTGATGGGACTGAATGGATTTCTTTGTTTCACTGAGATTCAAACAAACGGTGACAGTGATCATCACATTGTAGAAACTTCCAGCAGGGTCTAACCATTAATTTATGGTTACACTACAGATAACCTGAACTTTATTTAGGAGCAGCAGAACGTTTCCCAGGAGACGAACAAGTGAAGGTTTTCACCACAATACAAAAGGAGAAGTAGGTCAGGGTCTCGCACAAAAGACGACGAGATTTTGATCTAATTATAAAAGATCTGGGACAAATATTTGACATGAGCAGTATATTTTTCCCTCTCTGTCCTTTAATGACTCCATACAGTTGCAGGCCCTGATAGTGGATCTTTTTAGTCTCTAAAACCGGAACCGTCTGTCTCTAAATGCTTCACATTATTCAGCAGTTCGCTGCTGCCCTGGTCACTACTTAGTTTAGTGTTATGAATATAAATGAGGGCTGTGGACATGACGTCTTTTAAAAGCTGCAAAAATCAGAGTTCTATGATTAAAACCAGGCCTGTAGTTTTCTCTTTTATCACAAAACTGTAAGTTTTAAGAAAATACTAGAACAAGTCCAACAATGGACTGTCTGTAAAATAGCTCTATTTTAAGGCCTATTTGCAAAAAAACAATAGTTGGACCATTTTTACCATTATTGTATGTACTTAAAATAAATGTAAAAACATCTTACAAAGAACACAAAGCCTTCACCTCTAACAAAAGAAAAAAATGCTCAAAGTTTGAGCTTTGTCGATCTGAGTCATCGTATGGTTTCCCTCGTCCAGTCGGGGATTTTCTCCCACACAACAATCTGTTTAATAAAAGGGGGAAACTACCGTATAATTCCAAGTGAAAGTTTACCTCGCGGTGTTGAAGACAGAAAGCCTACAAGATGTTTGTTAAACATTTGCTTCATCAGAGTGACGTACTTTTACTGAGAAAGCTATGGAAATAAAAAGCAGATAAAAACTAGAACGTGAGCCCTTTTGGATAAATAATTTAGAGTAATTTTCTGCGGTTTTCCCAATCAGCAAGATAAACTGAGCCATACATTCAATCATTTCGAAATGATCCAAATATCAAAATGTAGCTTAAAAAACAGGAATCTGAAGAAAATATCTTTAGCTTATCTTAACCTAATATGAGTTATATTTAACTTGACATGATAGGTCACACATATGTTCAGTCACACACATATGTTAAGTAACACATATGTTCAGCATTACGTATTCAGTAACATATGTTCAGTAACACATATGTTCAGTAACACATGTTTAGTAACACATATGTTCAGTCACACATATGTTCAGTCACACATATGTTTAGTAACACATATGTTCAGTAACACACATGTTTAGTAACACATGTTCAGTAACACATATGTTTAATAACACATATGTTCATCATTACGTATTCAGTAACATATGTTCAGTAACACATATGTTCAGTAACACATGTTTAGTAACACATATGTTCAGTCA
>JARVJO010000002.1:8410720-8446443 GCA_031762555.1 Cynodonichthys magdalenae | reverse complement strand
ACACATATGTTCAGTCACACATATGTTCAGCATTACGTATTAAGTAACATATGTTTAGTCACACATATGTTCAGTCACACATATGTTCAGTAACACATATGTTCAGTCACACATATGTTCAGTCACACATATGTTCAGTAACACATATGTTCAGTCACACATATGTTCAGTCACACATATGTTCAGTCACACATATGTTCAGTAACACATGTTCAGTCACACATATGTTCAGTCACACATATGTTCAGTCACACATATGTTCAGTCACACATATATTCAGTTACACATATGTTCAGTCACAGTACCCTCCCTTGATTCGGGATGAGATGAGGACATGACAGCAGCTGCTCTGAATGAGGTCCACTGTTTTCTCTGTTGCAGATGTTAATGAGCTCAATGCTTCTTCTCAAGCCTTCATGTCTTTTTTTGACAAAGATCCAGATGTGATAAATATTTCAATCACAGCTGGAGTTCTTCTCTCTAACCTTACAGAGGCTGTTAGAGCTCGGGCTGCAGCAATTTTAAGAAATGTATAAACAGAGAAGTTTAAACTCTGTGGACTGTTAGTGTATCCCTGAAGTACAACAGCTGTGAGATTGTTTTATTAATATACAGTTTGTGTGAGAATTAGCCGTTTATTGTGCCTGATAATATATTGTTAATTTATGGTATCAAAATAAAGAGAAACACCTAAAACCAGAGAAATTGTATTTTCTGGGAAATTTTACTGTGAGTGCTGAATAACTGCAATAATAACACCAGATAAAAGCTAAAAGTGATAAAATGCTAGCTAAAAAGGTAAAAAGTTTCAAAAGATTAGCTAGAAGTAAAAAAAAGCAAAAGGCTAACTAAAAGCTAAAAGTAACAAAACCATAGCTTGGCGTAGCAAAAAGGTGGCTAAAAGCAACAAAAGGTAAGAAAAGCATAGCAAAACACTAACTAAATGCTAAAAATAACAAAAGGTCAACTAAAAGCTAAAAGTGGTAAAACACTGGTTAAATGCTAAAAAATACTAAAAGGATTGCAAAAAGCCAAAAAACCAACAGGTTACCAAAAAGCTAAATGTGGCAAAACACTAGCTAAATGCTAAAAATACCAAAAGGATTGCAAAAACTTACAAGAAACAAAAGGTTGTGAAAAGTTGTAAAACTGCAACAAAAGCTAAAAGTAGTACAATGCTAACTAAAACCGACAAACATATAGCTAAAAGCAAAAAGCAACAAAAGCTTATCCAAATTTAGTTAAACATTGCCTGAATGCTAAAAATACCAAAAAGGCTTGATAAAAGCTACGTAGCAAAGGGCTATCTAAAATGAAAATCTAACAGGTAAATTCTAAAAGTATCAGAAGGTTAGCTAGAAGCAAAATGACACAAAGATTTAATAAAAGCTAAATGTTACAGACGGCTAGCTACAAACTAAAACAGCAGAACTGTAGCTAGACTGGAGAAGTCAGAACCTTTTAAAACACTAAACTTCAGATTCTGACTGAGTTGATGGTTTCAGTTTTAATTTCGGTGACTTTAAATACCCGTTTGACCATTGAATAAAAAGTAACATGTTATGTTTCTGTATGTTTCTTACCATACATGTGCTGTATTCCTTTGATGTCATCCTCATGTAGCCTGAAGTTTTCTGTGTTAATCCATCGATATAAAGGAGCCATTGTAGCGTCAGGGTTGTCAGAATGTTCCAGACCGAGAGCGTGGCCGAGCTCGTGGACCGCCACCAGGAAGAAGTCGATACCTGAGAGACGAGTCAAAGAGTTCTGATTCCCAACATCACCGCTACTTCAGTGTTGTCACAAACTTTATTACCAATGAAAACCAGCTGTTTGAGAAAAAAGGTCAACCCGCTGACCTTTAGGGTCCTCGTTGTCCAGCGTCCAAGGCTCATCAGTGTCAAAGTGCACATCTCCACCTATGCCTGGTCCAGGATAGTAGGCGTGGGCCAGCGACCCGCCCTCACCGTCAAAAGGTGACATATCGCCATGGAAACCAGAGTCAAACAACATGAAGATGTCGCCGATCTCGTTATGGCTGCCGTTAACGTCGTGTCGAACGGGCAGCTGCTCAAAGGTGAGCGAGGTGACCCGACCCCACACGTCGAAGGCCCTGCGGATTGCCTCGGAGCCCCGCTCGGAACCCAGCTTCTCGTGAATGTTCTTTACGCTGAAATGAAAAGGTAACGCCGATCAGGGGTGGAGCTGGAAACTTTATGTGGTGCGGCTGGTTCCTGTTTTCAGACCTGTAAGTGATGTGGTCTTTGTCCCACCGCTGCCCCGTCAGAGCGTAACGCTTCCTCCTCGCTGCTTCGGCCGCCTCCTCTGGTTTTCTGTCGGGGAGGCCGCAGCGAGGCCGACGCATGGCTCTGTGATTATACAAACATACACAATGAAGGAAATATTTTAAAGATTCACTGAATTTCAGGCTCTGAGTGAATCGTAAACTTTACATGTCTGGAAATAAATATTAAAGTCTGGGAACTGAATCTGTTTCCTGCACATAATTCAGGATGTTTTTTTGTTGGTGACCCCAGCGTGAAGAAAAAAAAAAAAGAAAAGTGCCAGAGGAGAGATTTAACCAAAACATAACACAGATTGTTTCTTGGTGGCCTGTTGAGATATTGTTAGAAACGTGTTTGATTGAAAGCTTGTAAATAAAATATAAAAAG
Source organism: Cynodonichthys magdalenae (assembly GCA_031762555.1). Classification (NCBI taxonomy): domain Eukaryota; kingdom Metazoa; phylum Chordata; class Actinopteri; order Cyprinodontiformes; family Rivulidae; genus Cynodonichthys; species Cynodonichthys magdalenae. Next base: position 8,443,771 of record JARVJO010000002.1, on the reverse strand, counting down.
TATATCTGAAATTCAGTTAATCTATCAAAAAACATCCTTCAACTCTGTCGAACACAAAAGATTTAAACACTTCCTATCTGTGGCCCTCATCTTAAATCCACTCTGCAAACACACCAAACGTTTTGTGGTGATGCAACTTACGCCACAGTGGCAGCGTCCATCACGCCGGTCACCTCCAGGCCGTAGAAGCGCTGCATGTCGCTGATGGCTTTGGACAACACCTGAGCTGAGTGCATGGTGGACATCTGTCTGCTCGCCTGGGACAGGTAACCAAACTGACGAAGCCACGCCTGTCAGAGGAAAGAGTCAAACACGTTGAAAACTGGTGCCTGCTTGCATCAGTGTGACAGCTGGGTTCAGCTCGTGGTTCTAAACAAACCACTGTCTAATAGCTGAAGAGTTTGTGAAGCATTGACAGAAAAAGAGGAGATACAAACCAGATGTCTCAAATTAACATGAAAACATTTCTGCACTGACAAACAAGAAAAGGAAGATGGAAACTAACAAGTTTTAGACCATAATGAGCTTTATATGAATCTGTAGGACCGGAGGTAAGGTCTGCATGTCAAGTTCTGATTAATCATCCCTGTTTATTTCATGTTTATATAAGAAATATTGAGGATGTCGAGCCACATAGTCAGACAAAACGGCACGATGGCTCCTGAGGGGGAGAAAAAATTGGTCAAGTGTTAAGATCTGCCTCAGCGGCGGAACTTTAAAAAAACGCTACAAGCTGTTCACGCAGCTGGATCGTGGAGTTTTATGTATCTACGTCATGAAACACAGGCATGCACACATCAAAAGAACAAACTCTTTGTATGTTTAAACCAATAAAACACTAAACATTTAAACACAAAACCACCTTAAGAACTTGAAACTATATGAAAAACCTGTCATGCAATCATGCAATTCAAATGGCTGCCAGTAATTGTGCTGTTTTTGTTTTCCTCTGTTTATGTTGTGCTCTACAGGGTTACAATGTTTTTTTAAAGAAAGAAGGGAATTAAATTTGATAAAAATAACATGGTTGAAAATCACAATTAGATTCCCGGGATCAGCATTAAAAACAGGTCTGATTTTGGTCTGGAGATCACTGCATAAACTCAAGTAAACTTTCACAAATTCAGACCAAAGCTCTATCGCTCAAAGCTCGATATTAATTTAAAATAAACTGAGGCAAAGATTTAAAACAATGTTCTGTATTCAGAAAAGATGACATTTTAATTTTATTATCAACAAACTCTTTGTATTAAAAAGTGGAATTCATCCAGCTTAACAGCACACAGTTCAAAAGACTCTCTGATGGTATGAGGGTGCATTAGTGAAGCTTAAATGTCTAGAAAAATAACTTTAATGCAGAAAAGTTATAATTACCATGTCCCATTGTGAATAAAACATGGGTTTATGAGATTTGCAAAAAAAAATGTAGATTTAATATATATAATTTACAACAATAAAAGATCTAAATCTTAATCATCAGTAAAACAAACTTTCTACCTCTGCATTGATGTTTTCCTCTTTAGGAAAATTCTCCACAGTCCTGCAGAATATCAGAGAAACTGAACACAACGATAAGATGAGCAGAAACTGGGATCCCATCTTCCTCTCCTCACTGAAGTCTTCCTCAAAAGGTGTGATGAAGATAAATAAAAACAAACTTCCCCCGACCAGGCGAGAGGAGAAAACAGATTTACAAATTTCCGCAACAAGTGGTCATTTTTTTTTGACGCACTAAAAAATATAAAAACAGTAAATATTAATCCGTTCCCGAACTCATCTGGTCCGGAGGGTATTTCTTTGTCAGTTTCTCGATTCTGTCAGAAGAATTCATCCAGCTGCAAACACAAAACATCCGAGCTGAGGAATTAGAGAAGGTCAAAGAGTTTCTTTAAAAAAAATCTAAAGTGGATATCAAAGTTCACCTGGGGTGTTTTTTCTTCTCAGCTAAACGTAAGAAAACGCGACGTGAAGAAACTTGTATCAAACCAACTGATTTTCTCTGATTTCCCATGAAGGAGTCTCTCCTTCCACTCTTTGGAAAAAATGCGCCACATTGGAGAGTGGAGGAAGAGCGCGCCTCCTGCTGGCTGCGGCGGGAAATACATCTGGGCCAAGCAAGGGCGATCTAAATTCAACTCAATTCAAAAATGTAAATTAAAAACCTCTTAATATGCCTTCATTTGAGTATTTCTTTTAATAATTTTGTTAGATCAAGTGTTTGCCCTTAGAATTTACTTTTGCTACAGCCTTTTAATTCTACATCTTTACTGTATTTTTAGCCAAAACAAAACAGCATACACAGTAATGAACATGAAATTGTGGTGGCATGTATAATTCTGTTTAGTCAAACCAAACAAAAATAAAATTGAAAACAAGCAGTCTTCAAATTGAAAGCAATGATACGATTTAGAAGGATTATTGCAATAATAAAAATAGGAGGGCTTAGCCTGGATAAGACATTCAGACAGGAGACTTGAGGTAACAAAGCACTAAAAGGAGGTTGTTAAGAGTGATTTAACTTCAATCATTAAGGGTTTTAAAGCTTGGAATCACAAGATCACCCTCAAACCCACAAAACCCAGCACTGATCCCAAAGTTTGATCCTTCAGGAAAACCACCACAAGATCCTGAGAGGCATTTTTGTTCCAGGGATTTTCAATTTTAGTCATCTTAGAAAATCTGTCAAAACTCAGAACAAGAGTTCCAAGTATTTCTAAAGTGACCCCCAAAAAATAAAATAAAATTAAAAAATACACACGGAGGGAAGGCATGTTTAGACTTGTTAACATTTATTATTGCCACCACCAGCAGCAGCCTGGTCGTCAGAACTCGTCCATCTTTGTTATCCTCCTCTTGCCTGCTTTGGCCACAGTGATGAGGATGGCGAGGAAGAAGCACAGAGTCCAGACGCTGGCCACAGGCAGCACCACTGTGGTCAACATGCCTGAAAATGTGTCAGAGACGCAGTTTCACATCAAATATTCTGAGGACAGCTATGAAAGACTGATAACTGAGAGAGTATAAAAAAAATTACTAAATACTGACTGGACTGAGGTTTGTTTGGCATTTCAATCTTGATGGGTCCATAAGACAGGAGGCTGTGGTGAGGATAATCCCTCAATGCTTCCCTCTTCCTCACCGAGTTGCAGTTCTGTTGACATTTTTTGGAGGAAAAAAAAAAAAAAAAAAAAAGTCACTCATGCATAAAATAGGAAAGCCATCGGGTTGATTGACAGTGTGTGGAGGAGCTGACAGGCAGGCAGGACTTCAGGTCGTCCAGCTCACACAGCTGCACGATGCAGTGCAGGTAAAGCTCGTGAGGCTCAGTGATGAAGCGGAACATGTCGAAGCTGTAGCGGACGGTTGAGCTCGCCCCGTTTTGTCCAGACTTCAGCTCGTTCACATCCAGGAAGGAGACGGTGGAGTCATCCACACAGCTGGAGGTGACAGAAAGAGGGGTGAGGAGTTTTAGTAGTAGTAATAATAATAATAATAATAATAATAATAATAATAATAATAATTAATTCTGACCCGTTATGAATCAGACTGTGAGTCAGTCCCTTTGTAGAGTTGGGTTGGGGGGTCTGTGTGGCCCAACACTCGTCCACCCGCAGCAGGAAGTAATCTGCAGGCTCCGTCACAGACACCTCCACATACACCTTCAAAAATAAAAAATATAAAATGAAAGCACTTCAAAATGTGGATCAACCAATCAAAGCCAGATCTGAACTCATTCTTTTTTGGTTCTTTTAAAAACAAATGCAGAACAGATCAGATTCTGTTTGAAGGACTTCAAACCAAAATGTTGAACTCAAATTCCCATCATGCACCGGGGCAACTGTTCTGACTTATCCAGGTTTTGAATCGTTTAATGGAATTAGTGTCGTATTAAATGTTCCATTGATAAAAATCTGAATTTTTTTTTGTTTAAATATTGGCGTTATCTTGAGAAAAACAAAAACGTAATGCCTCCCTTAAATATGATTTGTTTTGGGGTTTTTTTTATATAAACTTACTTTGGACATTTCTAGTTTCTCCCCAACACTGAAAGGAGTCCTACCTAAATATCAATGTTAATTTTTTTTCTGTCGTGACATTTTCTTGTTACACTTGCCTTCCGACTGACAAATTACGTTTTACAGTTAAAATGTGAATAATGGTTTTGAGAACCACCACCGTGTGCATTTTAGTTTAAAATCTGCACCAATTTCCCCTCAGAGCCAGTTTTGATTAACTTTGACTTTTAAAAAAAAAAAAAAAAAAATTTCTCAGCTCATTGCTAACAAACGCTGAGCTCTACGTGGAATTTCATGCATAGAAACAGCATTTTAACATGTTTTCTTATAAACACTGAAAGGTAATAGCTGCCATCTTGAATTCTGAACTTTCCCACTGTGACAGGGAACTCCAGTTTAAATTCATGACCTCTAAGTGGAAAATTCCCACTTCCCAGTACAACTGAACCCTGTACATCTACTTAGCATTGGGAAAATTTCATAGATAGAATACTCAACATGAATTATGAGAGATGTAGTTTAATGGCTTTAATGCATCTTTGAAGCTTTCGTGGACCACATTCGTCCCGCAGGCCTCACATTTGATACATGTCATTTTTTAAAAAAAAGGGTTTACCTGGAGGAGGCCGGTCTGGACCCACCTTGTCTTGGAGCTCAATGGTTGGAGTCACCATGTAGGCCTTCAGGTAAGTTTCATCAGAATACAACAACATCCGGATCGTGGCGTCCATCTCATTGATGTGCATCATTGTTTCACTGAGAGAAATCAAGAACTTTATTAAACAATTTAGTTTAACTTAGAAAAAACAAATGAGATCATTTATTCATTGCTCACCTGGAAATAGGGAGAACCGGAAAAGGCAGACTGACTCTCCTGAAGTAAGGATAGACGCAGGTGAAGTCCATCTTCACCACCGGATCTCTGATGATGTTTCCAGAAACCTGAGGTTCTGATCGGACGCTCACAGAATACAACAAGTGGGTCGAGTTTTTCTTCAATAAAATGAGACAAAAATGAATAAACTGGGCTGACATGAACCTTTAGATAAAAAATAAATAAAAAAATAAAAAACCCCAGCCTCACCTTGAAGGGTTTGCCTCCACAGCTCAGGTACTTCTCTTTGGAAATCTTGAACATGTAATACGAGACACCGTCAATAACTTCTCTCTGAGCGTGGCAGGCTTTGTTAGGCAGATGGAGGGACTCCAACGACACTTTGAGGTGTGTGAAAAAGTCTTCTGTCGCTCTGATGGCCATGTAGTCTTTACCACACATCACTTTAAACTGGGCACCTGTCAGGAATTAAAACTTTTGATTTCTTTAAACTCAAGACAGTTGTGTGGAAAAAAAAAAAGTTTTTAAAGGTTATTAGATTTTAAAGGTGACTTTTACAGTTTTAAAGCAATTCTGAATAAAAAACCGAGATGCTGCAAAAAAGAAAAACTAAACAGATTTATGTGCTGGAAATAAAGAATTTAATGTTTGACCAGTTTTAACATCAACTGATATAAAGTTTATTTTTAAAACTACTGCATATATAAAATGTTGGCAGTGATGTGATGTCTGCGTGCCGTGTTAGCAAAATATTTCAGTCACTTTGACAAAATGTGGTTTTAGCTGAGAGTCATCCCAACATTGTTCAGAGCTTTGCTTAAAACTCAAATCTTTGTAAGCAAAATAAATTTGAAAATCATCTGGGGGTCAACTATATTCAAAATGGCCACCAGTAAAAAAAACAAAAGCAATTTCTCTTAAAATCTGAGGTCAAATTGTGCAGAAAAATCATGATTTTAGCCACCAATACTGAAAAATTTTAATATATACACATAAAAGGTCATGTGACTTATCAAAGTTTAGATCCAAACATCAAATTTAGGGACTTTATGAACTGTTGCCATAATTTTCTGCACCTAAATAATGTATTAAATGTAAAAAAAAAAATAAAAATTCAGTTTACTTTCTTAGTAGCACAAAAACGCAAACGCAGTTTTATCCTTCAACTTGAGTCAAACTGATCATTTCAAGGCAGAAAGAAAGAGAGAGGAAGATAAATTTCAGCTCAGATGTAAAGTTTTACTTTTGTCACACAGGTCTGAATAAAATCCGGGGGCACACTTGCAGCTCCTCTGGTCCTCAGACAGGACACATGCTGTGGGGTCTGTACAATGCTCCACACTGCAGATTCCTGCACAAAAACTAAATGTTGATTCAAAACACCAAACACTAAATTCTGATAGTAAGGCAACAATTAAACAACTGAAGCTCACCATCAACTCTGTTGCACATGAAGCCGAGGAAAAACACGAGGACCAGCTGTTTTTCAAAGATAAAAACTAACATTTTAGCAGCTTTTATTTTATTTTACTGTAACTTAAATTAATGTCTCCACTCACCTCGAAGCCTTTTCGGTTCATTTCAGTAAAAAAATGGAAATATTTCCGACTGAATTTGAAGTCGATTGGGCCGCTCTCCTCCCCTCAGGTGGTTTTCTACACCTGCAGTTCTAATCAGAAACACCTGAGCTGTAATGACTCTGTCTGAAATAAATCTGATTTATTTGGTGCCCTTTCTGACATAATAAAATCAAATAATTTGAGATTTATTTATTATTATTTTTTTTTAGGCTCCAGATTTTATCGTTTGCAAACCATTAAAGAGTTTTTTTAAATAATTCTGAATGACTTCTGTCTTTAAGCTGTCACAAATTTCGAGTTGAAACATCCAGATATAAAAACCCGGTGTTATTGTTAATCAATATTTATTTGCTTTTCTACAGAATAATAAAAATCATAACAGACAAGCTTCACCTGCTGAATTATTTATTTTTTAAACTGGTTGTAATGTCACAAGTTTTCCACCAGGCGTCGCTATAAACGACTGAAAGAGGTTTACAGTTTCCCCACAGCATCATTTACACTTAAAGAAATAAAATACATTTATCAAAGAATTATGAGTTCTTTTACTGTTCAGAAAGTACAAACATATAAACTAGAGCTCACACGTAAAGAACCGATGATAAACATCTAAGAAAACTTTAAATCATCTTCATCTGCTATTGTCCTGTTGCCAAGAATATTAAAGAATATAAAAGCTGTTAGATATTTTTTCTTGGGCTCAGGGAAAGAAATGTCCTGAAGGGAAGCCATATAGGCCACCATGTTGGTCTCTGAGCCAACTGGTCCCACCCTGAAGGCCTCAGACCCGATCTGGACCTGCACCTCAGACCATCTGCTTCAGATAAAACAGATCAGAGGCAAAAACTGGTTCTGAACACTGAATGTTGACACCGGTTTGCAGTGGATCATGCAAACTGGTAGTTTTCTGATGTAAAAACACAAACAGCAAAAAACAAACAAAAAACACTAAAATAATTTGTTATTGAATCTCTCTGGACTTTAACTTTCTGACATGGAATTTATATTTTAGATCAATTAACAGTTTGTGCTATAAATAATAACTCTTGTTATAGATAAATGGTGTTTAATTATCAGCTTTTTTAGTGCTTTGACAAAATGTTCTTTAATTTATATAGCATTTTCTGAAGAAATGCAATATGAACCCTGAGCGCTGAAGGATTTTTCTAAAATTCACTGAAGAAACTGAGTTGTTAAAACAAAGTAAAATAAGTAAAACACAAGCTAAAAGCAACAAAAAAGTAGCTAAACTTAGCAAGAGTGATGCTAAAATAGGTTACCAGTGCCTGAAATTAAAACAATGCCAAAATTAGCAAAAAATAAAAAAAAAGCAGCAAAACAAATGCTTAAACTAAAAGGAGCAGAAAGGGTTGAACTTAAAAACAGCAAAATTGTAGCTGAAAGGAGTAAAACATTAGCTACAATAAAAAAAAATAGTAGCTAAAGGCAGATAATTGGTAGCTAGAAGTAGTACAAGCTAAAAGTTGCAGTAGCCAAAAGCTAAATCGGCTCAAAATAACAGAAAGAGTAAGTGATGTGTTTGAAGAAACTCATGAGATTTCTAAATATTTTTTGGGAAATAATGTGTAAATAAAGTAAATATTTTGAAAAAAAAAAAACCTTTTGACTTTATTTTCAGCATTGACACAAAGCTGCACACTGAGGAAACATTATTAACACATCTGCAAAGAGGACAGTGGTTACAGCATCTTCTCTGCAGCTTCAGGGAGCAGTCCGGTCTGGTCCGGTCCAGTCTGGTGGTGAGTGATGCGGTGCCACCCTGGTGTTGTGAAATAGCCGGCTTCTAGGAGGTGTGTGTCATCGGCCTGATTCACAACACCAGCTGCAGCACACACACCTGACAGGCCGGCGTGTCCGCTGCAAAGTCCTCACAGCAGCTTCAACAGGCTCTAGTTTTTAAATCTCATCTGTCGTCTGCAAAAACTGTCATTTTCAAACAGTCTAAACCCACAAAATGATTAACAGGTAAGAACCCAATTAAACAGGCAAAATGACAATATAAAAAGCTTTAACCACTGATTTCATTCTTTTTAATGTAAGCTGAGGTTTGGACCCCACTCTGTGTTTCACGGCCCACATTAGAGTCCTGATCCAAACTTTGGGAACCGTTGGATATTAGAAAAGATGCTTCAGCTGCGTGCTCGACCTTAAAACGTCTGCAGCCAAAACAGGATGAGAACAAAACACCATCTGTCTCTTCTCAGACCAGACTAAGGGACAAAGTTGGGCCAAAGACAAAGATGAAGGTTCATCTTCAACTTCATGTTGCCAAAACTAACAGTCCTGTTGGACTGGAGCTATAACTGGTTTATAAACATCACAAATAATTATAATGGACAAATTAGCACAGATTCTCTTAATTAGATCATCTCAATACTTGGTCTTTACAACCCAGATTAGGGTCCCAATCCCAATTTTGGGAACTAGGAATCAGAGCTGACTTCTTTCACAAATATTAAACAACCCCTCAGGCTCGTAGCTGAGCTGAAACTAACCATCTGCCACAGAACCTGCAGCCTGCGGCCACTGGAAACACAGAGCATGTTCCTTCAGTTCCAACAGGAAACTCAAATCCGTTTGACTTTGTCCTGCACGTATTTATTTGCTACTTCATTCTTCAGCTCTAAACCTTCTGAACAGAGAGAAATGTCCTGACTGAAACATTAAAGGCACTCACTGATCATTATGGAGACAGCTTCAAATAAAACAAAAAATCTACCAGGTGTTTGTTTTTCTACTGAAACAACCGAAATGACTTAAAAAAAAGGTCATTGGTGGATGACCATGAAAGATGGAGAAGTTTGACAGTTTTCATGTATCAGATTAAATGAAGCAAATAAAAGCTCTTTATTTACACTGAGTGCATACCTGCATTTTAGAATTTTATATCAATAAATCTAGAAAAACCACTGCAGGAAACTCTTTAAACTGCACAATTTAAGGTAGCTCAAGATATATTTATTTAATTTATAGTTTGCAATGAATACTTTTAACGTTGGGTCATATTTACTCTTATTTTGAAAGGGAAAATTGATGCAGGAAATGGGGACAAAATCGATAAATTTCTAAATGATGGTGCACATAAACTAAAGATTTCATCTAACCTAAAGTTTAAAACTTTAAAACAAATGATTGCTGGAAAATTTTGGCAGAATGTAACAACTGAATGTAAATTTATCAACTGCAGAAAAATAAAGTCAAATAAAAAAAAAAGTCAAATGGGATTTAACGTTTCAACGTAAAAAGGACAACTGAAAATATTGTTTTTTTATTCCAAAAATTTAAAAGATACAAACATGAAACAAAAATAAACAAAAAAAACAAACAGATGAGAAGAACTCAGATGGATGAAAAACTAAATATTTGTAAAGATCGAGCTGACGGCAGGAGCCTAAATCAAACTAAAAAACACAAATGAGTTTGTGAATGACTGAGTCTTCAAAATCCAAGGATCTGCAGCGGGGTAGGGGTGTGTTTTGGTGCGTGTGTGTGTGTGTTTTAGTGTGTGTGTCAGTTCATCAGTAGCTCCATCTGCACCAGTCTTGCGTTCGTGTCTCCGGCCATGTTGTAAGGAATCATGCCAGCGAAGGTGATCAGGGCTCTGGCCTGGCTGCGCAGTTGCTGTTTGAGGGGAAATTCAGGATAAAACTTTATTTTTACATCATTTTATCATAACCGCTTCAAAAAGGCAAAAATATTATTTACAAAACAGAAAATTACACCTCTAAGAAATGAACTTTCAGTGCTTTAAATACAAGTTTTTGGGTCAGTTATTGAGCAGTTCTTTTTCCTCGGCTCTAAAACCCACCGTGCCTCTGTCCTCTGTGGATCTTTGCGATCGTCCTGGTGTGCCCGCCGGCGCCCCCTTCAGACGTTTGTACTGCGTGAAGAGGATGTTCATGGTGGCCAACAGAACCTCAGACAAGTTGTGACGCACCTGGACACAGAAATACACATTTATTAAAAACTACAAAACTGATTTGTGTTTAAAAAAAAAAACCTGATCGCACCTCGTCACTGAAGTTCCTAAAAGCTGCGACTCTCTCCTCCACGCTGTCCTGACTGAGAGGAAGCAGCTTTAAACGCTCCATCACCTGGAAACGAAGAAAAACAGAATTAATCGTAAATAATTTTTCCATTAAATTCTCTAAAAACTCTAATATCAGGACAAAACTAAATTCAAGATGGTCGCTGCAGCTAATAGACTTTAGCTAACGCAAACATTGCTACAACTCAATCAGTTTTATAGATATCGAGATAAAATTCGATGTGGTCGTAGCTGACATCACGACATCAGTTACAGCGTTTGCAGCTTCGACTCATATCGTTTCTCATCGTGAGGTGATCTGAAAACTCACGTCGCAGGCGCGGTCGACGTGACCCGCGTGGTACTCGTCGAAGAACGTCATCAGGTCTAAAAGCAGGTAGAAGGTGCTGTTAACGGACTTCTCCGCTGCTACTCCCTGAGAACGGTACCTGCAGTGGAAAACACAAAAGACAGAGTGAGTTTCACCGGGTCTGTTTGGACTTGAGTTTGTTCTTTCGTGTGTTTTTAACCTCTCAGCGGTCGCCACTGCCATGTTCTTCAGCCTCTCTTTGTTGGACTGCGGCGCGCTGACCTGAGCGATGACCGGACTCAGCAGCCTGTTCATCAGCTCCAACACCTTATCGGGGTTCTGTGCAGCACAGGTAAAGGCGAGAGGCAGTGGGAGAATTCAGCAGCTTTGAAAAGGTTTTGCTCGACGAGCGAGCGGCTGCACTCACCTTAGCCAGCTCGTAGAGTCTGACCGCCTCCTCAAACAAGCCTTTGTTCTCCGCCTCCAGAGCCACTTTGCTGATGATCGCTCTGGTGTCGCCGGCAAACTTATCTATAACACCCGGCTAGAAAGAAGATCAGAGCAAACCTGAGAATACGGACTCAGATATTCTTTATTTTAATGATATAAACACCAGGAACAAGATTCATAAGATATCAAAGTGAAATCACATGGAAAAAAAGATTTTTTAAATAAAAATGAGTAATTTACCAAAACACAATCCTTCCTGAAAGTCTGAACGTGCTACAAAGTTAAACAACCCTTTATTTTACTGAGAAGTCTTCAATCAGAGAAGTGTGTAGGCAGATGTTCAGAGACCTGCTGTGAGATGTTTCACACCGGCACCAGCGGGTGGGAAGAAACGTTCGGTGATGTAAATGTAAAGGGACAAAAGCAGCCTCAAACATCACGCCAGGCGGAGTGCTGCAGGCACAGCAAGAAACGATGGCCGCACGGCTGACAACGTGGCGTTTGCTGGTGTTAACGTGTTGTGTTCTAATGTGACGCAAGTGGAGACGGTGTTTGAACGACTGAAAATGGAAGAAAAAACTCTTACCTTCCTACTTCCATCCTTCTCCAGTCTTCCTAACAGCATGTCAAACTGCAGGAAAAACAAAAAAATGTTCACTAAAATATAAGACAAATGCATGAATTTATGCTGTAAAGTGCAGTCTTTATTTTATAGTATTTTTGTGATAGTTGTCCAAACATTCAAATATTTGTTGCATTTATAAAAAGTTAACCCTTTCGTACGTCTGACTTATCTTTAGAGGATTAAAACCTGCACAGAAACTTGATAAATGCAGCAGAACGCTCACTCACCTCTCGACTCTCAATAACCAGTTCGCTGACGCATCTCATGAACATGTTTTCTCCCTGGCTGTCTTTCTCACTGCTGCAGAACGGGGTGACATTCATCAGAATCATCAGTTAATACAAGTGTCAGATGAAATGGCGTTGCCCCGAGGCTGTAGGACGATTTACCGCAGGAAGTAGAAGTACTGCAGAGCTTCTCTTGGATCCGTGGACTCAAACTTGCGGGTGTACAGCATGAGCAGACGGATGAAGTTGAGGCGCCGCACCATCGGGGGGTCGCTGGGCTCCTGACTCACTGCAGAGATCGGGTGAAAAGTTTGAATCGTCTGACTCGAGCGTGCCTCTAAAACGAAAACAGACGATCGTACTCACGCAGCTGAGCGCTCTGACCGGACGACTTCAGCAGCAGCCGCAGCTCGTACAGGACCAAGGCCACGTGCACGGCGTGGCTGCGGAGCCTCTCCACACGGAACAAGAACGCCACGGCTGCCTCAAACTGAGCCGTCAGGAACAACACCTGGAAGTACAGGAAGGGGTGCTGGATCGCCGAGAAGTGGGACTCGCCTGTCAGACGAGAAGTTTGGAGAAAATCGGGCATTAAGGAAAAAGAAAAGGAATCTTTTACTCTGAGACGCAGTTTTAATGAACTTATTGACAGCTTTGTTTGCAAAGTTGAACACTACGGCAATAATAGGTGCTTAATCTAAAATTAAAAAATAAGCAGAATAAATGATTTAGATACAAATTAATTATCAATAAAGCAAACAATGTGGGAAAAACTGCAATAAAAACTATTAAAAATCATCTGCTTGGGTAAAAAGATAAATAAATGTTGATATAAATATTAAAAAAGACCATTTTGTTGATGCTTTTGACCCAGTTCACCCAGAGTCTGTACACATCTTATCAACTTTTTCCAGAAGAAATTGTTGGGCACAGGTACTTAGTCATCAAGTTTACTTTTTAATTATAATTCTTAATCCTCTTGTTGGTTGGAAGTTTGAGGAGTCGAACAGGGTGGACCATGTCAGCCATTTTACAGCCTTATCTCAGACTTGCAGCATTTTAGTTCAAAAAGCACGAGAGCACATGGAGGCAGGATGGAGAGAGAGAGAGAGAAAGAGAGAGAGAGGGAGGGAGTGATGAGGAGAAGAAAAAGGATGAAGGAGGCAATAGAAAAGTGTGTGTGTGGGAGGGGGCTGCAGCTGAGTGTGCAACCAAGAAATGACAAAGAACAAATATATATGCAAGAGGAGAGCTTTAAGGAGGACAAAAATCAGTGGGAGGAAAGAAGTATGATGAGAAAGAGGGATGAAAGATAAAAGAGAGGACAAACGAGTGGCAGAGACACGGAGCAGATGAGGCTGCTGAGCGCCGGCAGTGTGTGTAAAGAAATTAAGATAGGTTTTCTGGGCTTTGTGTCCTGCTGCGAAGCAAAATGGAGGACAACAAGGAACGCTGCAGCAAACAACGGAGGGAGCCGAGCAGCACAGAGCGAGCGCAGCGAGGCTTTGGGGTCCGCTTCCCACAGCGCAGCAAGAGCGGGAGAGGCCACGTCGGGAGGGTCTTATCTAAACGAGGCAGCGATGGCCCACAGAAAGAGCAACACTCGGGAGAAAACTGAATTATTTCGGTCTCCAGGAGGGGAAGGTCACAAGCTCTTTCTTTACAAATTCTTCTCCGTTTGACTGAGCAAAGTTTTGGTTTCACTTTGACTGTTTTTATAATTCAATAAAATAAACAAACAAAAAAAAACAACAAATCAGATTCTTTAGTGGTTTTTGTGACGAGCATCTTCATCTCCAACATTAACACCTTTGAGGAGATATCAGGTCCGTGCCTTTATTTATTTTCAGCCTAATATTTTTTGCTTTCAGAAAATCAAGGTCACTGCAATTCTTGGAGAGATCAGGGGCGCAGCATGATGCAGCCAGGGACAGTCGGAGAGTTTGACCTAGTTTGTTTCAAGCCTGCAGAGTCCTTACAGGGGCCGATTCTCCTCATCCATGCTCCGTTTCTGCGACTTTACATGGCAGGAAATTACACATATAGTGAGGGATAAATCCAATTTGGATCTCTACAGGATTCTGCAGCATCTCCAAGAAAGAAACCACACCCAGATCTTAAAAGCTGAGCAACTGTTGCAGCAGTTTACAGGGTTCCTACTATTTATGCAAAACTATAACACAAAAAGTAAGGACATTTGTGTTTGGTGGATTACTTCTTTGTTGTAACGCTTCTTGGCTTTAAATTTTACACAGTTGACAAAATTTCATGTGTGCAACCCACACACTCAGCTCTTCTGCTCATCCCACAAATGCATGTTCCTTACAAATGTGGCTTTTAATCAGTATATGATTTATTGCCAATATCACACGCTATAAGATTGGATAACCTTATAAAAGTTGTATTCTATTATTATAACATATTAGCTGTAGTTAGCCGTGTAACGCGCAAGATGCTAACTTAGAGTTCAAAGTCTTGTCCATGTGCAACATTAGGTGTCCAGAAGGACGTACAGACCTGCTAAAATCAAAGAGCCACATATTGAAATGGAAAAAAAAATTATTCCAGACATAATTTGGAAAACATGCATCCAGGCTTTATCTTCCATTTCTTATGTGGACCAGTTGTAGCATAGTTACCATAGATAATTAGCTGCGTCAAAACGCCTTCTGTCACTTACGATAAAATGGGGTTAAATTATTCATTCAGTATTTGTTTAGACATTTTATAATTCAATCCCTCACCACAAAAAAAGAGAATTAAAAGAGAATTTAACACATTTTCTTTTTTTTCCTCCCCACATTTGTTTAAAACTCAGAAATATTCAGTCAAAGAAGTGAAACAACTCATCAATTATCTGCCATTGTGAGTTTAAAGTTTAACATTTCCCTTCATTTAACTTGCATTAGATAATATTTTGTATTAAGATAAAAAAAAACATCAGAAGAGAAAAATATCATCAAATATGTTGTGAAAAATATAGCCTTAGATCCTACAGATCAATAGAAAATATAAAGAATTGCACAGAGTGGTGTTTAAGTTATCCTAGAGATTTCCCTCTATCTGTGGTAATAAAGAAAAAACATACCGTAGTCTTCCAGCAGCTGCTTCTGTAGCTGTGGCAGAGTGAGTCTGTCCTGAGGAGAGCTGCTGCTGTCGTCATCAAAACACACCTGGTTCAACTGCAGAAAACAAAAAAAAGGGCTGCAGACAGTGCTGCTGTTGGGAGAAAAATAAGAACATAAATAAAACTCTGTACCTTAAGCCAGAGGTAGTCTTCGGTTTTATCTGCCACCTCTCCGTGATTATCGTTGACGTCACATTTCCCAATCAGACAGTAGACGGCTCTTTTGTAGGGATCGGCGCAGTTCCTCAGCGCTCTGCGGTAATGAAGACGAAGCTTGTTCTCTGAAGTCGGAGAAAGGCTACGGGAACGAGAAGAGACGTTACAGGACTCGATCATCACGGTTAAAAACAAACAAACTAAAAAAGAACCCGAGTCGTCCTCACCGTTTTTCAGGGCTGTTCATGTATTCCTGAAACCAGGTCTTAAAGTCTCCCAGCTGGTGGTGCACCCGGTTCACCACGTGCATGGCTGCGTTCAGGTCTCCACAACGCAGGCAGTAGTAGATTACAGCCCACACCGGGTGGCCTTCTATCTCACCATCCTGTACGCAACACGTTTAGTAGAATAAATAAAAATATATATATATATTCTGTGACATATTAGTTGTAACCAAAATGTCCAAACTGCAACTCATTATTCACTGGGTTTAGTTTATTTTAAATACATGCAATGAGAATATAAAAAAAACAACTTTAATTTAAAAAAGCCTCCAGTGATGGTTTAGTTTATTGATCCAAGCAGTTTGCAAATTAAGGTAGAAGCAAACTCTAAATTTCAAATATTGATTATGATCTAATCGGCACAAACAGTTTTTCTGATGAACTACTTGGACCTTAGGTCCGGGCTGCAAATAATTTATTTTATCAGCTTGCATCAGGGAACTTAAAAAAGCAAGCCTGTATTTAAACAGACTTTTTGCTGGTTATTTATTTATTTTTTGTTTTTTATATTTAACCTTTATTTAAGCAGGAACATCTTTTAAGGAAGACCTGGCCAAGATAGTCCCAACAATTGACTGAATGCACAGGTGGTACTTAGCCAAATATTTACATTAAGGGTTCCCAAATAAAGGACCAGAGTCTGGATCCAGATCAGTTGTTGAATTTTGTAGAAGGAAATTCCAAATTGTATACTTGAACACGCTTTCCTGTATTTATGATAGCACATTTTAGAAGGTCTATTTTTCCCAGAATCTAAAATTATTTGTTTTCAGCTGCGCAGCTTTTTAAAATGTACATAAATTCATTGTAGTTGGCATTGTTTTTTTTTTTTGCATTTACAGTAATTCCCATGCCTGGCTCCTGGTTTCTCGCTGGTTTTAAGTATGATGTGTGAAGAAAACTAGTATGACTGTCACAAATTATTTTAAATTAAATATATATATTTCTTTAGTGAATTTTAATTGAAGTCCTGTGATTTAAACTGTGAACTCGTGTCACCTACCTGCATGCCAGGTAGAGGCCCCGGCAGCTTGATGTTGAGGAAGCTGCGGACCAGTTGGTACGTTCCAGGCACACCTCCGAGCTGGGCCTGATGAAGGTTCCCAAAGACTGTTCCCATTGTGTGATTTTTATATCTACAAGAACAGAGAAAGTGTTGATTCAAACCTGAGCAGGAGAGTGTTCGATGCTCATCACCTGCATCAAACACAAAAAATAAAAAACTTAAAATGAATCGGGGTCGGTTACCTGCTCTCCAGGAAGCTGAGCGCCTGACGCACGAAGGCCATCTGCATTTCAACAGAAGTGCGACTCTTGAGGGTATCCTTGGCCGGAACCAGCAACACGTCTGTCATCTGTTTCACCATCAGCCACAACTCCGACACGTTCTGGATGGAGAGCAGGCGACTCATGAGGTAATTGTTGTGTGCAGAAAAGTTATTAATTTTGTTTTATCTGACTATTTTGAAAACTATAAACAGGGTGCAGGTTTATTAGTGCAAATGTGTCTTTTTTCATGCATTTACTGTAATAGTGTGGTTTTTAATGAAGTATGTAATTTCTGTTCTTACCTTGTCATCAAAGCTTTCTGCAACTGAAGCTAATAAATCCCCCAGATTAGGCTGAATGTGTCCATTAACTATCTTCTCGTTGAAAATATAAATCTGATGGGGAGAAAAAAAAATGTAAATGTCTTGTTTTAGAGGTTTATTTTAGGAGATTTTTGTCTTTCAAAGGCTATGACCATCGAGTGAAATGGTTGGCAATAAAAAACAGCAAAAACAGAATCAAAACGTTAAAAAGGTCGTCGAACAGGATAACAAAAATGAGACAGATGACACCGCACGCGATGTGGCGACACATTGTCTGCAGTTAAAGCTCTGCGTCACTCGGCAGATCCAAAACGTTCACAGAGGCAAAAAAACAGAAGGTCAGACAGGATGATGAGGCCAAAACGGATCAATATCTTTGATCTGCTGCTTCCTGGCCCGGTTTCAACCAAATGGCCGGGCCGACGGCATCAAATAGTCAACCTGCTTTCATGTTAAACAAATTTAAACAAACTCAACTTTAGTGACGCACTTTGTTTAGAATAATCATGATTCCATAACGTTATTTTGGAAGTTAACAACAAATTTACTCCAATCAATAAAAAGGTACTGTATCAGTTAATTAAGCTACAAGTTTCACTGTTTTCCTTGGATTTCAATATTTAATATTAGCTTAAATGTAAACATTATGTGCTAATAGGCAGCACAGTTTTGATAATCCGCAAAGCTAACATTTCAGCTTTTTTGCTAATTTCAAAAACTGTTAGCAGACCAATTGGCTTCTGCTACATTTGTTTCTGCTAACTTTAAGTCTGCTGATGATGCAGCACTGCACACCTGCGTCAAGAACCTTGTGAGTGCATGTAGCATCTTTAACATTTTATGCTGATCCACTAACAGCTAATAAAACTGCTAACTTTTTGCTTAACGGATTAGCTTTTTGGCTATTTTTGGAAGCCATTAGGAGACCAATTAGCTCCTGATAAATCTTGTTCTTCCAATGAAAAACAAAAACATCAAACCCCTCACACATGTGACACACATGCCTTTGTGTGTGAATCGCATTTTGGTATTTTATGCTAATCTGCTAACAGCTAATAGTGAAGCTAACTTTTCATTTAGCGGATTAGCTGTTTTGCTACCTTTGGAAAAAACTTTACCAGACCAATTAGCTTCCACTAAATTTGGTTCTGCTAATTTTAAGCCTGCTAACAAAAACAAAAGCATCTATTCCTTCACTCATGCAGATCAGCAAGCTTCTGTCATGCGCCTTTGATTGCAGCTTTAGCATTTTACATTTGCATCTAAATTGAGTCTTTCAATTAGTTTTTAACCCATATTCTGATGTTTCTGTGGATACCACACACTTCTATGTTTAAATGACAGGTCTTGAGTTAGTAATTTTCAGTTAGCGTTAGCTTCCACTGATTTTCACTTTTTAGTGGTTTAGCATTTACAATTCACGCTAATTTATTTGTTAGCGGTAAGTAGAAAAAGGTTCATAAAATATATGTCCCATAAAACCCAACAACTCTAAGATAAAGAGTTAAATTGTTTTGCAAGAAACCTAACCTCCTAAAGAAAGTTAGTTTTGTGCCCTGATTTGAAATTTTTATGGGCATGAAAACAATCAGCCTGATGCTGACTCACCTGTCGTCCATAAGCCACCTCCACACTGTCCAATGCGCTCCTTCCTGGAGCTGTCACTTCACTCACAAAGCTTGGCTGTAACACACCAAGAGCCCACAGATGACTTATAAATAAAACAACCTTTAAAGACACGTCAATCATCTGAGCCCAATAAATCAGTTTGATGAGTCCTCTATTCATGCTCTAGATTTTTGTCATTTAAGAATCCTTCCAGTCCAGATAGCAGGTCAAACTGTCCAGAGGGTTTATATGTGCTTTACCCAATGAATGCTGGGATATGCTCAGGATGACACACAAACAAAGACCTATTTTACATGAAATGATGTTAAAAATAGCATCAATCATTCTTAGATCAGACTGCTATTTTTGGTCTAAGAGTACACTCTGTCATAAAGTCAGCTAAGAGGATTGAAATTAGCTTTTAAGACGACATAATCAGTCCAAAAAAGTTAAAATATAAACACAAAATAGATGCTTTTCTTCAGTGAGTGAATTAATCATTTGTAAACAGTTTAGTCGTTAAAATTAGATCATGATTAAACTTGGAAGTAAACCTTTTCTTTTAGAGACATCCAAGCAGTGTAATATACTGTTCTGTAATTGTTTTTGTCCCGTTGTGATAAATCTCTCATACCTCCACATCTTGGCTGAAGTCCAGAGCATCTTCTCCAGCTCCGAGCAGAGTGTGAAGAACTCTCTGCTTCACCTGCTCCCACTGAACCAGCATGGACTCACGGTGGTACTCTTCAGCCAGCAGGAACGTCTGAGCGTGTAAAAGTGGGGGGAAAGGGCAACCGTTTACACACATTTATAACAGCAGAAAGGGTCAGACCCTCACGGTGAGGGGCTGTAACTCAGCGAGGTCGACGGTTCAAACTCTGACCTCCACGGATCGTGGATCTCCTCAGGCTCATCCATTATTTATCTTCTATTTGCAGGCTTTTTACTTCATTTGAATAATTTACACCAACTCTAATAATCTATATGTCTATGTTGAAGCAGAAGTGCATGTATATTTTAAAGACACAAATCAGATTTAGCACCAGAACCATCAAGACCTGGTTTAGTCTATTTTAACTGTCCACAGAGACTCAAAAGTGAGATAATTGGAGCACGAGATAATTGAATCTCCAGCTCAGGGAGATGTAGATTTTAGACAGCAGACATTATTTTACTGCATTAACTCAATGCCTGAATATCCACGTTTTAAACAAATCTGAGTTTCGGACAAAAATTCCAGAGATAAATAAGAGAAAATCAGAAAAAGACACTTTTTACGTGAAGATAACCACAAGTAATATTACATTTAAAATAAAAAAGCAGAGAAAGTCTCATAAAACGTGCTTAAACTGAAACTTTGTGTGTAAAATCATAGGCGGATGTACAAAAAAAAAAAAGAAAATCTGCAAAATCATCCAGCATCAGCATTCTCTCCTTAAATCTTGAGTGCGTTTTGTTTCCACTCTTGCACGCACGTCCTCCTTTCTCTCTCGGGGAGCAGAAAGATAATGGGATTGGCAGCTAATTAAACTCGGGGCCTATTAGCTCTGCACATCAGGGAGGCCGTTTCAAAATCATTCCCCTAAAGGTTCACACCAGAAGGACTTCCAGATCACAGCCAGCACAGATTCCTAAAACTTAGCTTGTTAGGTGTTCGTTGTATTGAAGTGCTAATCTTTATAAGCAGTACGGCGTTGAAAATGCGTGAATTTAGGAAAAGTAGAAGAAGGATGCGGAGAAGCCGTCGAATGTTAAGACTAATTACTTCATTCTGATCTGTTTTTTTCCTGGAGATCAGGAATCAGAGAACACTGTCCTTGTTTTTTTGTGAGAAGAGAAGTAATCAGACTGGACAGATACTGACCCGGCGGCGAGACTCTTCGATGGCTGACAGGAGGGCGTTGTCCCTCTCGTTCTTCAAGAATCCCTGTGAACGAAACGGAGACGAACAAAAGATGAGACGAGCAAAAAAAAAACGAAAGGAGACGAAAACCACGTTTGGATTATTTTATACAAAATAAAACCTAAACAAAAGGTGATGTGCGACAATCATCAACTCATCTGTCGCTAAAGTTTAGTTTAGTTTCTATTTAATATACAGAATTAGATGCAAATAGTGCTTTTAGCAGACAGTTTATGAGCACAGGCGCCATTTTGTGTCAACTCAAAATGGCTATTAGAGTATAAATCCCCACCTTTGTTCTCTTTCTGTAATAATACTAAGTATTTTTATTTTAAAAATCACTATTACTATGTCAAAGTTTAGAAATTACATGTTCTCCTTCAGCAAAATTACCACTAATCTGTAGATTTGTAACACATGAATAGAAATGCTATTTCAAATATTTCAATGAAACAAGAAACTAATTTTTAGATAAATAAGCCAGTGAGTAGAAATCTGACTTACTTTCTTTAGCTAAAACATAAAAAACAGTAAACATTTCAAGAAATAAATACCAATTTCAATTCGATGCCATCTTAAACAGCTTTTTTTAACATTAACTAAAATTTTTCACAGTGGAAATGATGAAACCTACAAATTCCCACGAGGATTATCAATTATCAAAGCTGCAGCTGTCTCGTTTTGTTTCCATTAAATAATTGATTGAACAACTCCTTTTTATAAATACATGAACACTTCACTGTGAAAACCTTGTAACAAAAGAAAAATACAATTAATTTAACAATGATTTTTTTACATGTAGGTCAGCAACCCTGCTCAAAGTTAAATTGCCATAATTATCTTTTTAAGTGTTTTTTAAATATTTAAAATAACAAACCATTTGTCACCATCATTCTTTGCTCTTATAGGATCGATAAGTTAAAGCACCAGGTGAAACACTTTGACTTTCCCAAAGCCCTCCAGGGATTTCGCAGCTCTGCTGGGGGAGGCGTTGCTCTCGTCTATCCTCGTTTTTAATCTCCTCTCCCATGAGCCTCTGCTGCTGCGCCCACTTTACTCCCATTTTTATCTCACAGCTTTTCAACTTCACCTTTTTCTCTCTCTATAATCCCCCGAACACTCCCGTTTGCTTCAGCGGACAAACTGAAAGCAAATGAAAGCACAAAATTTCACATTTACAGTAACTTTCTGAAATTGTCAAAAGTGATAATTAATGCACCGAAAACTACGATTCACCGGTTCTAGAAAGTGTGAAACAATTACCTTCAATATGCTACTAAAGACGTTCTTACCAGACAGAAACATAAAATAATAATAATAAAATATAAAGTAATCAATTACACATGCTGATGCACCCTGGGGTTTTCCAGAGAAAGCCATCTGTTGTTGTGACACAGTTACTACAGTATCAGACTGAACAGAATATAAACGTACGGAACAAATCGTCACTCTTTATCTTTAGTGCAACTAAAAAAATTTTGTATTATTTTCTCCTGAAAATTTTAAATAAATTGCAGAATAAAACCTAAAAAATAAGGTTAGTAAAATATTAAGTGAGTAGTTGACATTTTTTGTGATTAGGTCAGGATTAATGGTGTTCTGTCCACCTTATCGTCAGGAAGGCATCAGATTTCCCCAAATTTATTATTATTTTTTGTCATGTTTGATAAACGTTGCCAGCTTGCTTTCACTGTTTTATTCTCTGCTGCATTTGTTCCTATAAGAAGACTATATAAATCCACAATAACCAGAAAGTAGCTCAACAGGAAAAGAAAAAGGAAAACAAAAAGACAATCGTACCCATCTTTTTATTGACTCCCAACGTTGCAGCAGATTGGAGGAGGTGTAAAAGCAGCAACTGAAAGCTGCTCTTGTCAAAACCATTTTCGCCATCGGTGGCCAACACCTCTGGGAAGTTGCCTCAGCATTTTCAGCCCTACGAGAAAATTCAGGACTTTCCACTGCTGTCATTTTGAAGCCAGTTGCCAGCTGCACTTGCACTGCCAACAACTGCTTATACACCATTTTCTGTGCCAAATGTAAAACGACAACTTTGCCAACAGCTGCAGCCCAAATATTCCCCCATTTTTCTGAGATGCAAAAAGCTTTTCCTTTCAAACTGAAAGCTCGTCTTTATTTTACTCTACAATCATTCATTAAAAAACCCACCTATCATCAGATATGTTACTGTTTTTACTAGAAGGAGTTCAAAAAAATAACCTAGAAGCTAATTAGTTTAACCTGCTTCAATCAAGAATTGTACGTCAACCTGAGGGTGATTTTAATTAGAACTAAACAACTGACAATCCAGGCATGTTTTTCAGTCTGAGACACTTTGTACCAGCATTTTTCACAGACTGAACGCTGCCAGTGCCTCAGTTCTTCTACTCTCTCATTGTCAAACAGCAGAAAGAGAAAAACAGGGCGACGTTTCAGCAAACACTTACACTGTGCCTCACGATGGATTCAGCGTTAAAGAGTAGGTATAGGTGTATATTTCTATTGCCCCACCCCTGTATTGTGTATCCTGAGAGATCTGCAACCCACTGTGAACACCCACAGCCTGCTGGCCAGACAGTCCAGAAGCTTCTATAGAAACAGAAACACATCCAGGAAAATTCAAAAAGATCAAGAACTGAAATAAATACTCTTTTACTTCATACAAAAAACAAACTTTGAGCTAAAATAGGAGGATGAGTGCAACCTAAAATTAAAATACAGCTCAAAAAACTACCCCAAATTAAAAAAAAAGACTATATTTTAGAATATCAAACATAAAACCCTTCAGTTTTTGTAGTCCGTATGAAAATTGAGACCAGCCCTTTATTCAGTAGCTTTAGTAAAGATTATAACACTACGCCTTTATCAAAATACACAATATTTGCAAGTTATTTGACTTTCTTTTGCCCTGATACCTGATCTCCAAAACTCCAAGAGAAAGTCAAAAATTAAAGTTAATGGGAGATCAGCTGCGTTGCAAGTCATTGTGAAAGTAAAAAAAAATCTGTCATGACAAAAAGAGCTGACCACAGCCCAAGTGAGTGTGCATGAGAAACCCCACCCTTTAATTTTTCACTTTGAGCTCAGCAAAAACCACAAAAAAATAAAAACGTACATGTAACCTGATTAAGATGACATTTAACTCCTGAGATCAATAATTTGTTTATTTAATCACCTCGTCATTGTTGCATAACTGCACACAAAGAATCGAGCAATAATAGACAGAAAGGTGACAAAAAACGTGTAAGTTTGTGAGGGCGTTTCCATGTATGTGAGGAATACTCACTCATGCTGAGCAGCTTCACGCCAGAGTGGCAGACAGACAGATGAGGCGACGTGGTGCGACACGTAAAAAATATATTTATACACAACATATAAATATAGTTTTTAGTATCTTTGTCGGCGTCATGGTATGTCGGCTTTGACGGCCCAGAAGACCTGCAGCATCCCGCCGCCCCTCCAGCCAGCAGTGCACAGAACGCCATGTTGGGCGTGTTCCCTGCGCCCTACGGAGCCAGCATGGAGGTCCACTCGCAGCCTTCAAGAAGCAGGCCGGTGACTCTTGTGTCAGCCGGAGAACAGGAGTGAAAGTGCCACATCAAGACTAACTGGAGGTGGTTTTATTGTCGGAGGGCTGTACCAACTGAGCGTACAGACGCGGGGGGGGAGAATCCACGAGAAACAGCTATACGTTCATATAGAATAAAGGCTGGTGGCCACAGTCATTATATCCCACTCCCCCCTCCCCGTCCTCAGACATCTTTCCATCCTCTCTCTCACTCCCCTTCCTTCACTTCATCCCTGACAGCCCTCTGGCTCCTTCCTCCCTTAGTCTCACTCATTTTCTTCCTTTTTTTTATCCATTTCTGTATCCTTCCTTTCTTCCCGCCCTCCCTCTCTCCTCCCTCCCTCAGCTCAATGCAATTATAGTAATGGATTTTTCCCCCCTCGGTTGATGGCTTCCGACATCCTGTCTTGAAATGAGGCTAATCATGCTCTTAAGGGTCATGTTTAGTTAATGAAGGGTTTGGGATGCATATTTGGGGGGGGCAAACAAAGGATGATTATCGCACACATGTACGGGCAAACACTTCAAGTTTTGTGCATGAGCCACAATGTCGTTTACACAGGAATCAGCTAATAGATGTATTTTCTGTGCAGGCCAGCGCCGTCAAGGATGTGTGCACCCACGTGCAGAAAAATCTACACTCTACACACACATTCATTCATAAGCATGTGAAGCGACAGAACATGAGGCTGTGATTGGTAGTAACCAGCACAGACATGCAAACACGCCACAGAACACACACACACACACACACACACGCTTATCTTGTGAAGCTATGTCAGAAGCGTTCATTTATCTCAGCAGATGCTTGGGGCTTAGCCAACTGTATCCACCAAACGCATGCCATTATGGCTGAAAAGATGTGTGTAAGTAACGGGCTGAGAGGGCAGAAGAATAGGAGGGAGTCAGGATGTAAATGGAGGATGATGAGGGGAAAAAAAATAAAGCAGTGAGAAAAGAATGATATTGTGAAAGAGCGAGAACAGAAGTTGAGTTATGATGTGGATGGAAAATAAAAAAAATGAGACAAACAAAAGATTAGAAGAGTAAAAAGGGGAGATAAGGACACAAAGGCAGAAAAAAAGCTGCAGCTAGTCGCCATTTTTCTGCCGGTATGATTCTCTCTAGTTGTCTGTTCATCTCATGTGATCTCCTACTCTTTTTTTTTCTTTTCTCTTTTGCATGAAATTCTTCAAGTATCATTATCCTTACCTACACATACAAGAATAAAAGCACAAAATGCTGACTCAGTGGTTTAGAAAAAGAGCAAAGAACAAAACCGACTGAAAACAGAATACAGGTTAAACGTCAAACTCTGCAACTGAACACGTTTTATTTTTATTGAGGTTTCGTGTCATCTGAAGCGGGTGTGGCCGCGTGTTCGGTGCAGCGAGGATCCGTCTGAGTAACCAAACAGATTACTCACATACAGAGCACGAACATATAGACAAGCGTTCTTTTTTAATATTGCAATATCTCCTCCCAACGTCCACACTTATGGAAATATAATAACCTATTTCACGCTAGAGACAAAACAGTGGTGCCACTAGTACGGCTACGAAAAGATTTTTAATCTAGGATTCACTGAACAAAAATGATTTTTTTCATTAAATATAAAAAAAATAAATAAACAAATGCACAACCAGAGGAAAATCGCACACAATACCATTATAGTATGATAAGATTTAAATAGCGTGTCCATTTTAAATGTAAACAGAAAAACTATTGTTTCATGAGACAACCATATATGTGACCCATCACTTCAAACTGACTAAGTCAAGTTTGGTCCAAATGACCCTGGAACATTTACAGATTGCTGCTTTTTAAGCTATATTTCAATACCTGGATTATCCTGACGTCATGAGCGGTTCCAGGTATTTGTCTTGATTTGTCTTCTTAAATCAGGATAACTCATTGATATTTGTTCTGAATCCTATTTTTAGGTTATTCTAATGGGGAGTTTTGATGTCAGTATAAAGACGAAACCTCAAACCAGTTTGGATTTTAAGATTTACCATCTGGAAAGAAAAAAATCTTTGCTAGCTCACAGGGAAAATATCTTAAATTGAAGTCTTTTCTGCTCAAAATCATGTTTTTTTTTTGGCTACTGCTCAAATAAGAGCTTTAGAAAATATGCAGATATATCATTTTTAATGAGCCATAGATAAGGTATTCGTTATGTTTTGACAAAATGCAATAGTTGCAAACATTCCTAGGTTCAGTGTGACAGGTCTCATTACAGAAACACCACATCTTCATGTGTGTGCTGTGGAGGTGTACATCTGCTCACTCATGTGTAAACATCCCTAAATTCATTCAAGCGGCCCGTTATTTACCCCTGTCCATCGACAAAACCTCCGAAATCTAAACTCAAACCACTGAAGCTATAAGAGCTACACCAACCCGATACACTGCACCAGAACTGCTTCCAAAGCCACATTAAGTGGATCAATTATCAGTCCTGACAGACTTTTCATGTGTTAGCTTTCCTTTTAATAATAACAATAAACAAATAAATAAATAATTATCTATCTATAAAGTAAAATAAAATAAAATGTAACATTCAACAGCAGGGGTGTTCCATCCTGGTCCTCTTGGGCAGCTTTCCTGAATGTTTCATCTGTTTCTCTGCTCCAACACACCTGATTCAGTGATTAAATTACTTCTTCAAGTTCTGCAGTAGCTCTTCATTAATAGAAATTAGGTGTGTTGGGAGCAGAGGCGTCGCTAAAACTAGGGATGCACCGATACCGATATCGGGTCTGATACCAGCATTTTACAAGTACTCATACAAAATGCCCCGATCCACTGAACAGATACTTTTTTTTTTTGGCGTGGACGTTCGCATTTTAAATACAACTTCCAGACTCCAGTTTGAATACTTTATGCCGTCAATGTGACACGCATGCGTAGAAGACGTGACAACATGTTCCACTCGCTGTTTAAGGGAGTAAACAACAGGTCGCTACGGCGGATGCTACTTGTTAGCTTGTTGATTGTGAAGTTGTTGTTCAATCAGAACCGGTAAAATAATTATCTGACATGTTTGTTTAGTTCACTGTTTACATTTTAACCTCCCTGTGGTCGGATGTCTTTTCATCAAAAACTTCACCTCACTGACTCTACAAATCTCAACATCATCAACTCTAAATAAAACATCAAAAGTTTTCTTTCCATTACTAAATATCATATAGTTAGTTTTACCCAAATTTAACGATAGTTTATTAAGTTGAAACCAAGTTCGTATTTTCACAAATTCTTTTTGAATCATTTCCAACAGCTGTTGTATATTTTAAAATTGTGTTTTTATTATTCTAAGTTCTAACTCAGAAGTTACTCGGTATCGGAAGTACTTGTACTTGTTTTGAGAAAAACTGGTATCGGTGCACCCCTAGGTAAAACGCAAGTTTCTCCAAAAACTGGTTCAATACTGGCGAGCCTCATAATTTAACTTGTCAATATTTATCAGAACGATGTCCATTTCTGCATGCTGTTAGGTCCTCTTTAACAGAAGTGAGATTTGTGCTTGCATGCTCAGCATTAAGTCGGACTTATTATGTGTCGGCATCGGATTTCGTCAAGGCAGCCTTTAGCCACAAATCCTATTTCCAGTGGTTGCAGCGAGGAAGGTATCTTATGAAGCAGATGGAGTGGTCACTCCCTGCTTTAGTGCAGCATTACAGGAGGGCCTGAAGCACTCATTGCAGAGTTTGGCAGCGGGGTGAGCTGTAGCCCATCTACATGTTAGAACAATATTGATTTCACTTGGGGGGGCTCAAATACTTGGAACAATCTGAGGCGTGGGCTCCTTGTAGCTGAGCTGGAGCCATTTGGCTTCTTTTGTTTTTTTTTTTATAAGAGTGAAACTAACTACTCTCAATTTGATAAAATACTTTAGGTCATTGTCGTCTTCAGAGCTTATTTTAGCCAACCAGCATTCAAGCTAACAATAACATTTCTAAAAGTTTTGAACTGTTAGCTTTTTTTAAATTCAGCCTCTAAGTCCATCTTAGTTGGATAAATACCCATGATCCTTCATGTTGCACAAAGTGATGGATGCAGATGAAATGAGTTTACAGGTGGATCTGATTGAAAGTGGGTGGATAGGTCACTAAATTTGACACGGACTTATATAAATGGATCCATTATTTACTGCATCACCATTGGAGTTGGAAAAACTTCTGCAGATGTGTCAAAAAAGTTTATGTTTAGTACAACCATTATTTTTATTAGGTTGCTTAAAAATCCTTTGTAAAAACGTATTTCACAGCTATGTCACATATCAGAAGTAAAAAGAAAACTGACGATGAATATAATTTTGGGTATTTTTCTTGTACACCATTAATACAAACTTCTCAAATTTCAATTCAGTAGCCAACAAAAAGGGATTGTGTGCAAACTACTGGTCTTTAGGGATATATTTGAAGTTATTATAAACAAACAAAGAAGTTCCATTGGACCAACTGACCCGGACTCTGACACAGCACCCGTATAAAACATTAAAACCAAACTAAATATATTAAATCTGTAATGTACAGTCAGTTTATATACAAGGTTCCACAATCAATAGTATTTAAATTATTTAGTAAAATTGTCTGATGGTAACTTAGAACCTCATTTTTTTCTGTCTTAAAACTAATTAAGTGCCAAAAACAGAAAATGTAAGCTGCCACATGACACATTAGGTGATTTATCCTTTAGGCAAAGCTGCCACCTTTAGCCACAAACTGTAAAAAATGACCAAATTTACAGGATAAAGGAAACAACTGGCTGGCTGGTATGATTTTTTTTCTAAATGGTTCTTCCTGAGATACGGTGAGAAGTTTTGAAACAAGCTGACAGAAAACATGTAGCTCAACACTAAATGTAAAAAAAAAAATAATGGAGTTATGACACTTGAACAGAAATCCTTGTAAACGCCTACATTAAAAGATTTCCCAGCTGCACCTCGCCCCCCGGGTTCGACCCCAGACTGGCTGAAAGGGATATCGTCTCCCCACTGTGGAGGAAATTAGTGGAGACGAGAGAGGCTGAGCTCCTCTGCTCTCTGTGCTACAACATCCCTGAGATGGATTTAATGGGTTGGATGAATAAACAGATAAATGGAAGGATGGTTCAGTCAGATTGAATTCAGAAGAAGTGTCAAATTGTGAGCGGAAGCAAACGTGTCTTTACCACAATTCCAGACAGAAATGAAGCAAAGGTGAATTATATTTTGCTTTTTTTTATCCCAAACAGACATTTTCATACTAAATGTATTGAAAAATTCTTTTTTTCACATCAAAGAAAAATGCCTTTTTTGCTTGAAAAATACAAAAAATATGATTTCATCTCTCTCTACGTGCTGTTTTTTTAACACTGGTTATTTAAAAAACTAAACTAAATAAACTATGTACTAAATTAAACTGATGTGAAGCAACAGCCAAGTTTCCTGTCATGTCTAACATTCCACAACTACACAAACAGCAATTTAATAATCTCAAATATTTATTAATAATTCAGTGACATCTGTGACAACTTTATTGCAATCGTTGTCCTAATAGGTTTTAAAATTTTAGCAGCAATTACCCTCTTTTTCTCCAGCAAAGTACCTGATGTTAGGTAAATAAATGAGAATAAAAAGCAAGCCTGTAGAGCTGAACTTGAACCAAACTTACTTTAAAACTGAATATTCCAGCTTTCTATTTCTACCTGAATTAGCACCTGTGCTAACTACAGCAAAATCCTGCAGTTAGAGCAACAATTATCACTATTTTGTCAGAAAAGATCTTTAGAGTTTTCATTAAAATTCTCCTCATATCAACAGATTTATTTTTGATAGAGTTTATTGAAAGACTGTAAACATTGCTAGCTGATCTTATCTTGAAGACAAATAAATACTAAAAAATTAAGAACAGCAGGCAGGGTGGAGACAGTTTGTGTGTGTGTGTTTGTGTGTGTGTGTTGTTCACTGTCAAAAGCTAAGTGCTCTTCCAGTATATCTGCCAAAGCTAACCAAGACAGCACACATCCGGCTGACCAAGAAGAATAAAAGAGAACTCCATTAGACTGTGTGTGTGTGTGTGTGTGTGTGTGTGTGTGTGTGTGTATATATATATATATATATATATATATATATATATCACACACACACACTCTGGATATTAAAAAAAGGATCAAACTAAAAAAGACATCAACAAGTCTCTAAAAAAGGTGTTAAATGAAAATCAGCTTTGGAAAACAAAAAGGGAAAACGAGGAAAATGCAGGATATTTTAAGAATTGATTATGAATTCATCATAGCTATACAGGTGTAAATCCCACATCTAAGTCATGTCAGACTCACAACTAATAATTACAAAAATAAAACATTTATAAAGTTTATTTTGCAGTTTATTTTTCTTTTAGTCAATAACATATCCTTAAAAGTCCAAACAATTTATTGGAATGGCTTCTAAATGTATCATAAAATAAAAGTTGTGTATTAGATCTTTGCTTGTGGTGTTATTTATTATTATTTATTCATACCTGTATGTCTGTATCTTTGACGGGCTCCAGGGGCTCAAAAGTGGTGGCAGCACTTAAACTTTCCAGTCTCTGAGAAATGTGGAAGATGTCTAAACCTCTGGAACCAAGGAGGATTGATCTGTTAGAGAAAAAAGAAGATTGGAGAAAACAAAAAACATGAAGGAGTAGTTTTAATCAACAACCACTAGAGGGCAGCATAAGGCTGTATCATTTTTATTTAATGCCTTTAATCCCATCCATGCACCCCAAATAAGACTAGAATATAAAGAATCAAGTGACATGTAAAGCAGATGACCTCAGATTTTCCATATTTTCTAAAATCTGTGTTCTTTTTTAGCATTATGGCAATCAAACATGTCAGTTATTTGGGCAAGAAATTCTATAATTTGCTTGTAAAATATTATCACTCTGTCACATTTCCAAATAAATAAATAAATGTAACTATTATACTTTAGGTATGAAAGTCACAATGTTGGAAAAAGCTCATTAAAATGAAATTACTTACGCTTTAACATCTGTTGCATCTTGGGAAGTGCGGGTCAGAGTACGAGACCGAAGTCTCTCCCCGGCCTGCTGGATCTCCTGAAGGTTCCTTTCAACATGCGGCAGCTCAGACACAGCTTCTGTTTCTGCAGCCAACTGCTCTGCCTGCTGCAGAAGCTCTCCAAAACCTTCTGCATCCATGATGCTAATACAGAGGAAACAAACAAACAAACAAAAAATCAGATTTACATGTATTCTATTGTAGGTGTTCTATTACCCTGGTTCTTTAAAAAAGAAAAAAAATATTCTGACAGCTTAAGCCATTTTTAACTAATTTAATTTTAAAAATACAGTTAGGCAAGTGACATTTACACAAAACATATTTGAGCAAAATACACCCAGACTAAAAAAAAGAAAAGAGAGATCAGGACTGCAAGCAAAACCACATTTTTTTCCTTTAACGGTGCCTGTGCAGAAGACAGCATTGCAACGTCCTCTTTAAAACTATATTATGTTTACCTGTGAATACATTCTGATGGCACAATTAACAAGAAACTCATTTGTAAAAGTGACTATGAACCAAATGGAAAAAGTTCTTCAAATTAATGTCTTGCCTATGTGGGACATAAAAATATTAGAGGGATAAAAGGCAATTTGTATTTTATTCCCCAAAATGTAATCATATTGCTCCCCATATTTAAATTACTATTAACAAAAACAATTATCAACGGTGGACAAAAACTGCAAAAAGTTAACACCTCTGACTTTTTTTTCAAACTTCATTGGATGCCTTGGCAAAGCATCAACATAATATTAACCAAAAAAATGGAAATACTGTTTTTCTAAACGAGTTTCACAATTGCTTTACTATAGTAACATCATCAAAAATATTGCGTTTCTTTTAAACACTTTAAAGATACCTAACAGATTAGTAGTTTGATGTAAACAATAGTAAATCGATAGCTTTGACAGCTGGTTAGTTTGAGTTAGCATGGACTGCTGTGGTCGTGTTAGCTTAGCATTATTAAAACGCTACAACAACCTGGTAGAATAATAAAAGAACGACTTACAAGAGACAACAACTGGGTTGCGTTAAAAGATAGTTTAGACATGGCAACAAACTTAAACGATTTTCTCAGCATTCGCTTTTAACCTTAGCCTTGTTAGCATGCTAATAGTATAAATGAATTAATGGTGCTTAGGTGTTAGCCGGAAGGCTAACAAGCTAACGCTTTCACGTGTATCG
This sequence comes from Cynodonichthys magdalenae, assembly GCA_031762555.1. NCBI lineage: Eukaryota > Metazoa > Chordata > Actinopteri > Cyprinodontiformes > Rivulidae > Cynodonichthys > Cynodonichthys magdalenae. The sequence continues at coordinate 8,411,207 of JARVJO010000002.1, read as the reverse complement.
AATTAATTTACACTCAAATGCTTTTCTTTTGGATACTATAAACGGACAATACCTGTTGTTTAGGGGGGTGAAGTTATATGCTCCGTAGTTGAGTAAATATGTTATAAGTTTGTTTCATTCAGCATAAAATTGCGGTCCATAAAGAACGTTTACCTCGGTTTTTCTAAACTTAACTGTGATTGGTCGAAACTTACTTTGAACCGGACGTTTTTATTCAGATTTCAGAATAAAAGCGATACCTTCTGCAGTAGTAGAAATGTGGCTTTTCTGACCTATATTGATTTCTTGACAAATTACAAAAAGTTAATTTGTACACAGCAAATTGCAAAAGTTTTACACTACTCTCATTTTTTTTCAACCTTTCCATAGAAGTACATTTTTTATTTTTAAAGTGGTTTTGATAAATAACACTTCTTCTTCTTCTTGTGTGGTGTTTTATGGCGGTTGGCAAAAAACTTGTGGTGTGCATTACCGCCACCTACTAGAA
>JARVJO010000002.1:8372811-8383040 GCA_031762555.1 Cynodonichthys magdalenae | reverse complement strand
CGATGTGGTCACGCCATTCAGCTTCCAATAGGGCGTCTATTGATGTCTATGGGGTCAATAGTGGAACCATGAGGTAGGAACCAACATCTGAGTGTTTCATTTTCTGTACCGGAAGCTCTATAAGGACGGACGCTCAGTTTCTGTTTCCTTGGCAACAACGTTACGTACGGGCCAGCAGCTGCTAACGTATCATCTATTGACAAATTGGAGATTCAGGAGCAAATTAAGTCAGTTGTACATAGTTTAGATTTATTAACTTCTAAATAAGATTGCCTAAATTCAAATTTTAAGTTTTAAAACCATATCTTTACCCTCTAAGTCGCGTGTCTCTGTCGCTAATTCATTAGGACGTTATTTTGTATGTCCTCTTCCTCCAGGTGTCCGAAACTGTGCAGAAAAGATGATAGAAATGCTGGACATGGATGAAGACCTGTTCGATGATTTCAGGTGAGTCCAGATCACGTGACTCATCAAAATATATACCGTCATTATTATTACTTGAAGTACTTCAGTACAACCTCCATGTCAAAATTTATAAAGATAAAAGAAAATTAAAAAATTAGTGAATAGTTTTATTGAAAAAGGAAGAGGACTGCCATGGTGGTGTATATATATATATATATATATATATGTATATATGTATATATATATATATATATATATATATATATACACGTGTGTGTGTGTGTGTATGTATTTATATAAAGCGAGAGAATTTTTTTTAATGAAGCGTAATAGTGCACCTTTTTTTGACAGATATCTTGCAATTTCTGTATTTGTTTTATTTTTCCAGCTCATCAGACGCAGACTCATCGTTCAGTGTTGCTATTGGCTGCATACAGGACATAATCATGGGTAAAAATTAGGATTTTATTTCTAATATGTTTCTTTATGTTAAACGTTAATTCAGCCATAAAAGGCTCATTAAGATCTAAGGTTTCTTTCACAAGAGCTTCCTGAAAACTCAGTTACGGTTTTAAAACATTTAAAACATTCAAAATTTTCTATTCTATTACTTTTTTTAGACGAGGATTTCCAGCATCTTCAGCAGAGTTTCATGATGAAACACTACCTGGAATTTGATGACTCTGATGAAAACAAACTTAGCTACACACCCATCTTCAACGAATACGTGTGTGGTGTTTAAGTTTAATGTGAATTACCTATTTTTTTTAACAATTTGAAAGATAAACTGTTGGCTTGTGGCTGTGGGAACAGGTGGACCTGTTGGAGAAACACCTGGAGCAGCAGCTGATGGAGAGAATCCCCGGCTTCAACATGAACGCCTTCATCGAGCTCGTTGTGTAAGTGCTGACACATCCTGGTCCTGGAGGGACTCTGTCCTGCATGTTTTAGTTTCTTCTTCTTTCTTCTCTTCTGTTTTTAAATGTTGCTGAACTAAGCAGCTTAAATCAAACATTGACCAGAAGGTGGCACACACAAACACACACAAACACACACACACAAATCAAACCAGACTCTTCTCCTTCTGCAGGCTCAACAAAGAAGAAGTCCCAGATGAGATCTACGAGATGTTGTTGACATTCACAGACTTCGTGACCTTCAAGGAGATGTTTCTAGAATACAGAGCTGTAAGTAGTTTCAACTAGAGAATGTCTTCAAATCAAGGATTTTTTATTCCTCTCTTTAATTTGCTCTTTATTCTGTGGTAAGACTCATAAATCTTGGTAGATTGACACAGGTAGGTAATAAAAAAAAGTAAGAAAGTAAGAAAACCTTAATACATGCAGAACAACATTAAAGATCTTTAAGGACTCACAGCTGAGGAGAACAAAACCAGAACAATTCTGCTGTATTTAGTTAAACCACATTGAAGGGAAATCATGATCTTAACTTCTACTCATATAATGACAACGTATGTCCCTTCCTGGTTACACCCTGGAGGTGGTAACTTTAAAGTCAAATGTTAACCAACTTTATTTATGCAGACAGAACACATCGATAAGACACACCAACTCTCATTCTCTGTTTTAAAGCTTATGGCTGCAAAGATCAGAAAGTATAAAAATACAAAACTGGACCTAACATTCAGTTGATCAGTTACAAAGTTCCTTCAACAGAATTCTCATTGCTCCAGGTTTTGTAATTTACTTTACATTGGTGTGACCCAATAGAAGTGATTCTTCACCAAAAAATAAGAAAAAGACAAATTTTGCAAAAGGAGTTGATTCAAGATCAATAACAAAATATAATAATAAAATATAATAATATCAAAGTTGATCATGGAGGAACAAATATTCCAACAAGAAAAAAAATGAATTTGCTTCAAAACAAAATGTATGAAACTTTGTATTTGTGTTTAAAGGTATTTTGTGTTCAGTAAGGCTGAAATCATCTGTGTTTCCAGGAAAAGGAAGGCAGAGGACTGGATCTGAGTTCAGCAATTGTGGTGACGCCTCTGACATTTGTCCAGAACTACGGAGTCACCGACTCAGAGTAAAGATCTTCATGATCCTTGAGCCGGCTTCATGAGATAAACAACACAGAAATCTGCACATGGTTTTTATTCACAACAGTTTTCATTTTAATAGTTAGTTTACTGGTAAATACTGTTTTTGTTTGTAAAAATATTTAGAAATGAAACAGATAAAATCCTCATATTTACGTTCTTTGTTGGAAAAACTCAAAACTAATTTGATATAAATTCTTCATACAAAAAGATATTTTTATATAAAGGGATATTAGAGAAAAGCTGAGCAAAACAAAAACACAGTTTGCAGCTCAGGTTTTACAGAATAAGATTTTTAAAGTTAATTTGATCCAAAATACATTTCGTTTTCTGCACATTTTCAGTTTTTGTTCCTAAGATTTTGACATTTATTGTAGAGAAATTAAGACTTTTCTTTTCTCTTGTTCTCTTTGTTTAAAAATGAGAACATTGGATGTAAATGTTGGTGTGAAGTAAAAACATCCACCAACTGATAACTGGAGTGAATGAAGACATTTTTGTGAGTAAACTTATTTTAACATTATTGTAATAGTGGCTTCAAAAACTCTTAAAACTCCTCTTGAACAAAAAGTAAACATTTTTCTTGATGGACAAAAAAAGGAAACTGTAAACAGAAAAAAATGCTTAATATTTAAATGTTTGATGTCTTAATTCAAAATGTTTTGGTAAATTCTAATAAATAAAGTTTTTTTTATTCCAAAGGAACAAAAGCCTCATTATTCATGGTTTAAATATGATATTTACCTCAATTTTCATGATCATTGATCTTTAGTATTTCATCCATAATCTGTTTTATTTTTAAAACATAAAAACTGCTCAATTAACCAGAAAAAAAAACAGTAAACAAAAAGAAAACAGCAACTTTTCTCTGTCCAAAGAGAAAAATCTCTTTGCTAAGACCATTTTCTGATGCTAACCTGCAGTTTTATAGCTTAACTTTGTAAATTAATCATTAGATGAGTCATTTCAGCTTCGACCTGTCAGTAAACTCTGACAGTTCAGTCCCGGTGCTGCAGAGATGATTCAGGTGAATTTTATGAATATTTTACAGCCTGGTGTTTTAAAAGGCTCTAATAAAGTCCGTCTGAGCCTCTAAAGTTGCTCTAGTGTTCTTAAAATATGTTGTTTTGTTCATACTGGAGTAAAGTTTGCGGTCAGCAGTGAAGGTCAAAGTGACCAAGTGCTGAGTCATGTTTTCCTTCAGGTCCTACAGAGCCCTTTATGTGGGCCCTTTAGGTGGGCCCTTTAGGTGGGCACCGTGTTGGTGGCTGCGTTTCCTCCGTCGCTCCTCCAGTCCATGTAAGAGAAGAAAGCACTCGCTCCGTAGGCCAGAGTCGACGCCGCGGCAAAGAACTGCAGGTGAAACAGGAAGCAGATCCTGACATAAATACATCCATCAGCTGGTTGAACACCTTTATTCTTTAAGTTTTATTGAGACTGTAAAATGATAGGTTTGTGCTATAGAGAAGTTACAAACACTCTACACCCTGATCAGAGTTAATGTGGGTCTGAAGGTCTCACTCTGACAGAAAACCACATCTCTTATAATAACTGACTGAAAAAAACAGAAAGGTTTGAATTTATGATCAAATCCAGAGCTAAAAGCTGCTGTGACTTTAAAACAAATTAGACTTTAATCCCAATAAAAGAGCTGTAAAGTAAAGCTCTCATATTTCACTGTGGTTTCCAGCTACAATAACATATAAGAACATCTTAAACAGAACTAATAACTACAGATAAATTACATATTATAAGACTGACGGTGCAGTTTTAGTGTTTTTATAAAGAGTTGTGTTAAATCTTACAGCAGCTGATCCAATGTGTCCACGGTACCACTTCAGGCTTAAGTTATTCACAGTTGCTGCGTTGGTCAGGAAGGCTGTGAGATAAAGAACTGCTGCAACACCGTTATACATCATCACCTGTCAGAAAGGAAGAAAACATTTTATTTATAGTTTCTAAGGATTTAACTCCTAAATTTGAGCTAAACTTTGAATTAAAACATGCAAATTAAACATCAAAACCTGCAGCTCTGCTGTTGTTGTGTTTTGATATTTGATAACATTACATTGCATAGAAAAATATTTATTTTAAAAAAATAATAGGAAATCTAATGGGCATCAATGAGGTTTTGTTGACATGGAGGATGATAAAACTAGTTCTGCAGCTCAGACATATTTCACCAGAAACATCATTCAAAGTTTAAACGAGTCTCAGAAAGTTTGACTTTACACAACTGAACTGGCATTTTCTTATCTTTTATGGTATTTAGTCAATCGCTGCACAAGTTTTATGATTTTTTAGCTTTTTTTCCCACAAAATGTTTGTTTGTTTAGCTGCCATGAAACCAATGTTTTTTTACTACCTACATTTTTTGTACAGATAAATAATACATCAAAACATAAACATTTTTGTCTTCTTTCATCCAGTGCATCTTTCACTGCTATAATATTTATGGTTTTCTCTTGAATCCCCCCTTAATAAAAACAGCACATCTACAGTATTTGGTTAATTTAAAAATTTTTCCTTCAAAACTCGAAGCAAAGGTTGTTTTTAACTTGTGTCGCTCACATAAAACGCTGCAGAAAGATAAAAATCCACCCGTGTGACGCCCGCTCACAGCTCAAGAACTTTTAAGATCTAATTTGTTTTTGCGCAGCGGCTGTTTGTTTTAGGTTTACTTTTCAGTTCGTTCTGCCTGTCACTAATGTGGCAGTCAGGGAGTGACAGACGGACGTTTTGTTACCATGGCGATCATACAGAGCCATTTCCAGCTAATATATAACACATCAAAATGAAGACAATTTTCCCCTAAATTAAGAATATTTCTGTCCGTACCCCCAGTGGCCAGGGAACGAAGGCCAGGTGTCGCTGGACGCTGAAGAGGATGACGATGAAGAGGATGGTGGTGATGATCCACAGCGTGACGGCCACGAACATCACCCAGCCGTACGCCGGCACGCGGGTGTAAGGTGTGCTGGCTATCAGGACCCAGTGCAGAAACCCCAGGACCTGAAGAGGAGGAACCAAACGATAAGACATATTTAAAGGAGTCATCTGCAAACCTGGATGAGCTGATGTGAATCAGGTGTGTTGGAACAGAGAAACATCTAAAACCTGCAGGACAGTGAGTCCTGAGTGTGATCCTCCTGGTTTTATTAGATCAGGGGTGTCAGGTCCTGGTCCTCGAAGGCCGCTGTCCTGCATGTTTCAGTTGTTTCTCTGCTTTGACACACCTGGTTTGAACCAGGTCCAAGGCGTAGGCAGCATAAGCAAATGCTAAGGGTGTCGTCCATTTAGGGAGCGCCACAAATGAGAGACAAAAAATGTTTTTAAAACTTTTTTATTAGAGTTTAGCTGATTTAGTCAGTAGTTTTCAGTTCTGATCTCAGGTAAAGTGTTCTACCTCATAAAATACTAATTTTATGTTGTTTTATTAATCCCAAGAATTTAATAAAATGCTCTTTAAATGACTGGAAAATGCAAAGTTTACTCCTGACCCCCCAGAACTGCTTCACACCACAGCTACTCCTTAACATGAACAGGTGTTCCTCATTGCTGTTTGCAGATGTTGGCAAGTATGTGGTGGACTTCTGATGTTCTGTTTCAAATTAATTATATTGTTAAATATTTTAGTTGGACAACCTGGTTTCTAAAGATAAAAAATAATATAGAATAAAAATATTTAATTTTGTATGTGAAGTTATGTAAATTGGCAGAGAGATTTAGGAAACTGCACAAAGGGGCGGCACCTGAAATCTTGCCTAGGGCAACAAATTGGCTATACCAGCCCTGGTTTGAATGAATGAACGAGTGATTAACAGGTTTCTGCAGAACTTGAAGACCTACTGAGGAGGAGGAGGAAGAGGAGGAGAGAAACGAGGAAAACATGAAGGACATTTAGTCTCTGCTGCAGAAAAGACATAAAACGATGATCCATTATTGATGCAGAGATCATGTTTCTGTTTTTACACACCTGGTACACACACACACGCAGGTTTGGTTTGTATATTCCCGTGGGGACCGTGCATTGACTTCCATTCATTTTTTGGAAATTTTATAGCCTAACCCTGACCATTTACCCTACAAATAACCTCACAGGTACCTGACCCTAAAACTAACCTAAACTCAATTCACACCATGGTCCCAAACCAAACCCCCCACCCGTAATTTGCATTTGAACCCGTAGGGACCAGGCATTGGTCCCCACGCTGCTGCTTTTTCAGGACAATTGTCCACACATGTAGGAAAAACAAGGCCACACACACAACCTCTGAACTTTACACATCTATAAATAGTTTTCACTTGTTTTAACTCTGATACGGATGAATTACTACAGAAACATTAATCCCTGTATTTATTTTATTCATGTTGATTTTTAATAGGCGTAATAATAATCAATATTTCAAAAGGAAACATGAGAACGGCTGAAACTTAAAAGAAACACGAGGCAGACGGCTGCATGTGGATTAAAACGTTTGGATCTGAAAGTGGGTCAAAAACAACCCTGGTGACTTTAAATTTTACAATAAATCTCGGCTGATTTTTTTGCAGTTTTAAATGTGAGAAATTAAGAGTTTATTGACTGAAATCTTTCTCATCTGCTCTTTCTTTATAGATTCCAATAGTTGTTTCAGAAAACAAGGATCCTCACGCTTTAACCTCTGTGTGTTATTCTGAAGAAAAAATTTAGTGAATTTAAGAGCGGAGGTCATATGATCCCACATGTGCTTGTTTAAATGACTCAAACTGAGTTTTATGATCATGAGTCAATAGTCACTTCTTACTTATCTCTCTGAACACACCTTATTCTGTCAGAAGTTAACTCCCATTAATCAGTCCTTTATAAAACATATAGATTCATGTGTTTGAGTTAACTTAACATATCTTTAGTAAGAGCAGACCACACCTGATAGAAAAGGCATTAAGTGGAGAAACTTGGATAAAAACAGAAGCGTAAAAGAAGTAAAAAAAGGATTTTTAGTATAAGATGTTTCTGGGAAGAGCTATAGACATATTTCACCATTCAGGACTGAGCTGTTCCTGTTAGGATCAGAGCCATCAGGAGGGGCCCAGGACCTCCAGGGGCTCCTCAGGACTTATCAGACCAGCTGGATGGTCTCTATTTCCTTCCAAAGAGAGAGGAAAACACTGAACTACACTGTATCCTGATCATTTCTGTCCCACAACCTCTCAATCATCTCACTGAGGAAAACAAACAAAACAAATCATCAGTTTTTACTCTCAGACCTGAACTTTCTGTTTCTAGTTAATGGTTAGTTAATGGATAAACTGATATTTATAATGCTCAAACTGAAGCCTTTTAACATAAAGTCAGATTATCTATTTATCAAATGAAAATTGAAGCTATAAAAACAGTTTATCTAGTTGCTGTAGAGCTCATAGTTGTTTTGACAAAGCTGCCATTTTACAACTGAAACATCATTTTCACATAAAATATATTTTAATTTGTAGATCTTTTAAGGTTTTTATGTCCTCTGTGGGGAAATCAGGTGATAAACATTTACGGTTTTGACAAATATCTTGAAAAACAGAACAAAATGTTACTCTGTGACGAAGCAGAACACAGCAAAGTGTGATACGTACTATTTCAGCCAGCATGAGGATGGCTGAGATGCTTCGGATAAAGGACATGTCCAGGTTGGTTGAGATGCTGGCAACCATTCCTCTCAGGCTGTTCCCCCCTTGATGGGAGCTCTGAGAGTTGGGGGAACTGGTTTCTGTGGTCACCTTTGATGGAAAGTCTGCCATTATCCCACAGTTCTGTTCAGTTCAAACCAGAACAAACTCCTTAAATCCGAGTTGGATGTTAAAATAAAAGCCTTTGATGAGGAAAAACCTCCTCCAGTAACAGTTTTCAAAGAAAACCCGAACTGGATGAGTCTCTGTGTTGACTCAAAGAACAAATAGTTGAGTTATAGTAAAAAAAATAAATAAATAAAGCGGAAAAAGTGTTAAATAATCCAGTGAAATTTCAGAAATTCAGCCGTCATTCCGTCCACCTGCTCTGACAGGTGACTAATGGTGGCTTCTGGTGAAGTGTTTCATCATCTCCTCCTCTGTTTGCCTCCCATATGGCTCCCAGAGGCCCCTCACCTGAGTAACTCATTAACATGTCACACAACACACACACACAACCTTGTATTTCTACCCTTGTTAAGACCGTCCATTCATTCTGTCTTTTCTGTAACCCTAATCCAAAAATGGAGTTCCACCTTCTATCTTCATGGGGACTTTGCATTGACTTCCATTCATTTCTATAGCCTACCTTGACCCCTTACCCTAAACCTAGCCTAAACTCAGTTTATCCCTCCCAAACCAGACTCAGGTCCCAAAAAAGGAAAATACTTACCTATTTGTGTCCCCACAAATAGGTAAGTATCTGAACAATGGTCCCCACATGCCCACCCACACACACACGACTCACTGGTGCTCCCTGGGTGTGGACGCTTGTATTGTTTGTTTATGTTAAAAACCATGTTCATGTCTCTGTTAGCAAAATATCTCATGACTCACAGGACTCAAAAAAAAAAACTTGCGTAAAATAATCAGTAATTACTAGATGCACATCTACACCTGACCAACTTTTGGAGCCAACATGATTCAAGATGGCAGTCAGATCTAATAGATAACAAAAAGGGCTATAATTCGCTGTGTTTTACAGATATTGAGCTAAAATTTGCTGTGGTCACAGCTGAGGTTGTCCTCAGCACTTAATCTTAGCGTGACATTATGAACAGGAATAAAAGAGACAACAAGCTGCTTTATTGACACAGTTTACAATACAGTCACAAAAGATTCACAGAAGCTCCAGAAACATTCTCAATGTGTCGGATTGAATCTCTAATAATCTAATTTCAGCTTAAAAAATGTGAAAATAAAATAAGATCCACTCAAACTTAAAACAGTCACTTATTTAAAATGAAAACTTAAAAGAATTCAACACAAGCTGTGGGAGCAGAACAGCAGAACTGTCCTGCAGTGATCTTTTCAGGTAAACGCCGTCACTTTATTAAAAATAAATACCATCAGAACAACATGATGCAGTTTGATTAAAGAGGAGCGCTGCTGGATACCTGTAAGAAAAGTAACATTTCCCTAACATGATTTTATTTATACGAGTAAAAATATTAAATTCTTTCTGTTGTTACTTTTTTAAAATCCTAAATAAATAATATTTCTAGGTAACATTAGGTTGTCATCATTTCAGGTGATCTGATGACATATTCGTCTCCATCAGTTGGTAGTCTCACATTCGGACAGGTGAGGCCTCAGGAGTAAAATTTACTGTTGTTTATCTTCTTCTCTTTCACCCTGAAGGGAAACAAAAATAATTTTAAAAACAAACAGTGAACAAAAAGTTAAATGTTTCATAGTTTAGTGAGGTTTTCATTTATCCATCCATCCATCAATACTGCAGAAGCTGCACAGACCCGTTTGCCGGTCTCTGCTTTGTTCTTACTTCACTCATGAACTATTTATTTATTTATGTCACATTTTGTTCTCACTCTGGCTCTGCAGAGCTCTGAACAGTACCTGTGCCTCTCGCTGGACTCCCTCACCAGGTGGTTGGCTTGTCGCGGCAGCGTGGAGCGCTGGAGATTGGAGTGCGTGTCGTACAGGAAAGGCTCGCTGGGCTCGGCCTGCTTCTTCCTCAGCTGGCTGGAGGACGAGTACAGTTCTTCCTCCGCTCTCTGAAACAAACATCAGTGGGTCAGGGAATCACGCGGTCGAATGA
>JARVJO010000002.1:8312969-8372761 GCA_031762555.1 Cynodonichthys magdalenae | reverse complement strand
TGCGTGTTTGCTCACCCCGGCTAGTTGCACGTCGATGTGGATCAGCAGAGAGGCTAGCTCTAAGTTGTCGCTGAAGCCGTTCTTCAGAGGGACGGAGCGGTAACCTGCAGGAACAACAAATGTTTCATGTTTCTTCTTATTTCCACATTTAACCCTCCTGTTCTGTGTGTATGTAACCCCACCTGAGCGCAGGCTTTTGACAGGAAACGTGGCCTGAGCCAGGAAGTTGGGGTCTGAGAACATGTCTTCCTCGTTGACCACAAAGCGAAGATAGGTGAGTTCTGGCTCGTAGACGTTGAACGCCACGGGTTCTGCTGGGACTTTCCACACCGGGTTCAGACCATTATCACCTGTGGCCGCCAGAGACGATCAAACATTCAAAAAATAAATAAATAAATAAATAAAAGTAAACCAGACCATAAATCCTGAATACTTTTTAAAATAAAACCATAAATGACTGCAGATTCCTGTTACAGCTGGTTATTTTTAAAAGACGTCTCAGTTCCTCTTGTAAACTCTTGGGTTTATATTTACATGATTTATTTGTGTATTTTTTATTTTTAGTATATTTATTTGTGTCTGTAGGAGTTTGAACACAAAAGAAAAAAAGAGAGAGAAAAAAGAAAAGAACATGAAGTTTTGTGTTTCAGGGCTTGTTAGTCATCAGAGGTAATTCTGTCCTGGTTCTGTTCTGGACCTCCCACCTCCGACTTACACAGAATCAAATCTTTAAAGACCTTCTGGTTTGGCTTGTATGACAGCATGGAGCTAAATTTAGTTTCTCTCACTTACGATAAACGATGGTTTTGAACTTCTCCTCAGCGTGTCCACACAGCTCGACCTCCACGAACGGGCTGACGATGCTGCGGCCCAGTTTAGGGAGGTGCCTTGCAGCTATCACCTGCGTGAACAAACGCACCTGTTTTATCAAGCTCTCTGGTTCTCTCTCAGAAACACCAGCCTGTGTGTGTGTTTGTGAAGAATACCTTAATCTTAATGATGTACTTGATGGTCTTCTTCTCCTGGTAAGGATCGTAGCTGTCTGAACGCATGAACTCCGGCTGTAAAACGTACCCGGTGGATCCGTTCAGGCTGAAGAGGGCGCCGTTCAGCTGCATGGATTTATCTGTGTGAAAACGTACAATTTCTGAAACGCTGATCTACAAACGCACGGTTTCAGCTCACACCTCAGACGACCAGTATTTAAATTTTCAGTTTTAAAGGTGTTTGATTCAAACGAGAAAACGTTTCCATTCATATAAATGTCAAAACGTTTTCTCTCATCTAATTTAGATTTATTCATCCCTCCTGTTTCGTATTTTTCATCTCCTATTTTCCTCATTTAACTTGAGACAAAGATGTAAAAATGCTCTTTTGCTTCTCTAAAAACAGAACTTTTAACATTTGTTTAAATTGATCTTTTTTGTTTGATTTGGTCTGAGTTTATTTTTGGTCACAGATTGAAGGTCATGAAATAAATTCTTGCATTTCCTGGAATAAATTTAAGTTTCTGTTTCTGCTGCAGGCACCCCCAGACTGTCGAACCTACCTGCGGTCTGGAAGTTCAGAGCCGCCATGTGGCAGCCCAGGGCCCACAGAGGGTAGGGGTCGTAGTTGGAGGACTCCACCCGCTGACTTTTAGGGTAGATGCGACTCAGAGCTTTGCGATTGTACTGCAGGAAGTCCCTGGTGCGGCTCTTCCCTGGTAACTTGTTCTCCACGAAGGAGCGGACCTCTTTGTAGGTGTACTTCTCTACAGAGGAAGAACAAAAGTAGTTTGATGAGATGAACGTGGTCTGTGGGTCATTCCTTCACTGCCTGAGCTAAAGTAGATCAGGAGAGTTTTTTTCTTTTTAATGAAAGTTAAACTGGTGTTTGAGGCCAATTAAGGGGTTTTAGTTTAATCTTTACCATTCTGTGGTCGCATGTTTATATTTGAGATTACTTTTATTAAGAAATTACTCCAAAATTTAGATCAGATAACAGATCCTTATTTTCTAATCTAACAGTAAAATAAATGTTTAGCATTCAGCAGCTGTTTGCATCTACTTAAAGCAACAGTCACCTGTGGTTTGGATGCACAGTAGTACCACAGGAAACTGTCTGGTCTCTAGCTTTTTTTCCATTTTGGTTGCATCCTGTTTGTTCATCAATTTGTTGTGGTGCAACAAAGTAAAAGCAGCTCCAAGCTAAAGAAAACGAGGTGCCTCCGTGACAATCGTTCAGTTTACAATGGAAAAAATGAGTCCAGAGGTGTAAACTTTGTCAGTTTTTTCTCTGCAGTCTGAACTCCTTCAGTTTCCGTCATGCTTCAGTAAAAATAAGTCTGATTTACATTTTCGGTTTTACTTTGAAGTACCTAAGTTTTTTTCCTGTGTCTCCTGCTGCATGCAGTCATTAACACACACACACAAAGAACTTTTCAGCATCTTACCCAAAAGAAAACAGTAGGATAATTATTATGATCATTATTAATAAACTAGTATTATTTTTTTTATTAAAAAAATTATTAATTTCATTACAAAACAAAATAACTGAACACAACAGAAAACAAACAAAAAAAAAACACAAAAATAAAATAAAATGAAAGGTTGCAGAAGAAGAATAAATCTTATGTCTGCCACTTTTATCCCCAGAATATATTCAAACAAAAAATAATTTATAAAAGACAATACTAAATAAAAACATCAACTCAAATAACAATTCATATAGATTCACATTATACTTTTCCATATACCTTCAAGAAACTAGCTTTTATCTATCTCTTAAATATGTACATAAATCTGGCATTTTATTAAAGCTGTAACTAAAAGCTAAATGTAGCAAAACTGTCGCTAAGTACTACAATAAACAAAACAATAGTAAAAGCTAAATGTAGCAAAACTATAGCTAAATGCTACAATCAACTAAACAGCAGCTAGCAGCTAAAAGTACTTAAACTGTGACTAAAAGCTACTATCAACAAAATAGTACCTGAAAACTAAATGTAGCAAAACTGTAACTTAAAGTTAAAATTGCATGACAGTAGCTAAAAGTAGACAAAAAGAGCAGACTTCAATGAACTTTTTGGAGAGAATTAAAGAAATTTCAATGTGTTTCTTAAAGGAAAGTATTTTAGAAATGGAGTTAAATATTTCAAAATGTAGGTTGTTATTTTATTTTCATTTTACTTTTCCTGATCAAGCTAAAGGTTTTGATGTAAGAATCTTTGAAATACTTTGAAGCAGCCTTTGTGAAAGTATTTAGATTGCAAAAAATGTACAGAAAAAAAACTTAAAATGAAAGCATTAAAGGTTTCACGACCCACGGTGAGGTTTTGACCCCAGGTTTGTGAATTACTGTCTACCTAATGATACCCTCCTATGAGCCACACCTACACAACATCAGACGTGGTTTTTGTTGTGGTGATTCTGATTTGTTCTTTTCATAACTGAAGCTTCAGAGATTTGTGGTTCAATCAGAAAGGTTGAGATGTTGATGAATGAAATAACTAAAACTGAATAAATTATCTGACCATATCTGACAATAACGGTCTGTAAAATGTTGGGAAAGCACCACTTCTGAGTCATCTTGTGTACACCTGTGTGTGTGCGTTTACCAAAGCGGTCCTTCTCCTTGCTGCGTGGCTGACAGTAGACCACCAGGTCCGACATCTCCATGGCAACCTCTGCCTTCTTCTCCACTTCCTCCTGCTGTTTCATCTGTGTTTGGACAGAAAAGCAGCCACTTCCTGTTTGTACACAGATGCTGAGAGACCACCGGTGGAACAGTAAAGTGTGGTTCAGTGGCATTTAGTGAACACCACAGAAAGCTGGCTGATGCAGCTTAAAAGTGTCAAACCACCTCTTGAGCTGACTGACACAGAAAGATCTTTTATCTGTCCTTATTTCATAAACTGTTGAAAAGACATGAGTAGAGTGACACGGAGGAAAATCCCTCCGAAGAAAAAAAAAAAGCTTCACGACTTGTATGCATTCTGACTGTAAAACTGATTATTTTGTGTCTCCCTGAGGTAGTTTTGTAGTATTTGTGTTTTTTCTTTTAGTATTTGTTATGTTGCTTTTTAGCAACTTTGTGCAGCTGAGTTTTTCTTAATAAACACGCCTTTGTAGCATGTGGAAGAACCATATACAGTCACAACAGCCTGGCACTTCCTCCGACCACTGCTTGGTCAGACACTGATGTGGGATGGAGTCCAGTTTCTGCAGTTTGTCTTTAAATTTATTATAATTGTAATGTTGGCAGCGAGATGTTTATGTTCAGCAGACCTGGTGTATTTATTGTAGTTATTGTGTCTAAACATGTTCAAAGGTACATAACAGGTATTTGGAGGACTCACCTCTTGCTTCTTGTTGTACTGTTTGCTCGCTTCTCTCTGAGTTATGTCCCAGGCCACCTGGTACCACTCAAACAGGTCCTCCAGAGAGTTCGTGGCCAGATCGAAGGCCATCCCATCATGCTCCATGTTCTGCAGAACCAACACGTGGGACTTCCCGTTTTTACCGTTTTTCACTGCAAACGAACGACAAACACAATGGGATGAAGAGGGATCTACAAAAATTCACTGACATGTAGAACAAAAATAAAACATCAAAACTAAATGATTTCATGTTTAGAAGGAGCTTAGTTAAAACAATAAGCTGAATTTAGTTTCCTCAGCTCAGAAAAACCATCCATATTACAGAGAATAAGTTTAAATTTTTTTCATTTATTAATAGGTTCAAAAGGCTAACAACAAACTAAAAGTATAAAAACAGTGGCTAAAAGTATCAAAGAGCTAACAAGAAGCTAAAAGTATAGAGCAGTAGCTATTAGTAGCAAAGGACTAACTAGAAGCTAAAAATTTCTAATGGCTAACTAGAAGTTAAAAATATAAAACAGTAACTAAAAGTAGCAAAAGGCTGGCAATAAGCTTAAAGGGGCAATATCATGTAAAATCAACTTTTTTGAGTTTTATATCATGTTATAACGTTGTCCTCTCATCAAAAACATGTCCAGAGTCTTGCTTTGACTCATTCATGCATGTTTGAGAAATCCTGTGCTGTCCTGAGGCAGGACAGCACCGGATGGGCCGGATGGGCCTAGAGCTGCATTTTGGTAATATCTCCTCCCCTGGGCTGGGTCTCTGAACTGAGCTTTGTCATCACAGAGCACACCTCCCCCCGCCCCGCCCCGCGACTCCTGCAGGCTATTGGCAGCAACAACTAGCAGACATCCGGTGAAAATCGCGTCTGCTGAGCTCCAATACTAACCACTTCTCCCTCCAGTCTTTTAGATTAAAAATACCTTTGAGGAAATGTATTTTCAGATGCCAAGTAAACTACGCTGAGCTTCCGCATCACATTTTTGATAGAAATAAAGAGACCTCAGTATATTAAAGAATAAAAGTTAGAAAAAACAAAATTTATCACACCCATCTCCTGAACAAGGGAACCGTTTTGATTAATGACTAAAAAGAGCACAAAGAAAATAGAGAAAAAACACAAACTCACTGGTTTGGATGTTGCACTTGGAGATGTCCACAACCCCATTACAGAGTTCTCCAAGAGGGTTGTCTTCCATGTCCTGTTTCAATAAAAATCACATAGTTTAAAAACTGTTTTCTGCTTTGACCTTCAGTGTGTCAGAACCCTGAGCTCTGATCCTCACCTGGGCTTTAGTGTCTAGTTGGGTGCTGTTGGAGACTTCCTCTACGTAGTTTGAAGGAAAGAACTTTTGCATCTTTCCTCCGTAGTCACCTTTCCACCTGAGAGCAGGACGTGAAAAATGTTTGTGACAGAAACAACAAAAGGCTTTTGGAGGAACAGATTTTTTGTTAGCTATCTCACTAATTTTGAAAACCGTTAGCGAACTAATTAGCTTCCACTAAATTATGTTTTGCCAACTTTAAGTCTGCTAACAGTTATCTAACAAACTGACATGAGCAGGTTTCTGTCAGTCCCACCAGTCTTCAGCACGAAGGAGACAAAGATGTGTGACGCAGACTGAGTGACTAAGTGTAATTTTTACTTCATTAACTGTTTAGCATTATTTTTTTTTATATATTTGGCAGTTTAGTATTAGCTTGTGCTAAATTTTTGATCATGTTTAGCATTAGCAACGTTTTATTTTTAGTTAGCTGATTATGAGTTAGCCAAGCAACTTTTTTCCCATCACTAGCTTCAGAACAGTTTTTGTAGGATAAGTTTTAAATATATTTTTGCCTCCAAGTGACACAAATTAGCTGAAACATCATCAACAGATTAAATTCTGTTACCGCATGTCCCCCTAAAAACATGTTTACTTTGTGACAAACCCTTTTCTGCGTGTGAACTCACCATCCATCGTTGTCCTTGAACACGTTGTGAATCAAAGCTCCTCTGGTGAAGCTGAGCTCGTCTGGTCTCTTTGCCTGGTAGCTATACAAAGCTCTAACTGTATTCTGGGGCTGAAAGAGACAAACGGTGTAAATATCAGACTGGAGAAAAACAAATGGGACGATCAAAGCTAACAGAGCAGAGCTGAGTACGCACCAGTGAAGGCTCGATCTCATTGGGTTCCACGTATGTCTTTGCAGAATAGATGTCAGCGCAGTTTTCATACTGTGGGTAAGTAAATCATCCTTAGAACTAATTCAACTCTTTTTAATGCTTCTTACCTTGGATCGTATGGGCGTTTGCAAAGGATGAATCTCCTGAGCAGAAACTCACGTGGCTGAAGCGTTCAACCAGCTCCGGTGTGACCGGGTAACGTAGCTTGATTTTGCGATACAGCGGCTTCTTCTTGAAGTAGTTCACCAGCTCCACAAGACTCTCAAACTCTGTAGTGGTGCCCAGCAGGTAGACGTTTCCCTCTTTCTGGATCCGGCAGTGTTTTACTTTACCGTCACCTCTGAAGGGAGGAGAAGATTAATATGAAACTCACAGTTCAGGTCAACAGACCTAGGAAGCATCGCTGAATCTCATTTTGAATTTTCTTCCTTGTTTTACCTGAACGTGATGGCGAAGGAGTCTGGTTCTCCTTCTCTCTGTCGGATGAGGAACGCTCCATCTCTGGGAATCCTGAGCAGGTAATCCTCGGCCTGCCCTCTGCTCAGATTACTGTAGAACCACCTGCAAAGAACAAACATAGCACTGTGGTCATTAGCCTTCTACATGTCTTCATGATGATACATTTTGATACTTTTGGCTAGTTGTAGCATTTAGCTATCATTTCGCTACTTATAACCTGTCTAGACTTTAATTTTAAGGTAAACTTTTGCTTCCTCTAGTAAGTGGTGTGCTACTTTTAGCTAGAATTTGGCTACCTTTTAGGTTGCATATTGCTACTTTTAGTTAAAGTTTTGATACTTTTAGCTTTTAGTTATCATTTCATTATTTATTTTTACTGCTTAGGTAAGCTTTAGCTTTCTTTAGATAGTGCTTTGCTACTTCAAATTAGAATTTGGCTACCTTGAGCTAACTTTTTGCTGCTGCGAGGTTGCATTTTGCTACTTTTAGCTAATGATTTGTTACTTTTAGTTAGTTGTAGCTTTTAGCTATAATTTTTCTACTTCTAACCAGTCTAGTCTTTTTTGATTAGGTAAACCTTTGCTCCCTTTAATTAGTGGTTTGCTACTCTAAACTAGATTTGGCTACCTTAGGCTGCTTTTCAGTAGCATTTTGCTATTTTTTACTAATGTTTGGATACTTTTAGCTACATGTAGTTTTTAGCTATCATTTTGCTACTTATAACCAGGTTTTTATAACTAGAATTTAGCAACCTTTGGCTAACCTTTTGCTGCTACTAGGTAGCATTTCTTTTAGCCAACATTTTGCCTCATTTACTCTTTAGCTAAACTTTTGTGCTTATTAGCTAGTGTTCTTCTTTTAGCTTTCAGTGTTGTTGGTTTTAACATTTAGTTTCAGATTCTTTGTCATTCAGTCGTCAGCATCCACACAGTTTTGTTCTTAAATTTTTATGTTTCTACTCTGTATGTCTCAAAGTGTTCTGAGTTGTGGGACAAACCTTTCCTGCAGATGAGGGTCTAGTTTTGGGACAGCTTCGGTGAGCCGCAGATCGAAGTCCTGACAGCGCAGCGGAGTTTCTCTGTAGTGCTGGATCAGAGAGTAAACGCTGGGAAAGTGCAGGTTTGGCGTCAGGTAGAAGATGTTGCGGCCTCCCTCTGTGCCGGAGCGAATACGACAGTGCTGGACTCTCCCGTCGCGCCTGAAGAAACACACGGTCAAGCGTGTGACTTTACACAGACAGACACACTCACACATCTTTCTGTAGCGTATCGTACTGCAAGTAAAAATAAAATATACCAAAATGAGAGGGTGCAGTCATTGACAACTGTTTCACTGTTTCGAACCAAAAAGGTCCCATTTTGTGCTCCGGTTTCTGCACAGTAATTCTGGATCAGTCTCTCAGCCATCAGCCGACCTTCTGGTATGTGACCGTGAAACCACGGCTCTGTGCAGTGCAGTTCCAGTTCCAGGTACTGAGAGGCAACAAATTTACATTTATTATATGAAAGCAAATATTATGTTGCTGCTGAATATTGGTCAAAGTGATAATACTAAAGTCAGTATTTTATACGTAATAAATTATCAAATACTTGACTTGATAATAATTTTTTTTCTTTGTATGTTAACTTTTTTAGCTCATAGCACTGGTTGCTGGTTTTGTAGCACAGAACAAAAAGTTGTAGCACCAACATAAAATGTCTGTTCCAACCTCTAAAACCAAAAGCCCAAATGGTGAATAATATGGTAAGTATTGTTGAGTCACCAACCTTTTTGAGAGCGAGCTACTTCAGGGGAGTAACACAAAGAGCAACTTTTTTGATAAAAAACAAAGCTTTACACAGCTCACCCTCAATTATAATAGTAAGAAATTTACATATATAAGTATCAAAGAGCTAACTACCTGGTTACAACTTAATAATAATGACTCCTCGTGATAGTTGATTGATAAATTATTTTTATTATTAAGTGATCAGAACTCTTTGTGCAGAAGCAGATGGATCTTAGTCCAGAGTTGTCAGTTTAAATCTCTTTTGGAGAACACAGAACCACTAAATGAATGAACAGCACATAACGTGTTGATGTTCCTCCTGGCAGTTCAGATGTCATCAACAGAGACGCTCTCTTACCACGTTCACCTGTGCTTTCAGAAAACAGTATGGAATTAAAAGAGGCGTGGAAAATAACTCAGCTGCTCTGGTTCAAGCTACTAAAGTTTGCAGCAGGAGGTGCTGAATAACTCTTGACCCTTTATTATGTTGCAGAGATCAAAATACGTCCAAGTACATCTTGTTAGCATTTTAAATTTCAAAATAATCTGACTCTTACTATGATTGTATCTGCACTGCTGCATACTTTCAGTCAGTCTCTGGGCCAATAAAGTTTGTATTTATCTCCTCCTCTGTACATATAAAGAGTAAACAATAAGCATAGAAAACCTTCCAATTACTGTGAAAATGTTTACCTACATTTTAATGCATTAAAAGGGTTAATGTTCCTGACTGAAGCAGGGTGGAGGTGTCTGTGTACTTGTTTTTGCTACCTGGTGGGGACAATTTTTGACCATTTCCCCGGTACACACAGCCTGGTGAGGACCCACTGTTTCTTATGGGGACAAAAGCCCGGTCTACATCGCAGGGGGAAGAAAGACTAGGTTTAGGGTCAGAGAGGTTATAGAAAATACCAGTAAATGAATGAAAGTCAAAAAAGAGTCCCCACGAGGATAGAAAAACAAACGTGTGTGTGTGTGCACGTGTGGGACAGAGGAGATGGAGCGAGCAGAGCGCTGCGGGATGAAGAAATAGCTGAGTTTTTAGCATGTGTTGAGGATGGAGCAGCTCCTTTTGCCATTTTTTGTGTGTTTTGTTAAAACACAGATGGTGCATTTCAGTTATTTTTGGGATCTACAGGTAAAGTCTCAAAGATCTTGACAAGTCTGTCGCTACCTCGCTCAGAGGTACAGAGGCGGGGAAGTTTCAGCCCCCACCATCTATCTCTCTCTGCCTCCGTGTGTCTTCTGAACGGATCGAGGTGGTCAGGTTTATACAATAAAATAGTCTGATGCAAACGCCCACATTATTAGCCTACACATCGCTGAAATTTATTGTATGCGGGAATTTCTCGCATTTTAAAAATTAGATTTTAAAAAAAAGCAGCAGCTTCAAAAGCTGTTGCACCAGTGTTACGTAGTTTTTTCTTTTATAGCACAGACAGTTTTTTTCATGGCACAGTACAGCCCTGTACCTTCCTGGGATCTTCCTCTTCCACCTCGTACTCCTCTGCATAGTACAGCTTGTCACCAGAGATCACACAGTAGTGTTTGTTCCACCTCTGACAAAAAACAGAGAACAGATTAAATGCGTTTACTTGTTCATGCAAATCAAGATGGGACCAGGGAAATCTAACATTTGTGTCACATCATGGAATTTTCACCAAATGAACCGCTGCTCAATTTAGGCAGCAAAGATTTGATCAGATTAGACGTTTTTCTTAATTACTTCCCTAATATGCCTAACTAGCAGCTAAAATTTAAAGGCAGGAGTAATTTATTTTAGGATCCCAACAAAAAGTCTTTAAAAAAATGAATAAACTTGTCTGCTAAATATTTCAAAGGTAAAAAAAGGTGAAGGTGCTTTAATTGTCATCAATGCATGTTCCCATGCAAGGATGAAACTTGTGCTCTGCATTTGACCCATCACACATGAGAAACACCCAAGTGGAGCAGCGGGCAGCTATGTGAGGGCCTGGGGGTTGGGTGTCTTGCTCAAGGACACCACGACATGTGGGCATGGCAGGGAGTCGAACCTGTGACTTTCAGGTCCCAAGTCAGCTGCTCTACCACTGCACCACAGCCGCCCCTAACAGCCGCCTTTTTGGCCCCAAAAATTATAAATATAATTCGTGGCCAATTAAGATATAAAACTACAGAAACTGCATTTTTACAGAGAACTCGACGCTGAATGACTGCCGAGTTTGTTAAAGCTAAAAGAGGTGCAACACCAGGTAAAAAGCTAAAAAGAAACAAAATGCTAGCTATAAATTATGACTAGCAAAATGCTAGCTAAAAGCTAAAGGAGGCAAACTGCTTGCTAAAACTAGCATAACACTAGCTAAAAGTAAGTTGCTGAATGCAAAAACTAGCATAAGCTACGAGTAGCAACAGGTCAGCTAAAACAGCTAAATGCTAGCTTAAAACAGCACAAAAAAGTAGCACATGAATAGAGAAGTAAAGCAGAGGACATTTTTTGTAAAGAAGTGAAGGGATCTCAGTATTTTTCTTTGTAAAATAAAGTGAAGTATGTTGAAAAGAACAAAAATGACAAAAGCCATAGAATCCATCTCTTGAATCAGCTGAATATTTAAATACAGTACAAACAGCTATAATGGCTGAAGTGAGAATGACAAAAACACATGGAAGATGCTGACTCAGCATTCTGACGTCTGATGTTTAACAGTTCACGGTAATTATTACAGCTACTACCTGGTCCACAGGGTCCCAGATCTCCAGGTCTCCTTGCTTCTGTCCCTTCCTGAAGTCTTTAGTCATCTCGGCTCCACCCTCCACGTTGAGCTTCTTGTGCTGCTCGTGGACAAAAATTTAACTCGTCATTTCTGAGCGACGATGTCCAGCAGCTCTTCTGCGCGTTCGGACCTACCTTCAATATGATCTTGCCCTTCAGCTGCGTAGGCGAGGGCAGCTGTTCGGCCATTTGCTCCACCGGTTCAGTCAGAAGTTTGTCTCCGAACACTTCTTTGAAGATCCGCGCCATCTGACGCTGCTGCTCCAGAGGACAGTGTTCCTCTATGGACAGGATCAATGGAAATCTAAAACACAGAACAATTGTCTCTCTATATAAATACACACATTTTATATTGGCAAAGAGATTTAAAAAATGATCAATAAACATTTTGACAGATGTTTGTTTGTCTCTTACTCTGAGGTGACAAATGCGTGCTCGTTGATGGCTTTGACCACATCCTCAAACTTAATTTTGGTGGTCCTGGTCCGGCCGTGATAGATGATTGGCTCCCCGGGGCCCTCCCAGCAGTCCACTGTTTATACACATAAAATACAGACCACACAAACAATAATTAAGGCCAATAACTGGAAAAAAAACTAAATCAAACAGAATCGTGACTTCAGTGTAAAATCTAAAAGTTTATACTCACGTTCAACACAGCGACATCCCATACGTAAAGAACGAACGTATGCCTCCGTGGACGACTCGCTGAACAGCTGATCACCTGTCAGGTAGCTGTTAAAAAAACAACAACATAAAGCACAATAAATGAGACATTTTACTGCATTAGAAAGTGTGTACCCCAGATTATCACTGGTTCTAACATATAAACGTTGCCAATAAACACACGAGTATTGACAGAAACATGCAGCCACCTAGCTTTTTTAAATCAATTTATAATTCTCCTTTTGAATTCTCTGTAGCATTTTGATGGACGTGTAAATTTCAATCAATTTCAATTAAATATAATGCATCATATCGCGTGTAATCATCACAAAGGGAGGAAAATTACTCTAAAAATTGATGAAAACTATGAATGAGACGACATCAAATACTCCAAAAAGCACCAAACGGACACAAAAATAACAAAATAAAGTAAAAACAAACAAGTAGTGAATAAACCCAAAAATAACAACTACGTTAAAGAACCAATAAACAGCTTCAGATAAGCAACGACTTGTTCTGACTGTAAATAAAATCTGTATTTTGTGTGGCAACAAACTGACGTGTTGTGCGAGGAGTTGATCCAGTAGTGAGACAGCGGGTTGTTCATGTCCAGGTTGTTGATCTCTGAGAACTTCTGATCCCAAACAGAGTTCTCCTTGGAGAACAGAAAACTGAGGAACTGGAACAGAAAACATATAATTAACATCTGGACCCGAGGCCACTGTTCCCTGTGCCAACATAAAATTAAAACTTCAAAGGAATGCATGTCGCCCGCCGCTTTTAGACCATCTTTTGGTGAGAACATGACTTTTAAGTGAGTTATTGCTGTTTTGGTCAAATCTCAAAAATGTGCGTTATCTCACATGATCTGTTAGTAGTCAGTATGTGTTGTGAACAACTCTCAGCTACTACCATACCAAATTTTAGTTCAGTATCTGCAAAATAAATGACGTATGGCAATTATTGCAGTTGCTACATTTGATTGGTAGCAGCAACAATCTTGTCTAATCACTTTTTGAGGGTTTCACTAAAACCTATCCAGTGGTTTGTGAGATATTTTACAAACAGTACAAACAAATAAACACACAAACAGGAACCAAATCTAAATTGCTCCGCAAAACAAATTTCTTGGTTTATCTATCATATTTACAAAACTCAAGAAATCAATTTAAACATATTCTAATAATAAAGCCTGTAAAAGCTATACCAGGGGGTCCTGCAGGACCCTCAGCACCCCTACTCTACTTTCTACAGACTTGCATTCAAAGAATCGCATGTTCTTCATTTTGGCCTCACAGATTTACAAATATTTCTTACTAGATTGAGCTTGACATTAAAAATAAATTAAAAAATTAGTGGAATTTCTCCTTACATCCTGAACTTAGTGCTGAAATAAAAATCTGTCTGTTTTCATGTAAAAACTCAAGCTTGTTGGGTAAAATACCTCGCTAACGGTGAACTCAGGATCGTTGGTTTTCCTCATGGTGTCATCAATAAATATGGTCATCAGTTCTCTCACCTGGTTTAGATCATTGGCCCAGGGTTCCTAAAACCAAGCAATAAAGGACAAATTTAAAAGTTGTAATTAAATTAACTAGCATCAGTTTGCTTCAGAATATAGGAAATAAAAAATGTCTTTAAATGTGTTGAAAGTAGGTTTAGCTGTAAGTAGCATAAGGTTAACAGTAAAAAGTTTACCTTTTGATCGTAAATGAGAAACCGTTGAAAATCATGCAGCAGAACAGCTGAGGCGTCCAGTTTATCTGTGTTTCTGTTCGATAGAAAAAACAATGTTTTCTAATCTGCATTTATGTGACACCTTACCTTAAATAATGACAAGGAAACACAACCTCACCCCAGAATAAAAGAACAATTTTCCCTCTTAAATTCATCAAGGATCTGAATAAAAAAAAAAACATTAAACATAAAAAAACACTGCAGATTAACAGATTATCTACATGCAAATGAAAGAATCTGACCTCGTTCTGTTCAAACATGATGATGTTATAAAACTTATGAAACTGCACAAAATCCAGACGATCCTTCTTTGCTCCAATGTCCTGGAAAAACAGAAAAGAAAAGAAGTGATCAGTAAAAGTAAAACGTTAACAAATGTCAAATAAAACGTTTGCAGGGAACAGCTGGGTGCATCTGAACAAGTTTAACCACAGAGTCGTGTTTCTAAAAATGTGCAAAAACAAAAATTTACCTGTAATTTGTCTTTGATGGTCCAAGAGTTGGGAGCTTTATAGTTAAACGTAGGAAGAAGAGCCTTCAGTTCTTTCACAGAGAGACTGTGGAAAACAAAAATGAATTAGTTCAAACTTAATGATTCACAATAGGAACATTTTAGATTATCAAACATTACATTCAGATTTAGGTCTACTTACGTGTTTTTTTTGGTCTGATTGACAGAATACATTTGTTTCCTTAACCAGCTGCAGAAACAACATTATAGGATCAGTTATTAATTATTAACATTTGAGATCAAAGATGAGGTTTAAAGGAGCAAACCTTTCTATAAGAACTGGAGTTGGAGCTGCCAGAGTTTCCTCTCTCAGCAGTTCGAGTCCTATAAGCCATTTCTGCGCCTCCTCGACAGAATCAGCTATAAATTTACAAAAACAGGCAGAATTATTAAAATAAATAAATTTACTTTTATCCCTGACAAAAGTGCATTTTTTACAAATCCCAAACATAAAATGGATGGTGGGTTGATGCAAAACTGTGAACGTCCTGCTGTTTTTATTTTTCATTTTAAAGAGAAGCGGATGATGTTACTAAATCATAAAATATAAAAATATTTAGATTCAGTTATAGCTTGAGTTAAAACAAAGGTTTTTAATTTTGTTCCCATCCAGACAGTGTTTTTTCACAGGGAAATCTTGCATATTTCAGCAAGATAATGCCAACTACTAAATTAACTAAAACATAAATAAATAAATAAATAAATAAATAAATAAATAAATAAATAAATAAAAGCTTTACCTCCAAGACTGAGGGTGCTCAGGACAAACTGGGAGCCGTAGAAAATGGTGAAGCAGGTGTTCTCATCGTGTCTGTCCTTCCCGTCTTTGAAGCGTTCAAAGTCCTTGGAGTTTCTGCCGGGACGAATTTCCCTGATCTCAAACAGGTCCACTGAAACACAAACACAACATTTAAACTGCCACAATTTGTGTTAATTTTATTAACTTTATGCGCTTATTTTATTTATTTTGTTCAGTGGATGTCACTTAAAACCCAAACCTCCTAAAACTTAGCAACTGTGACCAACAAAATGTCTGCCTAACCGCCTGCAAGAGGTACTTTTATTTTAGGAAGCATCACAAAACACTTCAAAAGAATTTCCTCTGAAGTGACATCACTTCACACCTTCCTGCTGCCAGAAAGCCTTTTCATTATTACAGGATGACAGTGTTTTGTCTTTTAGCCCAGCTAACGTTAAACAAAGTCTTTCAGAATTCAAAGCATGAATTTATTCACGCAACAATCCCTTATTTATGTGTCTATTACATAGGTTTAGGCATGATCATGGCGAAGTGAAAGGTCAATTTCACTGATAATGACTTTCTGTGATGTTAATCAATTAACAGATCAATAAAAAATGTGTAGCTATCAATTAAATTCAGAAGAACTTCCCTGTTGAGGACCAGAAACTAGTTTGTAAACTCAGATGTTCTTTGGATCAGTTTTTATCCAGTTTCACCCAATTTCCTAACTGGAAGTTGCAGATCTACTCACAGACACCATCGGTTTTGTTTGCAGTGCGGGTCCACGCCACCTGCTGGGTCTCCATGATGACCTGCACCGTGAGCCGCTCCGCCTTCTGCCGGAACACCGTCATGACCACGCCCATCTCCAAGTCCCGTTTGATCAGGATCTTCTTGTACTCTGTCATCTCGCCCTGTTGCATGAAACAAGCCATGTCTGCAACTGAGAGAGGATAAAAAAATCACAGGATGATGAGGCGTTCATGTCTTACTTGTAGCTGGACATTTGCTGCTTTTAAAATTTAGCGGGTATTTTTCTACTTAAAGCGTCCAGCTATCCTTTGACTACTTTTAGCTTCAAACTGGTCTTTTGTTGCTTTTAGCTATCGCTTCCTTTAATATTTTGTTACTTAAAGCTTCCAGCTATTACTTTGCTAGTTTTAGCTTACATCTGGCCATTTATTTTTTGTTCATCTTTTAGATTTTGGCTAGACTTTTGCTGATTATAGCTGGCATTTTGTTCCCTTTTTTGTTTTTTGGCTAGTCTTTCACTACTTTTGGCTTCTGGGTGGTCTTTTGTTTATTTTAGGCTTTTAATTAGCATTTTGCTAATTTTAGCTTTTAGCTACCATTTTGCTTCTTTTTGTTTAAACAACTTACTTTCAGCTTCTTCTGTAATTTACAGAAATCGTTCAGTGTTTTTCCGGTTAATCATCTCATCTCTAGGAATTACTAAGCATCAAAATGTAACAAAAAACTTATGTAAGTTTTATTAAAAATGCTAAATAAATACAAACAATTCAGCTTTTTATTATCTGTAGTTTGTGGAATTTAAAGTACAGAAAGTGTAGTTGAACCACATAAAGACAAAGTGGCTGAAAGCTTCCCTGAAGTGTAAAAAGTAAACAATAATTAAAAAAAAGATGGAAATATTATCTGCAGAAGTGGAAGTTCTCCCATTTGTTTCCACTTCATCACTTTCCATTCATTGTCCTTTATTCACAAAACAAAGTGAGTTTTTTTATCTGTTCTTTTTTGTGCCTCAAACATTTCTGCCACAGTAAGTCACCAAAAAGCTAAATTTTGTTCTCAGTCTGTTATGAGATCTTTAGAGTACAAAGTAATTACATTTTTAGGTGAAGCCTAAAAAAACACAGACGAGCTACTTAAGAAAAAGAAATCAAATTCATCTGGTGACTTCTAGTAAACAACCTGCAGAAATATTATTTGGGTTCTGATTGATCTGAGGTATTGACATTCTTTGAGGAAGGACGAAGTGAACCTATAAATGTTTAACAGCGTGTCTCTCCCCTCGGTTTTTACATTTACCTTCATTCTGAGTGTTAAAAAGTTTCTGACAGACTTTGACGTTTTGTGGGGTAAAGAATTCACACACTTCCTGTAAGTTAATTGGATTGTCGTTCCAACCATTGTTTCTGTTGAGTCAAAATGAATAACAGTGAAAACAATGATTAAAGATTAATCCTGGAAGTTGTACACCTGCTAACAATACTATTATTTTATATTCACAAACTCATTGGGCTGTGAAGGTCTTTCCCCTTATTATTATTATTATTATTTTTAACTATTATTGTCCATCTCTGTCACTTCAGAATAAAAACAATCGCTCAAAAACATTGTTCTCTTTCAAATCTATTTCAGAATATTGGCTCTAATTTTGCTTTATTTCATTTTTTTAATTCAGCTACTTTAAAATTTTAGCTACTTTTTCTCTACAATAATCTTAGGCTAGCCTTTTGATACTTGTAGTTATTCTTTTGCTACTTTCATTTAGACTTCTGTTACTTTAGCTAAGTGTCTAGCCTATTACTGCCTTTAGCTAGGCTTTCGCTATGTTAGGGTCTATTTATTGGCAGCACGATGGATCAGTGGTTTGCACTGATGCCTCACAGCAAGATGGTCCTCGGTCCGATCTCCAGTTTGGACCTGGGGTCTTTCTGTGCGGAGTTTGCCTGTTCTCCTTGTGCTTGCGTGGGTTTTCTCCAGGTACTCCAGTTTCCCCCACCCCCAAATACATGTACAATATGTTGCCTTCAGGCCTCCCTTAAAAAAGAGGTCTGTGATCTTAATGGGATTTGCCTGGTTAAACTGTAAATAAATAAATGTAGCATTTTGCTACTTTTACCAAGATTTTTACTACTTTTAGTCTCTAGCTAGCATTTTGATAATTGTAGCTATTCTTTTGCTTTCTTTATCTAGGCTTTTGTATGTTAGCTTTTAACAATGCTTTTAACTTTTACCAAGCCTTTTGTTATCTTTAGCCTCTAGCTAGCCTTATTTTACCTAATATATAATTAACTAGTATACTGCTTCTTCACTAGACATGACATGCTATGCTAGCTTCCAACTACTATTTTGCTACTTTTAACTTAGCAACTTATTGATACTTTTAGCTAATCCTTTGCTATCTTTACCTAGACTTTTGCTACATTAGCTTCTAACTATTAATTTCATACTTTTAACTTTTACCAGGCCTTTTGTTACTTTTAGCTTCTAGTTATTCTTTTGATATTTGTAGCTATTCATTGGCCCCTTTAGCTAAATGTTTGCTTCATCTAACACAATTTTACTACTTTTAAGTTTAAGTTACTTTTTTGGCACTTTTAGCTTCTAGCTAGCACTTTGCTACTTTTTAACATTTTTCTACTTTAGCTTTTGGCTGGCCTTATGTTCTAATTAGCTTTAAGCTTCTTGTTCATATTAAATTACTAAGGTGCTCAAGACTTTACCTTCCTTCTTCTCAGCCACAGATTCATCGGTTTAAAATATTTTATCAGGAGCCTCATATCGCCCCACACCCTAAGACGAATAAATTAGGCTTCTTCACTTGATTTTTGTACTCTGTCCTTCCGACTGATAAGAGCAATCCTGAAACATTTTATTTTTCCTGCACTAAAGGAAATAAGTTGTTCCTCACTCGTAAGTAATATCTCAAGTAAAAGTATCTGATAAATACACAGTAAATAAAGTCTTGAATCACTGCAGTCCAAAAAGAAATTTCAGATTATATGTGTAGAACTAAACATATATTGAGTCTCACAAACAGGATTTAAAGTTATAGTTGTAACATTGTGGGTTTTTGTGTCATCGGATTGTTTGTTTTTTTGCAACCTGCAGATTGCTTCACCAAACTGTTCAGAATTAGAGTCACGAGTTGTAAATTTGAGGCCGGAGTTGTTCAGGGGAGGCTGTGGATTGATCTCTGGGAGTAAAGAGGCAGTTATCGCTCCAGTATTTAGATTTTTAATAAAGTAAAATGCAGTATGAGACAGACTTTTGTGAGGTTTGGCTGGTGGTTGATGTGAGTTTCTGTGGAGCTCTGACCCATCATTGAGTCTAAAATGCAAAGGTTCTGCAGCTCCTGCTGGTCTTACTTGGAGGAATCATTGTTGGGGACAGTCATCAGACTGAAGATGGGCAGCAAAAAATGTGACAAATTAGTGAAGTTTCTCTTATAAAAATGCAAACCTAGTTTTCTTTTTACACACAAAAGATGCACTGACCTCAGATGCAAATGCAACGATACAGATCTTTATGACCAGTCTGGATTTCTGTCTTAGTCCATTTGATTATTTATCAGGCTCCCATCTCTTATTCTCTCTCTAATTAGGCTTTTTTTTATTACTCCTTCACTGCTGACTGTAATATTTAATTCTTGATTTTGCAGAAGTCACATAAATGACTGGATTTAAATAAACAAGGTGGCGTAGCACAGGTGCCTTTAAACTGTATGAATAAGGAAGAGGCACATCATTATCAGATAAAGCTGCAGAGCGGTACTATATATTTAACTAGCAAATGATTCACAACAAGATCTAAACAAAATAACTTTACCTGCAGACTTTTCTGTATTTATGCTGGACTAAAAAATGTTAATTTTGTTAACGGTGGTGCCGTGGTTACCCTCCCACAGACCAAATGATCAGGATGAAAGTGTGTGTAAATATACACACACTTTTTACCTGCCATGAGAATGTGCGCACAGCCACGAAAACCTTTTCAGTTGACAGCTTTAAACCACAAAGTCATGAATCTGACCTAAATACACAGATATACAACTCCATTGTGATTTCTAAATGTAAGGAGCCGTTTTTTTTAGATTGAGCTTTTATTATTTAAATCCGAACAATGACAATGAACCATGCTTAACCTCAGACAAGAAAACATAGGACACGGCTAAAAATGATTAAAACAACCTCACTCCAATGTAAAGTGTAAAGTTTATTTTTGTCACGTATAGATGGAAACACAACAAATTGTCTAAAGAGAACGTTCATTCGCACTGAGAAGAAAACTGTCAGATCAGCAGATTAATTCAGAACAACTTGTAATTATTCTTCAGGTCAACAAGGTGCAGACAATAACGAGCATTCATAACTAAATGGATGGACGGATGTGCACAAGCAAACATAATGTTATGTTGAGAGAATAAAAATTGTTGAATATTTATTTTTACAAAATGACATAAAATACGTGTTCGTTTATTATGTAAGTACTATATCCTTTGCTAATGTCTTTATTCAAAATCTAAGATGTTAAGCCCAAACTCATTCTGCAAAGTAAAGTTAATAAACAGCAAATGTTACACAACTATTCCACTGTTTTCTCTGCTGAAATCTAACCCCACTCCCCCTCTTCCCAGTGAAGGGACAGTCCCGGTGAAATATCTCTGGCGACTTATTTAGACTAACAAATTTCCTTGAATTGATACTGCTACAAAAATACTCTTCCTGTAATAATAGTTGCCACTAAAAAAGGTGCAGGCAATATTTTAGCTTGAGTTTAAAAATACAGTTGAGTTTCTGCTTAAGTTTTTCAAACCTCGCTCTGGCCGTCTAATTGTGACTTTGTCTCTGTTTACAGGTAAAGTTAAATATAAATGTGTCACCTACAAACTACACAACAAAGTTGAACATCTGCAGTGTGATTGCAAAAAGATCACTTGGAAAGAAGATCACTTGAGAAACCATAAATGACAAAAGGACTTTCTTACTCCTCTCACAGGAGACAAACCACAGCAGTGACACAAAGCTGCTTCTTCACAGAGGCAGTTTACAAGTAAGCATAAAAAATACTAAAATGAGAACACTATCAAACATCTGGAGACACGTTGGACACTTCATTGGGAATGGCGTTAATCAACAAGTCGCCAACAGTTGCAGCCCAGTGAGATATAAAGCCTCAGGCAGTCAGATAGGAGCAGAACTGGTCTTAGCTTCCTGTTCACCTTCTCATTTCAGACACTTTAATGTGCTTGTGAAAAAAAAGCAAAGTAACATTAATTATATTGTAAAAACATCATGCTACTGACATGAACGGTTATTAAAATATCTAGAAAGTATAAGAAATATTAAAGGAAATTTAACTGAAGTGGTTTAGATTTACGTTTTATTTGCATGTGAGAAGTAAACTCAAATTAGAACAAACAGGAGAAAACAGTTAAGGTCTTTTCATCATATTTAAAGATGGCCGACCTGATATACAGTCATGGCTGTGGGATCAAGATTTTATGAGGATGTTAAACTATGGCATGGGCTCCTTTTCTATATTCAAACATATTCAAATGTGGGATTAAGTCCTGGATTTTGTCTCATTAGTATGTGTGTTGTATGCGTTACAGCCATCTTGAATTTCCTGTCAACCTGAACATTTCTGTCACCATGAACGTTTGCTTGAGTCATCCTTTAGTTATATTTGGATTTATGTGGCGTAAACTACAATGTTATGTAGCAACGTTACCCCGTTGGGGTTTTAGTTCTGTTAGGATTGTCTGATATTGTTAAATGAACCTAATCGCATTGGCTTTTGATAAAACTACAAAGAAAATGTTAGCCTTGACAAATGGGGTCAGATGGAATGATACGACTGAAAAGATGCTAAATGATCCCAATGATTTCAACAAAAAGACACTATAAAATGCTATAAGATGAAGACGAGACTATTCTAAAACCACAATATGGTTAGGAATTATTTAATCAAAAATAATAAGAAAGTAAAAAGAATCAACAATTTAAACCAATGAGACAAGACCAAAAAGCACAAGACATGGAAAGAGGGCACTCAAACGTCCGCGCAAATGTTTTTTTCTTTCCAAATTAGACCAAAGTGTCCTAAATAGGTAAGTGATGGATCTGATGCTCCTATATTCAGTTTGAGGGTTTTATTACAGCACAGAACTGAAGGTTTTGTACCTCCTTTGAAGCGTTTGACCTCCACAGTTCATCTGAGAACAGTTTGATTCAGATAGAATCTTAAAATGAGATGTCGGGTTCTTTTTTTTTTTTTGGGAGGGATTTCAGAAATAGTAAAACACAGACTGGATCTGTAAAAAAAATTTTTGAGGAGTCTTGTTTGAACTGGGTATTAACTGTGGGGCCGTGAACGCAGCAGCAGGGCTGCAGGTTCTGACAGTTTCTGCCAAAAAAAAACAGAACTTCCCTTCCTCTCAGACTGAAACATGTCACAGCTCAATAACAACAGTACAATCATAGCAAAAAACACGCTTACCTTTCGAGTGAATTCGTTCTTCACAAAGAAAGTCGGCGTTTGTTTTTCTTTTAATATTCAACCATGGTTTGAAAAGTTATGAAATGAAGCTGGAGAGGATGTGGTGTTGTCAAAAGGCCAGCCGCAGGACGGTCAGTTCCTCTATCAGCCTGTGTATACAAGGAAGTAAAAGTTAACTTGCATTATGCACTGCCTGCAAGTTATAAAAAAAAAAAAAGTCCGGAAGCAAAGGACGATATCTATGCAAACTAAGAGGCACAGAGAGAGGCACAAAGCTGCTACTTTGACCCACGAGATGAAGAGGTTTCAGAATAAATGTCACTGTCACTGTGTTTCTGATGAGCCAACAAAAAATAAAGTTGTCGTCAGATTACATAAAAACGGTACAAAGGTGCGGAATAATCAAGATTTTAAACATTTCCGGAGGAATAAATTTATAATAATAGGTCTTTGAGGCAACTACCCCAGTCATAATGTCAATTAAAGACCTGGCAATCCTTGAAGGATTGCATATCGCCCGCCAGTTTAAATGACGGTTTTAATTCAAGATGGCCACCACAGCCAAATCTCGCGAGACTTGCAAAGGCTCGTAATCCTTTGGTATGGCGGCCATCTTGTTTTAGAAAAACATCTAACGATTACGCATTGAAAAGTTGAAATCAAATCCACAAGATATTTTACTAACAGACTACATAGTTGTGCAGTGTTCTAAAAATATGCAAGGATGACTCTCAGCTACTACCATACCAATCATTAGCACTGTGTTTGTGAAACCACATTAGTTTAGCTTTTCTTTCTTCTAAGTTTGATCTAATAGTTCACTTTAATGTCTGAAATTTTATTTTAATCCATTTTTCTTTTTGATTGACAGTTTGGTAGTTAAATTTAGTGGTGAGCAGTTCTGGTAATAGAAAACAAAACTAACTTTTTGGTTAGCTGTACACTGCTGCCCGGAACACAAATAAATAGGCTACAATAAATATATAAGGTAACACGTTTCGCTTTTAAAATTATAACATTAAACTTTTACCTCTGTAGCTGTGAAACTAGTGATTCGTTCTGAAACCAAAGTAGGATGAAAGTTTTCTATGGTGGTTCCTTGAAGCGTCTTTGGGCAACAAATTGAAACCAAAATTGCCCTCAATATCCTCCTCCGTGAGTAATTTCTTTAAAAACGACATAAAATACACACGTGGGTATTTTATGCATTTAAACAGTGTGAAAAACATCATAGCTCTCAAGTCTCACACGACTTACCCTACATTGTTTGGACTATCAAGGAAAGTTGTTTTCTATTTGTAGTTTTTCTGTGTCAAATTTCACAGAGCTTTCCAAAACAATAACAAAATAGTACAATTTTCAAGTATGGCCTCAGATAAAGTTCACCTCAGATAAGTTGTAAGTCTACCTTTCCAATTAATGAGGTTTTCAGAGGAACAAACTCAGTTTTGTAGAAACAGCAGAAAATACAACACTTACACAAATATAAACTGGTGATAATGTGCGAGTTGCTTGACTATGAAATTTGCATGAGTAACTTAGTTCAGTTATTTGCATGATAGAGGAGGAAGAGTCACGCATACAAGGCTGCCTTTCAGCAGGTGTTTGTATTAATGCAACAGCATTTGTGGCAACTTTTTCATAACCGGTTCAACAGATATGTTATAAAGGCAGAAAAAAGGATAAAAACTTAAACAAACACAAGACAAAATGTAGTAGTTTATCTATAACTTTACTGCAATAAAGTACTCACTACACAAACAGCGTACTTTCACTACATGCACTGAAAGTTTACATTTTCATCAATGAAAGACAATTTCATCTGACACAAACTGTTAAACTGATTTGAGGTAGATACATTTTTCTACTGCTAATAAAGCCTGAGCTGTTCGAGTTTTGTTAACACATGCACTTTACTCTCATCACGACAGTCGACGCCTCATTTTACATTTTTCTTCTTTGTGCAGACTTTAGATACAAACATGAAGACATTAATGTGTATCTAAGAGTTTAAATAACAAAAACCTTTTTCAAGACATCCCAGAAATTAAAATTCTATTCTTTAATACGATGAATATTATCCTGATGTGATCTTGTATGAGGAAATGTTTTATTTCTGTTCTATTGTTAAAAAGTTAAAAAAATAATAATTTAATGACACTTGCTGAAAAATAAAATTCATGATTCTTCTGAAAAAATGTTAAATAAGTAGTAGCATGTTTTTGAATTGAACAGGTAGTTTTCTGATTTGAAGTGCCTGTGACTTAAAATATTTGTAATAAATATGAATGCATCTTTGGATAGATAACATTTATGACATATTGCATAAAAAAGTTCACACCGAGATAAACAGTTGTTTTTGCATTTGCAGTAACAGGAAGTGATGTCAAAAGGGGAATGTCTGCATGTGAACATAGCTTTGCTACAATAACTAAAAACAGATAAGGAAAGAATCTGTTTCTTTAGATTATTTAGAATCACTATCAGAGAGAGATAAAGAATCAAATATTATTCCAATAAACAAAAACCAGGGAGTTTATTTTTTAAAAGAGTTCCTCTTTGATGTCACTTCCTGTTTCCCTAGAGCTGAGCCAGGTCCAAAATAAATATGCCAGTTATGTGACAAAATGGATATATTTTGATAATGTGTATTATGCCAAGATTATATATATGAAAACGTGTTTTCTTTGAATTTTTGTATTTGAAGAATAAGCATGTCAGAAGCACTTTAAAACATGTTGATGTGGAATGTTTTACACAAATAACGTAATAATATAGTTGTGATGAACAGAAAAGGTTAGAGTTTCATCCTTAAAACAAAAATTACAGCAACTACTTCTGATAAGATTTGATTTTACATTTTAGGAGCTTCTTTAATTTAAGAGTTTTTATCAATTTAAAGTTCTGCAACATGAAGAAGAAGTAGTGGTTTAAGTGAAGTGTAAGTGTAGCTGTTTTTATGGATCTCAGCACTTTAAATTAACAACTAAAATACTTGTAAATAAATCGCCAAAAGTTCAAACAGTTGCAGCAGAGCAGCTCCTACCTGCAAACGATTCTCATGAAATTAATACTAAACACTTATTTTTGTGCTGCAGGATAATAAAAAAAAACAGAATTTCAGCTGTTTAGCTGTTTTTTAGGACTAAAAAAATCCCAAAACTTAAAAACAAAAGTAGTGCACCAAATATCACTCTAAAGTTGGAACCATCAACACTAAACTGGTAAACCTACTTAATATTCATGGAGGGATCCATTATCCCTGATGTTGAGCTTTGAATATTTTCTTTGAGGCTAATAAATAAAAATTTTCACTCACTTTTACAAGGAAATTCACATTATTTTTTTGTAAAACTTGGGTCAATTTGATCTAAACGACTAATTTTTCAACTATTTTAATAACATCGAAAGTTATGAAACACATTTAAAAAAAATTTTTATTCTATTTAACACTACGGGAGCCAAAGTGTGAACCCACACCCAAAATTTCTCGCACGGATAGTGAAAACCAACATAAAGCCTGCTCTGCTGGTGTCGTGTCAAACCTTACAGCCAACATTTAAGCTTTACTTACAGTCCTTAAGGCTGGTTGATTTTAAATTAATGTTAAATTAAAGGTTGATTTTAGTTTTATAATTAGAATCAACGATTTGTAAGTTTAATAAAATCAAATATGATATTGATTCATGTCTCAAATTATGTACTAGGCAGAATGGGAGCCTCAGTGAAAACGATCATTAATCCAGGTCCTCCTCCAGCTCCCGGAACCCCTCGCTGTGCAGAGTCTTTCCTGTCAGCTCCATCATGGCCTGAACCTCTGGATCTACGTTCAGGATGCTCTTCTTCCCCTCAACCTCCTCCTCCCCCTGAAACACCAGACAGACGGGAGAACCGCAGGTTTGAAAGGAAACAGATGTAAGATGTAAAACAGCTGGGATGTAAATGAGCTTCTGTTTGTGGTACATTTATTACAAGCCTGATTCACACGTGGAACCGTTCTTATTCAGCTCTGGTATACGCAGAAAGAATTATGTTTTATATAGAAATACTTTATCCACACGTCTCTGCTCTCTCATTTTTCTTCCTGACTGCAGCAGATGACCTGAAAGCTGCTGATTTTTGTCACAGTGAGTTCTTAAATAAACACATCATACATTGGTGAGAAGGAAGACACGAGCCGTGACAGTAATGTTTCAATTTCAGCAGAGTTATGCAATCCCTTCCCTTTTTGTTTTACTTGTCAGAGCAAACCAAAAACAATGGATTAGCTCCAGATGTTCATTAGATGTAGAGGCAGATCCATCAATTATTTCCTGAAAGTTTCATTAAAAATCTACCAGTGATTCATAAGATATTTTGATAAGGAAGACAAATGAACATGCACAGAAAATATGGGCTAAAACATTAGGTTGAAACAGATCCATTTTGAGTTTTTACATGATGTTCATGTAAATCTGATTGACTCATCACTGAATCTGTCACTGTGTCGGTAAGAACTGTGGCATTAAAAATTAACACCCGTTTGCTATTCTAAGCAAAAAAGGGGCTTTCTCTGCACCAGACTGATCAGATGGAAGTTTGAGTAGGTAGCAAATTTCACTTTAAACCTATAGTATTTTTATTCTCTATGACCAAAATTAGGCTTTAACTAAAACACTTGCATTTCCTGCAGACATGCAGTTTGAAGGGTTAATGCTGAAGGATTTTGACTGAAAGCTGCTGAAGAAGCTGAAGTCAAGCTGAAGGTTTTAAAACTGATATTGTGAGTTAATTTTGAACAGCTGAAATTAGCAGAGAGCAGCTGAAAGAATCATAAAAAGAGTAGAAATAAGCAAAATAATTGAAAGGAGCAGAAAGATAACTGAAATAGAAGAAAAAAATGTTAAAATTGGTAATAAATAAATAAATAAAAAAGAAGAAACTGAAGGAAGCTAAAATTAAAACCAAGAAGCAGAACCAGAAAGTTAAAAGTGCAGTAAAACTTTATGAGGATTTTAAAAATAAAACACACACCTCCTCTGGCTGTTTCGGTTTTCCCACAGCCCACACTTCCATGGAGTCCAGGGTAAACTCTTCGTCTGCGGAGAGCTGAGGGCTGCCGAAGGTGGTGCACTTGGGCCGCGCACGGCTGTGACCCTGGCCAAAGTCGCTGTCCAGCCACAACCCAAAATAGTCGTGCTGACCGCCCATCCCCTGGTGAAAGTTAGAAAACAAACATGATTCTGACGTTGATGTGGGTGAAGACAAAATATTTTTTCATTTCACAATTTCTAAATGTCAAGGAAACAACTTAAAAAGTTCTTAAAACCCCATTTAAATTTAATGAAATGTCCCAGGTAACTAATTTAGACCTAAAAGAAAAATTTTTAAAGTGTAAGTTAACTTTAGGACTTTTTGTCTTATTCTGCAGCATTAGCAGCCAAAGTTTTCCCATTAATTTCTTGAATCAGAACCAGAAAGTTTGTTTTCTTTGTTTATGGCATCAACAAAAACATGATAACTATTTTATTGTATCTTGACCAGATATCCTCTTCATTTCACGACCAATCACAGAAGTAAAACATCAGATTTATATAACTAAAAAAAAAAAAAAAAAACAGGTGAGGCCTAAGGTCTACCTGAGGCTGCTAATAACCTTCAAAATTTAAAACTGAAATGCTTAAAAACAAAACATTTTAATGTTTTTGACATTTCACTTTGTTTCTTTATCCTAAAAGATTTAATTTAAAAACTGTAAATATTAATATATCTAAATAAATTTAAGGTCAGGATGCTGACTAAGTGAAGAAAATTATTATTCGATTAAAGTCCCATCGTAAGACAGTGACGGTAAAGTTCTCCTCCAGTGAGTTTGTGCAGCCTCACCAGTCCGTTGGGCATTGTCTGTTGGTGCTGGTTGAGGTACATGAAGTGTTCGTTGTACCCTGTCGCTGTGTAGACCCTCAGAGTGGGAAACACAGAGAACAGGAAGCATCTGGAGTCACCTGCGTGTACACAAATATACAAATCATGAAGATCTGACACAAGAGTCAAGTGACTGTCCACAGTATTCAAACAAGGAGTATTACTTCCTCAACGTGTCATCTCATCAGTGATTTACAAGCCCCTTAACTGCACTACTGTGCAATTAAGGCAACCAAACCCCCCTGGATATATTTATAGTCAACAGATTATCAGGTGATTTGAGTTTGTAATATATAAGTAAAACCATAATAAAGCTGTAAAATTTTTAAAATTGTTCCAAAATACAGAATCTGTAGAT
Organism: Cynodonichthys magdalenae; assembly: GCA_031762555.1. Classification (NCBI taxonomy): domain Eukaryota; kingdom Metazoa; phylum Chordata; class Actinopteri; order Cyprinodontiformes; family Rivulidae; genus Cynodonichthys; species Cynodonichthys magdalenae. The sequence goes on along the minus strand of JARVJO010000002.1, from coordinate 8,344,089 downwards.
TTGCTGTGATCACAATATGGGATAAAATTACACTTAAAGCACAAACATAATTGGTTTAACCTAATTATTGTTGAAATTGAGGATTCATTAATAATAACATTCAATTTCTTACACATACAGTGGAAAATGTTTGGGAAACTAAAGTAGCATACATGAGTTTAGATAAATGTTAGCTACACTGCCACCCAGTGGCCAACCAATGAAAGTGCATTTTTAATTGAGTGGACTTTCAGTAACAATTCTAATTATTTCCTGAATTTCTTAAAAAAAATGTCATTCCTGTAAAGATATTTAAATTTGTTGTTTTGACAACAAGAAAATTTTAAATACCTTAGTGTCAGTTAGTGTAGCTATAACATAAAAACCTTTATATAGTCATTAAAACATTAAAGGGATACCAAAAATGAATCTTTCTCTTACCCTGGAACTGAGGTTTCATCTCCCAGGTTTGTGACGCAAAGCCCCCAAAGACGTGGCCCTTAGTGTCTTTGATGAGCAGCAGGGTCGGACCATGATGCATCAGGCCCGTCACCATCTTGGTGAAGCTCTCCCCATGCAGGTGTGTGGAAAACACGAGCCTCCAGGGGGCGCTGTAGCTGTCTGGTAACTACAGAGAGACAAGCACAGGTGTAAATTAAAGGATATTCTATATGAAAACCTGTAAATATGCAACAAACGCAGACCTGTGGAGCCAGAAACATGAGGGTGGGGAGGTCCAGCAGACATTTCAGGTTTTTCCAGGACGTCTCCTTGCAGGGGGGCAGCAGAGTTGGAGCCATCCAGGAACTCAGAGACACGTTTAAACCTTCAGCTACCAGAATCTCCAAATATGTCGAGACCTGGGAGACTCTGAAGAGCCAGTCCTCCAGACAAGAGACATCACAAGTTCCCTGATCTGAGTCATCAAAGAAAGTAATTAGGAGTCATAATACCTTAACATGTTCAATAAAATCAGTAATTTACCTGAAAGTTTGAGCTCAGAACACATCTGTTCTGCCAGGAGTTTAACACCCAGGGAGGTATCACCCATTTTATCAGGATGCCAGCCCTGAAGACGCCTCCTGCAGGTCAGAATCTGAACTACAGCAGAAATCAGGTCCTGTAGAAACTGAGGGGAAAATGCAAAAGAAGTAAACCTCAGAAATCCCTGTTTTGTTATTTCCTTTTTAATTACCCCCTTTACTCACCTCAGCCAATTCTTCATAGGTGACATCTTTCGGTACTTCAGCTGCATTGTGGGACATCGCCAAGACCAGGGGGGCCCGTTCCTCTGCAGTACCTCGCAGGGTGTCGGCAAGAAAAACAATCAGTTGTTCCCGGCTGGCTCCGGAGGTGGCAGCAGGCACCTGGCTGGTCTTTTCCGTGTCTGAAGGTGCCGCCTGTCCCGGGTCCAGGCTGCACATGCTCTGATAAATCCTCTTCACCATGGAGTCTGGTGCCAAACTGCCCAATGTGGACTGGGAGAGACAACATGAAGGGTTAATTACAGAAACAGAAATAATAATCACAGGAATAGCTTACTACTGACTGTGCATTAAAATGACAACCAGACACAAAAATAAGCAGAAATCTGTTATTTAGAGGTGAAAAAGTAGATTTTAAAGAGTCAACTAATGACAGAATCAAGATTACATCACAGTTTTTAGTATTAATATTCCCACCTGAAGCATTTCAAGAGTTAGAGTTTTCCCTGTTTTTCCTGAGGCCCCATTGTTGCCCTGAAGCTTGTCAAACAATCCGTCAACCACAGGTCGCTCCTCTGGACGAAACCGGGCCAGACGCTTCTGCACCATAACACTGTCAGTGTTCCCCATAATGCTCTGCAGTCAAACAAATACACCTAAAAAAGGCAGAACACAAAAATAAACATTAAGGTTTCTATAGGGTAGATACGTCTTTATGGATTCAAATGAAAATAGCTAATAAAGTTTAATAATTATTTAAAATTTCATTGGGCTAAAGACTTGTTTCATGATTAAGTTTATTTGATCTTTAATGACAAGAAATAAACAACTTTTCAGAGGGTTTGCTCATGACAGTCTTCCCTGATTTTTACATCATTGTCCATCAACACACGTTACTGCATATTCTACAATTTATGGAAATTTATACAAGTTACGTGCCCTAATCAAGTTACCAATTTGTCTCTTACATGCAGATATGGCATTAATGGATACCTAAGGGAGCCATTCCAAAAGGAGCCAGCTCTTGTGGAAGCCGGATTTTAGAAAAACAGTGCGTATAAAAAATATTGTGGTAGCAAACATACACATGCATGGTACTTTTGAACCACAAGAACATTTCACAGTTCTTATAACCATTTAACTCTCCAGTGGCCCCCTGGGTAAAAAAAATCCACAAGGTCTCAGTATTAACACTAAGGCCTCATGGGTCATTTTGGCCTAAGGACAGCAAGATAATAAAACCAATTTCTCTTTTCTGTTTATGTAGGAACTTTGCACTCCTTATAACTTGTTTTGATTTTTATGTAATTTCAGAGTTCATTAGCAGGAGGAAAACCGATCAGTGTGAATAACAATAAAGATGATGTGAATGGTTAAATAATCTGGACCCCAACAACCACCAGCCACATTTTTTAACAATTATAATTATGTCATGTACAACATCTGCTTCTATTTCTAATCAAGATATGCTGTCCAAAATGAAACAAAAGACAAAAAAGTGTCTAACTGAAAAAAACCCCAAGATGATTTCTTAATTGTAACAGGAACAGATGATGTGACGTGATGATCTTGTGAATGGGTTTAACGCAAGAATAATACGTGCTAAGTGTAAATTATTCATGCATTTCTGTTCTTAGATTTACATCCTTTCTATTATATTTTTATATATGTTTGTTAAAATGATTTTTTTTCTGTTCGATCCTTGTATTTGTAGCATAATTTCTTTTTCTCCATTAGACTCACATGACTTGTCACGTTGTTTACTACAACCTCTGTTACCGTAGCTACAAAGATGGCGGCCGATCGATCCCACCCAACGCGAAAAAACGATCAGGATCATTCATAAATATGTTCAGCTCAAGCAAATGGTAAAACCGTGACGTATTAAAAATATTTTACTACAAAATTATTTAATTCTACTAAATTAAAATATAGTTACCGTGACGTTGATTAAAAATAATCTCGCCTTGGTAAACCGTGCTAGATCTAAGCTGCGCACGCATCCAGTATTTGTAAGCAAAAGATAAAATATTCGGCTATTGTCCGTTTTGGGATATAAAACGCTAACCCACAACCCGGAACACATAAATTCATAGTTATTCTTCTTGTGCGTCATAATTAGGTAAAATTATTTAGGCGTAAAGATATTTCTGACGTTTAATGCTAAAAATATATGTAAACAATTTTCAAATATATGTCAGTGTGTCACTCACCTTCTCAGCAGCTAACAGCAAGACAAACTGCATCGAGGAGGAGCCAGTTCGGGCAGATAAGATTGACAGTAAAATTAACCAATCAAATCAAGCCATTTCTCTCTTTCTTTGTTGTGATTGGACAGTTGTGTTGAAAGGCGGGAATATTGTGATTTCCGTCTTTTGAGTTACGTTCAAGGACAATGACGTCTTTTGTTTATACGCTGCTAAATGTAGGTCATCGGTAAAACTATTTAATTAACTTATTTCAACTCAAATAGTGTCTTTTAGATCTAATTGTAATCTCATTTTTTGTACAAAAGCTTTAAATATTTTTTACTTGATTGCTGTGATAAGTGTAACAAAATAATAAAATAGCTGCAGGCAAAAAGGGACATGGAGGTGTTGGACTGAGGATGCAGAGGACAGACTGAAAAGGAGGTGAATGACCCTAGAAAAGAAGAAGAGGATGTATGGTCAGGTTCAGAGGCAACAGGAACAGGAAGGTAACCCAGACGGCCCTTTCCCCTTCAATACTCACCAGCTCCTGTCATTTTACTCATTGTACTCATACTCATTCAAAATGTCTTGATACCGATACTGGATCAATAATACTCAACTGAATGTGTTACAGTTTACATTTCAAGTGAAAAGTTTTTCAGTTTTCAGTCTGTGTTTTAGAAAGTTAAACAAGTAGAAAGAAAATCTTATTCATAATTTTTATTTATTTGAAAACTTTGCAACACTATACTTGAATTGATCCAGTCAGTGGGACTGTAGGCCCAAAAGGAAGGAGAGATGCCTTGTTCTAAATAAAACAAATGTTTTTTTAAAGTCATTCTATAATGTTTAGGTTATAACTCAGTGAGTACTCAAACTGAAGAACTCATACTTGTATGAAAAACAAGTTTGGGACACCCCTACACACAGCTCTTTCAGCTCCATCCTTCCATCACTTATCAAATAATGTCATCCAAAGTCCACAGGGAATGGCAAATAGCCTGCCAATATCCTGTTTGTACTTGTTGCCCCTTTGGCCAGATCATCATAGAAAATAAAAATTAGTTCTTGACTGACTAACTAGATTAAATAAAGGTCAAATAAACAAAATAAAGGCGTTGACACTGTTGTACTGTTCCTCCTTTCTCCAGTAGAGGGCTCAAGCGAGTCGCTCAGCAGAGACAGATTGAGGCTCTCTGATGAAACAGCCAGTGGTTAGGAAAAAAAACACCTTTTATGGGCATGAGATTGAGCGTACGAGCCCTCTGAACTGGGTGTGTTGCATTGTAATGAGGTCCTGGAGGACAGCAGGCTCTGCACAGAGTGAAGGCGAAGTCTCAAACGGGGTACGACGACACAGATAGAGTTAATCACATCAAGTGAATCAGCTGAAAACTGTTTAAAGTCTGCATTAATCAGTAAAAGTGGGATGGTTTCCAACAATGTACCGCTGCTCAAGTTTCACACTTTTGTTGAGCCGTGTCCTTGGGTTTCATTATTTTGTCTGTGATGGATATTCTTTCCAGCCTGTGTTTTTGTCTCTCTCCCTGTCTTTATTCTGTTTGTTTTTTTCCCCCAGTTTTCACGCCTTCTGGGATTCATTCTCACTGTCCTGAACATACAAAACATTTTAGATATTTACCTGCTTTGACACACTTGGTCAAAATGCTTCTACAGAATCTGAGGAGCAAATAATTTTGATGTATTTTTTAACATGACCGTGATGGTAGTCACAGGGTTGAATCGAAGTGTGCGTGTGAGAGGAAGTGAGGGTGGCAGAATGCAACTCTCTAAAGAGTGATGCAGTTATCACTTTAATCACTCATCTGATCTTACAAAACACAGGAAAACCTCAGATCAGTCATGAGGGAGATGCAGGAGGCCAAAGCTGTAGCACAATTACTTTGTAAAGAAACTGAAGGCAAAAGCTACTGCTGCTGTTTGTTTCTCACTCATTTGCTTCACATATATGAGAAACAGAAAATGGATTTAGGTCTTTAAAAAAATCTATTTGGCACTTTCAGTAAATGTAGGCGTGGTCACTGTTACATTTATTTTCTCTGCAGCAGAAGGCCAAATAAAGTTTGGTAGTAGTTCCTTGGAAAGTAAAAAAAAAACAAAAACACTTCCTGAAACCAAAAGGGGAAGGCATCTATCAAATATTAAAAATTTTTAGTTAGTGCTTTTAGGCGAGGCACGGTTGTTTTGTAAGAACACAAGACAGACTTATTTTACTTCAATGACGTCAAAAACATTTGTAATTATTCAAAACACAGAGCAGACGTACAGACAAAAAACATTCACTGGACCTCATCAGATCATTGTATACATTGTAAATGTGATAATGCTGATAAAACATGTTTGTTAATATACTGCCTTTAAATGGGTTTTACTGATCAGAAGCTCAAAATACTAAGAGAACAAACAGATCAAACAAAGTTGTCCCAAAACAGTAAAATAATCGCTTTCAATTCATTTAAATCGTGACTTCCTGGATTTTTTGTCAGATTTTGCTACAGCTGCAGTGCATTAACGGGGACATGTCACGCAAAATCCACGTTTTAGCCGTTAAATACATTTTGTTGTTGGAGTCTCTAGGTGCTTTGTTTGGATTTAAAGAGACAGCCTCAAAATGAGTTGATCTAAGACACGCCTCAGAAAAGAGGTGAAAGAGGGGCTTGAGGAGTTACAATATTACAATAAGGAGGAATTCAGACCAAAGCATTGTGGTTCCACTTTATATAGACCCCAACTGTAGGATTTAAATGTGAAAAAGAAGGATTTAAAAGCAGGATATGTCTCCTTTAATGCTCAGACACTGAAGGACAGTTCTAGCTCAGACTGAAATATGAGTATATGACCTTGAAGAAAAAACACAAAGTTTAAATTATTGAAAACATTTGCCTTAAAACGTGGTAAGTGTTGTTTCAGCAAACTTGACTTTGGTTGTCTAAAAAAAAAAACATTGGTGGACGTGTCAAATCTGCAAAACAGGATTTTTATCCAGAAGTCCAGGACATGAGGGAAGTGGCTGCTGAAACTGATGAACAGGGAACAGGTGTGACAGGTGGGAGTGGGTGGAGCAGAGCTGATTGAGGGAGAAGTGTCTGATGGCACAAAATTGTCAATTGTCAATTTTTATTTAAAAAAATGTGATGTACCAAGTTATTCTCATAGAAATACAAATGACCTTCTAATTATGTTTATGTAACATTTAGAACATACATAACTTAATGGAAAAAGAGCGAATAATAAATTTAGAAATGTGTGAAATTCACTTCTTATGCGTTCATCAACTGTTTTATACATTATTTCTTTCAGATACATTTGATCACAATCCAGCAAATCAGGTAAAACAAAAAAAACCTCATTAAAATCCAATTATTTGGCTTTAAAATATGAAATGATAACAAAAAAAGATCATTAAAGTGCCTGTGACGTGCTTATCCTCCAAATACAAAAAGCAAAAGAAAATATCTTTACACTGTATTTAAAAAACTTGGAATAAAACACATTATTTGATCTATTTTGCACATACCTGGCATATTTTCTTAATGTTAATTTGAAACAGAACGTGGCATTAAAAGGGATTTAGGAAATTAAACTTATTAACGGGGGTCATATTTGGCCCACGTGCCTTGAGTTGGACACAGAGGAACACAAGAGAGCAAAAAACAAAAAAAATAGCAGAACAACGGGGATATAAGCTAACAAAATATGACTAAAAACATCAATTTTAACTTGGTTGAAAGATTACAAGTGTAATAATATCAGTTTGCTCCTTGTTGCTCTCTTATTCAGTCTGAAGCAGGTAGAGACACTCAGGCTCGCGAGTCTGAACTGATTCAGCTGCCAACAAGTCAAGGCTTGAAAGTTGAGTCTTGTTACTTCTTCTTTTCTCTTCCTCCTCGCTGCTGCTGCTGCCTCCCTATAAGGTAAAAGCCTCACTGCTGAGTGACTGCACAGGAAATCCATCATTTGACTACAAATTGAAAAAAGAAAAAAGCCACGCTCCGTGTGTGAGCTGATAAATTGAGTTTGCGAAGATGCCTTTTTCTAGAAAGATGTTTTTTGCATGCCACTTGTAACTGGTGTCACTTCCCTTTTCTGTTTACTCGGCTCCACTCAATCTGAATGCACATTCATTTTCATCGAACAGCTTCAGCTCATAAAGACACGCTTTAAAGACTGTTTTTAGATTTCATCAGAACTGAGTTTTTCCCTCCTCACGTCTCACTGTACCTTTACTGTCCTCTCCTGGGTGCTTTGCATGTGTGTACCAAACAATTTGAATGACTCCAGAGTGAAGTTTTGTTTTTTTTAAACCTGACCTCTTCCTGTGTCTGTGTGTGTCTGCATTCACCACAGTGTACCAGCAGCTCATCTTCAGAACTCTGCCCTGCGTGTGTCTTCTGCAAAGAAAAAAGTCACTAATGTGGGTTTTTTCTGCCTGCACAAGACAAATAGGACACGATAGCCACAGTTTTGTTTGGCTTCCTCATTCTACTGAAATGCTGAGAGAGTCCAAAACTCATCTTTTTATGTGGGTGTTGGAGCTTCTGCTTGCTGTTTGACTGGAAAGTGCAACAACGTGAAATAAAAACCTCGCAAAAAAAAAAAAAGAATGGTGTCCCCGAGGTCAAAGAGGTTTCATATTTGAGGAGTAATTTGTCTGATATCTGAGAACGAGGTTCAAACGAGAGGGGATACTAAAGAGGGGATACTAAAGAGGGGATACTAAAGAGGGGATATTGGCGAGTTCATCGGGTTAAGCACAATAAATGTGAATATACAGATTATCCAAATTTATATCCTGTTCTGTTTGTCTTTTTCAAAAGATTTGTCTTTGCAGAAGCCGAGGTGGCCACGTGCGTGCTCAGACAGGTCTGTTTTTAGTGGAATGAGCAGCATTCTTGCTTAAAAAAAACACACATTCCTAAATTTATTATAAATCTCACAAAAAGAGGGATGAGCTTTGCTCCTAAAATACAATTTAATCCTCCTGAGGAGGTAATATCTCAGCTTCTGGCACATTTCTTTACAAAATATTTTAGTGATGCTGAGCTGAGGGTCACCTGGTAATGAAACACACCGTTCAGCTAAAAAATAAACAAGAAATACAACGAAAAACGAAAATGTTTTGAAAGTACAGTACTTACAGTACTTGTAAAATCAAGTCACGAGTCACTAACACAAATTTTCTTAGCTGACAAACATGGAGGTAAGAAGAGATCAGATTATTTGTGTAATTTGTTTGTTTGCCAAAACTCCACGTTAGAAAGGAAGCTTCAAACCTGCTGATGTTTGAACTTTTACCTGCTGCCGTTAAAGAGAAGATGTTTAAATCAGAATTACTTCTGTGGAACTTACTGATAATAGAAAAGCAATGTGAAAAAAATGAGCAGGAGTTGATGAATCGGACCGAGGAACGTTGTGCCTCCGTTTTCATCTTCTACTATTTATCCACGGTGGGTCACGGAGGCATCGGGTCCAGGAGAGAAACCCAGACCACCCTCTCCCCAAAGACACAACCCAGCTCCTCCTGCGGGACCACAAGGCGTTCCCGGCCAGAGAGCACCAACAAAATGTGGGTTTAATAGAAAAGGTTGTAAACAGAGGTGGGTAGAGTACTCAAAGGTAGTACTAAGAGTAGTACTTCAGTGTATTTTTGCACATGTAAAAGTACTACTACTTGAGTACTGAACTGATCATAACTCCTGATTTAATATTTTAAAATTATGTCATCAGACTGACAAAACTAAAAACAAAAAATGAACAAATGAATACAAATAAATGACATAATAACAAACTAACAAATTCCAGAAGAAGAAACACTTTTAAAGTAAAAAAAAACTGCTCACAATAATTGGGAAAGTAAAAGTAAAAGTATTTTTACATACAGTCTAAAAGATGAAGTGTTCAATTTACTTAACCAAACTGGTTCCACTAAGTCAAGTAGAGTAAATATGAAACAATTTACATATTATTTTAATGAAACTATGTAAATTGCTTTATATTTACAAATCTAACCCATTTGTATGGTGTTACATTATAAAATAAAAGAACTAATGAAATTAAAGTAAAAGTTATGATTTCAAAAAATACTTGGTACACATCCTCAAAAGATTTACTTAAGTATAAAATAAATGTACTTAGTTACCATAAAACAACAAACGCTTGTTTAGTAACAAGAGGTCTCACTTCAACACAGGCTGCATGTTTCTCTGGTGCATTTCTGGTTAAAACATGTTATTCTTCATTTAGTGAAGGTCGTTTTCAGCCATTTAATAACATTTTGTTTCTTTAGGTGTGTAAAATTCCACCCACAGATGGATCAGATATCAGATACAAAAACACAAATCATTTGTTTATCCTCCTGGGTTTAAACAAAGATTTGCTGAAATCAAGCTGAGGTGCTGCTAAACTTAACGTTTTACACAGCAGGCCTCAGATTATTAATCAAAGCTATAATTTACAGCTCAGTGCCTGATTTCTCTCCACGTTTGACCCGAGCCGTGACCCGGAGAAAATCTCTGCTCTGGATGTCAGGGTCTGAACGACTGGTAAAGAGCACACAGACGGTTGACCTTTTTCCTGCAATGTTTACGATAAATAAATGATCCGTGCCGAGCAGAGAGTTACGATTTAATTAAAACCAGAAAGAGACTCAGATGCATAGATTGAAATAAGTGGAGAGAAACAAAAGGAGTGAAATGGCAGAATTCTCCATCGTACACGAGGTGACATCAGAGGAAGAGGACGCCCCGCTGTCAGCTCTGGGCCTCAGCCTCAGACCACTCTATAAACTCAGTAAACAGATGCTCATTTAGGATGGGAGAATGAAGCAGCCCCTCAGCTCGTTAGTTTCTGACAATGGGCTCTCTGTGCCAACACTGTGTGGCGTTGGCACACAGGAGCTCTGTGGATTCCCTCATTCATCCCCTCCGTTTTCACATGAAGGCGTCTAAAAGAGTCTCAACACTCACTTCAGCTTTTTTCAGTCGACAAACATCAATTTCCAAACCCTTGCTATTTTAGCCTGATAAGTGTTTAATCTCTCTCTGGGTCTTCAGGTTGGATTATCTTCATAGCACTAATATATTTTGTTGTTCAAATATTCACAAATTCATATCCGGATCCCAAATATTTACAATAAAACCAAAGTTTATTTTAATTATTATTATAAAGTTTATTAGCATCTATTGCTCTGGCATTTAAATTGCTAAAATAGGACAAAATATACAGAAGTAATTAAATGCAAAAACTGTAAATAAAAAACAAATTGTGAATGCTGAATCAGCATTTGAACAATCCTACAGTTGACTGAGTCTGAGGGATGGTGGCCAAAACAAACTAATACCAACAGGAGGTAACTTTTCCAATCAGGCTCCAGGGCTAATTTTATTGTGCTAATTTTGTGAAATTTCTTCCTATTTACAGCCAAACAGGAATAAGTCAGACGTTTAGGCTGGAGTTAACATCAGGTGTCACACACAGTCTAAATGCTGAAATCAATCAACTTCTCCAGAGTCTGCCGACAGAATTATGGTTCAGATGTCAGGTTCTGTATCTGAACTGAGCAACATGTTTCCACCAGTCTGTTTGCGAAACTTCACGTTTGTGTTTCTGAGGTGCTAAACAAGGGAGCGCCACGATTTTCAGCATGTTGAAAGAAAAGCAGACAAACTGAAACACAAATGAGGATTTTGATCCCTGAGAGTTGTAATGTCTGGTTTCCAATAAGCTCTGACACTGAACTGGTGCAGAGGAGCGGTTCTACACAAGAAAACAATTCCTGTCTTTTCTGCTCATGACTTGCTGTAGGCTGAGGAGCAGTGAGGAGGAGGTCTGAGGAATGCAGGAAGGATCTCAGTATGGCCCTGCAGGAACAGATCTGACCGTCCTTGTTTGGACTCCTACAAGTCCTGCATGCCAACATTCCCAGTCTCTGCACTGAAAAGACTGAGTTTCACTAATCGATCCATCTGCATTTACTTTTAATCACGTTCCCTGGTACTGTTAAAGCATTTAAAAGTGGAAATTAGCAAGTAAATTAAGAAAATTTCATATAAACTTACAGCAATCAAAGGTAGGCTACATTGTATTGTTATTTAGCTTCATTTAGCTCACTGTTCTTATATTTTGCTCATTTTTTCTAAATTCAAGGATTAAGGAATTGTTTTTATTGTCATACCAGCTTATATTTTCATGCTTGTGGTACAAAATTCGACTCAGGTCTCAGTTCAATAAGCTTAATATTAAAATATCGAATACATAAATAAATAAATGTGTAAATCTAAGTGCAAAAGTTAAATGTAAACGTTGCAGCTAAATGTTGAAGTTTAAATTGAAGTTTTCAGAATGGAATGCAGTCTTTGCTGCCAGACCACAGATACCATTCACGTTGTTTTCAATTGACACATTTTGAATTAAAAATGTAATTGCTATCTTCAGCAATGTTAGCAGTATCAGTGTTTGCTTTTGTCATGGGATAGTGATTTCAAAACAACCAAGCTGAAATATTTTAATGTAAGCTTTAGCATTTAGCTGCAACATTTAAGATTTCATTTTGGATTCACTATTTAAGTTGAAAAATTAATAAAAAAATAGCTAAATGTAAGAACAGTGAGCTAAATAACAATAAAATATTAGTGGAAATTAGGATTTTACACTTAGAAAGGGAGCTAAATAATAAAAATGTGTTATTTTACACTTTTACACTATGAAACCTTCACTTCTGAAACCTGGACTCAAAAGCCTTCAGTGTCTGAGAAAACGGCTTCTGTTGTTGTGAACAGGAATGGCTGAAATGCAGCAGTGGGTTTCATTTAAAAACGTTGTGTAAACTGGGACAAACTTACATTATACATGGATTCTTATCATCCAGGAAGTGTCCTTTTGCTTCTTGAAGATGTTTCACTTCTCATCTGGTCGACTTCTAAGAAAACATAATAGCTCAGATTGACCCACCTCCACAAACTTTAGATGACTCTGAATCCTGATTTCCCCACACAGAGCTCTGTCTTTGTGCAACCCTCCCATTAGTCCCCTAAGATCTGAGAAAACCACCCATCCTGCCTGTCAGACACAAACAAACCCACAGTCATTCAGCAGCAATGTTTCATCAGAGGCTGAGTTACCAAAACACATGAATAATCCATCCAGCCGACAGGATAACCCACGACACGCTGACTCTGTTTGGGTTCGAACAGCTGGGAGCCATCGACTGACCCAAAACCCACCAGAACCCGTCGCTCAGGCTGACATCATCCAGAGTGACAAGACCGCTCGCCAAATTAGGATTCTTTATTGAAAATCCATCATCTGTGTGTGGACTCACTGATGTGGCCTCATGTTGTGAGGAGATTCAATGAGATCAGAATTTAATTAATTTTATAGAGAAAAGTCGCACAAAGAACTAATTAATTCCTTTTTTTAATATCTGGAGTTGCCATAGATAAGAAAATTTCCAAAAACTTTTTGATGGAGATAATTAACCAGTTGCCGCCTCACAAAGGGTTAAAATCTAATAGGATTATAACGTCTTGTTTTAATAAGTAACTTGAACAAACTAAAACTTAATAATCAGTGCATTTAATAGGATTTTAAAACATAAAAGTTGGGTTTTGGATGAAAAGTTGGAAAGAAAACAAAAAAATATAAACACCAGAATCTCTGAAAGTCCCTAAAGCTCCTCAGAGAGCTGCGGCGTGGACTTTAGTCCAGAAACACTCCTGTTACCTCATCGGGTTACGCTCATCCACCCAGGAACCTCAGGTTACTCTGCTGACCAAACGAGAGCGAAAACATTAACTTTTCATTACGACACTGACAGTTTAAAACTGTGAAAACCTGAATCTGCAACCTTAAACTCACAGATCCGAAACGCCTGAGACACAAAATTTACAACCTTAACCAGAAAATGATCCTCAGCAGATTTTTTTTTTTTACACAATCTAATCTTTAGACCCACAAAAAAAAGACACTTCAGCGAGAAGGTTTTGGAAAAAACAAATCAAGTTTTATTTTGAAATGACTCATCTTGTGCCCCATTCTGTTTTCTCTTCTTTTTTTGTTTTGCATGAAGTTTTTTTTTTTTGAAAATGTCCAAAAATTGTTTAAAAAAAACCCCGAAACAAAACAAGATCAAATCATCAAAATGTGTAAAATGGACGATAAAAGTATTTTTTTTTTCTCGGGGGAAGGGAGGGTTGAAACAAAATAAAAAGAGATGCTACAACCGAGACATGGCTCCTCCTTGGTCGAAACGATGAGCCTGAACTCACTTCCTGTGCGATGTAAAAGGAGGACAACCAATCACAGTGTAGTGTCCACAAGCTCCCATGATGCCCCTCTCTCCATGGGAGACTAAGGCAGTCAAACACAGTAGGTTACAGTACAAACATACATGTAGATCGTGAGATGAAACACCAAAAGAAAAGATCTCCGTTCTCAGAGTATCTCAGATTTATTTGGAGAATCAATATTATTTATATGTTTCAGATCATTCTTTGGAAATATTGAATAAATCCAGGAGAAACTGGAAAGATGAAAGGGAATCAAAATCTGATGAATTACAGCTGTAATCCAAACACAGCTGTCTGCCCCCACATGAAGAGGTGGCTGAATGAGCACTGTGGCTCAGTTTTACTCCAAACAATCTGAGAATACTCAGAAAAAATAAACCTTTTCCTCTGAGAGGTACAGAGGATTCTGACTGCGAAGGGTTCGAGACGTCTATTAAGCTTTTACGAGATGTTCCAGTGTTTTATTTTTGGAGTGAAACCCTTCAGCTCTTCTCACACGCACACACACAAACACACACACTGCATTCAGTTATTTTTGACAAACAGTGCTGCAGCCTTGAAGGTAACTTTGTTTTTTTTTTTCTTTTGTTCCCTACTGTAGCTCAGCTGAGATGAGGATGAGATGGTGATTCACAGCACAATACAGAGCTAACCATGAGCTGACCGGAAAGGGGAGAGGGTGGGGCGTTGAAGAGGACAGAAGACTTTAGGAGTGCCTATAACCAGAAATGTGCTTCTTCAACCAACAATCGCTAGGATCTGGTCTTTAGTTTGTATAATTTGTACAAAGAAAAAGAGTCACGCATGTAAATTAAGAGTGGTGACTGAGGCTAGCTGTTTCCCTTTGGCTCCAGTCTTTGTGCTAAGCTAAGGTAACCAGAGATGATAAAACGAGTTTAACCCATTCGAAAGAAATGGATTTTCCCAAAACTAATTCTTTAAGAGGATCTGCTGGTTGTATTTACTCATAACTTAGAATTGTTTTCATTTCGTTTTATAAGAAATGAAAAAAGTTCACTTCAAAGTTCAGCCTCAAACGCGTTAAAAATCAAGCAAACGAGCCAATTAAATGCAAACTGGCTCGTTAATAAAAGCGGTGGTTATTTGTGTCCTCTCCGTTCTGCCTCACCCTCGACCCAGGAGGTAGCAGCTCCAACACTCCCCGCCCCCTTTTTCATCCACCCAGCCCGATCCCCCTCCCCAATCCCCCCCGACCCAGGTGCTTCCAGTAGACGGCAGCAGCTCCTCTACTCAGCCTGAGCATCATAGTTGGCGCCACCTGCTTTCTTCAGCTCCTTGCGCAGGTAGTCTTCTTCCAGTTCTCGTGGGTCACTGATCATGAACTCCTTGGCAAAGTTCTGCAGAGAAAGAAAAAAAAAAACAAGAAAATGAGCAGACCTTTTCAAAACCTCCACATCTATGGTCAATATTTTGCTGTGGTTTAGTATCCAAGCTGCAGGATGTTTATTAGCTTTATAAACACATTTGGCAGCAGTATCCTTCTTTAATTTTAGCCTTCCTTAATGATTTCCTGCCAGTACAACAATCCAAACTGTTTTGTTCTGCTGCTAATTCACCCTGCGACCAGTTTCCTCCCTAAAGGAACCATTATTTTAATTGCTGCTGTTCCCAGGTGTCTCTGACCTGCACCACGTCTTTGACCAGCGTCTTGTCGGTGCTGATCTTGGCCCGCTGCAGCCCGCTGATGCTTTCCCCGATCCAGGTGATGAGCACGAACTTGGCCCGTTTGCTCATGGCGTCTCCTGTCGTGAATCGGATGAAGCCGAAGAGACGGGCGTCATCTGAAGCAACACAAGGGAGAAAATGCTGAGTAAATGTCATGTGGGATTATAGTTACAGCTCTGAAGAACAAGCATTCTCGTTTGTTAAGCTGTGAGGTTCGTACAAACAGGAAGTGTTCGGGTCAGTAGACTCCAAGATGAAATCTTTCCTGATGTTTGCAGTCGTGTCACACGTCTCCAGTGACCACGCCTGTCAAACGAGCAGCATTCTCCTCCTGCTTTTGTCTGGCTCTCACTTCAAGTTTGGTTTTGTTTAAAATAACGTTAGCAAATAAAGAATAAAGCTGGGTACGGTAAAGTTAAGTTAAACATCTTTACTTGTTGAAGCCTAAATTCGAAGTACAGTCAGGTTGGATTTGCTCTTCTGGATTAAAAAGGCCAACTGAAAAAAAGACATGACTGAATTTAAAGCTCAAAAATGACATTTTATTTATGAGCATGAATCTTCTAACAAATAAAATGACCAGCATTTGAGACTGAAACTTGGTCCAACTGGTCTTATCCCTTCAGGTTTGAGGAGATTTCAATGCATCACTAAAACAATATTGATCATTAATGTTTGTATTTGTTGCTCCACAGATTGGAGTATGATCTCTACCGGTCATGTCAGGTCTCTCTCCTTAAGGCCCTGTCACAGTATGATGTTTTAGACAACTTATGAAATGTTTGAAGACATCTCAGTTAAAGATGGAATTGAAAAAAAATCAACTGGAAGCCTCTTTTAGATGTGTACACACTGTAACGCTAACAAATTGATCAAATATCTAACTTTTATGAGTCATTTACTGGACTTTATTTCATAATTTGGCATAAGTTGTTTAAAATGTTATATTGTGACAGGGCTTTAGCAGAGCAGTAACTGTGCATGATGTCCATGTGATGGTTCAAAGATAAATCTGCTATTGTTTTAGCCGCTAAAAGCTGATAAATATCTGAGCCATCATGTCAGTTTGCAGGAATTACCAGAAGATCCCAACAGAATTGGTATTAAAGCTGTTCCAAGAAGCTATTTTCTGTACTTCCTTTTACAACATGTGTTTAATCGGAGTAAAAAAGCAGCAGAAATGTTGTGAGTCAATAAACAATACAACCTTTTCTTTAAATATGCACAACAGAAGTGGCAGAAGTGGAAGCACAAAGTCAACTGGACCAATAAAAAAAGAACACGTTAATTTATTATGACGCAAGTTTCCTCTTCTCACTTTTACATAGTATAGTCCTACCTTTGTTCTATTGCTAGATATTTCACAAATATCTCTGCAATAAGATTATCTACATTAAGGGAAAAAAGTTTTACTCAATTGTTAAGATAGATTAGAATGTTTGAAAGAATCAGCCACAGACACTGCTAAATAAAAAAGTTGATAACCTGATTGTAGCATTTCAAGTAATCATATTCACCTCTGTACTTTGGCCAAAATTAAGACTACATTAGAGAATTAATCAATAAATAATATAATTATTAATCCCATATCTAAAGCTGGTAGAACCTGTGTTATCTAAGATATTCCCGGCAGCAGGGCTGACAGGCTGACAGTAGCAGGAACTAACTGGTCTTATCCGTTTTAGCTCCTTGTCACATCCAGAGTCACCTGACTGGATCGGATCAATCAGTGAAGCTCAGTGTGAGTTACCGTCTTCGTTCCAAAGTGAAAGGAATTTATTTTTCAACGCACTCTTTGTCCCGCTGCTTGTTCTAACGGTCTGAGCTGGCAGAGAGGAATGGGAACCAACAGAAAACCTGACCTGAAGCTCCACACTTCCTCCCTCTGCCAGACTCTTCCTGCTTCATCTTAACCTCTAAATTCCTGCTGACTCTGCAGCAGACCTCCCCTCTGCTGCAGAGAAAACTGCACCGATGAGGCAGCAAAATAATAAAAAAAAAATGTTGGTATGCATAAACTGACTTCTAAAACCAAAGGTTGTTTGGGCGACACGCCCCTCAGCCCACACCAGGAAACCAGAGCTGTCTCCTGTGGGCGGCTCAGAGGTGTGGTGTAATCGAAGCATTAACTTTGTCTAAAGTTTTGGGATGATAAAAATCTAATCAGTTGATTTGAATCACATCTATATTAAAGCAACATTTCACCAATATCTGCTGGATATTACAGGTTCTCCTGATTAGAATAAAAAAAATAAATTTTATTATAAATATAATAATAATAAAAGAAGAGTTTTGCTTAAAAACAAACTTAATTGTGGTTTGTGGCAGCTGCTGCTACATCTTCATTTTCCTATTTGGTAATATTTGGTAAATGACCCAGGTCCATTTTGCAAATGAGATCTCGATCTCAGTGGGGTTTTAAAGAAAGAAAGAAAGTGAAATGTCACTGATTAAATCTGCACAAGCATTTTATGTTTATAAAACTTTAAACCTCCCATGACAAAATACTAAACTGAATTAATCTGACAGTTTTATGACCTACAATGTTTGTTTTTAATTAGAAAGTGGGATTAAATCTCTTTGGATAAAACATCCACTTGCATGCATAAACTTATATTTTAACTTGCTTTATCTGGATAAAATAAGTATTAATATCCTAAAGGTCTTCTAGTCTGTAATTACTTAACTTCTACTCTACCATCAGAGCCGCCTACACTCGTTTTTTTTTTTTTTTTTTTTCTGCAGTGTCAAAGCTTCACTGCTAAATAAGGAAAAGAAGCGTGTGTCATCTCTGAACAGGAACCAAAGCCAGCAGCGTGAAGCGTTCTGATATAGAGTTGTTTCAACATAGGAATGTGAGCTCAGAAATGTCAGAAAGAACAAAAAACTACAGGAGGGGAGCCCCGAGGCCGCAGACTTTAAAGTTAATGTGAGCCTGTATCAGAACCAGCCCCACCTAACATATCAGAACAGATGTTTTACTCAGAGAAAGGAACTTTCATCTGAGAGCTTTAAAATCTGAACTCAAAAGGGTCATTTTTTTCCTGCTAATTTAAACAAAATAAGCTTCATGACAGCGGAAAACTGTTTAAAAATGTCAACTAGTTGAAAAAGAAAGCTGCAAGTTTACAACTTTAAGTATTTGATATCGGTTTGATCTAGTGGTTAAATGCTTTGACAGCGTCAAAGTAAAAGCTGAGGAAGCTTTGAAAGCATCCAGAGATACTTTTAAGACAAATACAAATACCAACTTTTTACCTGTGCATAAATTCTTGAAGTCCTCGTAGTCAGTCCCCTGTCCTGCAGGCATGATTGTGGAGCCCTCGTATTTAAAAGCAGTCCTGCAGGAAACACAAACCTTTAATGACACCATAGCTCATTATGAGTTCAGTCACTAAAGTTGACATTATGTGCAAACAAAGCAGCCGTCTGAAACAATGCAGAAAATGCCTCAAACCCCCCCTTCAGACACAAAGCAGCTGCTGTGTTCCTCCACAATGAATTCGGGACAAGGTAAATTATCGCCTCATAACTGCATGTGTGTGACCACTAAACACCCAGAAAACAGATCAGTCACTATCAGGAGAACCACATCTGCGGATTAGAGTCGATATGGCTGAAATCACGGGTATTAAAGGATGAAGGAACAATTCATTGTCCGAGGGAGCAGGTGCCGCTGAATTATACTGCATTATACTGCATAGCAGTTTCAAATTTACTAAATGAATAAGTACATCTAAAATACATTTCATCCTATTTAATTGCTTTGTAATAACCAATCATTCATTCGGCATCAGTCACATCGAACAAGTCACCCGTTTTTAAAAAAACACCTCTTTTTTTACTGAAAACATTGCGCAAAGGGCGTTAACATGAATTCAGGTCAAAACTCTGGTTTTTATCAAAATATTAACAGATGTTTGTACCATTTCACCGCCGAACTATAAAATACCCTGTAAGGATTTAGTTTCAATAGCACTTTAGATTTAGAACACGTTTACGTTTGCAAATAATCAAGGGTATTCTAAAATTGTCGATTTTTTTAACCGAGCACACTTACCAGTTGGTTTCTGTGTTATCGTCCCTAACATCGTTGTAAGCCTCTCTGCAAGCTTCTTTATCGATCTGGGTTGCCATTTCTCAGGTGGACAGGAGTTGAAGTTAAAAGTGAACGAGTCCAAAACCAAAATTGGGAATTTTACAGTGCTTCAATAAAAAATCAGCAGCTAACTTGACGGGATGATGATGCACATCAGACAACGTTCAATGGCTCCGGACGGTATAAAAATCACGACCACGGTACTGAAGCAGCTGACCCGGCGGGACTTAACGGGAGAAGAAGGTTCTTCTAGTTAAAATTTGGTTCATTTCCTGGATGTTTGGGCTTTAAGGGCGTTGGTGATGTTAGTCAATCAGGTTGCCAGAGCAGACAGAGAAGTTCCTCCCCAGACGCTGCGTTCGCCTCCTCCTGGTCGCCGACTCGCCGTTAAACTCTGCGGCTGGCCGCCGTCAAATTAGCGGAACTGAGTAAATACCGTTTCCGGGATGGTCTTTCAAAATAAAACGTAAAGTTGGCATTATTTTTACTGGGATCTGCAACTACAGCCAACGAGCCACTGTTCGTCCCAGGTAACTAAAACGTGTTTTTATAAAGGCCCAACGTTTATAATATGTATACAAATACTTGAAAGAAAAAAAACATTTGAGTATAAATAGAAACATAAACTGGCCACTAAAGGTAAAACTATTACAATCTAAATACTTTTGTCCACTACACTTCATGCAATTTCATCTTCTTAATTTCCATTTAAATCTAAATGTTTAGGCATTTATATTCAATTTAAAATTGAGACTGAAGAAAGCACACATAAATAAAATGAAATACAAATTAGACATGAGCGTTTAAATGCGTGTGTCAGGAAAAGTTCTATTCTGAAGGGAAAGCAACCAGTTTCCGGTTGCTTTTAATTACATTGCGCGACTTTACAAAGCATCTGCAATTAACGGTCATTTAGATGTTTTTAATCTTAATTCATTTGTCTGTGATGGTTACTATGTAATTGCTGTTATCAACAAAAGGTAAAAAACTATAATGCCCGCTGAAATTCATTAGTGGAATCTGTCAATTAAGGGCGGGGCTTTTCAAATTTGTGGGCTTGAAGATAGGGCTATAGAAAGGTCAAAGGTTGTATGTATTTTTTGGGGGGTGGGGTATCTTCATCAACGATGTGTACCCAAACGACCATCTTTGCTTTAAAGCACTACAATCCCCTAAATGAAAAACTTTTACTGACTTGTCTGCTGATACACTACTGCCACCTGCTGGTTCATTGAGTCATTACACCCACTAAGGCAGCCAACCTGTTTGTATGAAACTGAAGTTGTTTAACTGGTTTATCTGGGTCTGAGCCTCGTTTCAGAACAAGTTTAGGGCATTTAAAAGAGTTTTAAAATTCGTAAGTTCTTTCGTCGTCGAAATCTTCACTGTACAGTTCGGATTTTCATCGTGTGTATTTTATTTTATGATTGTTTAACAACCAACTATTAGCTCCGCTTCTCCTGTAGTGATTTGTAAACCCGATGGTTATTTTCTATCTTGAACGTGATTCACTTAAGGACCGCCTGCTTTTAAAGAAACTCTATCAGCAACAATATCCGGTTTAAAACTTTGACTTCAATATAAAGCATTATAATAAATGTAAAAGTTTAGTTTAGATTATAGGCTAAAACATTTAGCTCCATATTATTTCTACACTTATTAAATTTTTCGACTCAGTCGTTTTATATGGGTTAAAATCGAAATTCCCACCTTCAAATTCACATTCAGAACCATTTATTCTGAAAGTCCAAACAGGAAGAAGTTTTTTTTTTAGCAACCCGCTGAACAAGCTAATGTTATGCTACATGGTTCATATGTTTCTGTATAATAAGCTGAAGATAAAGCATTTTAAATCAGTAACAGGGACATTTTTAAGCGTAGTTTACTCTAGTCTGTGCGGTTTGAGTCATCGTTAAAAATCTTTGCGTTTTAGGAGAAAATGTTTTGTATTTTTGTATGCTGGATCACTACCTGCGGTCAGAATAGGATGTTCTTAATTAAATCAACTGCCATCTGAGCGGCTACGCGTAAGGTTCTTTAAAGCTTAAAATATGAAATTGAAATAATTTCTTGAGAGTTTGATTGAGTTATCTGATTTCTTAGCTTGCATAGTTAAAAACAAGCAAGGCAATTCTATAACTTTTTGACTTATAAGATGTGACCATGAGTTTTGTTTAATGATACAAGCCTGTGTTTTATTATTGATTCATAATTAAAAACATTAGAGGATAGTGACAAAACTCCTCAAACAACAACTAACTAAAATATTAGTGTTTATCTAACAAATTGGGTCAACAGACACCAACTGTTAGGTAATAATTTGGTCCTTTAAATAAAGTTGAAGGTCAGGATTTCAGCTCCAATAGTTTCTAAAATGTACCTGTCAGGTAAAAGTTAGAGTTCTTACTGTGTGTTTTTAGATAGTGTCTGTCTGAGGGAACACGATGGACAAGCCCAACCGGGTGTGTCGACCCCAGAGGGTTAGTGAATCCTCCAAGGTTAGTATGTTTGTTCGGCTTAAGCTTAAATTAAACTGTTTTGACCTCATTTTGCCGCAAAATAAAGCCTTTAAACTTGTATTTGAGAGGCTACAGGCAGTAAAAATCACTAGTTGAGAGCAATGAACACGGTTGAAAAAGTCACAGATTAATACGCTCATTTTCTTCTTGCTAGATGTTTTCAGATTATGTGGAACTTAAAAAGCCAAATCTTTAGGAGTCGAGTCAGTGTGTTTGGGATTCTTTATTGGCAGATTTTCTACTCAGATCACCAGGCTGTGGAGGTGCTGCAGGGCTTCAATGAGCAGAGGCAGCAGAACCGGTTCTGCGATGTGGTCCTGGTTGCCGATGACCAGCGGATCCCGGCTCACCGAGCCCTGCTGGCCATTTCTAGCCCATACTTCCACGCTATGTTCACCTTGGGCATGAGGGAGGAGCATCAGCAGGAGGTATGCAAGAAAATATGACTGAGATTTTTGTTTTGTTTGTGTTTTTAGGCAATTATACCATTTTAAACAATGAAAGAATTTTTAAAAAGTCTCATAAGTATGCGTATTATGTACCTTTGTCTGTTGCAGGTGGAGCTGGTTGGGATGTCTCACGTGGGCCTGAAGGCTGTGGTGGACTTCCTGTACAGTGGAGAGTTGCTGTTAGATGGAGGAACCATCGACTGTGTGCTGGAAGCTGCACACCTTCTGCAGGTAAGGTACTGAGTGAACAGGCTGTGGGTTAAATGTGAAGACAAATGGGGAGTATATTGTCAAACAGATTTAACTTGTTCTATTTTAAAATATCGTAACTGAGCACTATTTATTTATTTATTTCGGATTGATTCGAGCCACTGAGTCAGAGCTTGTAAAAAAACAGCTGTCCTGTGATCGATGACGTATGAAGCTTCATCGCTGTTTCATCAGTTCAAAACTGTTTTGAAGCTTTTCATTGGCTCAGAGCGTTTAAAATCAAGTTTCCTGAATGCTTTATTTATTTATTTGGGCTCCATGGTTTGTTCTATTATGTAATTATGACATAATCATTTTTTTATATATGTATAAATGAACAAAAATATCAGCAGATTAAATCAACCACAAAGTCTTCTGAGTTTTTGTGGGATTGAAACAGAGTCAGTGCTTCAGGTGGCCACCAGGTGTCGCTGTTCTTAGTCAGACTGAAGCTTGAAGCTTTTTCTGCACAATAAAGGCGATGAGGCTTCACCTGTTTTACTTTTAACAAAATATTAAAATGCTAAAAATATGAAAAATGTCCAGATTGAAAAAACATTTTTTGTTTTAATAAAATTTAACATATGCTGCGTTTAAGAGCCTTTTCATACTTGAATGATTCAAATTAGTTAAATGATTTAAAAACTGCCAAAGTCCAAATAAAGTGTTTTAAAGACTTCAGAAATCTTGGAAAAATATTTCATAAGCTCATATTGTAATTAAGTCTCATTCTCTAAGTGATTAAATATAAAGAAATTATAGATAACTCTAATCTTTTGTGCACCCTTCAGCTGTGGCGAGTTGTGGACTTCTGCTGTCAGTACCTGGAGCGGGAGGTGAACGAGGAGAACTACCTGTACCTCCAGGAACTGGCTCAGGTCTACAGTCTGGAGCGACTCGATATCTTCATCGACCACTTCATCCTCGCACGCTTCTCCACGCTCTCCTTCACTCCGGGCTTTCTTCAAAATATCCAGATGCACAAACTCACCTCCTACCTCTCATGTGGCCAGGTTAGATTTTCGTGTTGTTTAGACATTAATTGTGATAATTTATTAGTCAGACTTAAATAAGCAGCTGTTGTTGGTATTCATCAGGTTCAGCATGACTCTGAGCAGGCTCTCCTGCAGGCCGGCCTGCAGTGGCTCAGTCACAACCCCGAGCGGACCTCCTGCGCCAAACAGCTGCTCTCCCACATCCGGTTCCCGCTCATGCCGGTGGGGGACCTCATGAGCCGAGTGTTGCCGGCAATACGAGATCTGCTGCCAGAAGGAGCTGGCTGCGAGGCCCTGGTGGAGGAGGCTCTGGGGTACCACGCCAAGCTGAGCGCTCAACCGCTGCTCCAAACTGAACGGACCAGGCTGAGGGGAGGAGTGGAGCAGCTGCTGCTCATTGGAGGAGAGGTACAGATTCATGTTGATTGTTATAGTTAACGTAGCTTTAGAGAGCTTGACTTTCAGACCTGCAGTTATAATATTTTAAATGAATACTTTTGACTTGAAGCTCACTGTGTCCCCTTCTTTCTGCACGTCAAGGTGTTTGAGCGTGGGGAAGAGTTGAGCGGCACCGTATGTTGGCTCGATAGCGAGACGGGAAGCTGGGAGCTGGAGACGGAGCTGCCAGAACAGCGGAGCCACCATTGCTTGGCCGTACTGGGGGGCTTCGTCTTTGCTGCTGGCGGCAGCTCATCGAGAGATAATGGAGGAGATGCTGCCTGTAACCTGCTGTACAGATATGACCCGCGCCACAATCAGTGGACCAAGGTGAACAAAGAGTCTTCTTTTTTTTTTTTGCATATTTTATTTATTTCCCTGATCCAGAATGCATGATTTGATTATTAAATCGCCTCTTCGTGTTCTGCAGAAGCCTGTAATCACCCATGTATTAAATTCAGGTGTTTTGGAGCAAAGAAGCATCTTAATCAAGCAGGATACTGGTCCTCTAGGTCTAGTGTTTATCTGCTTACTCTGTTTCTTGACAGTGTGTGATGTGTTTCAGGGCGCTCCAATGAACCAGCAGAGGGTCGACTTTTACCTGGGTGCTGTGGGAGACCGCCTCATTGCGGTGGGAGGGAGGAACGGCACCGGAGCGTTGTGCTCTGTGGAGGTTTATTATCCTACAGAGGACCGCTGGAGCTATGTGGCACAACTACCCAGGTAAAGATACGTTACATCACTCACTGCATCTGCAGCTCATTTAGTCCTTTCTAGTTCTCTGTGTGGTCCTGGGATGGACTTGCAAACAGTCCGGGGTGTACCCTGCCCGTCACACAGTGACTACTGGATATGGGCACTAGTGACCCTGAAAGAAAGAAGCGGGCATAGATAATGGATGGATATATTTTAAAGTTTTATTTAACTCCAACCTTTTATTCATTCTTGCATAAAACTCTCCCAAACTCAAATGCAAAGGTATATATGTTGTGTATAAGTTCATAACATTAATAAAAATACATAAATTACAAATAAATAAAAGCACAAAATAGTTACATAAATAATAATCTAAATTTGTTTAAGGCATGGATCATCAGGGAGATTGAGGTATTTATTCAAGATTTCATTAAAGCTTCATCATCTTAAAGCAGATTTGTGAATTCTGTCTTCCAAAGGTTCACTTACGGCCACGCCGGCACAGTCCACCAAAGTGTCGTCTACATCTCAGGTGGTCACAACTACCAGATCGGTCCGTACCGCCAGGATGTCCTGAGTTATGACCTGTCACGGGACGGTGAGGTTTGGGTGGAACGCCAACCCATGTCCTTCGCCCGCGGCTGGCACTGCATGGCCTCCCTCAACGACCTCATCTACGCCATCGGAGGCAGCGACGATCACGCGGACACCTCCGAGCGCTTCGACATCCTGCACGTGGAGTCCTACGACCCGCGGTGCGGCCAGTGGACTCAGGTGGCACCGCTGCTGCTGCCCAACAGCGAGGCGGGGCTGGCGGTCTGGGCAGAAAAAATTTACGTGCTCGGCGGCTACAGCTGGGAGAGCATGGCGTTCTCTAGGGTCACCCAGGTATATGACCCCAAGAAGGGGTCGTGGTCCAGAGGGCCGGACCTGCCCAAACGCATCGCAGGGGCGTCGGCGTGCGTTTGCACTGTGAAGCCCTCACCTCAGTCAGCTTTGCCAGAGAAAAGGAAACTGGGGCATGTGGCGAACGGAAGATTACAGCCCACATAGCAGGTAGAACCGAGACCTTCGACGTTTAAAAAGCTCTGGATGTCCTCGTTAGGATGGATGTTGTTACACCCAACACGGAGAAGAAAAGACCAAATGACAATAACAAAATTAATTTGCCTTAAAAAATCACTTGTTACACGTTGAAGGACTAAAACAATGTGATATTTTATGTTTTGCATGTACAGTTAGGTCATTTTTTATTTGAAACTTAAAATATATTTTAATATTCTGATGCTTCTACACTTTTTTAGGTGATTTTAAAAGAGCGCTCGTGTTTTTATGACCTGTGTCGCAGCTGCAGACCCTCGCCTCATCAGCTGCAAAACCATCCACAGAATCGACTCAGTGACTCAAACTTCAGCTTCCGCCATTGTAATCTCAATCAGCACATTAATTATCACAATAAAAATTAATAAAAAATTTAAATGACAGGACGATTATTTTGCAGGCTACAATCTAAACATGTTAAAATGTCAGACTGCTAATAAGCAAAGTATCCTTTATATTAAATTTTTTGTCTTTTTATATCAAATATTGAATCAAATAAAACAAAAGTTCTGTAAAATTGCTTTAAGTTTACCATTAAACTTAACTGGACAGGCCTAAAAATCCGTAAAGTGAAATAAATTTTGTACAAACACAAATAAAATTGCTAAAATTTAGAAGAAGCCGCCGCTCTCACTCAAACGAGTTCACGGAGACAAAAGCAAAATAAAAACGGGCAGAGTTCACCGTTTCCTGATTAATAGATAAAAACTTAACTTTCATTTAACGTTTATGATCCAGAACTGTATGCGATTTATTTGTTTTAAAGATTGTTTATGTGAACAGATTTGTTACCAAAGAAAGTGTTTGTTAGGTGGTTATTTTTTTTTATTATAAATCCCAGAAATCGTCTTCTAATTAAAAAAAGCTCACTTGTGTTCACAGATTTTTGTTTTTGTTCACATTTCATCAGATTTACTAAACAGTTTGACGTTTTTACATCCAGTTTCTTCTCCTGACTCACTCAAAGGGGTAGTACGGGTGAGACTTGATCCTGGAAAACAAAAACAACACATTGTACAAAACATCAATGTTTAAGAGGCTGATATAATAAAACCTGGTTTATTGTGACGCACTCGTCAATCAAGCAGGACTTCCATCCTCGATCTAGACCCCGCAGTGTGTTCATGTCTTCATCAGTCAGGCTGAAGTCAAAGATCTGGACAGAAAACGGAAACACGTCAGCAGCAGGGCTTTAAAAGACAGATTTCTCTCCCTGCTTCAACACAGTGTGTTTGGACGGAGATATTTATGGGGTGAAGACATTTCACCTTTGTGTTTTCAAGGATGTGATGAGGCTTGTCACTTTTAGGAATGACCGCAACTCCCTGCTGCACGTGATACCTGAGCAGCACCTGGGGGAGGTAAGGAAGGTCCAGTTAAAAATGGGCAGAGTTTTAAAGTAAGTACAAATACTTTGTTATGGTACTTAAGTAGACATTTTGGTTATCTGTACTTTACTTGAGTAATTTTTTTTTTCAGCCTACTTTTTACTTCTACTCCTTACATTTTCAGACGGTTATCTGTACTTTGTACTTTCTACATTTTTAGAAAAGAAGTAGAAAGTTGTTGAAAGAAAGCTCCTGCTCAAGAAGGCACATGTGCAGGCCCGACTGAAGTTTACCAACGAACAACTGGATGATTCTGAGAGTTGGGAGAAAGTGCTGTGGTCAGATGAGACACAAATCGAGCTCTTTGGCATTATCTTAACTCGCCGTGTTTGGAGGAAGAGAAATGATTATGACCCACTGTCAGACATGGAGGTGGAAACATTATGTTTTGGGGGTGTTTCTCTGCTAAGGGCACAGGACTACTTCACCACATCAATGGGAGAATGGATGGAGCCATGTACCCTAAAATCCTGAGAAACAACCAGCTCCTCTCTGCCACAGTGTGTTGTGGCTGGTTCTTCCAGCACAACAATGATCTAAAATACACAGCCAAGGCATCAAGTGGCTCAAAAAGAAGCACATTAAGGCCATGGAGTGGTCTAGCCAGGCAGTGTAAATTATTTAATATTATTTTAATATTTCATTATAGTCATTTTGAACTTTGGAAAATCTTACCATCCACTACTTTTTACTCAATACTTTTAATACTCAAGAACATTTTATGTCAGAAATTTACTTTTGATACTTAAGTACAAAAAATACCAGATACTTAAGACTTTTACTCAAGAAGTATTCTTAGAGGACACTTTAACTTTTACCAAAGTAATTTTACAGTAACATACTTGTACTTTTACAAGTATCACTTTGAGGTACTTTACACAACACTGCAAACGGGAAACCTTCACAAAAACCGGCACAGCTCACAAACCGACTCGCCTGTGCAGGGCTGCGTTTGTGTTTGCGGGCTACTTCAGCAACAACGGGGTCCTCCAGGAGCTTGTAGGGATCGGTGTCCCCTAAAATCCTACAGCAGACAGAACCAGAACTGGTAGTTACAACAAATGGTCAAGGAGGCGTTTCTGAGATTTGTGGTCAGCAGTGATGCTGTCTTACAGCTCAGGGGGTCTTCCT
Organism: Cynodonichthys magdalenae; assembly: GCA_031762555.1. Taxonomy (NCBI): domain Eukaryota; kingdom Metazoa; phylum Chordata; class Actinopteri; order Cyprinodontiformes; family Rivulidae; genus Cynodonichthys; species Cynodonichthys magdalenae. The sequence continues at coordinate 8,315,655 of JARVJO010000002.1, read as the reverse complement.
GGTGAACCAAAGGGGCTGTAGGCCATCAGTGCGATGTTTTTGGATTTACAGAACTCTATCATGTCCGTTTGGACCGTGTAAGGATGCAGCTCCACCTGAAAGAGACACAGAAGAAACCATGTAAGAAAAACACCTTTTTAACACAAGAATCAGTAAAATATCTCGAGTTATTCTAAACCTCTTCAGTCTGGTTGTGACTGTGTGAGAGTAAAAAAAGTCACCTGATTGACAGCGGGGGCCACTCGGCACAGAGCCATCAGCCTCTCTAGCTGCAGGATGCTGAAATTGGAAACACCGATACTTTTCACTTTTCCTGAGGCCTGCAGGGCCTCCATGCCCTGCAGACAACAACAACAACAACAGTAAACAACAACAAACTCAACTTAAAGAGAAAAAGATGATTGGTTTCATTAAACCTTTCTTACCCTCCAAACATCGATATAATCCACATCAGAGGTCAGAATCTTTCCATCCTTTCTGGGAAAAAGCTCGTTGCCCATTTTCTGTCAAAAAAATTAAACCATTAAAAAAAAAAACGATATTTGATACTAAGTTTTGTCAGATTGTGTTGATGACAAAAACCTTTAAGCCAACAGGGAAATGCACAAGATAAAGGTCCAGGTAGTCCAGCTGGAGATCCTTCAGGGACTGATTCAGACACAGAGGGATGTCCTCTGGCTCATGATGAGTGCTCCACAGCTGAAGACATAAACATGAGTTGACAGCATGAGTCTAGACACATACAGGAAAACAATATGTTTAAAATGTATATTTAGCCTTCCTGCTTCCTTACCTTGCTGACGATAAACATGTCTTCACGCCGGATGATGCCCTGATCCATCTTGGAGCGCAGAGCTTTCCCGATGTCCACCTCGTTCTTGTAGCAGAAGGCTGTGTCGATGTGGCGGTAACCTGCAGCTATGGCTGCCTCCACCGCGCCCTGGACTGAGGTCCCCTGTACATGAGATGCCTGGGACAAGAGAGCTGAAAGGTCAAAGGTCAAAAACTGAGACAAGAGAGGGGGACAGAGGAGCTGAAAGGTAAAAGATCAACAAACTAATTCAGGTTTTCTTTGATAAAACACGACTGAATGATGTCACCTAAAGACGAGGCTGAAACTGAGCTGTTAATAAAAACAGAACACAAGCTAAAAAATGCTAAATGCTTGCAATTAGCAAAACACAAGCTAATAAGCTAAAAATACCAAGAGGCTACCTAAAAGCAAAAAAGTTTTAAATTTAAATTTTTCATTTTTAAAATTTGCTAAAAGTAGCAACATCCTATGCTGAAACTAGCAAAAAGGCTAGCTAAAAGCTAAAATTGCCAAAACACTAACTTCAAGTTAAAATTAGCAAGAGGCAAGTTAGAAGCTAAAAAATACCACATCAGCAACTAAAAGCTAAAAATTACAGAATGGTAGGTAAAAATAGAAACTATCCATAAACTAAAATTTAGCCCAAGGCTAGCTAGAAGCCAAAAATGAAAAAGCAGCTAAAATCTAAAAAGAGCAGGATAGTAGCTAAAAGCTAAATGTAAGAAAAATCTAGCCAAAAAAAAGGCTAGCTAGATGCTAAAAATAGCAGAATTATAGCTAAAAGCTACAAGTTGCAAAAGGCTAGCTAAAAGTACTATAAAAAACAATAATGGAGCCACTTTGCAGATTTCAAAGAGATTAATCTTTTAAAGGAACTGAAGAGAACTCAGCAGGTTTCAGGTTACTGCAGACACTTTGCATAATAACTTACATAATGTCATTTATTCTTATTTTGAATGAAAAGCTGAATAACTGGTCCTGCAGAAACATTCAGAGGAATAGGATATATGTACAGCATTTATTTTACATTTATAAAGGTCATAAATGGCAAAAAAAATAGTTATCCAAATTATAAAAACACTCAAGTTTTAGTCACTCCTCATCACTTCCTTTGTTTTGTTCACCTGAATAAGATATAAAAAGCTTTGACCAATCAGATGTCAGATTTGTAGTCACCTGCAAAAGCAGCTCCTTGATTAGCAGAAACACAAAAGTCTGATCACATAAGGCTTCATACATTAAATAAACAGCACACATCTGCAACAATCTGCACAGCTAAAATACTCCAGTTTCTGCAGGTGTTTGAAGTTTACCTTCCACGTCCCGAGGCCCAGAAGAGGCATACGTGCGCCGTCATTCAGCGTTACGTGTCTGACCACCGGCGGGTCCTCCATCGAGAACATTTAAGACACAACAGAAGAGAAAAAAAACACAAACAACAAGTGCAGAACAAGCTGTTACAGCACTCCTCTTCCTCTTTTTCCTCTTCGGCTATTTCTGCTGTGTCAACGTGTTTCCTTTTTCCTCTGCTGATTTGATGTATTTCTCTTCACCTCTGACTCAGTTTCTTTTCACAGACTCAATATTCATTTTTGTTCCTTTCCTTATCTCTCTATAAGTTAATTATTGTACAAAGTATTTGGCTTTCATGTAGTATTTATGAGTAAACTGTGAGTGAGTATGGGTTTCAAAGGTCACCTTTTCTCATAAAGGTAGCAGACCGTGCTTGCGCGCACACACACACACACACACACAAACACACACACGCACACACACACACACACACACACACACGCACACACACACAGGTTTGTATTTCTATCCTTATTAGGACCTTTCATTGACTTCCATTCATTTCCAGTAATTTCTACA
>JARVJO010000002.1:8266655-8312869 GCA_031762555.1 Cynodonichthys magdalenae | reverse complement strand
GGGCCAAAACAACATTAATAATAAATATCAATATTGGCAGAAATTTTTATATCAGTGCATCCCTAGTAACAACTTTCTACTTCTTAAATAAAAAAAAAATGTAAGGAGTAGAAAGTACAGATAATTGTATGAAAATGTAAGGAGGTCTCCTTCAGCTGCATCATTCGGTCCTCAGCTTTTGATCTTAAGAGACGACAGGAACCATCAGTTGCGGGTCAGCGGCACCGTTCCACCCAGCAGCTGTGTGAGTTTACCCCTGGTCCAAGGCAGCGGCGGTGCCAGACTGCAGTTCATCCAATGTGTCTCGCAGCTCAACCAGCTGCTGGTCAAGTTTTTGTCCCTCGTTTTTCAGCTTCACCAGGAGAAATTTTATCCTGCTTTTCTCAGTTTCTGTGTATGATGTCATCAAACTTTTTGGTTTCCTTATAAACACAAAGAAATAGCTTCAAGATATAAACTTTTAATGAGTCATAGTTGCAGAATATTTCAGAAAATAGAACATAGAAGGATTTTAACTTGAATTTTCTGAGGTTCAAAAACTTGGGTTAAACTTTGAAAATTTGAAACATTACCCTTTACGTGATTTAACTTTTACTAAAACTATCTTTGGTGCACTGCAGTCCACTCTTGGAATGCTCGATGGTAATTTATTTAAATAAGCTCATTTTTCATTTACCTTTTTTTAGATTTTTAACCAGTCTCTCTTTTTGTGTCTCAAGTCTTTCTCCTGCTACTGGAAGAAGCCATCTTAGACTGTTAGCTAAGTCAAAAAGTAAAAGACTCAAGTGAAGGTCAGAACTGAACCAGTTTTCTGTGCCAGTGAAATGAAGCCCATATAGGAAATATATTTGTGGAGGATATGGACCCACGAAGAAACGAAGAAACATCTAAAAACAGAAATCCAAACACTGAAATAAACACGGATCATGATAATATAAGTGTTTATAATCTAAACAGCACAGATGTTACATAATCAACAGAGAAAAACTGAAAAAGTAAAAAAACAAAATCAATGTAAAGATCAAGTAACACCATTAGTGTTACAGTTTTATTACTATAAACAAAATTACTGTACAAATATTGTGTTTGAAAAACAAATATACACGAAAGGTGGATGCAAAATAATGTAATTATCATAAAACAATATACAGTTCAGATAAATGCAGTTTAAAATGCAATTTAATAAAAAACAGAAGTTGATCAATGAATATTATTTATCAACTACGCTCTGAGGTGTGATCACAGGATAAACCTCCTGAAGCACATAAAGTGTTACACAAATTATATAAATATACAAAAAAGAAGAAGAAAGTGATAAAAGTTGCCTATAAAAATATAAATATTAGGTCTTCTAGTTTAGAAAAATGACATGTTGTCGTCATCCTTTAGATGTCGGATTTCTAAACGTTTTATATTTTAATGTGGTGAGAATTTTAAAGCTGAGAAGGTTCTGCTGGTCCGGTTCTGCTTGGCTGAATCACTGGTCCAGGTCTTCGCAGCTCAGAGGCTGATAGTGACACTGGCAGAACTCCCTGATCCGAGCGCAGGCCTCCACCATCATCTCCTCTGGAACCGTCACCACGATGCGGAAGAAGTTGGGATACTCAAACGCCTGCCAGGTGACAAAATTTGTAAATTTTTTTTGTCAGTTTTATTTTGTAGGAACAAAAATGAGGAGTTAAATTTGCGAGGTCTTACCGAAGCAGGCAGACAGAAGACAGACTGTTCTGTCACCAGTCGTTCAGTAAAATCCACATCATTTTTAAAATCCGGAAAGTGATTCATTTCAATCCCAACCTGTAATAATATGCAAATAAATTCCTGTTTATGTCTTTTCAGTGTTTTAATCCACATCTCAGGTGTTTTGTACTGACCATAAGGTACATGGCTCCTGAAGGCATGACAGGGTTCAAGCCAGGGATTGTAGACAGTTCACTGAAACAAATCTCTGAATTTGACTGAGGAGAAAAAGAAAAGTCCAGTTTTATGTGATGCTCTGTTGACTATTGACTTTGTTAAACCAAGCTGAGCAAAAGGTCAAACTAGCAAACAGCCGCTAAAAGCTAAATCCAGCAGAACAATTCAGTTCAATTCAAAAACACTGAATTTGTTCCTGAGTGACAAATAAAAAGAAGGGAGAAAATAAAACATCAGTACAAATAAAAACATCCTGCAAAGATTTCCCTTCCATACCTTCAGGAAGCTGATGGTGCTTCTGTAGAAGCTCAGAGGCGTGTTATTCAGGATGCTCTCCAGAGCTCCCTGAACAATGGTGCAAGCTCCCAGAATACGCTGAGTTAGCTTCACCAAACCCTGCCGAATCTGAAACATGACAAAACACAAAAAAGAAAAGAAAAACTCACTGCATTGTATGAAACCGCAGTGTAAAAGTCTGGAAGCTTTTTTCTTCCTTAGATAATGGTCTTCGAATTGGATCATTGGGGGCTCGTCTGGGATACCAACTTGACATAATCCCAAAAATCTGTTTTTTCTTGATTAAATAAATAAACATTTATAAACCTCAGATCCAAATATGTCATCCCTGTCGTGGATGAGGATCCAGCCCAGCCTCCATCCAGGAACCAGCCAGCGTTTAGCCAGACCGCCACAGGAAAGGATGGGAACGTCACTGCTGAGGGAAGCCAAAGAGGGACTGTTGCATCCTGGGAAAACCTGCAGACAAGAGAAAAATAAACATGATGATGTAAGGAGGAATTTAAACCTAAATCACCATGATGTTACTTGTTTAATTAGGGCAATGTTGCTCTTTTTTAAAACCTTTTTAACTCAGTGATTTATTTTCCAGATATATTGAATTTATTTGATATTTCTCTGGTTCTCAGAACAAAATTGAGATTTTTAATAATAATCTTAGTTTTCTTGTGATATCTTACATTTTTCATCAGAAAATAAATTAAACATTTATGTTTCAAAATCAGTTGTCACCTAAAATATTGCAGTTTGACAGATTCTACTACTCCAATGAAAACATCCAACATGTTACCAAAAGACTAAATTAATTTAGCAAATAAAAATTATTAAGTGAAATTTTATTTAATAGCTAAATAAATGTTTGCATAAAACAGGGTCGTAGAAACTGAAAAGATTTTTAAAAAGTAAAAGAAGTAAAATATTAAGTTTTTGCTAGACTTATAAATCGTAAACTAGATTCATTCAGTGAGTTTATTAACAACTGGACATAAATCTGCAACCAAAAGTATGAAATTTTAACCTTTAATTCTTTAACAAAAGGGGTAATTTTGGAATTAGTGGTAAAAAATCTATATAAATTATCCTTTAAAAATAAAGTCAGTTTAGAGAGATATTTTATTTCCTGTATTACCTAATATTTTTACAGCATTTTAGATTATTCAGGGCACTATCAAACCTAATAGAGAATCAACAGACATTTTAATAGAAATCTTGCTTGTTTACTCTTAAAGTTTCAGTTTTCTGTGTTTTTCTGTCTTATGTAACTTTCAGTCTAAAGAAAAAAAAGGAACAAAGGGGGAAAGGCATATAGCGTGAGATGATGCAGTTACAGCAGAACGCTCTGACCAAAAATCTGTTTTTCATTAAAGCCGTGCAGTAAATAATGTAAGACACTGCCCTGCGTCTTATTGGACAGACGGAGACGAGTAACAAGTCGTCTTCTTTCAGCTGTTCATTAAAACCAATATGACCACTGTCCCTCCTCTGGACACGTCTAAACCAATATAACCGCTGTCCTTCCACTGGACATGTCCAAATCATATTAGTCTTGTGTCTCTAAGGTTATCTCCAAATAGTTTTTTCGTTCCTAATCTTATCGTCTCTCAACATCTTCAGCTCTGACTCCTCCAGTTCTGCATCTCAAGGTTCTAAAATGTGCAAACATACATTTAAAAACAACCTTTTTTCCTGGAGAGCTGACAGCAGGGTCAAATGAGTTTAAATAATCCACTGTCTCTGCAGCAAAGACTCCCGAATACTGAATACACCTCCTACACGCTACCCATTCCTCCCACTTTCTTCTGCCCCAAAACCAAACCTCTGTATTAATTGCAAACACATGCAGCCAAAACAAAAAAGTGCTAAGTCATTCTGGTCTGGAAGGGTTCAATGCACCCAGCAACCCTCGTTTTAATTTTCCACTCAGATCAGCTTTTTAACAACAATTATTTGACAGCTGTTGAACATTAAAAATAAGTTGAAACACAAACTCTTTAGAGCAAAGTTACAGAACTACTGATTGTTTGATTCAGTTTTCTTTAATCAAAAACCCAACAGAACCTGACAGATCCTCCAGCTGACTCAAGTCCATGCAGATCTGGTATTTTACACAGATTTTGAAACAAACCATATCAACAGCTGGGTTTCTATCCATTTGTTTTAGACATTTTTAAACAAATAAACTATTTCCTGCTCTCACGTCCTCTGCTTGCCCTTGCTGACCTCTTTGGCTCCTGCTCATGGTCCCATAATCCCCCCCGTGCTGATTTTGAGGGTTGTGAACCCACCACCCAGAGCCAAATACCACCAAACTAAAGGCTCTCATCATGGAGAGAAAAATGTGCCTCGTTGTTGTTACGCAGAGCCAGCCTGCCAACCTGTGCTGAGATGTGGTTTGTCTTCTCGTGTAGCTGTGCTCACCATGTCGCTGTAGATCTCATCTGCCAGGATGGGAACACAGTGTTTGGAAGCCACTGGGAAATAAAAAAAAAAAGAAGAGCTTGAACAAAGCTTTTATCAGATTTTGGATTTTGGAAACCATCAGTACAGTGACTCAGGAGTTCAGTTGACCTTTAAGGATCTTCTGCAGGTGTTCCTTGCTGAAGACTGACCCACACGGGTTGGACGGGTTCGTAATAATCAGACAGGAAGTCCTTTCGTCGATGAGGCTCTCCATGTGCTGCAGGTCGATCTCCCACGACTTCTCTGGCTGCAAAATAAAATAGCATAAATATTTGGACATTTTTTCCCTGCAAACCATAAAAAATGCTTTTCAAATTAGTTATACTGAGTAGAACTGTCCACTTCAAGGTTTAAATCATTTTTATTCTGCCAAACATGATGGTCCTGAACAGCTAAATGAGTGTTTTACATACAAAGATCCAATCCAGTCATTTCACTTACCAATAAGTTGTAAAGTTTGACCTCGATTCCCGTTGAAACAGCCAGAGTTTTATATAAGGAGAAGCCTGGGCACGGAACCAGAACATTGTCCCCGGGGTTGCACAAGACACTGATAGCCAGTTCAATGGCCTGACTGCAGCCGCTGGTCAGAATCACGTCCTGGAACAGAGAGAGGACTTTTCACAGCTGAAAGCAGCGTGGCTTTTATTTGTTTTGGCAGGACTAAAGTCGTTATGACACATCATTTCGATCCTGCAGATTGCATAAACCGCTCCACTCATGCATTACCTCTGCTTCCAGCGGCGCTTCAGGGCAGCTGTAAAAGTTGGCCACCGCTTGTCGACTCTTCAGGTAACCTGCAGGGGAATATTGTGAATATACAAAACACAGTGAGTAGAAACACATGGCTGCTTCTTCTGCGTCTTTCATTCGTCCGTCAGCACGACTCACCCACAGAAGGAGCGTAGCCGTTGAACTTTTGTGAGTCTACGGCATCTTTCATGGCCTGAAGGACAGCGTTGTCTGTAGGCAGGTTTCCAAACACGGTGGGATCGCCTGAAATCCACAGATTAAAAACATTTACAGGTTAAAAAGCTTGAACATGTACAACGAATCAAACCACCAGAGAGCCCCCCACCTATGGACAGAGCGATCATGGGTTTGTCAGGGTTGGGGCTGAGTTTCATCCCATCCACGATGGCCCTGATGGGGTTGAGTGTGTTGTTGGCCATCTCCGAGGCCTTCACCTCCCATCTCTGCCGGCGGCTCTTGGCCTTGGCGGGATACAAGCTGCCGTTCACATTGACGTGGTGCATCCCCTTCCCAGCAACTCCGGTCCCATTCAGAGATTTGGGTTGGACCATGTTTTTGCCGTGAACTACGTCGCTATTCATCTGAACCAAGTAGGCCTTGTTGTCCATCCTGGAGCTGCACGATGGAAGAAAAGGTGCAAATATTTACTCACAGTGGTTTTTCATAACAATAATCCAGAAACAAACTAATAAGACCAGTTAGATCTTTAAGAAGGTGTTTGTGTCATGTTTTATTTCGAACACATATCCCTGGTTCTGGTTTCTCGCCATTGGCTTCCTGTTTGCTTTAGGATAGATTTTAGAATTTTATTGCTTTACTTTTAAAGCTTTAAAAGGTCTGGCCCCATCTTACCTGTGTAATCTCATTAACATCCACACTTCAGTTAGAGCACTTCGGTCATCCAACGAGTTTCTCTTAGCTGTTCCTAGATCTAGGCTAAAATTTAGAGGTGATCAGGCTTTTGTAGTTTCTGCCCAAAACCTTTGGAATGGCTTACCTTTGAGACTGTTGAGACTTTTAAATCTATGCTTAAAACTCATCTTTACTCCATGGCGTTTCATTCCGGTAGAGTTTGAGATTCTTTTAAAGCCAATGCTTTAAATGTTGTATTTCTCTAGTTTAACATTTTTGTGTTGCTTCGTTGTTTTATTCATTTATTTGGTTGAATTGTGAAGCACTTTGGTCAACTCGTGTTGTTTTTATGTGCTATATAAATAAATTGACATAATTTCAAATAACTGGGAATTTTACTATCTTTAAAAAAAACAGCTCCTCATAATGAAGCTAAGAGTGGAAGCTTAATAAATAAAAAATATACAATAAAACGTGGTTTTTAAATTTCCTAGCTTATATCAAACTATTATTTTGAAATCATACACGTGCCATTAAAAAAATTTATGAGGTTTTATTGGTGGTTGGAACCCAGATGGAGGCAGACACGAGGAAGGAATGAAAACTGAAAACCAAAAGGCCGGCGCGGCGGCAGACTTGCAAGGGTTTATCAGAAGACACAGAAAAACAGAAGCCAGGTGAAAGAGATAATTCAGGATTGATGAGAGTGGGAAAACAGATTGAATATAACAAGTAGGGACTAATGAGACAGTGGAAACATCTGGGCCGATTGGAAGTAACAACTGGTGAATGACTGGAAGAAAACAAGGAAATGGCACAAAAAGCACAGGGAACAGAAAATAAAAATCATTAATTTCACAAAACATCAGATGTAAGTGTCAAAAAACAAACATCTCATTCAGAAAAGTGAACAAAACAGATTAATCCAAACCGTAGTTGTAGAACATGAACATAGATGTGCATAAGCAACAATATTTTATCTAATAATTAATTAAAATAATCAAATTTAAGAGAAAAAAATCTTACCTCATGAAACGTTCAACACCAAGTCTCTAAAAAGAAAAGAAGCGGCGCAGGTTATTCTCTGACAACCAAAATGTTCAAACGGGACCCCAGGATGTATTTGTAGAGATATTTTATAGGAAGATGTCTGAATATGGGAGTCGGGTCCTGTTGGGTTTCTATTGGTGGAGGCTGGAGGTTGTGCCATTTACACCCCCCTTTACATCACTAATCACAACCATCCCAACCCAAACCGCACAACTCACAGGTCTGAGAGGAGGGAGGGAAGGAGGGGCCCGGATTTACCCAACACACAGCCCAGCCAGTTGGCTCCTGCAGGGGGGCCCGTCTCCTGGACGTCAGGACCAGAGAGGACACAGCAGGGGTGGAAAAACGTCCACCTGAATGACATCACTCTGTTTTATTGTACTGTATTTACAGTAACAACCATCATCTGGATCTCATCCAAACATTCTTATCAAGTTAGGATGACATGTAAACTGTTTTTAGTCCCTATTATGAGCTTTAATTGCTCAAATTCTTCCTAAAATTGTTCTTAAAACTTTTTTTAAAGTCATTCATTGGTCATGTAATATTAAACATAACACAAAAATAATTTAATTTTGTGTTTGGTAGATTATTTCTTTGTTGTAACAACGCTTGGAAATACAAATTATGATTGGCAGCACCTGTCGGTACCAGAAGCTTAAAACAAGAGTCAATGGCAACAAAGATTTGGCAAAATTTTCATCTGCGAAACCCACATGATCATCCCAAAAATGCATGTTCCTTACAAATGTGGCATCATTTAAAAGGAAAGTTAACCGACTTTCCAACAATATAAGATTTATTGCCAAGAAGCATTGTTACAATTAAGAAATAATCTACCAAACACACATTTCTTTAGTTTTAGTACCAAACATATTTCAGGGTTTGTATCTTCTAATTTATCTGCTGACTGTGGAGCTCGATGACATGCACTCCAGATGTTGTGCAATTCGTGTCGCAGCTGGAGATGAATGGCGCAGACGTTAATTTAGTTTGTTGTTCGTCTGACTGGCGTGTTTCTGCACAGCGTGAGTCCACGTTTGCACGATGAGCCAACTTGTGGTTTAAACAGAAAGTTACTCATTGGTGGGGATGACCGGGTTAGTTAGTCTGACGGCTTCATTCACAAAAACATGTTGTGATGTTTCACTGTAGGCGTGTTTCTGGTCACTTTGTTTTAAATCAATAAGCCAAAACACAGTTCTGAAAAACGCTCTGAAATCATTTAGAGCATCTTCAGAATTTAGAAATGAATAAAAGCAGCAGAATAAAGTGTAAACATCTGTACACCGCATTCCAAATTAATATGCAAACTGTATTTAAGTGTCATAAAGATTACATTTTTAGTTTTTCAATTAAACTCACGGATGGTGTTGTATCTCAGGACTCTTTGGATCAATGAAAACAATCACAGACACCTGTGATGATTAGTTTACCAGGTGAGCCCAGTTTAAGTAAAAACTGCTCACTCTAAAAAAAACAAACTTCAACCAATATGGGAAAGAAAAAGTTGAACGTCTTGGACAAGATATGAAAACCTTTGATGTTTCAAAAAAAACTTGATTGTCGTACCGTTAAGAGATCTGTGGCTGATTCAAAGCAGATAAAAGCACAATGAGGAAGACAAATACATCGGATTAAGAGAGCAGCAGCTAAAATGCCATTACCAAGCAGCAATCAAATATCTGAAACTGCTTAGGGAGTCTCACGAACATCAAGGTCCAGGATCCTTCAGAGGTTTGCAGTTCTGCATTTACCTTCTATTCGGCCACTCCTAACTAATGCTCAGAAGTAGAAACAGTGCAATACATGAAGACTAGAACAGTCTTCATGTATTACAGCATCTGATGCTACGAGTATAAAAGGAGAGAAACTCCTGGTTTGCCCCCCTCCCTTCAACCTCTACCCTTATTCAGAACCTTTGGAGGCTCAAACAGCAGATCTCTGAAGGTTGGAGGCAGTTCACATCCAAACAGCCACACTCCAAAAAACTCATCAGTTCAATGGATCCTCTGTTAGAATTCAAGTTGACCTATTAAAATGTTTTGATTTTAGTAAATTCTGTTTGACCTCCTACTGCTGCTAATTCAATAAATTAACATTCCTAGTTCTTTAAAACCTGTAAAATGATGTACCTCACATATCTCCTTGTCTCTCTTTCAATATTTTCTTTCACTTTTCTCCTTTTGCTTCTCTTTGGAAAAAAATGTCACTGATGATGAAGAAACTAATGTAGTTGTGTTTTCTACTGAAGTGGCAAAAAAAAACAAAACTGTTTTTGGAACTCTGTTATGTGTAATAATTTGGAACAGTGCATTTTCATTTTTTTATTTTTGTAAAATATATCATTTGGCAGATTTTTTTTAAAATAATGTTCAAATGATCACATTTTACTCAACTGACTTGAGTAGAAACTGTTGACATGACTTAAGCAAACCCAACAATCTGTTTTTGAGTGTATACTCTAACTCGACTTGAAAAGGATGACTGTCATGTCATTTAGGAATATCAGAGAAAAATATTTGCATAATGATTTGGAATACAGTGAAGAAAACAACTCTTTATGCAAGAAAATACACAGAATAAGTTTGATTTTTTTTTTTTTCTGTAAACCGCAGAGATGGTTTAGACTGAAAATCTCATTATATAATCAGTTTCTGAAATCCTCAAACGAGCAGCTGAACAGGTAGTTGGTAAAACTCTGTCAGTGTTTACCTCTCTTTTTCGGGCAGTTCTGTTCAAGGTTACTTTTCCTGATCAATACCGGGGTCAAAAACCAGAAACTGGTGTCCTCAGGTGACCTCCACCTCCAGAGGCTGGACCATTCTATTCTTCTGAGTAAATACGTTTGCAGAGATAAAGAGGTGAAGGGGGCTTCTGTTGACCTCAGTCTTGACTTTTAGTAATTTTCCTCTCAGGCTTTATTTTAGTTATTTATTTTTATCTTAAGTCTCTCATATGTTGGGCTGATCAGGATACGTGAACAAAACTATATGAAATATTCTCTTCTCACACATGAGGCTGCCTTTATTTAAAAAAAGTTTAATAATGTTTCTAAAGTGGATCCATGAATCTTAAAGGTCCGAGTTCCATAAATCTTTGTATCTGGAATGATCAAACTAAAAGAAACATGCATCTGGTTTTAATAGTTTTTGTATCTTGAATATTTCTCTGCTCAGATCAGAATCATATTTTCTGCAAAAATGTTCATTTTACCCACAGTATGTCACATTTTTATGAAAATAAAAGTACATTTAAGAAATCTACTGGACGTTTTTCTACATAATAAAACATTTATTTGTAACATTTGCATTGATTCTGACAGCTGTAACTCTTGCTCCGTTGTCCCACCCAAAGCCTAAAAAAGTTTTCTTTTACACAAGCTGTGTTGAGTCTTCTCAGTCACAAAATGTAAGTTACTTCCCAAACTATCTTTATTAAAATGTAGAATAAAAGTTTCAGTGCAGCTAACTTCGTCATTGTTTCCTTCTGCTCATTGTGACATTATAAAGATGTTTTCTGGATCCATAAACCTAAAACATCTGTACCAAATAGATTTGTGTCAATGTATTTACAGTCACGTCTTTTTTGTTGTCATCGGTAAAAATTCAGATTACAGTAAACACGTTCCCACGCTCTCATGTTTGTTTTAGTGTCCGTGCGCTCTCGTACTCCAACAGAAGTCTTTTTTTTTTTATGTTAGGTCTGTAATTAGGGTCGGGATCAGTCCAGTCCTCCCAGTCGCTGCTTGAAGAGCCACTGGAGTAAAGAATGTTCACATCAAAAGAAGAATCTGTATCCTGTGTCTCCTTTGTCCGTTCGTCAGCCTCTTCCCGTCCGGTCGAGGCTCTGCCTTGAGTCGCTCGCCGACACTCCTGGGTGCTCAGTCGGGTGAGTCTCACATAAGGCTGCAACGAGCTGGAGGAAGAGACGGGGAGACACGAGGCAGGTTTGGTGTTGTGTGTCTCAAGATGGGGTTTGTCCGAGTTCTGATGGTCAACTTGTTGAGGAAACTCTGCTGAGGTGGTGCAGCTTGTTGGGAAAGAGGCTTTGATCGTCACGAACTGTTCAGCTGCAGATTTGTTCGTTAAATCCTGTGAAGCTCTGCTGCTGGCACAAGCCCGTCTGAACTTTCGTGACAGTTTGGACCAGGTTTGTTGAGTCGGTGGCTGATGGCTGCTCTGTTCAGATACATCCTGGGTTACAGGTGATGTTTGCACGTTTGGGTGAGTTTCTGCTAAAATGAACATGGAATCTTTGCCTCCTGATTCACAGCGGAGTGACAGAGGAGATGTTTGTTCAGGAATAAAAACAGTTGCATGATTAGAAGAAACGTGTTTGTGTCTCTTCCAGAAGGAGGTAATGTCCACCAGTCGGACCACTGGTGACAGCAGAGGTGGAGTGTTTTTTGTTGGAGGTTCTCTTTGAGATGGACCATTTGTTCCAGGGGATCCTGAGCTACTTTTCACTCCTGTGTTTGTGGTTTTTGATGACTGTGAACTGGTGGAGGTCTGTGAAGGTGGCTGATAAGTAGGAGAGGGGATGAGGTCAGACGGGGTGAGGTCTTGTGATGAAGAGGTGGAGGAAGACGACTGGAACAGCACGGGAGATGTGGAAACGTTGGTTTGATGCAGCAGCTCCTCGGAGCAGTCATCCAGACAGCCTCGCAGGATGTTCTTCACCCAGCGCTGGTGTCTGGAGCAGAACTGAGGCGAGGAGGAGACCTCTTTACCACCACCTCGGCCTCTCTGACGGAACTCCTCCTCTTTTTCATTTATTCTGTCCTCCGGGGTTCTTACAGCCATGTCCTCTGGCTGCTGCTCTTCTCGAACATCTAAACTGTTTTCATTCTCCAACAAGAGGGGACTCTGTTCCGACAGATCTCTGAAAAACTCTGACTGAATCTCTTCTGACTCTGCACGGCTCCCACACAGAGATGACTTAGAGAGCTGAGAGACTTCAGCTTCTGGACGACAGATGGCAACATCTGAGGAAACACCATGAACTACATCAACAAATTAAACTCTAAAACCTTTTACGTCTCACAGAAACCTCGTTTTTATTCACTTTGGTGAAGTTTCTTAGTTTTAGAGCCATTAATAAACACTATTGTCACAAAGTTTTAACAAACTTTTGAACCTGCGGCATCATTATGCAACAGAAATTTCTTTAATTTTGTGACATAATGAAATGCAAATA
Source organism: Cynodonichthys magdalenae (assembly GCA_031762555.1). Lineage (NCBI taxonomy): Eukaryota > Metazoa > Chordata > Actinopteri > Cyprinodontiformes > Rivulidae > Cynodonichthys > Cynodonichthys magdalenae. The sequence continues at coordinate 8,300,341 of JARVJO010000002.1, read as the reverse complement.
AGAAGAGCAAATCCAACTAAGAGGCAGCAAAGAATGAAATCAAAACAATTAAAGATGCTTTTTTTAAACAGATGGTGCTGTTAAACTTTACAGAGAGACAACATGAACTTGTTTCTCACCGCAGTGCAGCAGTTTCCTCAGAGTTGCTGCGATGGTCATAGAGTCAGACGTTATTACGTCCAAAAGTAACTTCTCCTCCTCCGTCACAGGACTGTGTTTCTTCAGAATCTGTAAAACGTCAAAGTCACCTCCAGTGATAAGAACCAGTCTTGACTCTTTTCACAAATGGTAAACTTATTACGAAGACACACACACACACCCAAACACACACACCTTATCAATGTAGGTGTCTCCTGGCAGAGCAGACTGCAGCTCCTGCAGATAGTGCAGCAGCCGTTCCTCAACTTTCTGAGCATAATGTTCACCGTACTGCTCCTCCATTTGATTCTACAAAATAATTAAATTAATCAGTTCAAAGCAAATGTTAATGCATTAATTAATATCTTTAACGTTGCAACAAATCAATGTGAAAGTTATTTAATCACTCACCTATGTACCTTTTACCTATGTAATGTTTTATTCCTGTGTATACTTTCTTAATAATTTTATGATTGTACAGCACCTTGTGAAACTTTTTCTATGAAAGGCGCTTTATAAATAAAACTTTACTTACTTACTTACTAATTGTTAATTTGGTTCTACAAAACACAACTTTCCCCGCAGAAAGCTCTTAGGAGAGTTTGAGCAAAAGACTGAAACTACATATTTGTATACCATTATATAATTTTTATCTAAGATAGAGGTGGTTGGTTTTACATTTGCAGGCTGCAGAGATAGAGATACTGTTAAATGTAGATCTATAGTGCCCACAGGTGGACAGAAACTAGTCAAGCTGAAGAGGAAACTAAGGCCCTGTTTACATGATGACTATTTTGTGTTAAACAACAGGTTTTTTCCTGCGAATCAGCAGATTGTGTACACAACACCAACTGTCATTGTCTCTGAAACTGGATGTTTCTGAATCCTGGTCTGAGAGCAGAGATTTTCAGAAGCACCCAGCAGCTGTGCAAACAGCCGGCACACAGCAAAAGTTCCTTCTAAATTAACAAAAAAAATGTTTTTTTCTGTTACTCACCCTTTGCACCTTGTAAAAGCAAAACACAAAAAGCATCCTAGGTCTGAAGGAACGTTAGTTTAACCACCAGGTTTGGACGTAACTGTGATCATGCAGCCGCTGCATAATCAGTGCCTGAGTGAGACCAGCATCAGGGTTGCCAGATAAAAAAAAACGGATTGTTTTGGCTTCCCTTTTTCTGTGCCCATTTTCACCAAACACAACACACACCTTTTCTTACAACACTCTCACTAAGTATTTATGACTGTTTGAGTCATATATATACAGCATATCAGCTGTTTTGACTCAAAATAGGATCCTTTTAAAACATTTTACTATGTCCCATTTGGCAACACTGACTCGTACATTACTGCAGTGGTTCCATGTAAACGGGTGGGTGTTTTGTGTATTCACCCCAGTAAATATTAGCATTTCCAGAGACCGGTCTAGTCTAAGCAGGGCCTAAAATTCTTGTTTGAAAAGCTTTAAAATGATACACAGTTTGTGAAATTTGGCAATTTATCACAAGCTAGTTTTCTAAAATGGATGGGAGACGGACAAAATGAAGATTCGGCGCAGTCTGCTGTCTTCTTTAGATTTATTGTTTTTTGTGTACAGGGCCCTGAGACAACAATTCTTGTGATTTGGTGCTATAAAAATAAACTGAATTGAATTAAAAAGGGAGTGCCAGATTTAAAACTCAATTTTTATCGGTCTGCCTGGAGTAACGTCATTGTTTCTGATGATATATCTGTTAGAAAACTTTGATTTGAAAGTTAGATTAGAAAGATTATCTGAACCTAAAATAAGCTGCTGAGGTGTTCTGAACTCACCTTCATATATTCTTCTAGTCTGTTCTTGTTTAGAGCGAGTGTTTGTGCAAAACTCTTGAAGTCGACGTGGTTCTTCCTCATCAGGAACATTTCATGTTGACTCTGAAAGAAAGCAAACAGAAGGAATTACTGCAGGAAAATGCTTTGATTTTCACGTCAGCAAAAATGACTCACTGCAGCATTTCAATAACAGAAATAATAGTTTTTTAATAACTTAAACAAAAAGTAGTTCCAGTTTCTGACACTCACACACTGATCCTGGTATTGAGGTAGTTTGTTTCGGAAGAAGTGTCCAATTTTAGACACAATATCGATCATTCCTTTGCCCTCCTTTAGCATCCACATGATTACCTGCAAGAAGAGACAACAGAAAAAAGGTGAATAATCAAGTGAAGGAATAAAACAACATGATCATGGTCAACATATTTTATTCCCACCGTTGTCTTGAGTCCAAACATGATCTTCATGTGTTTGATGGCGCGCACAAGTCTGGGCAGAAGTCTGTAGGTGGCGTCTAAAAACCCCATCACTCTCTCGTAGTTCTTTATGTCCCTGTTTTTCACGATGGAGAAAACTTGAGCGGAGACGACGCGCAGCCTCCACGGGTCTTCAAGGCTCAGAGGCTGGGAGTCCACATCTGGCCAGCTGGAGGGGTCGACGACTGCGGAGATCCAAGAATTCAGCTTTTTAAAATTTGATTTCAAACTTGATTTTGTTTTTCCTCATTTAACATCCCTGAGCAGTGACTCATACAAAGTAACAAACAAAACTTTCATTAAAAAGAGAATTAAGGGGGAAATAAAATAGTTATATAAAAACAGAGCAAGGTAAATGTCATTTGAAAAACAATGATCACAAATAAATAGAAACAATAATTAAAAGTAATCTTGCTTTTAAAAATGTTGTAAAACAAACAAGTTTGAACAATTAAAGGCCTCATTTGTGGTCTATATGATGACATGATGGGAGGTAAAACCACACAGGCTGGATGAAACAAACTTCTGTATAAAGAACACCCTTCACATTAAGACACTCAAAAAAACAAAATCACGATAATCATTTTAATCAAACCAGCCTTTCTGTATGTCCATCATCTTGTGAGCCCAGATGTGCTCAATGATCCACACCGGGAACTTCGGAGACCCTCGGAAGCGTCCATCCTCTTCCTGCAGCTCTCTTCCGTCCATCTGGTTGCTCTCTTTCGCAAAGAAGATCTGCGGGCAGAAGTGAACTTGCTTCCATTCATGAATGGAACAGGGACCCCCACCTCAACCCCATGTTCCTCCAGCTGGACATGTAGCAGCATGTACATGACCTGCTGAACTCGAGAAGAAGGAACAGTCAAACTACTTCCGCTTCAGGTGCATCCGATGTTATCAAAATAAAGGTTCTGTTATTTTTTTTTTTATCAAATAATTTGATTTTAACGGTGAAGTAAATAGTATATGTTCAAAATCGCAGTGAAAATACCAAAAATTACTTAAACATATTATTGAGTTATTTGAAGCAACATCTTAACCTCCAGGTAGCTGTTTAACGGTAGTGACTTTTATTTTGAGGCTGAAAATCCTGCGCATGTGTGCAGCGATAGTCATTTGCAGTTCAGTAGTCGTGACTGAAAATGCGATCCGTCTTCTAACTTCACCTTCATAAGATGTTTTTCTGATTACATGTATTACTGTAAGTTAACGGAGATGTGTCGTGTTATTCAATTTGCAAATATCACATTTATTTAGCAAAACTAGGGAGAAATCGTGAATGGGAAAACATGTTTGTAACCTCTGGCTAACAGGATTTTAGCAATTGCTAAAGGAGGCGCGTGTTTCGTTGTACATGGCATCCCCGCCGGGCGGCGTTAGACTTACATGTAAGCTATAGTAGTCGTGGCTTCAACATTTGAACAAATTCCTTCAAAATAAGCAATATCTTAAAGAATCCAGACTGAATTTTTAGAAATCCTGGACGTATTGAGGGTAACCATGAAGATGCTAAGTATTTAGGATCGGTGGGGGAGCAAAAGGAACTGCCATTTCATGTCAAAGTGAAAGAAAGTTAAATACATGCTATAAGTGAGCCTTCTTAAAACACTTCTTGTGGTATTCTATTTATCTAGTACTTGCTTGAAAACATTAAGTCAAAATTTAATCATGTTATTTAATTTTATGACATTGCAATATTCATTTTGTCCCTACAGACTCATTCCTGCTCCAGCTCTACCATGACCACAAAGTTCTCTGTGCTCCAGCTCTACTGGACAGGCTTCAGACTTGGTGTTTTAAGGGCCCCTCGTCCTGGTCCCACAGCCTTGAACAGAACCATAGCCTCTGCTCGTCCTCCGTACATCTCAGCCTGTAGACGCTCTATGAGCAGCAATGTTAAAGTGCGCTCCTACTTTAACTACATGAAACACAAAATCATCCCCCCTCCAAGTCCTCCTTACAGCCATGTGTGCCAGGTGGGGGATCCCGTTCTGCGATCACATGCATCTCCTGTCGATCCAGCAGCTGTAACAAGCCCTAAGATCCAACAGGTCATCAACACCATGAAGACAGTAATGAGGAAGTTTGAATGTGTGGGACTGAGTGCGCCTCAGATCGGGGTGCCGCTCCGCATCCTGATGCTTGAATATTCGGTGAAGATGTTTGAGGAGGTTTCACCTGCAGCAAGGGAGGCCCGGGGTCTCTCTGTTCAGCCCCTGAGGATCTTCGTGAACCCTGAGCTGAGGGTGCTGAACAGTCAAAAGGTGCTTTTTCAGGAGGGCTGTGAGAGCATATCAGGGTTTTCTGCCACAGTTCCACGTTACCTTAGCGTGGAGGTTTCAGGTACACACGTTTTAGCTCTGGTTTATGTGACTGCCAATACATGGATTACAATTTGACTTTATGATTAAAACTTTATTTTTGTACCTTTTCCCCACCTAGGTCTGAATGAAAAAGGTGAAGCCGTTACGTGGCAGGCCAGTGGCTGGTCAGCTCGAATCCTTCAGCACGAGATGGACCACCTGAATGGTGTTCTCTACATTGACCACATGGACAGCAAAAGTTTTATTAATATCAAGTGGCAGGAGCATAACGAATAGAAAACTCTCCCACAGTCACAACCAGCTTTTGTAAATAAAGAGCATTTTAAAATGTTGCTCCTCAACTTTTTTTTTAATCACTAATGTGGAAAAAAAATCATCACTGCAGTGGAGATGTTTTTGTCTTGGGACAAACCAACAAATTAGAGAAGACCTAAACAGATAACGCCCAGATTTTCCCTTCAAACATTTAGACGACTCAAGCAGGCATTTGGATAAAATTCAACATTGGAAATTTGTGTGATGGCAGGTCTAATTAAGAAAAATCCCATAAAGATCAAAGCAATATGTTATCGAAGTGTTGAGGTGCTGACACTTAGGAGCGTGTCTGTGTATTAAAACATTTTGCAATTACCTTCAATGCCTTACATAAAAAGAAAAATAGGATTTGTGCAGAAAAGTAACTGGCTGAAGAGTTTGGTCCATTTCATTACAAAGTGACACTTGTTCACAAATGATGGTAGAATGAAGCGGAAGACAGATCGATGGAGTGGGGCCTCATCCTCAGTAATGAGTGTGTTGCTTCGTTCAGTCATAGTGAAGAAAAAGCTGAGTCAAAAGGCAAAGCTCTTGATTTACTGGTCTGTTTCAGAGACCCCCAGGACAAGCTGGGAAGAGGAACATCTGGGTTTCTCTCCTGGACATGTTGCCTCCACAACCCGACTAAGGAAGCGGCAGAAGATGAAGATTAATCTGATTTGTTAGCCAACATAAAGTAAAAATGCGGTAAAATATGTAGTGACTAAATAGTGCTTTTTCCCACTCTGAATTATAGCCACACTACAACCAAACTAAATAAACGTCATGTATTACAAAACACACTACACAAACTTTGAGATTACCCTTTTTACTCCAAACTGTGCAAACGACGAACAGATAAAAACACTAAAGTTGTGCTTTGCAACAAGTTGCAGTGAAGTGACCCAGGAGGACAGCTCACAAGTATTTCAACAACACACATCCTTCTCACAATGCTGATTATGGCCGTTTACAGAACAAGGTAAAGTGAAAGAGAAACAAAAGCATTAATAACATTGCTTCTTGTTCAAGGCAACGCCAAACTGGTTGACCTTGGTGAGCAGATTTAAGGCACGGTGATTCTACTAAATGTGCCTCAATAGTGCAAAACCTTTCAAAAACATCAAACAGAAGATTCTTGGTCGAATGTTTGGCCACAGATGCAAAAAACAGGCCGTCTGTACCAGCAGGCGCTACAATACTCCCTTCCACAGTAGCGGCACAGAACTAAAGGCTTTCTGGCACAATATTTCCCACAGGAGCAGCATCCCAGCTCACTGACGGTATGATTTACTCTACACAATTTTCCCTCCACACATTTAGTGGAGTGGAAGACACGACATTTGTGACACAGGATCCGAGGGTCTGGGTTGGCGACTCTCAAGTCACAGCAGATGTGGTAGCTGATTGGCTCGAGGGCTGCTGATTTAGCATCATCGCACACGTCTGGGGTCCCAGGTGTGTTGCTGTAGGTTGAATCGTTGGTCCTGTTCCCACTCGGTGGTGACATTTCTTTTGTTTTCTCCGGCAGCTCGTCAGCAAATTGCACTTTGTGGCCTTTCATAGTGCAATCTCCAAGGAAGGAACAGGTGACATCATGCAGGGTTTTGCAATCAAAGCAGCATTTAAGAATTAGAGGAGGACGACTGAGGCAGCTGCAGTGATGGTTAATGTCAGGCTCACACTTGCCGAAACCTGACACATGTATCTGCAGCGAGTCTAACTTATCAGACTTCAACTCCTCAGGTGAACGCTTGCTTTTGCTCTTGTTTACTGAAAAACTTTTACGAGTGTCTGACTCAGGTGATGAGGACAGATAACTCGCTCCGTTGCTGCGCGTTTGGCCAGCGGGAGACGTTTTATTGCTTAGAACTGCCCTAATTAAGGAGTGGGGATTCTCATCATCACCACCACCTTCTTCCAGCTCCTCGTTAACGTGTTCATCTCTGTACAGATCAACTTCTCCTTCAGTCAGCTCCATCAGAGGCTCGCTGATGTCAAGCTTCTTCTTGACGTTTTCAAAGGCAACCTGTCAAGAGACACAAATTAAGGAGTCATAAAAAAATATTGTTGAATAGTACAAAATGCACATTTTATACTTTCGACTGCTGAACCATTTATTCATACTAAAATATTTGACATGTCTTCATCATTAGAGCATATCTGTTTTTGTTAACACAAAGCAAAGAGTTTGAACTGACTGTAAAGGAACAAAAAAATCTTCCTCTGAGGAAACAAACTTAGCATTACTGACATCACTTTAATTAATTTAATTGAGTCGTACCTGCAGGCTGTTTCCCCTCTGCCTCTCCCTCACCATGTGCAGCTCCCACTGAGCGTCACCGACATGATTCCCCAGAGCTGACAGGAGAAGGTGGCACTCACAGCGGGCTACAAAAAAGGCACAAGACAAACGCAGGAGGTCTTCCAGAGAAGCAGGGCTGACTTTAGGCGCACGGAGACAAAGCTGTTCAGGCTGAAATGAGTTGTGCTGGTATCCCAACAGCCCAAAGAGGCTCTCGATTTGAGGCTTGGACAGCACAGATGAGATATAGTGGGTGAATGTTCCAGAGTACATCTTGAACAGAAAATAATATATGTTAAACTCTACACTAAAATTTAATGCAAGGTTTGATCATTTCAGCTTTTATTTGGCCAACCTTGATGACACTGTACTCTTTTCTCCAGGGACCCAGGTACAGGTTCAGAGCTGCTTGCTCCAGGACTTCAAAAGCTCTAGCCAGACCTCGAAGTCCTCCCCTGGTTCTGACTCTCCTGCTGTAGGATCCAAGTGGAGCTGAAGCTGCAGCTGCCTTCAACGACTCCTCCATCTCCCCAAGCGTATCCAGACCAAGACAGTGCACCTCCTGGGCGTCCACGTCCTTTAGCTGATCTTCCACCAGCTTCCACAGGTTTTCATCTTTGCACGCCAAGTTGCAGCCCCGGCCTACAATCTGCTGCTCCAAAATATGATCATACATTCCCACGAGGTCTCTGGCTCTCTGCTGCAAACTCATTTCTTTTATTTTAACAAGAGGCAAAAGAAAACAAGAATATTAAAGTGAAAGTTCAAACTTGAAAACTATGCATAATATATATTTTACTGCAACTTCTCTAATCTATATTTTCTGCTTTGAAATGCAGAAGAAGACACAGAAGGTGCCAGGAATTCCTTACAAACTGGTTTTACATAACTTAAAATTAACTTGTTACTTTGGAACTAACTTGTGTAAATTAGAACTTTAGACAAGACTCTTTCACAAACAAAAAAGAAAAGAAAGAGGAAAAAATTGATTGTAGCATTTTTTTAATGTCATTTAGCTGTAACATTTTCATAGCTTTAGATTTAACAAAAAATAAACTTGTGTCAGCCTTCAATTTTCAGCACAATTCTCATCTGTTTTGACAAAAACAATTTGTATTGATCAAAATTATGAGGAATACCTAAAATAAACCAGAGTATAGGAATTCTGAATAATAAATGCAAGTCTAGTAAAAACTCTCACAATAATTAAGAAAAACTTGATTGTTAGTGGTCTAAGTCTTTTTGTGTACTTATTGTAAACGTTTTACCAGTATGTTTAAGTTTTTGTAAACCTCAACAACAATTACACATTATCCTAATTTAATAATAGTCGTGGTTCTTATAAGCGGGAGCCTTACAACTGATGTAATATAACAAACTAGCTAAAAGAAAATCAGTTGCGATCACTCGTTTATAACCGAAAGTGAAGCGAAGACGCAGAAAAAAAAAAGTAAAACCAAATGTACTTTTGGTCAGACCATATTTTAATATTCACAAAAAAGCTACAAAATAAACAAATAAAGTTAAATAAACTAACATATTTTGGGAGTCATTTGCTATCAAACTGATATGATTAGCATTAGCTTAACCTGTTTCCACACTAGTTCTGGAAAATCTAAGATTATTATGAATCTTCAGCGTTCTTAGCTTCAACCAATCTGTCATGAAATGGCTCTGCGACAGTTTCTTGGATTGTCGACTATATCTTTTTTTAAAGTTGAGTTTTAAAATCTAATTTTAGAACATTTACAGATTAGGAAAATAAACAGGAAGTATAAACACATGTACCGGGGAACCCTATATGAAAAAGTTTGATTTGTTTAGGACACAAGACGAATTTAAGCTTTGCTCTCACGTCTTCACGAACCGTCAAGTTTGGGGGGTTATTCGGTATGATGATCTTTTAAAGAGTCAAAACCCATTTTTTAAAAACAAGAAGGAAAAAAGAAAAACAACAGAAGAAGCTAACGTGAAGTCACAAAAACTGGACGTAAAGTTCTTCGATGTTAGTTCAAATAAATACTTTAGCGATACATTAAATAAACACGTCCTTACCTTCGTTTGGCACGTATTTTAATGTTTAAAGGCAAATACAAACTACATTTCCTGTGGCAACAGACAGTCGTCTGAAGAAGCAAGAGGAAAGCTTCGCGCATGCTCAGTAAATCGTTGTCACGTGACGCGGGATTTCCCAAACGGTTGAGCATTGTGCGCATTCTCAGTGTACTTTTACAGAAAAAGTTTTAGAGTTGGGGAATTACAATTAGTTCAATTTAAATAAATAAATAAATAAATAAATAAATAAATAAATAAATAAGCTAAAGAATGCGATCAAAAAGTAAAAATTAATTAATTAATTAAAAAAAAAAAATCCCCGAACATTCTCCACTAGATGGCAACATTTTACCTTCTGGGTCCTCGGCATTAACTCATTAAACTGCCACTTTGCCAAAGGAGATATGTGTTTTTAAAAACACTTATTCATTCAATATTTCTATTTATTGTTTATTTCTAAAAACTAACATAAATGAATTAGTTTACTTTAGCCTCAAAGCTATCAAAAATAAGTAATTTTACATACATTCAGTGATTTGTTTATACAATTTTTCCAAATGTTTAATCAACTCAAGTAATTTATACAAAAAAAAGCAAGGAAATTGCGTTTAATTTTGTGATCCGTGTTTGACACTTTTATTTTTACTGTATCCTGCAAGTGAAATACTTGACAAAAAATTATATTGTGTGCCAAAAAAATGTAAAGAACAAAATGTATCAACTGAAAAACCAGAATTAAAAGATTTTGATAACTTATACAGCAGCTAAAGAATTTTAATTTAATCTAATTCATTCTTTGACATAAACTTAATCTCAATTATTGCATATGTCAGAAAGTATTCATAAATCGTAAATCCATAATCTGTACATCTAAAACCTAAAGCAGGCCATTAAAAGATGGGATTATGGGCCGATTCTTGAGGTGACGAGGAACAGTGATGCATTTGGGCCCACGGGCGTGGCTTTAGAGGGGCGGATCTGCTCTAAAGCTCAGTGGTTCATCCAGGATGCTCCACAGAAGTGAGCCACTCGGCTACAATCGCACTTAGTGTCTGTCTCCATCCTTCCTGTTCAGCTGTGCAGCTGCAGCGGTCATGTCGAACTCGGACAGGGTCGTGTTGGCTCTTGGGGGAGCGGGGACGGTGGGCTCTGGGATCGTTAAGGCTCTGCTGGATAAAGGTGAGCTGAACCGGCGCCAGGTGGAGATGCAAAAAACGTTTTCTGCAGCAAAAAAGACGCACAAGTGTTGTTTAATTATTGAATATAATTATAAATGTTCTTATAATTTTTGTGCACCATATTACTTTTACGGACGGGCGCGTAAAAGTGGAGGTGTGAGTTTTTCGCACAAGGACTTTTAGCTTTTCTAGTGTTTTGGGTTCAGATTGGCTGCTTTACTTTACTTTACTTTACTTAGTTTGTTTTAATCAAATGGCTGAACTCATGTCCATCATGCAGGCGCGCCTTATAAGTTCTTATTTAGTAATTTTTCAGACTTTATTTCATCATTAGATGTCTAAAGTAAGAATTGTTTTTGGTTCCCAAATTAAATTATCAAGGATGAAACCAATAGACACAGATCCTGATACTTTGTACCAAAAAAAAATTGCAAATATGACAAATTTTTTCACATATTTATGGTCACAGAAATCACAGATTGTTTTGTTTTCACAGAATTGCTTGGGACAACTTCTTTTTAGATTGTTAGAATTATTTTCTGTTGGTGGCTTAGTGTCCTATTTCCATATTTTCCCATCATTGCTATCAACTTATAAATCCCAGTTTATAGTTTATGTGGATAGGTGTAATTTTAAATATTTAGTCTTTGTCCATTTGTAGAAAAAATGTTTATATGGTAATGTTCTCTATACACACCAATAAGAATTTACTGGTTGAAAGTTTATAGGTTATTTTTACCACTCGGATAGTATTTTGGGGATTATGATGCTGTATCTGTATAATTTATGTTGTGTCTTAAAAATAATGTTTTTGGTGTCGTGTCTGCAGGTTTTAAGGTTGCAGTGATCTCCAGGGACATAAGCCGACTCGACAAACTCCGCTCCTTCGTCTCTCCCAACACAAAGGATAACCTCACCACTATAGTGGGCAATGTGGGTGAGTAGGGGTCCCAATGATCATCTGCTGCATCTATTTTTAAATTAGAATTACAAATTCACACCATGTAGATCTGTAGAAGGCTGATGATAGTGCTTGTTGAGGTACTCAGTTCCAGGGTTGCTCCCATGGTCCCTGTAGAACCAGAGAAAAAACTGTGTCTTCATTCTTGGCACCAATTCAAGCTCGATCCTGGTGCACAGGTTGGACTCTGCCAGGGATGTCCCGAGTCTTGTTTTTGAGGATCTCAAAGTGCAGTCATGAAGCATGAAGAGGAGGGTGTCAGGTTTTGGGAACCAAAGGGTCTTGTATACTTTTTTTCAGATGATGTGGTTCTGTTGGTGTCTCACCAACATCATCAGAAGTAATGGGAGTGTTGCTTTTCTCGTGTTCTTGACTGAAAGACCTTCCTCCATAAGGGGGTCTTGCTCAACCTTAGACTCGAGGAAGGATCATCATCCAAGTTAAGCTGAAGTGGTTCAGGCATCAAGATTATTCCTGGGTGCCTCACTGTGGAGTTTTTCCAGGTGTGTCCCACTAGAGCAGTGGTTCCCAAAGTTGGGGTCGGGCCCCACAATGGGGTCCTGAAACATCAAGGTGGGGTCCTGAAAAGATTTTCTGAAATAACTATATTAGAAAATGACAACTAACAACAATTCTTTTGTCTTTTTTGTTACAAAACAGCAAGGTTAAGGTACTTAAAATGGACAAAAATGGCATAATGTATATTGTTACTATGCTCTTGTTTCTTTACGTGAAAAAAATGTTTATCATTCAACAACAGTAAGGGGCTCATGTCTCTGCTGCTGGTATTTTGAGGGTGAAAAGCTGAAAAGTTTGGGAACCACTGCACTAGAGGACCCAGAACTCATGGAGGGATTATACTTTTCTCTGGTTTGGGAAAGCCATGGAGCTGTAGGGTGTCACTGGACCTGTTCCCGCTGTGACCCAATCTCAGATAATTAGCAGGAAATGGGTGGATGGATATGTTTAGAGGGACTATAATTTTTTTAAATTATCATAAAATTATGATTCATTCAGATTTCTTGAAGCAGGCAGCGATGCGTTTTCAGGTCCTTCAGTTTGAGGCTGAAATAAAATCATTATCGTTGTTCGTTTCAGGATCAGAGGAAGGAGCAGATAAGGTAAAGCAGACCCTGCTGAAGGAGGTGGGGAAGGTGACCGACATCGTTTCCTCTCTGGGCTTCAGCTGGTGGCAGGGAGGACCCCCTCACACCCAGACGCTCAAAGACCTGAACTGGGTTAGCAGACAAGATAAATACAGATGTTTCACACTTTTAGTGCTTGTTTCAGTTCTGAATGAGAATACAGGCTGTAAAAACAATCCCTGCAGCTGATTATAATTTTGTTTTTTCCTGTTAAATCTTCAGGTTATTGAAACGTTACTTTTCAGCACATTTGTCTCCTGGAAGACTTTCTTCCCTTTAGTGAGGGACAACTCAGATTACACCTACACCTTCATCACAGGTGAGTCTTTCAGTCTTCAGCAGCTTGGTCTCTCAGAGAATCTAATTTATCTGATAAAATATTTTAGCTGTTATCTCATGTCAACCCAATTGTATTGGATTTTTCACGAGGTGTAAACCAAACATGATGCAAATACCTCAAAATAAAAAAATAAATTACATTTTCTGCAAAGCTACATAGTGACTCTAAGAGCTGAATGAATTTACTAAAACTTGCTGAATGAGCTGAAACAAGGTTATTAAAGCTAAAATATTAAAAGCAGCAAAACATTAGTTACAAGCTCAAAAAAGCAAAATTCCATCTATAGGCTAAAATAAGCAAACGAATTGCCAACAGTGGCAAATGCTAAAACCTAAAGAGTAGCACAGTAGCAGAAGAGTAGTCAAAAGTAGCAAAAAAGTACCTGGAAGCTAATGGTGGTACATTTCTAGCTATAAGCTAAAATTAGCCAAAGGTAATAATTAGCTAATAGCTAAACTAGCAAAAGGGCAGCCAAAATAATTAAAAGCTGCAACATGTTAGAAATAAGCCAAAAGTACCAAAACATTTGCTATATGCAAAATGAGGACAATGCTTAGTAAAATGATTTGCTAAAAATATTGAAAGATGCCTAAAACTAGTTGAGTCAAAAGTAGCAAAACTCTAGCTAAAAGCAAAATGTGGCAAAACGGTAGCTGGAAGCGAAAAGTGGCAAATTTCTAGCTAAAAGCTAAACCAACCAAACAGTAGTCAAAATTATCAAAATGCTTGCTAAAAGCAGCAAAATGTTTGATAAAACCTAAAAATACCAAAATATTAGCTAGAAGCTAAAATATGAACAAACAAAGTAGAAAAAAGTAGCTACAATATTAAAGGCTTGGTAAAAGTAGTGTTAATAAAGCTAAAAGTAGCAAAAATATATCTAAAAGCTAAGGGGGGGGCGACCAGGCCTTGACCTTTCCACATTCTAAGTCCAGGGAACTAGACGATCCTGGTCTTGCTGAAACCTGGAAAAGCTTCCCAGGCTTTGAACCGCCCCAGGACTCGGCCAACAAAAGGTTGGATCGAGGGCTGTTTTTCAATAGATCGCAGCGACAGAGCTGCTCTGCTACGCATGAAACCCTGACCCCAGAATCAGGTCGTCTGCAAGTCATTTAGCATTGCACCCCTGTGAAACGTGCACAGCGCGATTATCCTATAACTCATTATCCTTGTTTCTTTAAAGATTTGTTACAGATACTGATAGCTGTCGGCAGGAAGGATCTCCTGCAGCGGTCAGTTTTACAGCAGATCTGAAGAAGCCTTGACTGAAGACATTCTGTTGTGCGACAGTCTTATAAAGAGGGTGTTCAGGGTTGTCCATCGTATGGTTAGAAAGCTCTGGCAGGGTTCTTGTTAGGGCTTGGAGTTTGTCCAACTTGTCCCCCTACCATCTCCCATTGCCCATTATGATTGATGGAAGAGATGGTTTGAACTTCCTCCTCCTCTCTTCTTTTTGCTCCTGGTCTGCATCCACAGTGCCTCCATTTCAACTCGTGGGATTCGGGGCTGTAATCGAGGCTGTAGTTAAGGTCTTATTTCAGGTTGTAAGATGTTAATAAGCTGCCCCTGGTTATAACAAATGTTGCTATGGTTATGCATCATAACAAATGATAACAAACCTAGCTAGAAGCTAAAATAAATAGCTAGCTAGCTTACAGTACAAAATGTTGCTAAAAATATTAAAGGCTAGCTTGAAGAAGTTGAAAGTAGCAAAAGAATAACTAAAAGCTAAAAGTAGCATGAGAAGACAAAAACACAGCAAGTATGCTAAAGCAGATCTCAAACTGAAGATTGAAAGATTTTAATATTTTTCTATATAGAAAATATTTGTAACCAAAGTTAAATATCTTAAAAACCATAAAAGTTTCAAATCCAAAACGTCTGAGCTCCTATCTCCTAAAAGAGCTAAAGGTTTTAATTTACAAACAGCTGAAATAGCATTAAATATGAAGTCTTGAGTGGGTTTAAACCTTTTGGACAGAGAGATGTTCTTATTGCTCACAGCTCGTCCCTCTCAGGTGGAAACATGTTGAATATTTGTTCTCAGGAGGAGCTGGAGAGAAGCTGCTGATGCCTGGGACAGGCTTCCTGACTGTGGGAGCTGCCAGCACCCTGGCTTTCTGCCAGGTCCTGCGAGAGGAATACCCTGAGGTGCCCTGCAAGCTCAACCAGGTCAGGGTCCACTCTGGTATCAGCAGGACCTCAGACTCTTGGACTTGACTTGATCAAGTCTACGAGAATCTGGATTTTTTATTAACCTGTTTTTTGCTTGTCATTGAACATTTGTCCTGGTTTAAATATTCATATCCAACCCTGTGGTTATAGTGACATCATACAACCGATGTGTTTTACGTGTTCAGTGTGGATACAGCACTCATTCAGACTTTATATTTAAATCCCATTTGGACCAGCAGATTAAACCAGTTCTTTCCTTCTCTCCTGACAGGTAAAGATTAACACAGGAGTGGCGACTCCAGAGCGTATGGCGCCGGGCTACCTGAACCACCTCGACCTGGGCGAGGCAGTCTCCGCACTGCTGGAAAGACGGAACACGTCCCACAGAGTTTTCACCGTGAGCTGCCCTGCAGATCTAAAGACTGTGCTACTGGAGGGAAACTCTTAAAACTCAAAACCCTCTTTCATTCAACCGGAGCTGGTAGTCACAGAATTCACTTATCTTCTGCTTCAGACTTTCAAAATGTCTTCAGTTAATTTAATCACAACTCTGAACCATATCTCTGTGTTGTAGCATGTTCTCAGTTGATTAACTATCTGCATGTGCTATTAGATACATAAAAAATGTGCTTATGTTGTTATGCAACACCTTCTTTTTAGTGTTAATACTCTGTTTTGTCTCATCCAGCAAAAATGGCATAGATTTAATGGATGTCGAGATGCAACCAAATTCCTTGCTGCGGTTTTACTTTGACTCCACAGTTTCAGAAAATGTTTCTACAAACCGAGAATTAAAAAGATCTTTTTACCTTGTTAGAAACACAGAAAGATCTGCTGATTGTAATTGCAAACAAATGCAACATTGTACAATGAAATGTATTGAGAGTTAAAATAATAAACAGAGAAATCCATTATGTTTTCTTCTAAATGGCAAGGGTGTCTAAAGTGAAGCTCTCAGGCCATTTGCAGCTGTTGGAGTGAGTTTTTAAGGCCCAAAACTGCAATTCAAGAACAAAAAAGATTAAGAGGTTTTCTCTGCAAACTAAATGTTGTGTTTTAGGTTTGTAGAATGTATATTTATACAAAAAATACACATTTTGTGACTAGTAGGTATTGTGAATTTAACAATTTCGGCCCCAATGTCAAATCCTACCATTATTTATAAAGCACTTTCAAACAACCTCGGCTGCAACGAAGTGCTGTACATGTAAAATAATAAAAAAATATATATACACGTTTTTTTTTGCCACTTCAGTAGAAAACATAAATAAATACATAAGTAAATATTAGTTTCTTCATCACTAGTGACTTTTTTTCCCCAATAGAAGAAAAAAATTAGAAAAGTGAAAGTAAAAAGAAAAGATTGAAAGAGAGACAAGATATGTGAGATTTCCATCCAGAAAACACAAGACAACACAACGGATATCTGCCTCCACACCTGCAAAAGGGGACAAAACAAGACACAGCAGCAGCAAAATACATGTGCTTATAATAACAATAATTATAATATATATATATATATATATATATATAAATAAAACGAACAATAAAAATGGTTAAAACATTAAAATCAAACAGCTTGGACAGCTCTCTCTGAAAGAGAGAAGCCAATTAATCACTAGAATACTCAATATTTTAAGTGTTTTACTTTTAAATGAAATCTGTGCTTTAATGTGTTGCAACTAATATATTTAATTTCAGCTATAATCATGAAACTTCAGTTTGAACCAGGAACATTCAGGTTTTATGAACATGTGGTTGTTTTCAGCAGATTTAAAGGAACATTTAAATCCAGCACATTTCTATACATTATACATATAAATAACACAAATGAACAACACTTTACAGTAACAGAAAAGGGCAACGAGGTCATTTTCTTAAAATGTAATAAAAGAGAATAAAGCTCTAGTCTTAGTTGTTTTATTTTTTTTTAAGGTGGTTGGGGGATCAGTAGGTTTCTATCAGCATAATCAGGCCAGATTAATCTTATTAAACTGTAGAGCAGAACCCAGTGAGTCCCACTTCCTCTTCTTCCGTCCCCACAAAAGAACATAAACGGTTAAATAATCCAGACAAACAGCCGTGTTTCTCCACATTACTCATCTCATTCTAACAGGGACGCAGAACTGCCTTTTGTTTTTTTTTGGGGGGGTGAGGGGGGAATGAGGGGCCACAGTCCTCCAAACAATGTTCAGCAGACTGAGAATGGAGTGGAGAGGAAATGTGATGAAAAGGTTAAATGAAATGGGGGAAAATTGGTTTGATGCCCGAGCAGGAGAGAATTAAAAACCGCCACACGTCCCAGACCCCCCCCCCCCCCAAAAAAAGAAGAAAAAAGGCTTCAGGGTCTCAAATATGCCATGAAAATTTGTCAACTTTCTACTTTGTGTATTTTTTTTAAGGTTACAATGTTTTGCAAAGCTTGACATAGTTACTAAACTTTCAGAAACATGATTTTGGAAAATCATTTATACCAGACAGATCCATCAACCTTTGAGTCAAATCTTCATCCAGAGGAATTTGTCATTTTAAACCAAGACCCACAGCAATGTTTAGGTAAAGAATCTAAACTGCTCAAGTTTTTGTTTTCAGAACCAAGAACGTCAGATCTAATCAGAAGTTATGATGGATCTTATTGCTTTGAGCTTTTGGTATGTTTGTTAAATACCGATGGATTAATTTTTTTCTCTTATTTTGATGCAATTAGGTTGTAGAACTCATGAGCACCGACTCAGCAGATTCTTATAAACCCACAACATATTTTACTTTGCTCTCACGGTAAGCATGCTTTCAAGACTGAAACATTATGTACGGACAAAAGCTCAAAATTTTTTATTTTAAAACCCCAGAGTATATTTGTGACACCTCAGAGTTGCTCTCCCCTTCTAACCTTCCCCACCTTATTTTTTTTTACCAATTTAATTTCATGCAATGTGTTTACATTTGTAATGTGATTTATGTAGGATACTTTGTGGTATAAATCTTACATGGCTAATAAAAAAATTGTATAATTTGTGAGCTTATGTCAGTGACTCTACACATATATGAAGGAAGAGTCACTGGTTGACCACGACACTTCAGTTATTTGTCAAATTGCTCTTCTGCTTCTGATTAAAAACTGGAACGGCAGAAACCAAAAGGGATTAAAATTTTAAACAAGATGGAGGAAAAAAAAAAAAAAAAAAAAAAAAAAGAGGCATCCTCGCCTGTCATGAGATTTCAACAGAACGCAGCTGAAGTTTTCAGTTTCTGGTAAATCGTTACCTTGGCTCGACCCCACAGGGAGGCGGTTAGCCCAAATCCTGAACGTCGTGTGGTCCCTTCATCTCTCCATGTCTTCAGAGTGACAAGGAGAGACAAAACAAGCGGGGGGACAATAAGTAAATAAAAGCAATAAACACTGCGTCTGTTTCCTAACAGCTGCCTGCTGTGGAAAAGACAGATATGGTCTGAGACAATGAAGTGGTTTGTGTCATATTACTGGACGACTTTAAGGTCAAAGAGGCTGAGTCATTCATCTGTCTCCACCGGGGTGTGTCCCACCACATCAACAGGACAAACAAACTCACTGCACACAACTTGTAACTGGTTCAAACACAGATTCTGCATCTTTAACACAAATAAAAGTACCAAATTTAAAATAGTGCATCTCCGTTTTCTAAATCATTTAAAATTTCAGGTTGAGGCTACAAAAGAGGAAAAATCACAGAGCTAGTAGGAGGACGGAGGACATGTTGGGTGGTGCAGAGGATTCTGGGATGTTTTGATTGATTTAAAGTGGCAGGTTGTTTTTCTCCTTCAGGTTCAAAAACTTCTGCTGCTATTCAGTGTCCATCAGGATCTGCAGCGAAGCCTCCACAGAAGACAACATAACAAGTGACTGAAACATCAACTCTCGTTAACGCTGAGTGGAGTTTTTCTCTACGGAAGCCTATTACTGCCACGATTAAAAAAATAATCAATGCATATTTTGTTAATTCAGGTCCCTCAAATACACAAAAATAAATAAAATTAAAACTAAAATTTATTTAAACATTTTCATCTTTTTATTGACTCTTCACAAACATTTACAAAGCTCCAACATTCACTGTACAGTTTATTAAAGTGACAAGTTTGATTTTCACAAAGAAAAAAAACATAAAAAGTACAATAAATCATTCTAATGCACATAGTGGCTTAAACCACTTTGTAATTTTTCACAGTATCCTGCCATATTTAATGTTAACAATTACATGTTCAGATGTTTATTTTACAAAATAATCCCAAAATGTTTTTTTCTTTACATCTTTTGGACCCATATAAAATTAAAAGTAATCCTGTTAACTTCAGTAAACAAAACATAAAAAATATAAATCATGAAACAATTTAAATGTAAGTGGGGGTGAGTTTATTTAAATTTGATGTGAATAAAACCCAATTAAAAATTGTTCATCTTCTACCTGCATGTTTTATTCTACCACATGATTTGTTTTAACATTTTCTGTGCAATAAATGGATTAAAAGCAAATCCGTGAAGTTTAGAAAAAGGCATAAAAAAAAGCAAAATCACGAGAAATTTAGATACACTTTATGTCATTAAAACAGTTTCCACAGAAGAGCATAAAATGGTAAACTACATGATCTATTTCATACATCTTATGTTTTTTTGGCACCACACAAACTGCCTGTGGATTATTGATTTATATTCATGGAAAACTTATAGCTCAGGTAAATGAATGTCAACAGAGAGGAACAGACTGGGCTGAAAAAAAACAAAAGCAAAACAAAAAAAAACAAAAAAACACATTCAAGGCAACAAAATTTAAAATCTGTATGCATGTGGATCAGATAAAAAGAAAATCCATCAACTGTTGCATACAACAATTATCAAAAATAGAAGCAAGATTCTTGCACCTGCAGTCCATTTAGCGGGCGAACAAGACGACACAAAGTGAAACACAACAGTGCTACAGCAGCTCCTAAACCTGCTGCTGCACATAAACACCACTATCAGACGCTATGAAGACTTAGCAGCACTTAGAAATCATCCCTGAGGTCTTCCAGCTCCTCACAAATATTTCACCTCAACTACCTGTCTGAACTCCTCTTCATCCCCCTCCATCAAGACCAAAGTGCACAATTTAACAGCTTTGACACTTTTTGTATTTTATACACAAACACATATTTTAAATCAGTGTTGCCTTTTACTATGCTTTCAAAACAAAATGTTAACCAAACTCCAACATGAATCAGTGTCTTTGAGTTTAATTAGTAAAGCCATTTTTCTATTTAGGGTCTCAATCAGGCAGTTTTAGAAGATGATTTTAATATTACCTGTTCAGCTCAACAACTTTCAGCTATTCTAGTCTAATGCAGAGACTTTCTGCTTTAAAATGCAAAAACCTGCTTTTATAAACCTACACAAATGTGTGCAACCAAGCTCATTTGTGATCATGAAATTGGTTCCATCTTTTGAAATAAAAAAAATTTAAATATTTGCCTAAAAGGACTCGTTTTATGACCATAACTGGTTTGAAGAACATGATTGTTGCTTCAAGCTGCAGAAAGAGTTCAAACATTAAAAAGTCCTACAAATTAAAATAATGAAAGGAAGCAGTACAGACTGGACAGTCACATCTTAAAGAGCAAATAAATGATGCATCTTTGATTACAGAAATCGACCTGCAGCTCGTCATGTCGTCGCAACTCGAACTTCATTTCAGTGCTAATTTAAGAGCGATGACTCAGATTGAAGTTTGACTAAGCTTAGTGTTTGACTTGGTTAGTGGGTGGCTTAAAGGCACTGGTTCAGTCTCAGAAACTGAGCAAATAAAAGGTCTTTCAGTTTGGGTATAACGTGTGTGTTTGTGCAGAACATGCGTCAACTTGCAGGGAGTTGCAGGGTCATCACTGTCGAGCAGTAGAGAGGAAGAGGAGGAAGTTCTCTGGAGGATGAGCAGTATTCTAAAAGAACAGAGCAAATTAAAATCTATGATTTTACTCACACTGTAAGCAAACTCTGGATATTTTTTTCTTTTTGAAGTGGG
Organism: Cynodonichthys magdalenae; assembly: GCA_031762555.1. NCBI lineage: Eukaryota > Metazoa > Chordata > Actinopteri > Cyprinodontiformes > Rivulidae > Cynodonichthys > Cynodonichthys magdalenae. The sequence continues at coordinate 8,279,112 of JARVJO010000002.1, read as the reverse complement.
TGTAAAACCTTTGACAACAAAGTCAATGAATATATTAGACATTAACTATTAGTAGAAAATGTAGGTGAAACAAACGTCTACAGAAACTAAAGAAAAAAATATATATTTGCTCTTTCAGTACGAAAGGTTCAGCAGGTTTCCTCTCTTCAGCCGAGCCACTCAGCAGATAAGTGACAGCGCTGTGGAGCGCAGCAGCCTGTGAACCTAAATAGTTGGCAGCAGTGGAACAGTTGTGTCACTGAAAGTTTTGGGGTACGCCACTTGAGGACGTCACATTTTATAACCGTCTTTGTGCCACGTCCTGTCAAGTCGCAGCGTGGAAACATTACTCCGGGTGCCAGTCAGCAGCACACTCACTCCTGCATCAGTTTCAGTCAACTTCATCCTTCCCTCCTTTTATCCAACCTCAATTTTATTCTAATGGCAAAAATTAAAATAAAAAACGGCCTATATTCCACAAACAAGCAGCGCAGTTTTGAACATTTCTGAAGCGACCAATCAAATGGTAAATGGCGTAAACTTATATAGTGTCTTATCAAGTCCACATGGACCCCAAGGCGCTTTACACTTCATGCATTCACCCATTCACGCAAGCTACAGCCACAGCTTTCCTGGGGCACACTGACAGAGGCGGGGCTGCACCGCCGCCACAGGACCCTCTGACCACCATCAGTAGGCAAGTTGGGTGAAGTGTCTTGCCCAAGGACACAACAACTGAGGCAGCTGGAATAGGGAATCGAACAGGTGACCTTCTGTGTCCTGAACGACTCCCCTAACCACTCCGCCACAGCCGCCCAACAATCAGACCAACAATCCAATGGTGTGAAAAATTTGCTTAAAAAATATGCAAACTTTTGATTAATAAAATGCATATTTAGGGGTATTTGAAAATTGAATGATGTAACTTAATCACATTTAATCTCATACAAACATAAAACGCAAACAAAAAATAAATTAACAAAACAACCTTAGTTTAAAGAAGCAGTTCCTTCTATGGTTTATGAGACAGTTTCTGCATCCCCCCAATTAAAGGTTTGTTGGGCAAAAATGACACTTTTAATCCTCATTTCGTTGCATTTCTGTGGAAGCCCTATAAAAATCTCGTCCATTAAGCTAGCAATGTCTAAACATCCATGTTTTTTATTCAGTCATACTCCTGCAATAGCACTGCACCTCCTCTAGGGGGCACACCCCTCACTTTGGGAATCACTGGTTTAATGTAAACTGTAGCTTCCTCTATTCGTGTCAGGTTTACATGAGACACACAAAATGCATTTAAATTGTCTAAAGGGCATTTCCTAAATGGAAGTTCAAAATGTCATAAATAGCTGCATTAATTTGCACAAAATTGTGGAATAACAGTGGAAAAGAGAAGTGAGAGAACACAATCACAAAAATGAGGTGTATGGAAGAAACTAGTATACAGTTCAAAGTTTGAAATCTGGATAAGTCTTGTGTAATTGCATAATTTTATAAATAGCATTAGTTTATAAAATATACATAGGACAAACAAGAAGGAATTGTGTGTTTGGTAGATTATTTCTTAATTGTAACAATACTTCCAATCAGATGCCAAAAAGAATTATTACAAAGAAAAAACTACCAAACACAAATATCTTTACGTTTTGTGCGAAGTACAGTTTCATCAGTCATTTCCCTCCCATCTTCAACTGAATGTCTAAAATAAAGCACACAAGATTTATATCATGGGACTCAGGAACTATTTTTGGGTTTTATTAATTCCACAGAAAGATGCACCAAATTCTCTGCTTGGGTGTGGCAAATCTCTCAGGAGACATCACTGCTCTCTCTGCTTGACTGCTTCTTATTAAAAATCAAACACACTTTTAATCTGAAGGGCTACACTTGAGTTATTCATCCTAATGGTTGGCTACTTGCTTAAAAGACAACTTACGTTCTTTAAACAGGCACATTCACAGGAAGGTGAGCTCTCACATGCAGCGACTCAACAAAGGCCAAGGCACTCTGCAAGGAGGTGAGACAGTAGCCTTCCTCTCCTATCAAATAGCTGAAAGAGAGGATGAGGAGTAAGTTAAACTTTCTGTCAGCAAATATAAAAAGTTGTGCATAGAAACCCAAAGAGAATCCCAAACATCCATCACAGAACTGAGCATTTCTTTTGATTACTGCAGCAGATTTTTCAGTAGTGGGCGATAAAACAAAAAGATCTCTGCTGGTAAATGAGTTGTCTTCCATTTGAAAACCTTTGTTCTGTAATAAGGGTGGGGAAATTGATGACAGGGGGGATTGATACAAGAATAGATGAAGTGATGAGTCAGAGTTTTCTTTTCCAGAGACGGCAGACTGTGTGGGAGAGGAGGGCTGTGAAGATACACCGGCTGACCTCGAACAAACGAGGGCAAGACACGAGACGAGTCGCAGCCAAGATGCTGCACTGCGCTGCAAAACAAACACGGAGGATGTGGAGGATCAGCTGTGACCTGGACACTGATGCTGAAATGTAACTAATGTTCTGTTTGTTTGGCAGAGTAACCAGAAGGAAATGCTTGAGTTTGGGAAAAACTCAGAACTACCCTCTTTGTTCAAATGCAAATTCTTGATAGAAAAATGTCATTTTGCCCAAATAAGCAAATAAAGAAACCTCATAGTGAGCTTCACCCCCAAATATTGTCTGATTATTACAAAAATGTGACATTTCAGCAAATGTGAAAGACAGATTTACAATCCAGGCAAGGAATTCTAAAATAAAAAAGCAAAAGTAGCAATGTTTTATGCAAAATCAGCTTAAAAAACTAAGTTTTAAACATCACTGGTTTATATTCTGAACTGTATCCAGTCAGATTTTAAATCCCACATGTTCTGACTGAACTTCCTTCTTATAGTTTTGTGGTTCCCCTCATCTTCCCTTCATTTAAACAGTCCCAACCCACTGAACTGTATAAAAAAATAAAAGTGGGACTTTATTTGCATTTTTATGGGGCAGAAAACCCCAAATCTCAAATATCCTGACATTTTCTGGCAGGAGCTAATCCAACCAGCTGCCTTTTAAAAGCCCTGAGTTTTTAATGGTCACAACTAGACCTTTAGGGTGGGGCGAGGACTCGCACGCGATAATACCAAGATAGATAGACCACAAGATGCCTTTAACTGCTATATTTTAAATTAAGCTCAAATAAAAGTCGCAGGACTATCTTTTATTATTAGAAAGAAAAGGGAAAACAAAATATCTGAATAACCATGAAAATAATGGGTGGAGGTGGAAGACATCTTTTAGTCCATGTCCAGAACATAGCCTCCATCTTGGATCAAGATGCTCTAAAGATGGACACCCCACTCATTGCTTGCTGGGGTATTCAGATATGTCCTCTTATCTTTTGTTTCTGAAATAAAATGGTGTCCTGGGGCTTTTGATTCACCCTGTATAAATATTTACATCTACAAATTTGTTAACGCAGGGGTACAGCTTTAGCTTGTGGAGCCAAAACTGACATGCTCATCCTAATTTAGGTTAATTAAAAACACTCATCTTAATTTTAAGTATAAAAAATATCCATTAACATATTCAAATCCTTTTCTTTTGACAGCATGTCCTCCTCCATCCCTTCACCCTAGTAACTAGCCACTTCTGAATGCTCATTTTTCCCAAAATAAATGCCAAGTCTCCTTTTCCGTAAAGATGACTCACCCCTCATGAATGAACTCCTCCAAAGCTGCACATTCTGACACCAGCTGGGGACACTGACACCGCAGGGCCACGAAGGACAGGATGGGCAGCAGGTCGTCTGCGCCGCTGTCAGAAGGGACGATAAGAGGTTGTAAAAACAGACAAAATAAACTGAGCAAAAAAAAGATGACATCTGTAAGGCATTTAGGAGTGCTCTCTCTCTGGAGGAATGAATGAAAACAAATCAAACGAAACTCTTAATGTGTTCAGAACTGGAGATTACAAAGCCATTTTGTTTCCATGAGATCTGTTGGTAGGACAACGTGAAGTCTGGGAGATGATGGTCTGATAGCTTAGCTCAGTTGTTTATCAGGACTCACACGCACAGCTAACTGCTAGTTGGCTCGATTGCGTGAGAAAGCAGGTCGGCGGCCTTCGAATGACCTGGCTGCAACTGGATACTCTTCTTCTGCAGTCTCTGGAAGGTGTGGATCGGCTCATGTAACCGCCGAGCGCTGGACCACACACACACACAATCACAACCCTGAATTATATTTGTCAGGGTTCTTTTTGTAAACAACCATCTCCTCACACGACAACTTCGGCTTCTGCATTCCAGAGCAGCAATGCACTCCCAGTCCCACGGATAAATACTAATTAGAGTTTAAATCAGTTTAGGCTCTGGGTTTGCTCTGTTACAAAGTCTGATAGAGGAACAAACAAACAATAGATACAGGGGAATGTTTTTAAACAAAATCAGAAAATTGCAATAATGGAAGCAGAAACAGAAAAAATGACAAAAGCATACAAGTCAAATTAAATCTTGTTGCTGACCTTAAATCTATTTAGAAGGGCAATATTTAAACTTGTGTTTGAGAATATTTGTGTTTTATTTTAAAGAAATGTAACTCAATAACGGTTCTTAGATACAAATAATCAGGCATTTATACAGTTTATATGCTCTTTTTATTCATCTTGTGTTTCCATGTTTTGATTTCTTGAAATGAACAAGTTGTTTTAGGGTGCCGAGAGCACAGAACAATCTTTGAGCGTCACCAAATAAAAAAAATTTGAGTGCTGTGCCCCAGACGCCGATCAACTTTTTCCTCAGCCAAGTATGATCATTTCACAGACGCCAATAAAAGGAGACAGATATGGAACAGCAGACATCGCCTCAGGTTTCCCCCCCCTTTCTCACAAAAAATAAAAAAATACAAAATTAGGAGATCTAACTAAAGAGTAAAAAACAAATGTGCATTAAGAACTATGATAAATGATGTGGCTTTTTTTTTAAAAGAAGAAAGTAAAACTTTAATGCATTTTGAGCTGAATGTAAATCTTTAGGGGCTGTTTATCTTGTAACCAAAGTGCTTAAGATATAATACTTAAATTTGAAGAAGCCAGTAAATGTTTATTCTAAGACAAAGACTTGTTATATTTCATTTATAGTGTGTCCGTTTGATTTTTACAGGTAAACGATGACCTGGGTGGTGATCATCATAAGTAGAGCACAGTTTGCTGTTTGTGATCTGGTTCAGTGTTTAATTTAAAGCCACAAAAAGAACAGACTATATATAAAAAAAAACTGCATGTATTTGTCAACATGGACTAAACTCATGTACGTCCTCGATTATGAGTGCAGCAACCTCCTCAGCTTTTGACTCGCAGATCATAGTTATATGGTCAACAAATATCAATTTCTATTGTTCTTCTCTCCCAAATGGCTTGTTGGGTCATGGGTTCGTCTCAAACTCAGACAAAACGACCCACTTTAGGGCCTGGTCAGAGAGCAGCACTCTGCAGGGGGCAACAGACCCAGGACAGCCCCTGCTGTGCCAAACTTGAGTGAGCACTGATGAGACCTGACAGTGCTGCTACCGGGGCACCGAGTCCTTCATTTATGTTCTGTAATTCCAAAGGACTTCTGAAAGCCCCCCCACAAATATATGCACAGAACGAATAAGGAAATGGATTTGGAAGTTTAATGAGGCGACTGCTGGGGAAATTTATAAGACAAAACAAAACCAACCACAGACAACAGCAAATTCCTCAGCGACAAATTTGGCATTTTTTTTCTGCAGGGACTTGTAACCAAATATTTACTCACACGGCTGCAGTTTTAGGAGCAGAATCCACCTCCTGGAGACACCTGTACTCCTCGGCACAAGCACAGATCAGACGTAACGTGCGAACTGTAACCAGAAAAAAAAAAGCAGAAGTACAAAACTGGATGAAATATATATTTTTAAATCTTTCTTTCATATCAGTACTTCAATTATGACTACATAAAAACATGAACATTAGTTAAATATAACAACAACGGGTTCAGGATATTGTTGCTTGTTTATGACAGCTACATAAAGAAAAGAGCACCACCCACAGGAACACAAAGGAAAGGTTGTTAAAAGGTTTTTAAAAGTCACCAGTTATCTATAAATCCTTCTTGGATTGATGTGAATAAATCTTGTTTGGAAACGTAAAGACTGAATAAAACCACAGACCATTGTTTAAAAACTCATTCATAAATTAAACTGACTTTATAAAAATAAAACATTTTCATGAACAAGTACAGTTCAGAAATCCAAACATAAATTGTTCATTTGGACTCTACAGAAACCCACATAGGAATAAAAAGAACCAACAGGAATTGAAGCTTTAGACAGACCTTATAACCCATTCAATCATATCTGCCATGAAAACATAGTACCTAGAATTTGTATGTGGCTAAGTGTTTTAAAATCTTTATTTATGACCACTCTTTACATATTTGTTTGAGATCAAACTAAAAAGTTTCACTGCCTCTTAAGATGAAAATCTTAAATTTATCTACATTCACAACCTGCCTTTTAAACAAACATCACTAACCTATACATTCCAGCTTCCTCTGTGGACAGCAGTCCCTAAAGAGAAGCTTCAGTTCCTGAACAGCAGTCTCGTAGGGGTAGGAACCTTGGAGAGCACCCGAGTCCTGAGGGAACAGTTTCTGGTGAACACCGACATCTCCTGGAGAGGCTTCACAAAACAACCTCAGACTTTTCTCAAATGCTTGCTCCCTGTCCCTGTGGACCCTCCTGTCAAAGAAAGGCAAACATTAGGCTGGGAAAAACATATTTTAATTATAGAGGAAAAACAAAATGAGGATCCAATACCTGAAAAGAGCCATCAGAGCGCTCCACAAAGGAGTGAAGAAGGTTTCCTCTATGCTGGCTAGACACAAATCCTTAAACCTGGCCGTGTTTAGACACTCAAAGGACAGCAAACAAAGTGAAAGAAGCTGATCTGAAACATAAAAAAGCCTGGTCAGAATCGCTTAGCAGAAATATTACTGTAAAGTTTTTGTGGCGTGCATTTCTTAAAAATACAAAAAGTGGAAGAAAATGTTTTAAGATATTTTTTAATCATTTTGTAACAACTAGCATTTTTTTAACTCTGCATGACCGAAGTGAAACAGGAAGTGATGACAAACACTATGAAACTCTTTATAGTGACTCTTCTTCTACTCTTTCTGAAAACATTTCATATTTGATGTCACAGGCACTTTAAGGTGGTAAAAAAAAATATAAATCTACACTGCGCTCACCGATTGCTATATGAATGTCCTTCACGATAGACTTCAGGTGTTCCTTGAGCGCCCTCATCTCCAGCTCCTCCATGTGGCTCTCATCCAGCTCCATGGAAGGATCGCAGCTCAGCTCAGAGTCCAAGGTGCTGTCGTTTGTGCTGCAGTGAGGCGGAGTCCAGTCCAGCTGGGACAGGAACTGCTCCAGATCCTCAAACGAGTTCTCCCGGTCTACGGTATCCTGTGTGGGAGGCTCCTCTGGGTCCACATCCTCGTCTTCAAAGTTGGTGTTGTTGTGAGAGTGTAGGGGGGACAGCAAGGAGTCGGTGCTGAAGCTCTGACCACCCAGACTACAGCCGGCCATCCTGAAGGACTTCCTGTGACTCTCTGAATCCGAGTGTTCACATAAATAGTTTGAATAGTCAATCTAAACATGGCATTTACTAAATTATATTTTCAAACATACCTGAAGAGTTAAACTGGGCCTTTTCAACCCCCTACCACAAACACCTGATTGTAGTTTTTACCTGGATGAATCAAGCTGTGAACACTGTGTGAAGATCTGAGGGACAAGGCAGGACTCTGAGGAAGACTTTTACTAACGATGGGGTAAAGTTTGTTGTAAATTCTGTACTGACGTTTCCTCAGCAGCTTCACTACAGGATGATCAGACCGGCTGGGAAAAACAAACAAACAAAAAAAAAAACAACAATGCATAAATACTATGGGTACAACGATACAGAAAATTCACAATTTGGTTTGATACTTTACTGTCACGACTCTATATTTTTTTGATACAAAAAAAAGAGAAATTTCCATGCCCTTCTTAAATTGTAATTTATTTAAATTAATTATGAACATTTGTTTAACCTCAAAAGCAGAGTTTTTTTAATTAAACGTTGCTGAAACAGCAAGCTTCTCAGTGGATCTGTGCTCGACGATGCAGCCTAGGTGGAGTAGTCGAACACCGATTCACTGAGCCTTCAACACAGAACAACTTCAGAATCTGTTTTGTTCCATACATAGTGTGTATTGAACCTAAAGTACTTTAGTGAAGGGTTCCATACAGATACTAATTAGTGTTGTAGTACTTGAAACTGGTCTTGGTCTTAAGACCAGTTTCAAGACCACTTTTTCACGTCTGACAGCATTTGCACTCGGTCTTTGACATTGAGGACTCAGAATTTTATTTCAAGACCACAACTGTGTAAATATCACTAAAAAGCCAGATTATTGTCCAATTTATTTGTTAACATTCTTGCTTTGTTTGGATTAAAATATACTGATTCAAATCCAAACCTGACTCCTTGCTATTTATGTATTTTTGTTACGGGCTGTCACCTGTCCCCTTCATTCGCATACAGCACTCCAGGAAAGTGAGCGGTGGTTCTCTGGGAGCGGTAGAAGATGTCTTCAGAATTTGAAGTAAAACAATTTGGCTGCATAATTCATAAATATCGTTGTAAAACAACAACCAGGAGAAAGCATACAGCAACTTGTTAATTCTGCAGTACTTCACTCAGAGACGGTGGGGACAATGTTAAACTTTTATCGCCACTAAGATTAATAATCTGCCTCTGTAGTAAAATTATTTCCTCTGCCCTCACGCAAAGATTTTGTCAATATTAGCTCTATATATTAAGTTAGCTTCATGTATACAGAAAACTCCATCTTTTAGGACACCAATATTGTTTTTTTTCTGATCTTGTTCTTGACTCGGTCTCGCCCTCGACTTTGTCCAGGCCCTGAAAGTCTTGGTCTCGTCTCGGGTTAGGTGGTCTTGACTACAACACTACCCCTAAGAAATACTAATTAATCCTCTATAATGTGATGACAGCATCGAGTTAGTTTTAGATTAGACAAAAATTAAAAAAGGTGATAATTGGGAGGTGTGCTTAATGTTTTTTGGTAAACATGACTGAAACCAACTCCTGTCAGATGTAAAGAGGCAAAGGTTCGGTCTGAGACTGAGTTATTGATAATTCTGTGAGCTCAACTAAAATCGAGCAAAAACATTGATTAAAGATTTGAGGATAAAAATATGTCAAACAGGAGTTTCATAACAGACATTTTGATTTGCTCAAACAGCTCAACACAAAGTCCAACACTAAGAATTTCCCATATAGCAAACCCAAACTTGGCAAACAAACAGAAACAACCCTAAATAATGTGAGTGAACCATCTGTGATTTTTTTTTTTTCTTTCTCAGAGTTTGAGTCAATTATTGAATTTAAAGCAAAGAATGGATGTCAACTTAAACCCTCATATTGTCATCATTTACCTGAGCAGATAAGAGACCAAATCTGACACTAATGTGATATCAGGATTCTTCTTTATGTTGGCTTTCCACCGTTTGGGCCAATCCTAAAGCACAAAGAAAGATAAATTCAGAACAGCTGTGATTTTTCTGTATAGGTGACACAAATTCTGACAACAAATGGTCGGTTATGTTGGATGTTTTCAACCACACTTACATGATCCTGCTCATATTCCAGCACATTGGCATAAAGAGAACGCTGCTCCTCTTCTTCTGCTGTCATTGCTCCAGATGCAGCAAACCTCCTGTAAAGATAAAGACACCAACACGAGTTTGTTTACATTATTGATTTGTGGTTTTTCAGGCAGATGCACAATATTTACCAACCTTGAAGGGACAACAATTAACTGTATTCAAGACTTGGATTGTATTGTTTTGATTAGAAAGTGTAGAAAGTCAATACCTAAATAAATATTGCACAATATAGAAATCAATACCCTTTACAGTGTTTATGGGACATATGCCACTGAACTTAACACACTTACAAGCAAAACTATTAGCCAGACAAAACCAATTTTATGTGCATGATCTTAATCATCAAATAATCCATCTTAGTATTATTTTTAAATGAAAAAAATGTTTAAACCTTTAAGGAGAATTAACTGAGCCTTGGATTTGTCTAGCTTTAGATAGCGACACATGCTTTTGTTTGTTTTTCTGAGTTTTGTTGCACTTTGGAGCACAAAGACTGAATATCACTGCTAGAATTAAGAGGCAATGAAAAACTAACTGGAGGCAGGGAATGTCTAAACATAGTAACTGATCATAACTATTTTTTTCTGTAAACAACTGGACACATCTGGAACTGACAAGAGCAAAAAAAGGAGAGCCAAAATGTACACCTTAAATATATTTATGAGTATACCTGTTGGCTTCCTCCTGTAGCCTCAGTCTTCTCTCCTCCATCTTCCGTTGAAGCTGGTGTTAAAATTAAGAAAACTTCCCCAAAACTTCCAATCAGATCAGGTATAAGTGATGGTGCTTGAAACTGAGAAATTCTATGATGAACATAAACAAAGTGAAAATCTCTTTCTGTAGAATGAACAACTGTTTTCTTTGGAATATTCATATTTAAAACGTTTCACCTCAAATGCAAACTAAATGTGTTTAATTAGGAATAAAGCATGGGTGAAAAAAGCACTACAACCAAATCACTGTTAAATAAAATTGAGATTTTTCACAAATAATTTCTCAAAAAGATACAGCATCTTGCCTGGCTTTGGCTATGATAAGATTTTCCATCATCTGCCGCTGGAGAGAGAGAGTCTGCATCAAGAACAAAAGAAAGAAAAGGGTTTTAGTTGATGACCTTTTAAGTTTACAGGTAAATTGCAAACAGAATATTTTAAAGAAATGACAAACATTTCAGGCTTTTTCATTTCAACGTTTATTGGCAAAGATAAAAACAAGACTGGCAATGCAGCTCAATAACAAAAATCACACAATCAAAACTCGCATAAAAATCAGTCTTCATCCGTCTTTTTTTTTTTTTAAACAAAAGAGACCCAAAGTGATATGTTTCTATATGTTGGCTTTCAAACAACAAATTATATTTTCTCAATTCTTTTTCACAAATCAGACAAAGTTTGGATTTATCAGCTGCAAACATATGAATGTAACTAGTAAACATTGTCTGTAGCATATTCATATTATCCAGTACGCGTATTTTTTCTTTTTTTCTGGATATTATCTTTAAATAGGTTTTAAATTTTACACATTACATAATCCTCTATTCACCATTTACATTACAATAAAAAAGAAGCATTGAACTGTTGTCATTTAACATTTGTGAGTTTTTCTAAACAAATATCGAAGAGTGGAACAAAATATATGAACATGTTTCACTTTTTAACATTTTCAGTCTAAAATATACCGAGGTTAATAATAAAACAAGAAAATAAAAGCTTAAAGCCACAATAAGTCTCATTAGGTTACATAGGTTTAAAAAAGAAAAACCAGCACAGGAAAAAAAAGTCAATTTCTACAAAAAGAAAAAAACAAACAAACAAAAAAAAAAAAAACCCCAAAACATACAAGCTGCCTTTATAACATAACGCGCCAAACACCCAGATAACATGATTAGTTATTTATAACTACTGAAACATTGTTAAAAAAAAATACAAAAGAATTTATGTTTGGTAAAATAAATAAATAAATAAATAAAATAAAATACATAAAAGTGGCAGCAAATATGTAGAGGCTCCAAATATTTAATAAATTTATTCTGACCAAGTGCTAATCAAACAACATAAACAAAGCAAATCAGTATTATTTACAATTTAAATTTGCATCGCACAAATGTACACACTAAATAAAATAAGCTTTAACATCAAATAAATAAATAGTTAATGTGCGAGTTTGTAAAAATGTATTTGTCTTTTAAGTGGCAGTTTTATATTTAGTTTGCTGCATCAAATCACCAAACGAAAGTAACGTTTACCTATCGCTCACGTGAGAGAGAAAAAATCGTAGACTGACGTTAATTAGCTAACCTCACTTTACCTTTACAAAACTCTTTAGTTTTCCCCAATAAGGACGGAGCTCCACTTGATGTCGAAACATTTTCCGTATCTAAATGAAAATAGACGTTGTAAATTAAGGTCTGAATACAAATTAATCAGATAAAATTTATTTTCCAATAATGATTCCAATAAATCACAGCTTACCATTTTTCTTCTCAATTTGAGAAGTTGGTCACTTCGACAAGCTAGGACAAAAAAAATAAAGGGAAAAATGCGTCTTCTAGAAAGCTTCGACTTTCTCTAAAGTTATATAAGCCAAAAGTTTCTTCAGCACACTCGCCTCCTCAAGTGGGTTTACATCACTGACGTAGCTAGCGTCGTACCGGAAATTCGAACAAATTCAAAATAAAAGCATCGGAAGTCTACATTCTGGACATTTATCGAGACGGGTATTGCTGCAGCCTGAAGACTCC
>JARVJO010000002.1:8214991-8231399 GCA_031762555.1 Cynodonichthys magdalenae | reverse complement strand
TTGTTAGAAGCATTTCTGAAATTGATTTATTTATTATTTAAATTTGTTAATTGTCTGAAATAAAAAAAGTAATTCATGTATTCTGTCAGTTCAATTAATAAAACAAACTAAAAAAATCTATAAAACATTTGTTTATGCTTTTGTTTGTTATTCAGAAAGATATATACAAGAAAATAAAATTGTTAAATTAAATTTAGCTGACAAAAAGTCTCTATCTAATGAGGTACAATCGTTTTTTTTTTATCTCCATACTGAGTTTTTCACTATTCACTAATATATAGCATACTCACTCTCTGAGAAGATGTAAGCATCTCTCTCCTCCCATCCTCCTCCATTTGTTTTTCATCAGTTTCCTCAGTGATTTCATTAAGTCTTGCCAGCATTGTTTTCACAGACAGCGCTGTGACGGGGACACCCAGCTGAGCAGCCTGGCGCCTCAGCTCACATCCTGTCCACAGAAAATGCAACATACTTCATTTATATCAAAGGCGAGTTTATTTTCTACATAACAATTCAAATTTAAATGATTTCTTTGTGGCATAGATAGGTGAAACTTGTGTCTAACAGCAAGTGTTTTTCAAATCTATTTTCAACATAGAATTTGCACAATTGCAATTTCCTGAGGGTTTGTATCAAACACACACCCAGCAGTGATGCAGCAACAACAGAAGTTTCCTTGAATGCTGCTTGCTTCTGTTCTTCATTCTGACACCAGAATGTGTTGCACTTATCTGGGTTCTGCTACAAAAAACATGCACAACGTAACATCAGTAAGGGATCCTTTATTAATGTGTAGAAAAACATAGTATACACAGTATTTAAACAAAGCACACAACTGTGCAACTGCTTAATTTTTGGCTGAGAGGACAGCAGGTTATCCCCCATCACTCACCCCCAACTCTTTGAACAAGCTGCAGATGTTCTGGTTCTGCTCCAACAGCTGGATCGCAGCTTCCTGTAGGCGCTGACCATCTTCCTGCTTTGGCCTCTTTACAACACGACCAGCTGAGGCCAAGGCAACAGATTAATAACAACACAACTCAAACTTTGCTAGAAAAGGTAGTTGTATATTAGAACGTTATTGTATTACTGCGGTGCTACTTCAAGTCTTTAGTGATTCTGGAAATGAAATGAACCGTTAACTCACCGAGGAGGCTCGACAGAGTCCTTTTCTGAGCCAAAGACTCACACGAATATGACATTTTACTTCAACTAGCCGCCTTAAAACGTCACAAAAGCGGATCCACTGTTCAAATTAGTAAATAACTGTTATTTAACAACCTTAACTGTAAAAATGAGCGCTCTCATCGATGTTTTTAGAGGCAGAAACAATGTTTTGGTTCACTCTGTCCTCCATTTTTTTTCCTCCTCGCGCTTTTCTTTCTCATTGGTCCGCGCTGCAGCCAATCAGAGTTGACCGGAAAAAAGAACGCGTCTGAACAAACAAAACGTTTCCGAAGTTTTATTTTCCTCCGTATTCTTTCCTGAGTTTTGCCTTTTTTTTATACAGATTTCTGACTTTTTTTCCCTAGAACTCGACTAAAGTCTTAATTTTGACTTTTTTTCTTAGAATTCTGAGATAGATTGAAGTCAGATTTTCGACTTTTTTTCTCAGAAATCTAGGATGGAAGTCAGAATTGAGGAAAAATAACAGTTTTATGCTAAATTATTTGTATAATTTCAATATTCTTTTGAAAAATCTCCTTGTCTTGTGCATATTTTATTTGTTTTGCCATGTTCTACTTGTATTAACAAATTCATGTAAATCATGAATGTACAATGCTAAATTTTTTCAGTTGTTTTTATCATATGAACATAAAACAAGTTTGTTTGGATGTAAGCTGTTATAAACACAATTCCAGTCCTTTTTTGTTGTTCACTTATACAACTCAATAAATAACTTAGTCATGTTGCTTCTAAGCTCAAAAGATGAACTATGTTTTGATGCACAACAAATAACCTATTTTAAATGTTTCACAAATTACCTTTGTTCCCCTTTCATAGTTTTAATAATGAAAATAAAATTACACAGTGACAGACATAAATCAGTACCGCCACCCCCACCCCAACCACAATAAAAAAGCAAGGTTAAAGTTTACTCAAAAAGGAACATTTTCTCTATCCTAACTCTTATTATGTCTTATTTATTTAGTGCATCTTGTTGCACATCATTTGCTGGTAATTTTCCAGCAGCAAGTAAAACTGGTTGTAGCTGCTTTGCTTGATTATTCAATCACTTCTGAGACCTGGTACATTGTTTGCCAGAACTCTGTGAACTTGCCAAACAAATTACACTCCAGCTTAACTTCTGCTGCTTACTTTCCCTGCTTTGAAACCTTGTGTAAGAACAAGAGTCGGCCTCACCAATTAGTCCCAACTGCACTGCTAATGCAGTTTTTAAAAAGTATTTTTAGGTTATGCACTCAGATTGAGTAACTGTGCAGCATCAGGGCTCATTGTGCTGTTGGTGGATTTCTCCTCAGGCACCGGGTGTTTTCTGGACTTCCCAGCTTGGCTGCAGCTGGCTGTGCAGCAGGGAAGCCGTCTCATGGGAGCTGCATAAAGGAAACTCATGAAAACTTAATGCAATCTGTCCTTGTGATTTTAAGAGCACTCTATTGTGCTTCTAATGGGCTGGATGGAGACATAAGAGAGGTGGTGATGCCCTGAGGTTTGGGCAGAGGCAGCTGCAGAGTGTTGAGTCCTCACCTGTCAGGCCTGTAATGAACACACACACACCTGAGGACACACACACACACACAGTCACAGCTGTTTTAGCTTTACTTCATTCTGAGTCACTAAAAGTTAGAGGAGTTTCCTGGAAATTAACAATTAAGATTTCTTGGTCACATTCCTGGATATTTTAAGTAAAAAAAAAGAACTGTTTATCTTCCTTATATCAAAACTGGGCCATGTGGAGTTCTGAGCCTTTTAAACTATGATAAACTCAGTAATGTAATCTAGATGAAGAATAAACAACACGCCTCTCACAATTGAATGTCATTAGGGTCTTTGTTTGTCTGGCTTAAAGGAGAGGTGTTTTCCTCACATCATGACAGTAGGTGTGAATTAGAGAGAAACTGGCTGGGTATCATGCTCAGTGCTGCATTGTAAGTTTTGGAGAGCTAGGTTAGGTTTGAAATGATGGGATGACGATGATTTTGTGTTTAAAAAAAATGTTTTCACTAAAATACAAATTCTCTTTTCACTGGAAGACAGATGATCGCACAAATGTTTGTAGTTACCATCATGTAGGTCACAAACGAGCCTCACTGTTTGTGATGTTGCAAACAACAGAGTGGAAACTGTAAGTGGAAGAACAGCTGCGTCACAGAGATCTCACACTGAACTTCCTCTTGCAGCTATCAGTTACGTTTTGTAATAAACCCTAGGGTTTGGACTTTCCCAGCTCTGACAGTTTTTTTTAAATACTTTTCACAATTTGAGTCCTGGAGGTTTTGACAACCGTGCCACAGTCCTGAGAGCTCAGGAGGCTAAACAGGCCTGAACTCTTGTTTCTCCTCAACATCAGGCACAGTCCTTGTTAAAAACCACGTAGCAATCTGCTACTGGGCGTGTAAACAGGAAACAAACACTTCAATTACCTGTTTACTTTCTTTTTCTCCCTGGAGCTAAAGGAGAACAAAGGCTTTTAGATGGGAAAGTTGAGAGCTTTAAACCTGAGGTCAGCCGGTGAACTTTGTGTTGACAGCAGCTTGTTATTTTATAACTGAGCTGATAAAAACTGAACCTTGTTCTTTGGTGCAACAAGTTACCAAAGCAGGGGATTTTAACTTGTGGCTCAGCAGCAGAAAACACAAAAATGACTACAATTTGGTCAAGTTTTTAAAAATATTGGGCTAAAATTTGGTGTGGTAGTAGCTGAGTAGCATCCTGACAGATCTTGTGAGTAAAAGCCGAACATGTCGTTTTTCTGTGGCCAAAGCAATTTATAGAAATCAGGCAGCTGTTGACTGATAATGTTTCATTAAAAATATATATATATATACATATACATACATAGCTCAACTTTTACACTTAAATTTAGAGGTCGTTTTAAGCTGTATCTTCATTAGTAATAATTAAATTACATATATCTGATTAAAATGGGTCTGATTTCACAACACTACAGAAAATTGTGCATCAATTCATTTGCAAGTTTCAACCAAAACTTTAAATTCATAAAATGATCTTAGTGTAACATTTTGTTGTGAAAAGTGGCAAGTGATATGTTTTCCTTAAAGGAATTCTGGACCTTTATGATGCTCTGGAATGAAACATAGTTGGTTTCATTATCTAATCTTATGTTGACTTTATTAAAGCTGAGAAAATATTCAGGAAAAGGGTTAAATTCTTGTGGAAATTATTCCAACTGGAAGGCCGTTTGTTTTCAACACTGAAGTGTTATCAGCCACGTCGCGAGAAGCTGAGCCGTGGGTTTTGTCACATGCGTGTTAAAACCTCAACTCCACAGGTTGGTTCCTCAATCGCAGTTCTGCTTGAATGAACACACAAAAACTAACTGAAACCTGCTGAGACAAAGATTTTTTTATTTTACGTTTTTCTTCAATCTCTTTTCAATTATTCAAGTACACGGATGTGTAGATCCAGGACACACAATCAGTGGCAAATACTTTCAAAAACCTCCCTTCATCATGTCTGTTTTACTTTCGTTTCCTTTAATCAAAGATATTTCCCTTCAAGCTAAGACACTAGAACTCTTGTAAACATGATACATCATCAGTCTTTGATTTTGGATTACAAAAAGTAATCTGGTAGAAAAATATCTTTTCTTTCATAGTTTTTTTTCTTATGAATATTTACACAAAGGACCTCACAGAATAATCAGATCTGTAAACTGTAATGTTAACACAAACACTTTTCAGGAGGGGTAAAAGGCCTTTGGTTTTTATGAAAAAAGTACCAAAATTACGACAAAATAACCACAAAAAGTCCATTCACTGTTCTGTGTACAACAGTTATGACTGGATTAGAAATTGTAGCTGTGGGACACCAAACATCCACAGAATTCAAAAAGTTCATTCTTCATAAAAAGTTCTGAACAAAACTGCAGCTACAATCAGGCATCACTCCTGAGGACAGCGGCGCGACACAACCTCTGCTGGACGAAGTAACCCAGAACGATGAGGAGCATCTCCGAGGTGCTGCTCAGGGCCACCAGGAAGGGTGCCTGGGACGCAAAGTCTGCCTCCACCCGTCGGAAGGACAGCTGCATAACGGCGAGGGCCAGCAGGCTGTTCTGGACGCCCACCTCGATGCTTACAGTTTTCCTCTGCGGCGGTGCCAGGCCCGCCATCTTAGCCATGACGGCCCCGACAACAAGGCCCAGCAAAGGCACCGTCACCCCGACAACCACAATTTGGGGCTTGACGTTGGCCAGGATGGATGCACCCATTTGGTATGCCATAAATATGCCCCCCACCATGAGTATGAAGCTGAAGGGTCGTATGAGCACCAACAGGACGCGGGTGAGAGCAGGCAGGCGAAGCTTGATCAGCATCCCCAGTGAGATGGGAATGGCAATGAAAAGGAGGGTCCCCAGGATCTTCACAAACGGCACGTGCAGGGCAGCGTGCACCCCCAGCAGCCAACCATACAGAGCTGAGGACAGAGGCATGGCTGCAGTGGCCACCACTGTGGAGACCAGCGTCATGGAGATGGCCATGGTAACATCTCCTCCGAGCAGCAGGCTGTACAGGTAACCGCCTCCACCCCCCGGGGCAGAGCAGGTGATGACCAGGCCCAGTGAGAGTGCTTTGGGCAGTGAGACCAGCAAGGACACACAGTAGGCATACAATGGCATCACCAGGAACTGACCCACCACGCCCAGGATCAGTGGTGTAGGGCTCCTCAGCAGCCCCCGCAGCACCTCCACTTCCACTTTGCACCCAAAGGCACACTTGTTGACAAAAATAAGGGGCAGCAAGGCAAACAGGATTGGGTTCTCAGTGAAATGAGACAGGCCCCCCGACTGGATGAGCCGGGTGGCTGGGTCATCTTCACCAGGCGCCACTATGATGGAGTAATCCGTCCTCTCCTCGATCAAAACAGGCACTGAGTCCTGGTCCAGGTCCAGCAGCTGGATCTGCAGGTGAGCCCTGCCTGGGAACCCGGAGCGGATGCTGATGATAAAACTCGTGGCGGGTCCTGCGTGGCTGCTGTCCGTCACGTTGAGAATGGAGAGGACCTCCGGGTCCTCGGATCGCACCGTTATGGTCTCCTTCCAGCTCTGCCGACCCTTCCTGCTGCTCGCGGAGCTTCGGTACTGGCTGGAGATCACAATCACGCCGTCTGTGTTTTCAGGAAACTCAAATTCCTGAGATGATCCGTCCCCGATCCTGATGTATCCGCTGCTGCTGTTGGTGCTACTGTCCACAGTCAAGTTTCCGGTGGCCCACGCCCGGTTTGCTCCAGGAACCAAAAACAGACAACAGAATGTAAAAAGCGTCCTCATCGTACTGACGGACAGGGGGGCGCCGCAGAGATACGCTTTACCCCGACCAAGGCCCTCCTCAGACTGTTACCACCGCCCTGTCACACCGAGACGGCCAACTTCTCATTCTAGCACCGGGTATGAAAGCTCAGCGTCGTCAGCCGGCTCCTCGTCTCGTCTGGTTCCCATTTTCGTGCTGCCTTCTATATACCGGAACCTAAACATCACCCCGCCCTGTCGGAGCCCAGCTCTGTCAGCGGCAGCCCCGCAATCGAACTCACACAGGTCCTCCGTCGGTGTTTCTTTCTTTTTCTTTTTTACTCGGCGTTAAAATGTCAGTGACGATAAACCGAAATCTTTTCACGTCTTTTCGTTTGTTTCACTTCCCCGGTTGACGACAACTGACAACATTACCGTAGCTGCGTTGCCGCTGTTTTCTGCTCGAGACGTATTTACGTGAAGCTAGTTTTCGTTAAAATCAATTTTCCGATCACGACATGACAAAATAAAAGCCCGTATTGTTAAGAAAAAACAACGAGGAACATATCGCGTATGATGAAACCATTACAATAGAAAAAAAAAAATTACATTAAATAATTTTCATGTTTGGGTCATACAGTTTTATTATTTAGAATCGTGTAGTTTCAAATATTTATCATTTTATGTATATATTTTAGCAGTAAATACATACAAATAAGTGAAAACTAATGTATCAAAGTAAAATAAAAGTTCCAGATGTTAAGAAAGTACAAATTACCTAGACTAAACATTTTGTTTAACTTGACTGTAAATGGGGCATTGGCTAGAATATTTTAAAATCAAAGGATATCAGCGCGTTCCAATATTTAATTTCTGTCAGAAAGTGTTTTCTGTTTGTTCGTTTATTATATTGACTTATTTTGAAAAATTAAATTCGATATTATTCTATACTGATTAAAACTACAAATAAAGTGTTAATTTGGAGCTGAAACTAAAGCAACTAATAGAATATACAGTATTTTCTACATGGTATTGATCTGACTGTAAATGTTACATTTTGTAGACAGCCTTGAAGCTCAGTTTCTGATTTAGGCATTAGTTTAATAATTTACTTTTAATAAACTCCCTTTAAAGGTAAGCTCTTAATAATAAGTACTGCATCGGTCCTCTGGATGTGCTGGAAACTACAATATTTTGGATATTTTTTTCCTGACACACGTTTTGTGTTTAGATAAAATCAGTTTCATTGCAACTAGTCAAACGTAGCAATAACTATCGGTGAAATATATAAAATTTAGTTTTTTTCTCCCGTGATTGTTCTTCTCACTTATTATGAAAAGCCGAAACTCCTCCACTTCCTGCCTCTCTCTGGGTAACCATGACTACCTTGACGCAGCTTGTCAATAATCCAATCACAGCGGCTCTCGGAGTCAGCTCAGCCCGTCAGACATGAGCAGGGCCGGTCACATGGCAGAGGGAACACCGAGGTTTGATCCACATGGGGGGCAGCCAGGGATTACCCAGGGAAGTCAAACACAAGAGTGTATGTGTTTATAAGCTAAAATGAACCTTTTTATAATAAATAGAATAAATGTTTTTTTTCCCTTTTGTTCCTCTCAGTTTAACCTTTGGACAGAAGTATTTACACTTGACTAAATTTCACCCCTAACTCAGTGTCCCACTTATTTTTTTCCATTACTACTTGTAATCATGGAAAATGTGTTGCTCCTCTCCATTACCCTTTTAATCTCCTGTGTCACTCTCAGTTTCTGTTTTCTGACCTTTAATCCCCTGGAGAGTCTTCTGACACTGATCTATTATGTTCCCCAGTTTCCTGTTACAAATCCGCCGCCACCCAGTGTTGTGTTTATTTGTTGTATACACTTTGAAAGCCAACACTCATCACAGGACTAACAGGAAACTCCCTTTTGTCAGCAGAATTCTGCAAGCCTCTATTTATTTATTTTAAAGTAACCTGCTCCTGCTGGGATTCACTCAGATTTAAAAGCCTTTATTTAATTTCATTACATGGAGATTTATTTCCCAGCTGTGGGGTGAGGGAGGTCACTGCTGGCTTATCTTGCACACTGAGGTTTAAAAAAATAACCCACTCTAGGACGGCTTGTTCGTCATCCATTGTGTTTTCATGAGTTGTGTGTCCTCCTTCTGTCACCACAGCTAAGTCAGCGCTTC
Source organism: Cynodonichthys magdalenae (assembly GCA_031762555.1). Lineage (NCBI taxonomy): Eukaryota > Metazoa > Chordata > Actinopteri > Cyprinodontiformes > Rivulidae > Cynodonichthys > Cynodonichthys magdalenae. The sequence goes on along the minus strand of JARVJO010000002.1, from coordinate 8,222,773 downwards.
CAGAAAAAGAAAAAAAAGGTGGGGGAGTCCTCGGCGGAAACTCTGTGTACGCCAAAGCGTCCTGCTGGTCGTGAACGCTCTGGGCTCGGCGCTGACATTTCAGGGAGGAACAGCCAGCTTGTTGTGTGGGACTGCCAGCTCTGCTCCACGGGTGGTCGCATTATTTACACATGGAATGATAATTCACCTGACATGTTTCACAATCAAGTGAGAGGCTGGAAAAGAAGAGACCGCCTCTCCTTTAGAGCCTTTACTAAAACACTACAAGAACATTTGCAAATCGTGAATTTCCATAAAACCAAATCTGCCTGCTCTTTTGAGATCACAAGCTAAACCGAAAGCATCAAATCGAAAAACAAGAGTGCTGTTAAAGGAATCTGGTGTAAAATTTGTTCCATTAACTGATGAGCAAGGCTGCAAAGTTAATCAAAAATTTATCATCTAAACATCAATTTGTCCTACATTAATGTCAAAAGATTGCAGACATGAACAATGAGGTAAACTGCACAGGTCTAAACACTTACAGTCGGTTAAAATAATTGTGGGTGAAATGATAAAACAGTTTTTTGTTACAGAAGAAAAGAGAGAAGTGATGAAAATATGAGTTCATCACAACTGACAATATCACAGTATTCACAAGCATTGTGCAGCGTTGGTGCAGAAATAAAAAAATGTACTGTTTGAGTGAGTCAAATGACAAAATTATCTGCAGTTTACAGTTTAAATGCATTAACTGACAACCTTTTGCACAGCTAAAAATTTACTTCTATTTAAACAAGAATGATTTTAGCCAAGCAAATGTTAGTAAAACTGCAACACTTGTTGGATTCAGGGCTAAAATCATCCTTAAGAAAAAATAAATAAAAGATCAATGGTTTGCTTTTGGCACCACTTCCAGCTGCTTTGTCTAACCGAACCAGAGATAATGCAAATCACTCGTCTGCTTTCGACACAAACTGCTTGCGTCAAATGAAAAACCATCATCAAAGGGAAAAATTTTATTTTCACATGATAAATATACAAAACAAAAAGTGCTGAAAAGTCAACAGAAGATGAAGATAAATAAACCTCCTGGGGTTACAATGTATGAGAAGCAGAAAACTTTATCCAGAGGTTGAAGTTGCTGTCATAGGTGGAGGTGGAGCTTCTTCCCAACAAACTGCAACTACAGTCAGTGATGCACCAAACTCACCAAAGCTCCAAACAGGCAGCTAAACTTGGAGCGTACAAAACCCCAAAAGCAAAGAAGCGACTCAAGCACATTCCAACGGAGCTGTATGTTTAACTTTTCTGATTTGATGAACCCTATCATCATATCTGTACCTCCAGGATCCCTGCTCTGATGTGGTTTATACCCCAGCCAGAGCAGAGCAGGTGGGGGTGATTCTGTCACTCAGAGAATAAAACATCCAAAAACATCTGACTGAGGCGTCAGCGTGGCTTAAATCGAACCCCTCAACCACGAGATCTAGAAATAATTAAAAATAATTGCCACCTGCGACAGCTAAAGGCAACCAAACTCGTGCTCATCAACGGCAGGAAGTTGGCAAAAACAGGACCAAAGCAACGTGAACTGGAAAAACTCCTTTAAACTTTCTGTCGTACAGGCACTGGAGGAAGAAGCACCTATACAAGCGCCCACATCCCAAATAAGGCGTTCAATACACAAAGTATGGATACAAGCAAAAATAACCTAAAACAAACAAAGGAAGCAAACATGAGGATTGTCTTCCGTTGTTTACAGACTTCATGCACAAATGAATCAGATGAAAAATAATTAAATGTTTTTGTGTCACCATTCTCAATCTAAAATGATGTTTACTGTTAAATTTGTCTCCTCCTTTCAGTAAGAATTGTCCAAATCATTTCTTTAAACTTAAAAACAGACAAAAAAACCCACACTTAGAAATCACCTATTACCATATGGAGATCCCAGATTATCTTATTAACAGTATGACCGATCAATAAAACCTCTTAAGATCATTTGCAAAATGTTTGTTTTTGTACAACACCCAAAAAGCCTGTGGTTGGAGAGAAGGGATTAAAAAAGGGGAAACATGAGCTTGAGAGCAACTGAAACAGGAAGGTGAACCCGAGGGACGTTTGTTCCATCTCAGATGCTATTTCTAGCTGCTGTGTGTATTTATTTATGGGCCAGTGGGGGTGGGTAATCAATAGACTCATTAAGTCCTTCCAGTAGGAACAGTTCAGTAGAAACACAAATAGTTCCTGTCTAGCTTACAGACTCATTTTCTTCCATGCAGCTGTCAGCAGGTCGTCTCTCCTGCAGCGACGGTCAGTTTCGCAGAGCTGCCAACCTGCAGGAAAAGGACCAAGAGTTTTTATCTGAGCCAAAATTCAGCCTCTTTCTGTCAGAGGTGAAGCAGAAATACAGCTGACTACAGAACAATATCTACAGTTACGGACCGTAGATGGCCTCAACTGTTGTTTCTAAATGTTAATCTGTATGTTAGATATAGGAAAAAACATTAGAAAAAGGAGTAAAAACAAGAGCTTTCTTCAGTCCGTTTCCAATGAACAAATACCCAATATTTAAATTATTTAGCATTAAATCATTTTTGTGCTAAATTTAGTTAGTGATTATTTCTTTTGCTAAAAAAAGCAAGTTATAAACCTAACAAAGAAAGCAGACGTCCTTGAACAGCTTGATCTTACCACAAATAAAACATAATTAGTCTAATTTGTTTGTTCACATTAAAAGATTTAAAGCCTTTTCCAAACCTTAGTTGGCAAAAGAATTAACCGTTTCAACTCTCTTGTGAGAAAATAAATATATCAACTGCTTTTGAATAATAAAACATTTTTGTCAACAAAATGCATAAAAAACACAAAAAGCTACTAGTTCATCAAAAATAAATTTTTTTTATATCAGATAAATTGTATCCGTTTATATAATAAACATTGACCACGTTATTATTAGGTATATTTTAAAATGTATAAAAAACAAAATAACACTTAAATCTGAGGTAAACATTTTTGCTGAGATGTGTTTTATTTTCTAAATTTAACATTGCTAAAGATGTTACAAACAGTTATTGTAAAACCCGGAGCGAGCTGCTCTGAACTAACAAGCTGAGTCTGCTTCAGTGTGAAACGAGAACAGATGGTTTCAACCTGGCAGCTGTTCTCACTGCCACAAACCTGCCAATAATGAGACAACAGCAACATCTGTAAACATTTGAAACATCTGCTTATATTGTAGCTAAAAAGCTCTTTTCTGATTAAACACAAGGTAAAAATTAAATATAATTTAGTTTACTGTAATGGAAAGTAGCAGTTTGATTTGCATGAGAAAACTGAACCAATAATTAAATATATATATATATATATATATATAGTTCTTCATAAAGCAATTATGTTCTAACATAATCTGTAATTTCTATTGATGGGAGTTTCTGTTTAATTATGCATTTATTTAACTTGTATTTAATCAAACTAGAACCACTTTTAGACAACATGAAAGACATCAAACAGAAAAGCAGCTTAGTTTTCTGGTTCAGTTTGTCTGGTCACGTTCATTCCTTTGTTCAACCAGAAACTGTGGCACGTTACAAATAAAAACTGCAACTTACCGTCGGGACAGCTGGTCCTCCTTCTCCTGGTTCCGTGAGCTCTCTCCACTCAATGAGGTAGCTCCAGCAGGCAGCTGGTTCAGCTGGTCCATCACCTCCAGGCCGTTCTGTTCTGCTATCTGGTGGATCAGGTCATCCACCTGCTCCTGAGGTGTGGTCAGAGTCATCGCTGAGCTCATGGAGTCCTCCATCACCTGGGTGAAGCCCAGAAACGGGACAGAAATGAGTTTGGACGTTTTTAAGAGGTCTGCTTTGAAGTGAAATGGAAAGACTGCAGAAACTCACAGAGGTGTGGACGTCAAGGTTCTGAACTTGGCTTTCAAATTTATCCATGACTGCAGAGACCTTCTGGAGATCCATTGAGCTCAAGGCTTTGTCCAGGGCCTTGGTCACCTGGCCCATGCTTTTAGTCACCTGATATAAATAAAACGAGACAGGTTTGTGATACATTTGTCTTACACAGACTCTGAGTGTCAGTTTCATTAAAACATGAAAAATCAAAATAAAACTAATTGGTTTTCTCCCCTTTAAAACTGTACATTATGCACTAATGAGCTAAGTGAACAGAGTAACTTACTCCTTTCATGGTAACGGCAGTCTGAACTTTAGAGGCCACTGCATCGACTCGTGATGCCATGCGCAGCCAATTAAGACCTTCATTCTTTTTCCGGATGGAGTTCTCCGCGTAAACTCTGGCAACATCTACATTTTTCTGTTGTAAAGCCTGTTGATGAGACAAAAATGCAGTTCAGACTCTTCTCCTGTAAAATGATGCACATCACATCACCAACAATATTAATGAGCCATAAAATGCTTGATAATGTAATGATGAATTATTTATGTTTTGTAATTGACTTTACTTTATTTTTATATGTCCTCTGTATCCATAATGAGTTCAAATAAGATACATATAATTTATTTATGTGACTTGTGGGACCTGTGTTTGAGGAGTAAAACGATGAGTCAGATCTGTCATAACTTCATCATGGGAGAAGTCACCTGATTATCATTTCTTCCATCTTCAAGTCAAACCAGAATTTATGTCGTTAGGAGAGCTGACTAATCCTCAGTCACTCTAAAAATAGTTAGCCACTGAGCCAACAGACACAAATTCCAGCCAAGCCTCTTCTTGATTAGAGATAAAGCTGTGCTGCCACCTGCTGACTAATACCTGCCACTCCCACTGTCATATGATCAAATATCAATGGCAAAATAATTTTACTGAACTATCATTACTTTATGTTTTACAAGTCAGGATAAATTGTTTTATTTATAAGAGAAATTTGTGTCTCCTTGTTCTAATGTGTGATATTACCATTACTCTCACAAAAACAAACTAAACAATTAGATGCACTGGAGTGATCATCATTAGCATAATGTATGGATTTGAATATTTTGAGAAAAATTCACACTTCTGCTTTGACTATCAGTACTGTGCAAATTATCAGGTCATTTAAACGGTTGTTGCAGTTTGATAAAACAAACAAATCAATATCAACCACTTTCTCTTCAGGAACTATGCGAGTTTCCAAGCTTCTAGTTTCTTTCTTTAGAAGAAAATTTATTATTATTGTTGGACAGAGTAAGAGGAGAAGCAGCACAAGCATAAAGGAAAGCAAACACTTAGTGGAAAATATTTTCAAGCACTCAAACAACCCCACTCAAATATTATCATCAGATTCAGCATTACAGCTACAGAGACAGCATAGCACTGTATTCAATTTTCAAACAAAGAAAAACAGGTGCCAGGTTTTTATTTACTTTGTCTAATCCTTTAAATAACTGGAAAACTATCCAAACTGTACTGTCTCCACTAATGAATTTACAGATGCATGGATATACAGAATGCATGATGTTTTACTTGGTTGATAAAAAAGTGGGCTATGGGATAGATTGTTTTAAACATAAAAAACTGCGGTTGACTAATGTGTTTTGCTCTTTTGAAATCTACAATAACCTTATTTACTTAACGTCTGTATGAACCAGATGACAGCAGAAGCACAAACAGAGACAATAGAACAATAGAAGAGCAGTTTACAACAAGACAGGTAAACAATATAAACAGTAGAATACAGATAATTCTGAAGATATTCAACCATCACTGTGTGCTTGGTCTAAGTGATCGCTCACCTTCTTAACCTTGGCCTGCTCCTTTTCTGACTCCTTCTCTGCCTTCTTAGCCAATCTCTCGAGTTGTTTAGATGTAAACTGTGAACCATGGGTTTAAATGTAAGAAACAATTATGACAGATTGACTTTCAGTTCAATTGATGTAGATTAAGCACAATCTTGGAACATACCTTAAGCTGGAAGAGTGTATCTGTAGAAGAATCAGAACAAGAGTTAGAAAAATGATGAATAACAGATTTAATGTATAGGCATTTTTATACCAGGGAATAACAATGTGAAGTTCTGCAAATTTATCAGAATACATCATATTGAAAAACTGACTGGAAAAGTGTGGCAACACAAATACTAGACCTATTCATTTTGTTACAAATGCTGCATCACTGTTCAAAACAAAAACTAGTATTAAACAGCAAAACTTCAATGACAAACATGTCCATTTTAAATTCTTTAATTTTTACTTTACATTTAAATGAATAATCTGTTCTGTTTACTTCATGAGGTCTAGCTGTGACTATATTTTAAGTCTACCTTTAAAATAAAGTTTGGTGGGAAAGTAAAGAATGAAATAAATAAAATAAAAAAAATATATATTTTTTTATTTTTAAAGAAAGAACAGTACGAATTGTTTTGGATTGTTTTTTATTTTATTTTATTATAAGTGAGGCTAAAAGATATTGTATTTATTTTATCTCGCACCGGGAAAAAATTCAGGAAATGTCTGTATAAGATATTAAGCAATATTCATAGTTTGAAAGCAAAGTTTCCAAAAATAGACTGGTTCAGCGTCAGATAGCGTAACGGCAATACCCAAAATCAAACCAAAGTACACTTTAATAATCAATCTGACAACCCCATATGTAAAAAAATTACCAGCCTGAAAATTACAGGTTTGACATTTACAGCTAGCCCGACTAAGCTAACACCCAAGCTAATGTGCTAATGCTAATTATAATACAACTGAAAAACAAAACAGATTATATCCAGTTGTAGTATTTACTAGTCAAAAAGACATACCCTCCATGTCGGCGCAGATATGGTGCCTGTCAGTCACTGAGAATGTGTTTTCCGGTTTTTTTAAAAGATTGTCTGAAATTTGTTTTGGTTATTACGTATTTCTTCCTGGTTTAACAGATTTCACGTGACCAGAAATCGCCCTTTTTTTCTATGCCTAAAATTGCAGTTGATGTTTCTGCTGCCCCCTTCTGTCTCTCTTCTAGCACTGCAAAATAAAGAATTATATCTTGGTAGATTTGTTAGTCTAGTCTATCTTCACAAAAGTAGAGCTTTCCGATCAGTAAAGTTGACAGGATTACGAACATAATGCCTCCAAGGCCTTTGCTTACTGACTTATTTTTCATTTAATTAATACACACATAAATGAATGGTTCATGCAACTTTGACGAACGAGTGTGCAATTACTCTATTTGTCCACTAGATGGAGATTGAGCTTGAATCTAACGTTTTAATTTTCGATTTATTTTGTTTAATTGACTATGGTTGGATATAGATAATAAAAACACATATAACAGGTGATGAGGGGGAAATTATGAAAATAACATAAATCAAAGAATATTTAGAGTCATGTCCAGAAATCAGTCCACTTTTATCTGATACGTCTTTCATTTATTCATTTTGTTTTGAAAATACTTTTCGGAAATGTAAGAGTGATATAATTTATTCAAGTTTGACAAACGAGTATGCAGTTTGTACATTTGTCCACTAGAGGGAGACTCTAGAATGATTCAGCGTCAAACTAGCGTTTAACTTTTTGATTTAATTTGTTTAACGCTGAATTCCTTCTAGAGTCGCCCTCTAGTGGAAAGATTAGCAAACTGCACACTCGATCGTCAAACTTGAATAACATTCTAACGTTTTTGGAAGGTACTTTCAAAACAAAATAAATAATTGAAGAATGTTTCAGATAAAAGGGGACTGAATTCGGGATATAAATGTAAGTTTTGTAATCGGCTGCATCTGTTTTACAACCACATTTAACGACAGGTAGACAATTAAAATCGAAAAGTTACATGCTTGTTTGAAGCTGAATCATTAAAGAGTCG
>JARVJO010000002.1:8192061-8209807 GCA_031762555.1 Cynodonichthys magdalenae | reverse complement strand
ACCACTCACTCACACACACACACACACACACACACACACACACACACACAAAGATACGTCCATGTCAGCAGGTACAGTTTAGCTCATCTTCAGCTGCAGTTCAGGCCAAAGCTGACAGCCAGGTGGATTTTTTAACATCAAGCAGCAGGAAGTCTGAGTCATTTCAATAAAAAAACTGGTCCACACAATTCAGTCCTTGTCTGGATTAAAGCCAACTGTGAGATTAGGATTTAGAATATAAACAGCGGCGGACCTAAAGGTTTATTTTCTTGGGGTGGCAAAGGTGGGGCATGAAGTTCCAGCAGGGGGGCAAAACCTATAGCAGCTTTCTATCTGCTTTGAAATGGTTCCTTTTTATTCTGTGGAGACTTTTGTGGCTTTTAACATGGTACAAAATTACAAAACCTATCCAGTGGAGATCTTAAAATATGAGTTTAGTGTTAGCTGAAAAACAAACATACAGAAGTTGATGAATTAAAAAATCAAGCATTTGTAAAGTCATTGCTGGATTTATTTAGATTATCCCAAATTTAAAGGTAAGAATAGTCAAATTGGGATTTTATTTTGAGAAAACCTGGTTTAAATCATCACTCAGAAATGTGTTGTTTAACATTTATTTGCTGTTTTCTACAAGTAAAGAATGAATGCTCTTGAAATGTAATTTTTATTTTCCTCTAAGTTTCAGAGATGCCCCATTCGTCCCAGCCCAACAATGAGACGGATTCATCCAGCTCAACCGACCGTCCTCCTGTCATCATCGTCACGGCTCCCTCAAGAGATGACATCTACGCCACCCCGTCCAATATCACCATAGCTGACGCCATGAAGGAGCGCAGGCCCAATTCTGCTCCGTTTATCGTAGGGAAGAAAATAACCAGACAGTAACGTCACCTGCTGCGTCAGGTAACCCTCCTAAACTAATATTTTCAGTTAGTGATGTGAAAAAAGTCTTTAAAACTACAAAAAGCTGATACTTCTTGACTTAAAAGACCCTTTTTGGTCAGTATTTTATATGAAGATGATACCAGAAACAAATTTGTATTACTGTTAGAATGTAAAATCAATATTTTCATTTAGGAGTTGCAGACTTGATGGTTCGAGTTTATTTAGAAAGTGCTGATGTCTGTCTTACAGTATTTTTATCTGTGACATTTCCACTGAGCTGATCTGAAGGGTTTCCTGTCACGCCAAGATCTAAAGAGCTTTTTACAGCTTTAAGTTCAAAGAAAGGTTAAGGTTTGAATCTAAAGAATTGCTCTAATTAAATGGAATTAGACCCACTATATTTTGTAAATAAATGAAGTACTTTTAGATTTTATTTAAACTTGTTAATTATCATTTGTTTTTACAGATCTTATATAGGCTACTTAATTCAAATATTTTTCAAATAGAAATACATCACTTTTGTTTTATTTTTAATTACAGTTTTTCAAGCGGGATTTAATATGGATTTGAGCTGCAGAACCTTCTCTGTGGTCTTAAACGGCGTTCAACTCCGGGAAACCTATTTGTTGTCCAATCGGCGGCTCCAAAACGAGCAACAATGGCGGCTAGCTAGCCGAAGGCTGCACGAATGTTTCCTTTTCTCTTTTGAACTATAAAAAACATCCGTGGATATAAAAAAATGGAGACTGTCGGAGAGGACGAACCGGACACCATAAGGCTAAAATCTATTAAAGACAATAAAACCTTCACAGTGCCTCAAAACGATAGGGTAAGTAAATGAGCTCCGACATACTCTCCAAACTTCAATGATAGATTCTGGTAGTTTAAAAATTTTGTGGATCTGCCACAATATACCACATACAAGACACGAAGTAACAGTATGTTGAGAAATTGCATAACTTGGAAAAAAAATCGGCATATGTTTTAAATAGTCAAAATATGAAATGTAGGGGACAACTAAGGCATGCTAAAGATGCGGTTTATTTGTAGGTTTTAATTTATACAAATTTTGTCAAACATAACAGCTATGTTTATGTTTTATGGTGATGTTAAAATAGGAGGTCATAATGTGGTCCACTCTGAAGAAATTAGAAATATTTTGTGTAACATTGCAGTCCCTGATTTAGATGGGGTTTTTTTTTATAACCAACATATCTAATATTAAAAAAAATCTATCTATCTATACTTTATATATTATCTACAGAATATTTTGATGCCTGTCTTGCTTTGGATATTTTAATGTTCAGATGTTAGATGGACAATTAAGAAAATCATCTTCAGTGTATCATTTTTACCGCAAGGATGAAGAAACACTTTTTATCTTCTTTTCGGTTTCTCCAGTTTGGAAGCTGCAGAAGTGTCAGAGAGTTTGAGAAACTAAACCGAATAGGAGAAGGAACATACGGCATTGTGTGTAAGTGTGTGTAACACTGTTGTTAGTCAGCTTTATTACAAATAAATAAGGAAATAAACATGTTCTCTTAATTTAGACCGAGCCCGAGACACCAAGTCTGATGAGATTGTTGCTCTGAAGAAAGTCCGCATGGACAAAGAGAAAGATGGTGAGATCCTCTGTTTGTAATTTTTCAAAGTGATCTTTAATAAATAGTTTCACATTAAAGAAGTAATGTTGAAGCAGTTGATCTCCACCATATTTTAAAAATATGTCTGATTTTGTTTTGTGTATTCTACTAGAGGGACGCTTGTGTAGCTGTTTCTGTTGTTCTGGCGTTTGTGTAAAATTTTCTCCTTTCCTGTCAGGAATCCCCATCAGCAGCCTCAGAGAGATCACGCTGCTGCTGAGGCTGAGGCATCCCAACATTGTGGAGCTGAAAGAGGTTGTTGTCGGCAGCCATTTGGAGAGGTATTGCTAAAACCAAAGAGAACCTGCCGGACGACCGGTGGAGCTGTAGTTTTTACATTTATGTTTTTATTCTGTTTCCTGTTCAGTTTGTTTCTGGTGATGAGTTACTGTGAGCAGGACCTCGCCAGCCTGCTGGAAAACATGCAGACACCATTTTCAGAGGCTCAGGTAGGTTCGAGCTGAATATTTTTAAAGCGTTTATCCTTTTAATTAAAGTTTTTTTTTCAGGCTCACATCTAACTCACACACTCATGTTTAACATATATTAAAAAGGCCTCCATGAAACATTTTAATTTACTCTTTTGTGTGGAAATGCTGCACATTTACATTTTATTGTGGCTAAAACTGCACTTTTAAAAAAGAAAAACAAACTTTGTAGGGCTTAGTTTCATTTTTTCTCAGGTTTTAAGTTTAATAAATTAATTAAATAAAATCAATATATGATGTATTGTTGTTAGTCTGTAGACTTGATGTGTTCTTTTTTAGGTCAAGTGTATCGTCCTTCAGCTGCTCAGAGGCTTGGAATATCTGCATCACAACTTTATCATCCACAGGTCAGTCTCAGACCCTCACAGCTAAAAACTAACAGACATTGTTGTGTTATTTACACTTGCAGCTGATTAAATGCACATTTTTGATACAAATGTTTGTGAAGACAGACACAATTTGTTGTGAGGTGCGTTTTATTTTAAAATGTGGATGGTTTGTGTCTGGGTTACTGAGACCAACAAACTTTAAGCTTATAGTTTCTTTGAGGAGCAGCTGAATGACTCTGTGCGTCAGATGAGTTGAACTGAAGTTGGAGCAAAGTCAGAAACGAGCCTTTAAGTTGGAACATTTCCCACAAACAGCAGACAGTTTGTTTGTAAACACAGAGCTTTAACGGGACAGAAGATATGCCTCTGCTTCATCCTCCTCCTCAATCTCGTTATCAGGGACCTGAAGGTGTCTAATCTGCTGATGACGGACAAAGGCTGCGTTAAGATCGGTGAGTTTGTTCTCCTGACGGAAACACTACTTTCACTGTGATCACATCTGCACGGATTCTGATGTTGCTGACCTTTGACCTCTATCATTGCTAAAACATATCAGATGTGTGCTTTATACAGAAGCTGGAACTGATTCAAAGCAAAAGTTACTTTGTAGTTTTTAACATAAATTGGCTTGAATTCTCAGACAAAAAATGAGTCAAAACAGCTGCATTTTTTCTTTTATGGTTAAATTTGTTTAAGTCTGGCGGCCATCTTGAAATGGAATAACTACAGTCAATTGTAACAACAATCAGTTGTAAATAAGGACTTTTCATTAAAAGTGCCTCCACTAGTTTGTAACATATTTTGCTAACAGACAAACAAGTTTGCCTCTCTACAGGTAATGCTAAAGCGGTTGATGACTCTTAGCTACTAACATGTCAAGTTTTAGGACAACATCTGTAAAATGAACTTGTTTGTGTCGGCCATCTTTTATTGGTTTGGTGCTAGAGGCTCACAGTCTGCTGCGAGCCTTTTACACATGTTGAAGTGATGAGTTGTTTGTTTGGCTTCATGCAGCTGATTTTGGATTGGCTCGGATGTACGGCATACCTCAGCCCCCCATGACCCCCAGAGTGGTCACCCTGTGGTGAGTCTCAGTCACACGCCTCACTCAGATAAAATCAGGAACATCTGCACAGAATCGTCCCTTCATTTGTGCCACGTCACAGACCTGAGGTTTCAACCTGACTTTTCTCCGTCTGTGTTGTGCACGTTCAGATAACCCTTCTCTTGCTGTGCTGGCGCTGCCTCAGTGGAAACTTGTCGTTTTAATCTCCCACTGTAATCCACCTTTCTTATGGTCATTAGCTCTGTAACCGCTGTCCCTCCTTGCAGGTACAGAGCTCCAGAGCTCCTCCTGGGGACCAAGACCCAAACTACAGCTCTAGACATGTGGTGAGAATGAAAGACCAGTTTGCTTTTGATGCATTTTAATGCAATAAATGCTTTTATTTTGAAGCTGTAATAGCGTGTTTATATGAAGCAAAAATAAAAGCTCTCAAGTGTGAACAGCGAGTGAAGCCGGATGAGATGTTTGTCGCTGCAGGGCTGTCGGCTGCATCCTGGCTGAGCTGCTGGCCCACAAACCTCTGCTTCCTGGAACCTCTGAGATCCAGCAGGTGGACCTGATTGTGCAGCTGCTGGGAACTCCCAATGAGAACATCTGGCCGGTGAGACTCCAGCTGTCTGTCTTTAAAGCCACAGCTCAACAGGGAAATATGGAAACTGTTCTTTCGTTGTGCTGCAGGGTTTCTCTCAGCTCCCCCTCATCAGTCAGTACAGCCTGAGGAAGCAGCCGTACAACAATCTGAAGAATAAATTCACCTGGCTGTCTGACGCTGGACACAGACTGCTCAACCTGCTCTTCATGTACAACCCACAGCGCAGGTAAATAAATTATCTAACCTAGGATCCCTCGTTACTTCAGAGAAGACTGTAAACTGAAGAATTTCATTTTGACTTTTCTTTGAGCCAGAGCGACTGCCAAGGATTGTTTGGAGAGCTCGTACTTCAAGGAGAAACCCCTGCGTGAGTTTAAAATTGTATTAAAAGTAGAACATGAATTTCTGCTTTTCTGCATGTTGTTAAATCGAACTGTCTCTCTGCTCCTCAGCGTGTGAACCGGAGCTGATGCCAACGTTCCCCCACCATCGAAACAAGCGGGCCGCTCCTTCGGTGGAGAGCTACTCCAAGAGGAGCAAAGTTTGATGATGACTTTTTAAGTAACATCATGGTTCCATTATTTAAACAGTTTTTAATTACACGTCCTGCAGAGCTGAGCTTGGATATCAAACCTACTATTTTATTTACAAGAAAATAAAAAACCTGAGGCCGAGGTCCTCAGTTGGAAGAGAGTGGACTGCTCCCTCCTGGTTGGGGTGGGGAGGTACTGCCTCATATGGAGGAGTTCAGACAGGTTTTTGTTCACAAGTGAGGGAAGAACGGAGTGTGAGCTCAGATTAGAGACGAGGTTAGAAGGTTCAGTTCTCCAAAGTAGAGCTGCTGCTCCTCCACATCCAGAAAGACCTGGTTAAGGAGGTTTTCCAGGTATGTGCAACTGGGAGGAGGTCCCAAGGAAGACCCGGGACCCCCTGAAGAGAGTCTCTTAACTGGTCTGGGAACACCTTGGAATCCTCCCAGAACAGGTGGCTGAAGAAAGAGATGTCTGATTGACTAAATAAAAACCTCACGATTTTATTAAAGATAAAAGTTTCTAGCTGTTTCAAGTTGAGAGTAGAGAGGAGTTCCATGAACACGCCGGGGCAGAAAGGAAGTTAGATTTTATGGATTTTGTTTGATGAATCTGATTTATATGCTGGAAATCAAAATAAAGTGAGAACAAATTTACCAAAAAAAATATTTTTTTTTTTTCCCCCCAGTTTTTATTTTTTTCTGTGGGGTGGGGGGCTCATTGGCAAGCCGGATGGAAGTCATCGGCCCGCCAGTTTAATAGGCCTGCCACAGAGAATCATCATCTCTAAATTTGTTGTGATGTTACAAAAAGGTGAGATTATTTTATGTTTGGACACAGACATCTGCTGGCCTCTGAAAAAAAAATATTTTTAGGTCATGTTTTCTAAAAAAAAAGTGGGTTTCTGTTCAGTAAAGACTAAACTAACATGGGAAAAATCCCATCAAACATTAAACTAGACCAGATTAATTTGAAATGTCAGTTTTTATTAATTGAGGTTAAATTAGTAATGATTACACGTCCAGCAGCAGGTTAGATCCTCACACAGGGACGTTAACTAATCTCCTGCTGAACCAACGGTACCTCCACAAACACAGCTGAACTACTGTACTGATCACAAATCTTATCGTTGATTCAGTCGGAACAAACCGCACACACCGCCTTATCATCAGCCGGCTGAAATTTGAACAGCAATAAAACTAAAACTGTAGCGTCTGAAGAGAAGTTAGAGTGAAAATTTGTCTCCCAAAAGCAAAAAGAAATAATCAAGCCTCTCTCAACATGAAAGGTAATACTTCAAGTGTAAACGTGCTGCGGCTCGACTGTTTACGTGGAAAATGTGACTAATAAATAATAAATAAAACCCTGAATTCTATTTGCAGAAAGAGAGATGTGTCTGACTGAGGTAAACATAAATTAGATGGAGCCAAATTTAAATACAACTTCTGATTAGAACAAATAATAGTTTTTTAATGAGCAACATAAATGAGGTTTAAAATTGGTTCTTGTGGAGTTTTTATTCCTATAATTCCTAGCGCTTCTTTTAACTTTAAATAAAACAGCTACTGGAAAAAAGAAAATATATTTTTTTTCATCTCAGACTCCCAAGTTTCTGAATAAACAGAGGTTTTAGCTTATTTGAACAAAACTTAAACTAGTTTTGTGATCTTATAAAAAAAAAAAAGATTAAATGAAAAAACTGTTGATGGTAAATTAAGCCTGAACACTTAAATGTAAACATAAATAAAAGTATTAATGCTTGACGAAAAGGCAGTGACATGAACTAAAACTCCAGGATAAATTCTTCTGAACAGCAACTTTTCCCTCAAATTTAGGATTCAAATATCTGAGTTGGTTACAAAAAGCTGGTGATTTTTGTTTCCCTGGGACGGAGGACAAAAAAAATTAACATAACTCATAATAATTGGATTACAGTCTTATCTTTTCTTGGATTGAGTCATTTTTCTCTCAGTCAAGCACATCTCTTATTTTGAAAATCCTTCAGCCAAGATTGCTTCTAACTTGGAGGTTCAGTCCTGATCCAGGCACACTTCATTTAACTGGACATTAAATAAAACACCAGGCTTTTAACATTAAACCTAAACATTAGGACACACAGATTTTGATAAAAAACACTTAGATGCACTCACACGCTTGCATGCCTGGTGGAGAACAAACATCTGTTTCCTCATCAAACGTCTGGAAAGCAAAGTGCACAACGGCAACAAAATGTACAGTCCTTCAGTCAGAGACAGAATCGGCTCAGAGACGGAAAACTTGACGTATTTCCTTACATGAAACGCAGCAAAGTTCATTTAGTGAAGATTCTTGGGGGGGGGGGATGAGAGTTACTGTCCAACTACAGAATCACAGTATTTCTAACGTGGCTTTCAGTAAAGCTTCCTGCGGGGGGATTTTAAAATCCTGGCCAGGGTGGAACTGAAGATTTTTTTTTTTTTACACCCATGAGAGGCGGAAAACTGACAGTCCAGCTGAGAGATTACACAGCAATGATGAAACGGGTGAGGAGGCGGGGGAAGCGTCATTACTGGAGCCTTATGGTGGATGAGACAAGAGAAGGGGGTGGGAGTTTCTCAGCCCTCCATCCCAAAGTCCTCTGTGAACTTCTTCACCTTCAGCAGGTCTTCGGTGTTGACTGTTGGACGGGTGGTGGACAAAGAGCGCAGCATGTCCGACTGGAGTGGGACAGACCCAAAAAATAAAATGAATTTCAGCTTTTTAACTTTCCAGGTTCTCAGGCAGGCAGCTACTGGTGATTAGTTTAACATGGCAGCTCTTTAAAGAGTAGAAACTTGACAAAATAAAATACTGAACTGTGTTTTTTATTCTTTGTGCGTCTCACCATGCAGACTATGGGCTCCAGGAGTTTATCACTAGGCACATCCATCCAGGTCATTTCTATGGCCGCAGGGTCACCAGGGGAACACGGGGTCAAGAGGTCGTCCACCATCACCTGGTTGTTGCTTCTGGACGGACCACGAACCTGCGAGAAAAAAAAGCTCCTTTTTAAGTCAGGAGGAATGTTTGAACTTCAAAGATTAAACAGTTTTTGACACTCACCTTTTTAAAGTGAGTCGCTGACTGGACCTTCCTAACGGGCTGCATGAGAGCATCTCTGACGATGATGCTGATGTCAGCGCCCGAGTAGCCGTCCGTTTTGCGTGCGAGCTCCCGCAGGTCGGCGTCGCTCAGGCTGTGTGGCGTGTTGCCCAGATGGAGGCGAAACATCTGAGCCCGGGCCGGCTCCTCCGGCAGAGGAATGTAAATCCTCTTCTCAAATCTGGCAAGAACAAATTTTATTTATTTACATTTTTTACATCCTGCACCGTAAGTTTCCTTAGTCCCGGCATGAAGACGCGACTGTAGTTTAAGAATTTGAAGACATTTTCTTGCACTGAAGTTTTAGACATTTAAACGTGCTAATCTGTTGTTTAGCTTTTGAAGTCATCTCTAAATCACATTATGAAGGGTTGTAGATTTTTTTCCTTCTATTTTCAGACCTTAAACTGTTAAAGAACCCATCAGATTACACGGTAATGCCCCAAAACTAACAAACAGAGGCTGATTAAACCAAATCTACAAAGCCAGGTTGAAAGAAAGGATGAAACGAAAACAAATTATGTTTAAAAGGTAAAGTCTGACCTTCTGCGGATGGCGGCATCAAGCACCCAGGGGATGTTGGTGGCTCCAAGCACTAAAATACCATCATTGTTGTTCCCCACACCTTAAAGGAGAAAGCAAATAATATGAAGTAAAAAACAAACAAAACCTTAAATCATTTGTAGAAAGAAAGACAATAGTGTGTTAAGTATCTTGTTTGAATAATCCTGTTTTGCCCCAATATTATGAGTTATAACATTTATTTTCTGTTTAACTGTTTTACCGCCATAAAATAAATTTTCTGGATTTTTAACTTTATCCAATAAGAACTAAGCAAAATATACATTTATTGTGAATATTGGACATTCAGTGTGTTTTATTTTCTGTTCAACTCGCCTTGCATCTGGACCAGAAACTCTGTCTTGATGCGACGAGCTGCCTCGCTCTCGTTCTCATTCCTGGAGCCGCACAGCGAGTCCACCTCATCGATGAAGATGATGGAGGGCTTGTGTTGGCGAGCCAGGTCGAACAGGTTTTTCACCAGCCTGGCAGAGATGAAGAAAACAGAGGAAATCAATGTTAAAAAAAATTACAACCTTCTAATCATTCTTGTTCCAATTTGTTAGAAAACCATTTTTCTCTCCAATATTGCATCGATTGGCTGCCTCTGAGGTACAAACGTACTTCTCACTTTCTCCCAGCCACTTGGACATGAGATCTGAGGAGGACACAGAGAAGAATGTGGAGTTGTTGGCCTCAGTGGCCACCGCTTTGGCGAGGTAGGACTTTCCAGTTCCTGGAGGACCAAACAGCAGGATTCCTCTCCATGGAGTTCGCTTCCCTGAAAATAAAGAAAAACTCAAATGAAGGCAGACAAAGAGCTTTAACAAAGTATGTTTTTCTTTTCTAATCCATGTTTGTAAATCGCAAATTGGCTTTGAACTCTACTGGTATGCAGCAGAACATATAAATAAAAGATGTAAACAGAATTAAAGAGTAAAGACTGAACCTTACCGGTGAAGAGATGAGGGAATTTAATGGGGAGGATGACCGCTTCCTTTAAAGCTTCCTTTGCTCCCTCTAGTCCAGCTACATCATTCCACCGAACGTTTGGTTTTTCCATCACAATAGCACCTAGAAGCACACAACCAACATGGGTGCAGATCTGCACTTTACAAGTCTTGTTTATCTTCAGTAACTGAAACATCTTCCCACATATTTTCACAGGCAGAAAGTGAGATCAGAAGAGAAAAGGATTCTCAAATTGGATTAATTTCAAGCCCACCTACCCATGAGTTGCTCCTGAAGTTTTTTCTTTTCTGGATTTTCGCCCTCACTGTCACTGTCACTCCTGAAACAAAAGACAGAACAGATAGAAAACATAAAAATAATATAAAACTTGATTCATATTTCACACTGAATGAGAGTGACACCATACTTGTCATTGCTCTGTGCCTCCTTGACGGGCTTCTTGCCCTGTTTGTCTTTATTCTTCAGGTAGTCCTTAAGTTTCTCTGCTCTGTCCAAGTACTGCATGCATTTTGCTCGTATGCTCTCCTTCGCCTTGTCGCTGTGGGCCTCATCTGGATGCCAAAGATTCAGTTCAGCCCAGTTCATTATTCAACACCACCTCAGTTACAGTCAGGTGCTTACAATCCCAACACTTACATTTGATGGCGTGTAGGAAATATTCCACAGCATGCTGGTACAGGCGCAAGGCCTCTTCATAATTCTTTGCCTTGTCCTCCTCTGTGGCTTTGGTGACGAGATCAATTGCTTTCTGCAGGAGACACACAGATATGACAGCCAAGTATGAAATGGAAACAAATAATACACATTTATATTCAATATTGCAACATTTATTGTGCCATTTAAAGCATCCTGTTTGCTATTTGATCAAAGAACACAGCCATGCTAACGCTTAGAAAGCTACATTATCATACAATAAAGATTTAATCTTTTACATTTATGACCTACAGTTATCAGTATTATTGTTTTGTAAATAGGCTGTACATGGACAGTAAATATATAAATTAACACCAAAACAATACTGGAGGGAGTGGCTATTGGACATGCTAGCTAGCATGCTAACAACATTAGCTGCCTGGGTTAGCTTTATTTTTCTTTTCTGGAAAATCAAACCTTCTGATGTTTTACAACAAAACCATTTTCTGTTTCCTAGTATACTTAAAGATTTCATTAACCAATTGTAAATTCAAGAACATTTATTTTATACTGGTTTTCGTTCATTTACAGTTTATAAAACGTCCAGAATATGTGACCGGTCAGATATCCTACATAAAAAGACATAAAACTAAGTTGTTACATAGTCGTTTTATTTTTATACCATAAATTAATGTATAAGGAAAACGTTGGTTGCAAAACTATATGTTGCAGTTATTTTAGTATGGGCTGTCAAAATATACATACGATACAGTGAGAGTAACAACACCTTTTGTTATGGTTCTAAAGCAGAGGCACAAGTTGTATAATTCTCTCATCTATCGTCAAAGCATATTTTCTTAAAGTTGATAAGTCTTTGTAGATTTAATAGGCACCTACAAGACAAAATATATACACATCAACTTAGGTAAAATTAAAATTTAGCTCTAAAAGCCGAACACAAGCTGCTGCTGGTTATATTGAGCAAACTAACGTTAGCATGCCTACCTGTAATGTTGACGTTGTCATTTCATCTCACTCTTCGGCTCTCCAATTTCTATTTTCTGACAGTTCCCACACGTAGATACGGGAAAACAAACTAATTATGAGCAGCTCTATTTTTAAGGGCACAGGTTATTCGTTACATGACAATACAAAAACAGTAGCTAATGCGCTAGCAACAACACTGCAGCAGCTTCCAGCCGATCTAAGACGTATCCGGTTGAAATTTTCAAAGTTTTGCAGAAAACGTCAGACGTATACTAAGTACTGATATCTGACAACATAGTCACAAATAAATAATAGCCGAACTTATTGCTAAAATAGTTGTTTATTAAATTTCTGGTTAATATAACAAAAACGCAGACCTATGCTTTTATTTTTTAACATATCCGGTTGAATGTCAATTGAATGACGTTACATGAATTTTAGCTACTGCCACCTAGTGGCGAAAACAGTTACAACCAAAACTTTTAACGTGATTTCTTTCCCGATCCAAAAATAAAATATTAAACAAACCAAAACTGCAGGACACAGAAAAAGACGGGTTTAAATATTAATGGTATAAAAACAAGTGAAATAAATGTTAGTGTAATTACTAAGTATTGATATTTTATTCACATACTTAAGACTGTCATTTAAACAGAAAAGCCACATGAACTCAAGAGAATAACTAGTTTATTTTATTTTTTTTTAAATAGACTTAAAGCATAAATTGATAAACATAACGTTTAAACAGACATATGAGATAGCTTAGATTTAAAAAAATGCATATAGTTTAAATTTTTAAATAATTCATATAGACTACCTAAATTGTCTTAAAACATGAACTGACAAATTGATCTTGTAATGCTGTAAGGTACATCTTAAACACTTTTCTATATAACATGAATTTTAAAGAAACATCACAAGCCATATGTAATCACCAACAGTTTTATTGGTAGGTATTTACACTTTAGATAACTATATACCTATTACACGTTGTATACTGTAAGGAATTTAAAATACTTTGTATATGACAAGTAGTTGCAGCAGCACTTTCTCCTCTTGCAGATTTCAGTTTTGTGATTGTACAGGACGCAAGCTGCCACAAATAATACCTTTGGTTAAAACACAACTTCTTTGAAGCATTAATTTGCATAGA
Organism: Cynodonichthys magdalenae; assembly: GCA_031762555.1. Classification (NCBI taxonomy): domain Eukaryota; kingdom Metazoa; phylum Chordata; class Actinopteri; order Cyprinodontiformes; family Rivulidae; genus Cynodonichthys; species Cynodonichthys magdalenae. The sequence goes on along the minus strand of JARVJO010000002.1, from coordinate 8,196,848 downwards.
CAACGGAGCCATAATTTCCGAAGAAGAGTGAAGGTGTTTATAAGGTGTACATTCACAGGTTTAACAGGGTTTGCATGTTACTGCACTCAAGTGGAAATTGGACGACCTGAACCTTGTTTAAGATTGACCAAGATAACAGAGTAAGATCAGGCGACAGAAACATGACTGACAAAATAAAACAAAATCACAAGCTTAATGAAATGTAACAGGAACTAAACTTGTATTGAGCTGACTATCTGAAAAGTGACGTTTAAAGGGAAGTAGTCTACTTCTGCTTTATCAGAATTAACCAAAGCCTGAAAAAAAAAAAGAAATATGCAATGCTGTGCTTTCACTTTCATTTAAAAGTTAGTTTAAATTATTAGATAAACATCAACTTTACAAAAGAAAAAGGTCTTTCGGGCAGGAGAGAGTACAGAAATACAAAAAGGGTTATTTTGTTTTCCTATGGTGTAAAGTCAGTGAACAGTTTCACACTGAAACCCAAAACAACAGAGGCTGTGGAGAAAAACTGTAAGTATTAAGCTCTTACTGAAGATATCTGTAGCTCTGTCCTAAGATGCAGTTTCAAATTTAATAAAAGCAATTTATAGGCGGACGTATAATAATAATAAAAATAGGAGTATTTCTTCTTTTGACTCTTCACCCAACACAGCAGTGATTCATCTTTGCGTGAAAACATTGCTGCTATCACTCTTTATATGCTTAACTATGCACTGTGCTATACTGTTAGTGCTGTGGGAGGGGAGAGGGAGAAATTATGATAATTTATCTCCAGCCACGTCAAAAAAATACATTTGAAACAACATAATCACCACTGTCTCGCGTCATATTTTAGTATAAACCAGGCTTTAGGCTGATCATTTATCAAAGGTATATAAATGTCTCATTTTGCTCATATAAATGGTGGACATGCTTTGTTTTTTTTTTAAATTGATTAAAAGTATAGTTTCTACAAATAATTTATTGAAAAATTGTGAGTGCAGACCCCTCAGACTGCCCCTTGGATTTCCTTCTATGTGCAAACCATTCTGACGCGCCTTTAAACCATTTCCCTGGTGGAGAAAAGTTGTTTGAAAACAAGAAATATAAAATCAAAGTGAAGAGTAATGACAAGAGGAAACAAAGAGTTGTTACATTTCAAAGTCAGAAAGTCATGCTATGAGGAGGTTTACATGTTAAAAACAGTAACATGGTTTTGAGTGATACTATGTGTTCGAAGCTTAAAAACTCTATTATATGAAATAAAATAGAAAACATCGTTGAGTGTCGTTCACTCGGTGTAACAAGGCACAGTCGGCAAACCTGATTACGACCAGTAGTTTGGGATCGTGTGCAGACACACTATGATGTGGTCCGGTTCAGTCCTCGTTCAGGAAACAGCATCTTCCTCAGACGATGAGGCAACAAACAAAGTGACACTGGAAGGCTGTACGGAATGATAGGCAGAGAAGAGCTTTTAGCTTTAAACTCTGGTATCGGTTTAAAAACTCTTCTTTACTTCGAGTGCATTTTACTTTTCCTCACTGAAAGTTTTAAACATTTTTCTGTGGAATGTTATGACTCCTGTTTTTTTGCTTGTTGAAAAAGTCTTCTTAATCTTCATAACTTGAAGCTAAGCGGTCCCCAGTTTCACCTCAGCTCATAGAGTCACGGCACAGATGAAGGTGGAGGATGAAGGGAAGCTGGAAGGCACATTTTTGGGTGAAACTACTCAGGCGTTTTTACGTTGCCCCGCAGTGTCGCTGCCACCTCAGGCCCACCCGCAGCCATTAACTGGATGAAATGTGATAAATTGCAAAAAAAGAAGTTATTTTGTTCGCATTTTCGTGGCTTGTCGCTTCACGTCAGGAGGCCCAGACGAGCGAGCTTGGCCGAGAGGAAGGAGTGGAGGACGAAGACCACCGGCTTTGGACCCGAGTGGAGGTCGAACACCTGCAGGTTAGATAAACACAGATACTCTGTTGGATGTAAAGATACTTTTTAAAGTTTTCTTCCTTTTCTTTTTACAAACTTACCATTTCTCCCTCTGGACCACCAAAGTCCAGGTAGAGGTTCCGTATTCCATCGTCAGCGGACACTTTGAGCTTGTTGTAGGGGTACCTGAAGAGCACGGCTCCCCCGGTTTGATCGACAGGCTCCCTCGTCACTGTGAAGCCGTTTTCGTAGTGCAGCATCAGCCGAACATCCTGTCTGTTCAACGTGCAGCCTGAAGGAAAAAAATATAACAATTTAAACATTTGCAATGAGTATGGCACAAAGACGTGTTTATTTTTTACAATCAGCCTCAGCTGCAGAGGGTCGTTACATCTGAGGGTTCATTTCTGTAACCTAAGAGGCTCGAATGTTTCTGCACAAATGTGTGTTTGTGTAGCAGCAGGACGGGGAAATAGAGATTAAAAAAAAGCCAGAGTTTTTCCAGAACTGTTCCTGCAGCCAACTATTGTTGTGCAGAGAAGAAACACTCGCTCTGCTGCCTCCTGTCACAGAGCTGATCTGCTGTCAGCAGCTTCCTGTCACCATCACAGATCTCTGATGAATTACACATTTCTACAAAAACACGTGAGCTCACAGATCAAAGAGAAATTTGTCTACTGTTGTTGTTTGTGAGCACTTCTTATTCTCAGAAAACTACCCTTCATTTTAAAGCATGATGTCATAGAAAAAAGGTGAAGCCACATCCTCTGAATGAAGATTTGTTTACACCACACGGCTGCTAACAGGCACGGTTTTACACACTGAGTGTAAAACAAACACGCAGCTAAAAGGAAAAGCTGTAGTCGGCTCTGTGACTTCTTTGAGGTTTGTCTCATTGCTTTAGTTGTTATGAAGTCTTTTAATGTGTTCTGAAACACTAAACTGGAAAATCCATTTATGCCAAAACAGTTCATAAACACAAATCAAGTTTTTTTTTTTTAAACACATCTTGGTGTAAAGTTTATCTGAGCTGCTGTAATACTTGATCCTAAAATCGTAGCTACACGGCTCAAAAATGAGAAATTCAATGAGACTAAAACAGAAAATTTGTCTAATTTCTCAGTTTTGAGCATATACAGTACACCAATGAGATTTTAACTTATGGTTTAACTGCTTATCTAAATATTTCCTGAATCTAAATTATAATGTATATTTAGATTATCTTATAGAACCACTGACTACATAAGGTCTGTTTCTGCTCTGTCACTCACCAATAGAGACTTCTTTGATGAGCTCGGCGGCAGCGTGCACCCCCTGCACCAGAGCCCTGGTCCACGTGGACAGGTCCCAGTGGGTCTCCACTCTGAAGATGTGGGACTCTACACCCCGCCCGGTGCCGGTCCGGGTGGCGAACACCAGCTCTGAATCCCGGGAGGGAGAACCCTGAGCACTTCCAGAGTGAACGAGTCTGCAGCGAGACAGGATGGAGGAAGGATTATAAAATATGTTTGAAGTGTGTCACATCTCTTTGCTCAAATAGCTCAGTAGGGCCCTTAGAAATAAAGTTTTCCTTTTTTCTTAACATTTTTTGTTTGTTTCACTTCAATACTTTTTAGCAAAGAACGTCTGAAGACATAAAAACATCACATGAAATTCATAAAGTTTATTGTTTAATTTCACCGACTGATAAATATGAATTTTTATGCACTAAAAGAATCAGTGAAAAATTGGAGAAACACAAAATGAAAATAATATTTTTAACAACAAGGATCTAGCAGCCTAATAACAACAAAGAGAGACAAAAAAAAACTTTAGTTGATGAGAAAAGTTTCTTATTTATAGATGACATATTTCTGATGAGTCATTTCTGTTTCCACCGAGCTGTTTTACTGCAAGGAGTTTTCTAAAAGCAGAAGTCTGAAAACTTCCAGGGACTTCCCTAACTAAAGCAGTCAGCTGACAGTTTACTCACAAGAATGAACGGTTTCCTCATGAATTTCTATTTCAGAGACGTTATCAAGTATAGACCTCTGTGACAAACAAATAAACACATCCTGGATTTTCTTCCTAATGTTTAACTGTTTGTGTTTACCTGGTGGCGAGCACTGGGTGTGTGAGCAGAGGCATGGACCAGGACTCTCTGCTCCACGGCACCGACTCGAACAGGAGGATGTCTTTTTCCGTCAGCGCCATGACGACGGGCCGGTACTGCTGCCGCCCACCTTCCAGCTGCACCTGAACCGTCAGAAGAGAACATCAGGCCGGATCAACACGGAAAACATGGAATGAAAAATGGTTTACTTTCATGTTTTCTGTTTGTAAGGCAGGAACTTTTTCACACAGAGCAAGAGGTTAGGGTTATAAAATAATATAAAACATAAAAACCAACCCTGCATTTTACCCCTCTGTCAACCACAGCTGACATATTTTAAGATGTTTGTGACCTTAAATGTGCAAAAACATTGTAAGAAATCAGTTTTCTAAACTAAGAACACTCCTTTCTGTTTTTGCCCATTTCTTATGTTAGCAAAATATATTTTATATTTAATAGTAGTGATCAGTCATTTCACACTGATTCGATTTATAGTGGTTAAATATGAATAAATAGTGTCTGAACCTTTGTTTTAAGTTTAGTTTCAAACATGAACAGGATGATTCAGTCTTGTTCTTCAGCTGAAACCACAGCAGCTGAAAGCTTGCAGAGAGTTTATGAAGAAAACTATTTGCAGCAGGACTGAACAGAGAGGGACGCCTCAGGCTGCACCTGAGGAGATAAAGCAGCAGGGTTAAACTGTTTACTGACTGCTGACTCAGTAAAATGAAGGCAGAGGAGTTCCGGGGCGGGGGGGGGGGGGGGGGGGGGGGGGGGG
>JARVJO010000002.1:8171009-8184219 GCA_031762555.1 Cynodonichthys magdalenae | reverse complement strand
CCCCCCCCCCCCCCCCCGTCTACCCAGAAATCCGCCTGTGGTTTGGCCTGCCATTCTGCGCTCACATGCATTTTTTCCCCCCTCAGTAGTCTCTAATTCCTTATAGTTCTTCTCTTTATCAAGCCTTTCTGTCCCACTGTTCCTATGTTTAGTTTTAATTTCAAGACAATTACATCTTTATCTCACTTGTTCGTTTGGGGATTTTTTTTCCTTTCTCCTCACTCCCCCTTTCAAGTCTTTCGTTCAGAAAACATAATGAGAACAATGTGTCCGAATGCAGATCCAGCTGAGACAGAACATGTGTGGAACAGGTTCTCCTCCAAAATGATACTTAAACATTAATAACGTCCACCAACTTTTCTGTTGCTCATTTCATTGTGAGTTTTAGACTAAAAAGTCCAAGTGGTGACCAGTAGTGAGTACCAAAAAGATATCAAAAAGACTCGAATTGTACATTTAGTTTGTGTAAATAACATAAAAGTAACAAATAACAAGCAAAAACACTAAAACATCCAAACTGGGGTCTAAACTAGGATAAATCCAGAATGTTTATTGACTGATTGAAGATAAAAATCTAGACCATGGTTGCAACCATTAGTAGATTAATTTTAAAAAATCCACAGATTTAATAAAAAAAAAGAAAAACTCAAATCCTAATCAGGGACTTACCTGGATTAAAATCTCTCAATTAAATTCCCACCTGCATCCTTCATCTAACTGCGATTTACCTTAAATAAACACTGTTAGAGGACATGCTGTCACATTTAATTAACTGCACGGTTTTCTAAAAGATCTGTGTATTCATTGGGCTGAAGGTGTGTGTCCACTTTGTACATGAGGCAAAGCAGATTATAAACAGAAGTAATCACATTTATCACTGTCTGCAGAGGTGACTGAAAATCATCGTTCTGCACTGAGAGCTCAGACTGATGGGTTTTATCTTTAGCAGGTTCTAGGTTTGAGCGATATTGGCAAAAAAAATGAATCACGATTAATTGTGGTATTTAGTGGATAACGATTAATGTGATGATTAATCTACTGGAGTCCCTGGACGCCTGCATGTCCTAGTCACATGACCAATATAAATCACTGTAGTTGGAAAAGATTTGCCCTCTGTAAAAATCTGTTACAAATTTTGTAAAAACTAAAGACTTCAGGCTTTACATCAATTTTTAAATTGTGTTTATAGACCAAGTAAAACTGGAGTTATGATAAATGAATGACAGAACTTTTTAAAAACAATGTTTGTTATATTTGAAGCAGAGAGAAGCATCAAGGGGACTGACAGGAAATCTCCAGTCAGTCTGCATAGCGGCATTAATCGTATTAATCATCAAGTGCCAAAAAATAAATTGCTTAAAGTTTTTCTGCCAATTCCACAGAATACAATTTTGCCCAACCCAAGTAGGTTCTCAGAAAAAGAACAAGACTTCTGATTTACCGTTGCTTAACTATTCATTTGTAACTAAAACAAAGCTTCCTACTTGATGACTGGTGCACTCCCATCCTTTTCTAAACTTTTGCTCCACAGGACCTCACAGATCAGTGGTTCATAAATGATTATAGATATTATTAGAACTCATTATTTATCTTTAATTTTTTTTAAAGTGACCGCTTCACCCCTTCAACTTGGTGTTTTACAACCTCCAACCTTGGGAACCACCGTTCTTTACAATTCTGTAAAACGAACAATCTGATCTGTCAGGTTACAAGACAACCTCAGTTTTACCCGATAATAACAGGCAGTACAGACTTATCTGATTTACAAGAAAGTGCAATATTGCAGCTGTAAACATGAAAGAGACCAGATACTGAACTCATCTGAGCTGCAACAAAAACCACATTTGGGGCTTCGACGAATTTTCAACTGTGCAGCAGACGCATTCTGACGAAAACCCACCCAGCAGGTTGATTGTTCAAAACCAAACCAAACACAGAACCAGACACAGAATTTACTAAAGACTAAACACTGCTTTTACATCTCAAGTCATGTCTTGTCCAGTTGAAATAGAATTGAGGTTTAGTTCTGTTGTTTCGTGAGTGCAGCTCAACTTTTATGGGCAACAACAGGCAACCAGTTGTTGCCAACCCCTCAAAGGTTATGTAACACAGAAAAAGCATTACCCTTTAATGTTACTGCTGATGTGAGGACTTTATCGACCCAACACAAGCCTTTTTTCACTAATATAAAAATAGACGCACAAAAAAATCCTTCATCTAAATGGGTAAAAAAAATAAATATGTTGACATAAACAAAAGAAAAAATGACAAATGCTCATAAAGAAAAATAAAACCATGCTGAGATCATCATTTATTTAGAAACAATATTTAATTCTGTCTTTTTAAATGTGATTTAAAAGTGTATTGACAGCTGAACACAGACCTGTCTGCAGTTTGTATGGAGACAGCCCTGACTAACTGCTGCTGCTCTGGTTCACTTTGTGCAGACTCATGCTCTCTGATGAAGCTCTTTCCCCATGAGGACAACCGACACAGAGCTGCACAGGGCTGTCCTGGTTTCATCAATGTCCTCTGTGTCCAGTACGTTCTTTTTTTTATTCCTCCAATTACTCAAACAAAACGACTCTGAATGTTTCTGGCCACCGAGCAGCAAATCAATCAGACACACAGGCAGCTGCAACTTACTGGAGAAAACACGTTTTTCTGTGAAAATGTACTGTTAATGCTGAGCGAAGAATGACTTAAGCTAAATGAAGCAAAAGCTTGCTAAAAGTAGCCAAACACTAGCTCAAAGCATCAACGAGTTAACTAAAAACAGTAGCAAAAGGCTTGTTAAAATATCAAAAGGTTAGCTAATAACTAAACTTTACAAAACCCTAAGACAGGAAGCAGCAAAAAGTTACCTCAAAGCAGCAAAATACTAGTTAAAAAACAGCAAAAAGCTAGTTAAAAGCTAAAAGTAACATACAATATCTAAAAACAAAAAGTAGCAGAATTGTAGCCAATATTAAAAGCATAAGACAAAAATAAAGTAATGCAAAAAAATAAAATAAAATTGGTACCCCTCGTTTCATGAGAGTAAATCCACAATGGTCACAGAAATAACAATCTGACAAAAATAATAAATAAAAATTCTATGAAAATGAACAAATAAAAGTCAGACATTACTTTTCAACCATGCTTTAACAGAATTAAAAATAAATAAATAAATAAAACTCATGAAACAGGCCTGGACAGAAATGATGGTACCTCTGAAAATAATGTGACCAAAAGGACACACACAACATGGACCAGAGGAAGTAAAGGAAATGCTGTCTCAGGAGATCAGAAACAAATTTATAGACAGGCATGTTAAAGGTAAAGGTTATAAGACCAACTCCAAGCAGATTGATGTTCCTGTAACTACAGTTGCACATATTATTCCGAAATTTTAAATCCATGGGACTGTAGCCAATCTCCCTGAACGTGGCTGCAGGAGGAAAACTGATGACAAATCAAAGAGATGGCTAATACGAATGGCAGGGTTCGACAAATCCCATTGCCCTACTGCCAGGGGCAGGTAAAAACCATATTCGGGCAGGTAGGATTGTTCTGATGCCTGTCTGACTGGGCAGGTAAACCATTTCTTTTATTTTTAATAGGGCCATTTATTATTATATTATACATTATTATTTATTATTCTGAAAATAAATGAAGAAATATAGCCTTTTAAAACATGTATAGAGATAATAAATCCTCAAAATTTCCCCCTTCTGCTGTATAAAAGTTACGTTGTGCATAACTGATAGCAGTAGTGTGTCGCAGGATCATAATCTCTCCCTTCCTCCTGCTGCACGTCACGCAGAGCGAAGCATTAACAACAGTAGATATCTTTAATTATATTCTGACTACTAGCCTTTAAATAATGTCAGATTTATAGAGACTCCAGTTCAAGATATCTTAAATGTATCTTTAGATATGAGATAGTCTATTTAAAATTCAATCAATGCAATCTGCAGATTTTTTCATGTTCTGTAAATTGTATTTTTTTAAATAGCTGCACTCCATTTTAATAAATACTAGTGACTTTTCTGCTGTTGATCAGTCTGTTTTCATAAGCAGCCCTCCCAAGGCCAATACTCTAGGGGAAACGCTGGAAAGGTCTAAAAATGTTTTTAAAGATGTTTTTAATAAAACAATTGACTGACTTTGTGAGTGACTCAGTCTGCAATGTTTGCATCTGTTTAATCAGATGTCATATGTTATGTACCTCTGTATAACCATGTTAATATTTTTGTAGTACAAAGTTCAGTACACGTATTTCTTATATTTAGTCGAACTTTGAACATTTCTGTTGCAGGCAGGTAACCTTTCATGTTAAGAAGGTAACATTTGGTGTCACCTGCCTGACAGGGCAGGTGAAAAAAAAAAGTCTTGTCGAACCCTGACGAACGGTAACAAAAAAGCCCAGAAAAACTTCTAAAGAGATTAAAGATGAACTTCAAGCTCAAAGAACATCAGTGTCAGATCACACCATCCGTCGTCGTTTGAGCCAAAGTGACTGCCAAACTACATGTTGACAAGCCACAACGCTTCTGGGAGAATGTCCTCTGGACAGATGAGATGACTTTTTGGCAAGTGACATAAGCTCTATCTTCACAGATGGAAAAATGAAGCATATCAAGAAAAGAACATGACTGTGAAACATAAAGGAGGTTCTGTTATGTTCTGGGGCTTATTTGCTGCATCTGGCACAGGGTGTTTTGAATCTGTGCAGGGTACAATGAAATCTCAAGACGATCAAGGCATTCTAGGGAGAAATGTGCTGCCCAGTGTCAGAAAGCTTGGTCTCAGTCGGGAGGTCATGGTTTCTTGCAACAGGATAATGATCCAAAACACATCTAAAACTTACAAGAATGGCAGTGAGGAAAACATTGGACTATTCTGAAGTGGCCTTCTATGAGCCCTCTAAATCCTAGAACGAAAAGCTATGGTAAAGAAGGAGCTTCAGTTTGTATGATTGAGTTTAAATAGTTGGCAGAAAACCCTAAAGATGCTCTGCAGACAGCCTGTGTGACTTGGAATTTAATTTAGGAGCAGCATCAGTTTAATTATCTCTACAGACATCGGGAAATCACAACACAAAAAGAAAACAGCATCAAGTAGAAAGTATTACGAGCAATTGCTGGTAGAAGTCAAAGTTCTGACATTTTTTTATTTTGTCCTCAGAATGTCATTTTTCCCAAATGTCCTTGAATGCAGCATTAGGATACAGCACTAAAAAACTGCCAAAACGTAACAACATCTTTAGATATTGTCCCACAGCCAGGACTTATTGAGTCAATGTGTGACAGAAGAATAATAGTTGTGATCCCAGGAGTTGCTACATGATGTGCAGAGCAGGATTTTAACTCACTGGCCCAGCTCAACACATCTCACAACAACAATGTGCTCAAAAAGGATCAATTCCAGCTGTTCCTGATCGAACACAGATGAGACAACTGTTCTAGTGGAAAACAAGCATCAAATGTGCACAAAGCGCTATAGCATTTTGTCTATTTTGAATTAAAATGTAGTTTTTTTAAACCCAGGTTTTCTTAACTCTTGTTCTCTGCAGCTTCAACAAAAGAAATTTCTGAACAGCTTGCAATTTCATGCTGAAGTCTGTACTGTTGACCTCTGACCTAAATAAGCACATGTGAACGGAGGTCAGGAATGTAGGGCTCCTGTGCTAATTGTATGAATATCTGGGAGGTGGTGTATTGTGTACTCGCACAGTGTTCTGGAAACCCGAGCCTGGTTCTGACTGAGCTCAGTTCTTTTCTCAAAGCAGTGGAAGATCCACAAACAGTCCAGTGACAGATTCCTGCAAACAGACGTCTGACCTGTGGCGGATGGGTCATTGTCCTGTCTGAGGGTCACTGGGAACACAAAAATTTTACTTTAACTGGGATTTTAACATGGAATCGTTCTAATTTTGCCTCTGCAAACAAATTTAAAAGTTTAATAACCTGAATAATTCTAAATGAGATAGAAGCTGACATTTTCCACCCAAATGAAATGTTTAAATTTCATCAGAATGTTCATCTTGTTGACTCAGTTTGTAGTTGGAGATGTACAAAGCAGGCCTCATTTCAGTGGAAATGTGGCCCACATTGATCAGTATTCAGTACACGTTTATTCCAAACCATTAAACACAGCTTTTAGCTTTTACCAAACTGAAGTTTCCAAACCCCGAGGCTTCTGTTGCCCCTCTGCATACTATTTACTCTTTTAAAACTTTTCTAAAGGTTGAACTGGAATCAGCACAGTTAAAAACCTCAGTGGAAATCCTCTGTAGCTTTTTACTGGTTCACTTCCAGATTTATCTAAAGTCCTCTAAACTCACATTAATGCAGGTATTTTCCAGACTCTTGCAACTTATAGTAGATAATATTATTGCAAAAACATTTTCTTTGTATAGATTACTTAATATCATCTGGACATGACATGCATTTTGGAATCTATATTACCTGCAATTGTTTAAAACAATTTCAAAATAAATAAACATCTTTTTGCTATTTTTACTCTTGAAGGACATCACAAGTAGATAAACATGAAAATAAATCTCCTCGATTGTGATTACAGTGGCCGCTTATCTTAAGCAAGCCAATCCTTCAAATGTAGTACAAACTGTAATGTAACTAGCCTTGACCACATCTGTGGTTATGTTCCTGTTTACACTAATCAAAGGCTTTGTGTTCACTTGATTTGATTTAAGTCCTTTTGGTCATAGATCAACACAGGACCGGCCTTTAGCGTGTTAGGTAAACAATGGAGTGTTTGGAAAGTTACAGACATACTGAAAAGAATCAATTCTATAAAAAAATTAAAAGGCTCAACATTCACTGAAGAAATGCATATCACCCACCACCTTTAGTGTCAAAGATTAGCTTATGTTGATAGATGATGGAGTTGTAGCCTTTTTGGTCAAACCTTGATATCAATGTGTCATGAGTATTGTAAAGGACTCTCAGCTACTACCACACCAGGCTTAATAACTGAGAAATTGACCAGGTTTAACCATTTTGTGACAACAAGGCTAAGTTGTGGCAGTCATCTTTAAGTGGATCTACTCCAAATGTTAATCAGTTGTAGATCTAATAGTTAATTAGTTATTAAGAGATTCATTAAAGCGGTACATGAGTATTCTTGCTAACTGACAAACAAGATTGACTTCAACAGCTGTTTGCAAAAGTTTAAGAAAAGCTTTTATGTAATGAGTAACACTTGGAGTATGTGCTGTGAATGTACATCACCACATTTTAACACAATTTCTATGAAACCAAAAGAACTAAAGCTATGTTTTTGTTTCTAATGTCAATTGATAAACTCCTAGTTATTCAGTTGTAGATGCATAGCTAATGATTATTTCCCAAAAGATTCATTAAGCAGTTCATGAAATATTTTGCTAACTACAAAAGTTAAAAGGAATCACGAAAAAAGTACCAGTTGATAATATTTCTAAATAGTAACTTGTTGAGTTTGATTTGAAACTTTATAGTTTAGTTAGATAATTTTAAATGTTCTACGCAAATTTAAATATATTAATACCTTTTATAACTTATTTAAGTTGAATTAATGCCAGCACATGGAATAATAAGAAAAAGTTCAGTTCACATGAGTGTGTGGTCAGATCAGACTCCCGGAGTCTAATCTCGGCCTTTTCAAATCCCCGCTCTCGCGTTGACCAACTTACCCTCCAGCGTCACTTCTTTCCCGGCCTTCTTGAGCGCCTGCACCGCCATGTCGTGCGTTGCCTCCCGGAGGTCGTTCCCGTTTACCGATAGGATCGCGTCGCCCACCCGGAGAGCCCGACTCTGATCTGCGGCGAGCCCGGGAAAGATCTTGGAGATGAGGATGGGCATCCGGTTCTCGCGCCCACCCTTTATACTGATCCCCAGCCCGCCAGACTCCTGTTTGACAACTCGGACTTTCCGCACAGCTTCGGATGAGCCATCCAGGCTGACGGGAAAGTCGCCTTGCCTCGACCCGAAGCTTGACCCAGGACTACCGTAGCTGGAACCGGGGCTACCGAAGTCAGAGTTTGTGCCGTTAATCGGGTACTTTCCAGGGCTGTTCATACCGTAGTTGCTATCGTACTGACCCCGACTGACACCTCCTCGACCTGGACTACTACTTCGCCCCCGAACTCCATGGTTCTGAAGTTGATCTTGACCCAACGATGGACTGCGACCAGGGCTCCCCAAACCCGGGTCATTTCCGTTCGACATGCCATTTCGCAGGCCAGCCGAAGAGTAATCCCAGTGATTGCTCCCCTGTCCGGTTACCTCCGCTTCGGCCGTTAAAGTCAGCGTTTCTCGCGTGAGTTCGGCAGCTACTCGGATCCAGCGGTCCCGGAGCAGAAGGTCCAGTTGACCATTTTTATCCGCTCTGGTCCAAATTGCCATTCTTGGAGTGTTGTTAGCCTGCTCCGAGGCGGGCCGCTCTTACTCTAAACTCATCACCAACTTTTTTCCTCTTTTTTCAGAGTGCGCACAAGCAGCAACTGCTGCCTCGGATCGACACACCCACTCCCGCCGTGACTGCGGAGAGACCGGGGGGTGGGAGCGGGACGGAGGGACTCCCAGAAAACAAGCGGAGGAGGAGAAGAAGAGGCTACGGCGGGCCAGCCTTCAGCCAGAGGGCTTGTTGTGAGTTCAAGCAGTAAGCCGTCCAACTTCCACCTGAAAGTTAGCACGAGCACACGAAAGTCACATCCGCTTAGACCTTTCAAAATAAAATAATTCTATATGTAATTGCTGCAAGTGTAAATATAAGTGTAAATGATGAACAATGATGAATGATTTCTGAAACTTGTTGAAAAAAAAAATTCTAATTCAAAACAAACAAACATTAAGCAGAACGGTGAAAAAGCTAAAACTAGCTAAACCAATAGAATCTACAAGCTAAAATGAAAGCTAAAATCAGTGAAGTTGTAGCTGAAAGCTATTGTTCATTTAGTAGTTGTTTTTTTAAAGAACATTTGTAATACAAATTTATATTGGTTAAATATTGAGCTAATCAGAAAGTTGAGGGGATCAGTGCATCATTCTGCTTAATATCAAGTCACATTTAAGAAGAATTACAAGCTAAAACTAATTTTAATCCCCTTTGCCATAACTTTGATGCTTTTATTGTAAAAGGATAATCACCCTGTTTCCTGTTTCATTGTCCTCAAGGCATTTTGACGGCCGTCAGATTAAAGAAAGTAGCCAATAGACTGCAGGGCTGATTAATTATTAATATGAAGGGGGCGGAGCTTCGGCCGCCCCGAGGGCAAAGCCTTCTTAACGCTGCCTGAGGAGGACTTTCACTTTTCCGGCTGTCAGTTCGACCTTAAGTCACGCAAAGTTGCAACATAGTTAAACAAGCATCTAAAAAACAATTTATTTACAATTTTTTTAAATTTGACAACAAAATACAATTTTTATTTGTTAAAGCTTTTAGAGAAACAAACACCAATATTTATGGACATGTGTGATAAGTGAATTTTAGCAGAGAGCGTTTTCTCAGTTTTGGTAAAGCAACAACTGTGTGAACCTGAGCAGCTTCTCTGAGCCATTTTAATCCAAATTCCCTCTGCTGCCCTCCAATGGAGACCCAACATGACTTTTCCATCCAGGTATCTTTGTTCTTCTGATCCAGCTGAGTCTAACCTGTGAACATTTCAGCAAGCCATCACCTGGCTGCACCTTCATGAATTTTCCATGAAAGCTGCTGCAGCATCCTGCAAGTTACAGTAATCCTCTGCTGAAAGATGGACTCCTTTAGTTTTGGTTTCTGTTACGTTTCTGTTTTTTTTCTTCTTAGAATGCTATTAGCTTTTTTCATTCAGCTGACATTAGTTGTTAGCTAGAAATATAATACTTTTGTTTACTCCTGCTGCTTTTATATAAACTGTTGCTGCTTAACATTTAGATACCATTCTGCTACAATTAGCCACACTTTTGCTTAGCTTGACTTTTTGTAATTTTAGCTTCAAGCTAGTATTTGGCTAATATTCTAGCTTTTCTTCTTTAGATTTTTAACTAACATTTTTTGTTTTTATCAAATCTTTTGCTGCTTTTAGCTGCTTTTGATTTTACTTATTTTTTCTATTTTTAGCTAACCTTTTGCTGGTTTTAGCTAGAATTTTGCTACTTTTGTCTTTTAGCTTATGTCCTGCCTTTTAAGCTTTAAAAACTGTCAGCTGCTTCAAGATATCCTTATATTTTCACAGAAAACACAATGTACATTTTTTTTTGTCTAATATTCTTTTGTAAAATACTCAGTAAGTTTAAAACAAGCAAACACTATTTAAATAATGTGGTTTTATTCATTAAACACAAAACATTGTTGTTGTCAGTTTATATATATTCATGATTCACTTTCACAATTTTCCCCAGGACAGAAAAACTGACCCTAAAAGTTCTGGTTTTGCTTCATAAAGCTGAGTTTTGAAGGCCAAACACAATAAAAACAGTAAAACTCGCAGATGTCGCTTCGGTCGTGTTTGTTAGATTTTATTGCAGCTGAGGTTATCTTGGTGTTTATAAAACCAGAACAGATTACAAGCGTCCACGGGGAGTTAAGGAGGTGGGAGTTTCATCGGCTCGCCTCTCCCCGCCGTTGTCATGCTTCGTGGGTTAAAGGTGCAGCTTCAAACGTTACATTCACAGTGTCTCCGCCAGCAGGACCAGCTTTCTAAGCTTTTTTTTTTGGGAGGGGGGTGCCTTGTTTCGAAGCGGCGGCAGCAGCTATTTGTTTTTAATTCCCTTTTTTGGATAAATATTAATAATGAAAAAAAAAATCGTAATTTTTCTGCTGTGTACAAGCTTTTACAATTTTGTTTCTGTAACTTACATTCATGACCAAAACAGTCAGAGCTGTGATGTTAAACTAAATGTCCAAGTTCACCTCCGCCCTCGGTCTCACATCAAAGCAGATGCAGAGCTTCTTTCTTAAACCTTTAGAAGTGGTGAACAGATGTGGAAGATAATGCAGCTGTGCAAAGCAGACGTGGAAATTCTCTCTATAAAAAGGTTCTAAACAGCTTCAGAAACTGTGTTTAGATCTAAACGTGATGTAATAAATGATACATTTAATGCTTCAATCCAGCAAAATTAACTTAAAAGCACCTTACTGCATTATAGATGTCTGTCTAAATGTGTGCAGAGTGTGATTGGTGCAGCACAAAGTGTCTGATCCACTCAGTGGCTCACGCTGTTGATCGTCTCTGCTCGGTGGAGCTGCGGCGAGGAGGATGGCGAGGACGCATGGAGCTGTTTGTGTTGAGGGTGGTGCGGGGCAGACGGGTGAGGGAAAGCCTGGACGTTGGACTGACGCTGCAGCTGTGGTCTCTGGGCGGGGGTGGCCTCCTTCTTTGGAGTGTTGTTCAGGATGTCCAGGCTCCGGCGACTGGAGGAAATGACGTCGACGACGAACTTGGTGCACTCGGCGCAGACGTCGCGCAGCGTGCAGCCGTTGGCGTACAGGTGTGGGAACTCCTCCTCCACCGAGCAGCGGGTTAGCCTTCGCAGGGATCTGCAGACAAACACAGAATATGCACATGAGACGGAAGCGGCTGCACAAACGACTAAAAACCCTCTTAGTGTATTTTATCTGTAAATCAGCCAAACATCTGGGTAAAAAAAGCTACACCTAATCTTCAGCTTATTTAAAGAGATGAACCCAACAAGATGCAGCAGCACGGAGGACACTAATGAGAAGATTAAGGTCAGTTCCTGTGATTAAAATAACACGCAATATTAGCTGTTATAAAATCCATTTAAGTTCTTCTGGTTGCACCTTCGGGTCTTGATGACAGGTGTCGGCAGGTAAACATGACACCAAATCAGCACACGCTCCATTTCCCTCCAACTGGCTGTCAACCATCTTTACAAAGACAGCTGGGTAATTATTACATAATGGCTGCTTAGAGGCCTGGAGGAGGTGATTATATAACAGAAGAAGAATGAGGTGGGGTAGGGGTGTGATTGGATTGAGGAGGACTTCAGACATGAGAGATGTTTCTGAAGTAAGGAAAAGTCACTGAGGGAGGGGCTCACTTCAACAGTTAAATCTTTGAACTTCAGTTTTGTGTTTGTTGGTTCGTTTGGAGAACTGAGGAGGAAAATTATGCTCTTATTGATAAAATTATCAAATACAGCTTTATTAACATTGGAAAATAAAAGAGGAGGAGGAGGATAAAAAAGGCTCTTTAAATTAATTTATGGGAACTATTGAGGGATTTTCATAATGCTTATCCAAACAGGTAAGTTCAGCAA
The DNA here is from genome assembly GCA_031762555.1 of Cynodonichthys magdalenae. Taxonomy (NCBI): domain Eukaryota; kingdom Metazoa; phylum Chordata; class Actinopteri; order Cyprinodontiformes; family Rivulidae; genus Cynodonichthys; species Cynodonichthys magdalenae. The sequence goes on along the minus strand of JARVJO010000002.1, from coordinate 8,171,971 downwards.
CAAAAGAGTCTTGTTTTGAGCATTTTGAGTAGCTTTAACAGAAACCAGGGTAAAAAAAATACAGCTTTTTTTATTTTTATTGTAAATATATTTCAACCTTCTACTTGCTGATGGAAAGACTCACTTGTAGACTTGGGTTTTGTGTCCGTGATTTTTTGGCGCTGTGTGGAAGCCCACAGTGTACACAGGAATATGGGCCATCTTTTTGGAGGGAATCTTCATCTGGAAGAGAGGAAGAAAAATCAGAAACCGGTCAAACTGTCAGCTCAAACAGGAAGATCCTTTCACAAATACAGACGGAGGACGACAAATCGATTTAAACACAAGTTTTCCATAAATGACACAAACACAAACCAACAAAAAACAAACACGTTTCAATAAATAATAGTCTGAAAACAATGATTAGCCACAGTACTACACACATCACACAACACAAAAAATAAAAGCACAAATTCAAACCTACAGAACCAAACATCCAACATGGGTCGGGACTGAAGCAACAAATCAGAACCAGCAAAACAACAGAAAACATGACGTCAACAAAGAAGCCAGCCTGACAGGAAATATTCAGCTTACAGGAGGTAAAAAAAAAACAAATTCATATTTATATGAAATTACAATAAGCTTAAATTTAAACATCAGATGCACACATTAGTCTGTCTCCTGACTAATAAAATTCAAATATGTAATCAATCATTTGTGATAAAAACTAATACCAAAACTACCCAATTATTATCTCATAGATCACAAATCAGTTTTCTGCATCATTTATTTGTAATTATACTAAAACACAGACATGATATGGTACACAATATAGTGTATATATATATATTAGGGGTGCAACAATACATGTACCCGTATCGAACCGTATGGAACAGTGCATTGGGTTCAATACACTCTTGTATCGAACAATACAGATTTTAAAATTTATTTTATCAACTTGTCTTCTGAAGATGCTCTGT
>JARVJO010000002.1:8119945-8170340 GCA_031762555.1 Cynodonichthys magdalenae | reverse complement strand
CACAATTAATTAAATAATAACTGAACAAGCCAAAGGTGTGAACTTACCTTTGCACTGCAGGAGCTGCAGACTGACCTGTGGGAGGAAGAAAAACAAATACATTTCTCAGTTTAGTTTAATATCAAAAGAAAATATTTAAGATTTGTTTTAACTGTTACGTCAGACTTTCTGCTTTTAATTCACATAACCTGTGCCTGTAAAAATGTTTACATTTTATTTTAACGAAGATAGTTTTATTATAACTCAATTTGTGTAAAGTTATTTTATCATTCTGACTCATAAATGAACATATTTGTTTTAAAAAATGCCCCCCCTGCCACCTGATACAGTGTTATAAATGTATATTTGTGCAACACGACTAAAAAGGAACTAATTTTGTTAGAAACAGTGAACTGAACCCGAGTTTAAATTCAATTCAATTCAAAAATACTTTATTGATCCCAAAGGGAAATTGGATAAGGTTAGTTTTAAAACTAAAACATAAACACTTGAAGAAGTTACAGGATCATTTCATAATTTGAAATAAACTTTACTGACAGTTTTTGAAGATTTAAAGTGTAAAAAACCTGAAACATCAATCCTCCAACACAGACTTTAAAGTTTCTTTTAAAGCTGAAGTGAATCTAAAACCTCCCAGGAGGTCCAGTGAAAGTTGTCTGGTACCTTTTACACAGTAAGCATGTAGACGGCCAGGAGAAAAGAGGAAACTTGACTCTGCAGCAGCAGCAAACCTGAGGAAACAGAGAAACTGAGTGGATTTACTGTCAGCACCTCAGAAAGCACAGCCGGGCAGGAAACACACACCTTCCCCTTCTTTAGGTTGTTGTAGAGTTCTTTGCTCTGAAGGAATTTCTCCATCTCTGCTTTGACCAGCACTCGGCGCACGTTGATGACCTCATCAACCGTTAAGGCCAGACTCTCCACAGGATGGCTGAACTCCTCCTGAGCAAAACAAAACAAAAAACATTAAAAACACAAGAAACTCTGAATGCAAACAGAAACACGACATAAATTCAACAAGTGCAACAAAGCTAAAGGTTTCTTCAGCTGTTTATGATACAAGACTTGTCTCTCACAGCCGAAACATTGGTCATAATGATTTCGACAGTGTCTGTGTGAGTGTGCCTGTCTGTTAGCAAAATATCTTGTGAACTACTGTACGAAACTTGCAGAAAGCCCTGAATGTACCTCAACATCTGATTAGCATTTGGAGCTAACCCAATTCAAGATGGCTGCCATAGCTAATGTTTGCATTAACTGTTGGAGTCAAACCTGTCTGTTAACAAAATATCTTGCGAACCACTGAACTTAATGAAACTTTCAAGCAGGAATCATTTATTTCAAGAGGTTACATTTTAAGAACCTGCTATAAAAATGAGGGTAAATGGGCTGATCTCGGCTCACCATCCACTGGTCTCCAGTTTTGGAGCTTGGTGTTGACTCTGGCCCCTCTGTGGCCTCGTCGACTGAACTCAGAGACAGGCGGGCGGGAGACGGCGGCACCCAGCCATGAACTGGAAAGGAGGCTGGAAACATGGAAATGGGTTAACAGTCAGTAAAGGGAAATAATGAATTAAATAAGGACGTATCGAATGAGCGTGGCAGAGAGCGAACGAGAAAAAGCCTCAAATCTAAGCCTACGAGTCCATGAATTACACATCAGCTCCTTTCATTCAGCCTCGTCTCAGATCTCAGCCCCTAAAAGTGTTTGTCGATCGCCTCTAATGCAGTCATGTATTATTAATCTGATTCCAGGACAGAGGTTCATCTTGTGCTGCTACATCTGTAACTTAGATCACACTGTGAGCTCTGCTGTAACTCTGCAGTCCACACACGGCTAAACTGGGGCGCCTGCAAATACAAGGTGTTAACTTGGCTCTAATGGAAAGTAAACAGACTGAGGGGGAGGCTGGAATGGGCCAGTAAACATCATCTGTACATTTAATTTGGATCAGCTGCTCATGACAGCTGGGGTTTAGCAGCTTACATCCTCACGCAGACACAGCTTAGGCACAGGAGCCCCCTGTTGGCAGAGTCGGGTACTACATAATGAGCCTTTATCCTGCCAATAACTCAGCTCTAAAACCCAAGTCGTGCTGTTCTGTGGACTGCAGGCTGAGAGTTAGGGTAGGTTTTCTACACAAACAGCCATCCATCAGATAACATTCTGTGCAGACTTCATAATAGGGTTGGGCAATATTGGCAAAAATCTTAATTAAGATTAATTGTGTCAATTAGCTACTAAATAATAGATGACGATCGCACTTGCATGTTTTTGACTCTAAATCAGTTAAAATATTCTTACAAACACAAAACTTCCTAATTTTAACAGGTTAAATTAGTAAAAAGTGAATTGAAACTCACCTTTTCCACAATGTGAAGTGGCAGCATATATTTAGTAACACATTATTCCACAGGCTCACTTGCTCGCTTAATAGTGAACGTGCATTGAACCCAAAAATACGTCATCACGTGGCACTAATTGCAGTAATTGTAAAGTGGTTAATATTAATTGTTGACAGTTTTTTTTGACGATTATTTGCACACAATATGATTTTGCCCAACCCTACTTCATGCATCCCACACTTCTGTGTCTACTCTCCATCACCCAGTCAGACTTTATCGTAACATCTTTATATCAAATTAGAATCCATCAGAAGTCTCTCAACAGCTTTGTGGCTGATGTGAAGCCCTGTAAACCTGCAGTCCAGAGGTGCTGCATTATCGGAGACAGACACGGCTCTTATTTCACTTAGCTAGCAGTAATTTAATCAGATTTGTGCCTGAAGCAGAGACTGGAAGTTGTAGCGGCATAATGTCTCTAAAATCCCTACATCATTTTACTGTGTAGAGGGTTAAAAAAATAAACATTGTCTATTTATTTGTGAGACGTTTTTTCACTACTAGTTTCCTTCTACACCTTAGGACAAAAGAAGCAGAAATGTTAAAAAAGTTGTTTAGACTTTTGATTAAAGTTTAAAAAAATAATCTGTTTGTTTGAGGTTTTAAATTACTTTAAGGAATAAACTTAAATCAAAAAGTTCAAAATTTGTCATAAAATGAAGATTTTGTCAAGAAAAGTTCAGCTGATGCTTTTAATCTGAAAACTTATTTCAGTTTCTTTTTTATTTTCAGCCAATTTCTTCACATTTACATACTCAAAAAAACACCTTAAGGCTTTATATAATCTCAGATTAATTTTAAAAAGGCTCCTATGAGAAGTTTAATCCACATTTCTTTTTAATGTTCAAATTTCCATGCTGTGCTCATGTCTATTAGAAAGTTTACAACTAAATGGGGGATAAAGGCTGCTACAGCACTCCCTGGTGGAGGCTAGATGAAATGCATGTACAAATACAGAAATAATAACAAAAAAAATTCAAAACATATTTCATTAGTGTTACATATACTCAAATTACAATAATAATAATCTGTGGGTTTTATGTGTTTTATGTGGTTATGTGGTTTTACGAATATAAACCAGAACTTTTATTTTATTTTGCTTTATTTAGCTGTATTTTGAAATCTGCTTTCTTGTAAGATCTTTTACCTTTTAATTCTGATAAAATCTGATCATTTTTATCCACCACACCACCTACAGTGTAGCCATTTTTTATGTGCCTCTGCAGACTTCAGTATCACTTTGGATCTGCTCTTCAGAGATCTGCATTCTAAAAAGAAAATGTCTGATACTTGGAGGCCCTCAAGAGGAGGACGATTAAAGTGGCAGGGTGAATACCCTGTCTGCTCAATCATCTTCCTTTCAGACAAACTGAAAGGCTGCAGCACTTCAACAAGCTGCAGATGTTTGGTAAGGATTTAATAACGGGATATGTACAAATGATGATAACTGGCTATGATTTATTTTAAGTCTTGCCTGCTATTATTTAAAGAAATATTTTTCTACCTTCCTAACATAATGAAAGATTTTCAGGATGTACAGCAGACATGAGGTTTTCTGATGATCTCAGATATTAGATGGTGAGGAATAATTAGTGAGACCTCTGTGATAAGGAGGAGGCCCGGCACCAGTCAGCGTCCTGGACCTGGGTCTGACGTCCCGCAGTCTGATGGTCTCACCCAACTGGGTTGACTGCAACAGAGAAGGAAGCGCGTCCCCTCGGAGTAAGGCGAGGTCCTGCTCTGAGAAGGACCGGTCTCTCTTCAGGGGTGTGGGGGAACTCTCCGTTCTCCTCAGGTCTCCGTGGTCTGGAGACTCTTCTTCCTGTTGTGGTTCAGGAGTCAAGAGCAGAAGGGTGGAAAAGATAAACGAATGTCACACTTTGGGTTTGATCAATGCTGCTTTGGACTAAAATGCATCATTTTTTAATTTAAGACATAAACAGAAAAACACAAACAAAAAAAAAGGATCTTACTTGATTTGTTCCGTTACAACCAGAAACTTTACTGAGATTTGATTCAACAGATCAACACAAAGACGTCTTCTTGTTTAAAACTTGTTCCTGAGTCTGAGAGGGTCTCATCCAGATCCATTGGAGTACGAAGCCATGCAGGGAGATGCTTCTCTGTCACTTCCTGTATTCTTTATTACCTCTTACCCCTAATTTACACTCCACTCTGCTGCGGTCCGACCTCTGCAGCAAATACGCAACCATTATAATCAAGGAGAGTATTTACACTGGCTCCGCACAGCGGTGCAGGGCGGCTGTGAGCGGACGGCGATCTGACAAAATTAGATCTGATCCTATTTTTGCTGGACGTCGCAGCTTCTCTGGAGTCAATCTACAAAGATCACATTGCACCAACAGGAAAAGGAACAAGCACAACACCTACATTTTCAAAGTAAGTCACCAGCGGCAGACTATTTTAGTAGAAATCCAAGCTATATTAATCAATATTTCTACACAAATGCTGTCAGAATGTATCATTCTGTTTGGGAAGCAGATGGCAACATGTAGCATGAAGCATGTTAGATAATGTGTCAACACACACGATACACGTGCACTTTATTTTGAAATCAGAAGATTTAAAAATAAGACAGCAATACAGTTTCAACCATAGATATATAAAAAGCCTTATATCTATGTTTTCAGCTGTGTTTGGAGTTTGTCTTTCACAGAATGAATTATTTGTTGCTCGGACTTCCACATTTCCCACTGGATTTATTCCACATTTCCCACTGGATTTATTCCACATTTCCCACTGGATTTATTCCACATTTCCCACTGGATTTATTCCACAATCTCCTTCCTGCATCCGCTCCTCCTCTGTGCGTCCAGAGCGGAGCTGAGCAGACGCTGTATAAATTGAGGAGCAAACGAACAGCTTTGAACTGCGCACTGCAGCGGAGTCGTATCTAGTGTAAATCTGGAGTTAGTTTTGTTTTTAGTAGCTTCTATGATCTCCAAGGCTTTTATTTTGAAGTTTTCAGCCTCCAGTTTTTATTTTTTATCTTACATTCTGGAGAAGTGCTTTGCATTTTCTTTTAATCTAAGACAGCTAGTTTGAGATTATTATTCCCTCTTGTCCTTTGTGAAGAAGAGACACTCTCCTGCTGTTAAAACAGTAACCAACTTTTACTTTGAGCTCATTTAAAATTAAATACTTTTACTTGATTCATAGTCTGATAATTTTATTTGTACTTAGGTAAAATATTATCAAATTAGCTTTACTCTTTCCCCTTTTGTTCACTTGTGATCCTACAGAGGAAACTGAACGAATTCAGGCTGTAAATCATCCAAACACAGAAATGTTAATCTCAGCTTTGGAGCCCACCTCAGATAAGTTCATCTCCTCCATCTCGGCCAGCGTCGGGGCCTTGAGCAGGATGCGAGGACGGGGCGGCGGCCGGGGCTCTGATACAGATAGGTCGATGCATGAAGTGGATTTGACGTTACAAGGACACATCTGAGCCAGACAGGGCAGAGAGCCAAAGGCTGAGAAAGGAGAGAACAGAGGAGGAGAGGAAAAGTAAGTCAGAAGCATGGAGATACTCAGGGTCTGCAACATCTTCTTATAGGTTCAGATTTTTAATAACTGTAATGTTTTTATTATCTTTTTGTTCGACAAAAGTGAATGTGTAATTTTAAATTATAAAGTGTTATTTGTACTGTAGTCGAGTCATGTCTCTAACACATTGTTCAAAGTCTTTCATTAACTGATTGCATGTGTGAGGAGCTAGTGTTGTTTTACTACCAACACGGCTCTGACTCATCACTATTGTGAATCCCAGACCTTTATAACAAAGTCTTCATTTCAGTTATAAGAACTTAGAAAAGTCTGATTGTTACATCTGGTGCTGTGTGGCGCCACCGGTCTGAGTTTTCTCTCCTGCTTGATCTCTGCAAGGACCCGGTCGTGGAGGGACTGCTGCTGCGGGGGCGGAGGGGGGAGGCTGCGCTCTGAAACCTAACGTGACAATAAATTAGAGCACAAATCCACAGGTTAAAAAAAAACAAGAAGCTTCTTCTGGCACCGTAAGGCCAAATTATTTATTATTTATTTATGTGCAAATAGAGGTTGGGCCTAGAATTGTTTACAGGATATTAAACATATTTGAGTCACCTTTCACACAAATAAAAACACTTTAACTCACCGGTTTGAGCGGAGGTCTGGATCTAATGAAGTCTAGTATTAGTTCATGAGCGTTTCTCTTCACTCTGGTAGGAATGTCACCATCCACCTAAAAAAAAAGACACACAACTCAAACCTCGGCACCGTGTAAAAATATCCCAATATATAGTCAATAATGTCAGAAAATTAAAGCTTCACATATTATTTTAAAAGTTAAAACAGAACACAGAACTGAAGCTGATTTAACAAACATGTTAAGTTATTTAAATCACACAAGAAAAACATTATTCCCATCTTATTGTTTCTTGTGGTATGACTTTACTTTAATATATAAGCAGAAAATGAGAAAATGTACTGCAGTGCAAGAAAAACAACAGAAGACTGTAAAAAAAGTCATTAATATTTTGTTTGTGAGTCTGAATAATGTAACTGACTGTGGAGAAGCTGTTCTCTGCCACAAGCCTGACACTGGCTCAGAACATTCTCTTTCTGTAGAAAAGCCTACGCAAGATAAGTTCCTGGAAAGTAAAAAAGCAAAATAAAATTTAAAAAATTCAATGTCTTGCTCCTGTCTGCACCCAGAATCCTCCTGCCTCATCTGAACCTCGTCAAAAAACAGCTGCTTTAACTGATCTGAATCAACAAATTTATTAGTATTCATTACCGGCTGACAGTTGCTAAAGTTGAATAAAAAAGATGCGACTCAAATCTTTAAATATCTGTAAAACTTTGTGGTTTTCTGACAGTCTTTTGTGTTATTTCCTCCTCACCATCTCATCCTACACTTGGTTCTTCTGGCTGTTTTTGACAACGTTCTGAGCCTGCTGAGAAATTCTGTTTTATTATGTCTTCATCCAGGACTCTGTGACATGCTCTGAACATGTCACTTCTATTCAGTCTAACCACAGAAACTTAAAAAAAGAAATTCTCATACTATATTTTTGTGTTGGGAGAACCGAATGAGGGTCCCAAAACACCATGTGGGGGTCCTTAGATAATCTACAGGAACCAGCTTACATTATAAAATTATTATTTGTGACTAATTTTTACAATGAATTTTACCATCGATAAAAATAATAGTCAGAAATTAATAAAAATGACATTGTGGATGTTTATGTTGTCCTTATGCCCATGTTTATTTAGATTATTAGTAGTATTTGTGTATATTTAAATCAGCAACAGATGAAAATCGTCACAATTGTTTTGTGGGTCAGGAGCTAAAAATTTGAGAATCACTGCTATAAAGTAAACAAATCCTGCTTTTAAATCTTTCCTTTTCACATTTAACTCATTCAGTTGGGGTCTTTATAAGGTTGAACTACAAAGCTTTGGTCTGAATTCCTTCTTATTCTAACTTCACCAGCCCTTCTTCTACCACTTTTCTCATATGTGCCTCAAAGCAGCTGGTTTTGTTACTGTTCCTTTAAGATGCTTCAAGCCCCGCCCCTCTCTAGTTTGAGGGAGGGGTTTACATTTTGTAGTTTGCAGAAACGTATTATTTACAATTTAACGGTCTTTGTTCCACCATTGGGCTAAAATGGTGCGGCTTCTGCAGCTGTGGTGGAATGGTTGGGGAGTCGTCTTGTAAACGGAGGGTTGGTGGTTCGATCCCCCATACCAGCTGTCTCAGTCGTGTCCATGGGCAAGACACTTCCCCCGCCTTACCTACTGATGGTGGTCATAAGGTCCGGTGGTGCCAGTGCATGGCAGATGGTGCTTGCCTCTGTCAGTATGAATGTGTGCGTGAATGGTTGAATAACTGTAACTTTAAAGAGCTTTGGGGTCCGACTGGGCTTGATAAAGCGCTTTATAATTTCCGACCATTTAAACATTTCCAGATGCTAACGTTTTTTTTTTTTTTTAATTTAAAACCAGGGTGTCGGATGTCTTCCAATGGTTCTTACCTTTAGCATGACATCTTATATAAAATAAAAAATGTCAAAAGGCTTTGAAGGAGTTTCAGGACAACTGTTAAAGATTTCAGCAACAGAAGACTTGTTCATCCAGCCTTACATGTTGGAACCAGAGTCTGACCCGGAACCAGAGCAGAATTAAGATGAGGAAATTGTTGTTGGCAAGTCCAGACCTAATTTGGCAATTCCGTCGCAGATAATTTGACATAATAGACTCAGAAAACATCATAGAAAATAGAAAAAACTTAACGAGCTTAAACATACGATCCAACCAAAATAGAAAGATATCTTTGCAGCACCAGGACTGACTAAATTCAAATTATTTGCACTCCTAGAGTACAAGTACAAAACAAAATGTTTTAACAGCTAAAAAGTGGATTTAGCATATTTCCCCTTTAAATCATCTCTTATTGGACATTCCACCTGCTTTCAGTGTATTCAGATGAACTGTTTTTACTACTAAAAAACATTACATTTAAACTTTTACACATTTCATCCCCGTTATCTGTCATCAACATATTTATGACTTGATCTAATTCTCACCTGAAACAGTAAAGTGAAGGCAGACAGTGATAACCGAAATATTTTGTGAACTGCTGAACAAATTTTAACAAAACTTTAAAAAGTAATTCTTTGAAATCTAATTCAAGTCGCTGAGAGTCATTATTAACACGTACTTTGAGCGCTAACAGATCCTGTATAACATAATTTACAAGGTTTAAGCTAATTTTTTAAACATCTTGATCGAAACTCTGACATGAAAGGTGTCGGGACTTTACTTTTTGAGATAAAACAGTTTTCAGTGAGCGCAGTACTGGCTGAACGTCTGAACAGTTGAGCTCCATCAGGACTCTCACCATGACTTTGCGCAGCTGAAACTTGCGAGTTCGGATGTCCTGCATCAGCATCTCGAACGGCGTGAGGCTGAACTCGGTGGGCAGGGGGTTGAATGGCTGCTCCTGGACCTTCTTCAGCTTCACTCCCTGCCTGAGCTCCTTCATCAGCTGCACCCACAGATGAGCCTGGAGGAGGAACAAAAATAAATAAATAAACAACTCATCTGCATCTGTGAGCGAGACAACTCTGGCTTCTCCGGTCAAACACTCAGTTGTTTTGTTCTCTGAGTGTCGGCTCGTCTCACCCAGTCTCTGTGTTTCAGTGCGTCCAGCTCGGCTGTGGACCTGTCCTCCAGAGACTCCTCGCTTGAAATCTTCTTCAACATCTGTGCAAACAAAGTTTTATAAATGTTGTTTCATATGAAAGTGAAGCTTTGTATTTTTTTATATACAATTACACTTTGCTGAGGAGAAGTATTTCTTCTGTTTAGTTCATTTTTTTAGTTAGTTCTTCATTTTTTAACCTTATCTGAGTCAGGTGTGATAACTTAACAAACCTCCTTTGCATCTCTGATCTTGATGAGGAAGGTCTGCAGCTCCAGAGTCTCCACAAACAGAGCCCTGCAGACAGCCTGGTAGTGCTCCGGAGCCAGACTCGGGTTGGCCAGACGGGAGGCGCAGAGCACCATCACCTGACGGAACGTACAAACCGGCCTTATCATGCCCTCCTGCTCCTCTTCTTCTTCCTCCTCCTCCTGCCCACTGTACCCCTCGTCCGTTGCGCCGTTCCTGGCGTTGCTGTTGCCCTCTTCGCTCGGGTCTCTGCTAGCCATTCGATCAATGAGGCGCTCCAATTGCGGGCTGAGCTCCCTCTCCTCGCTGTCATCCAGACCCCAGTCCAGAGCTCGGTAGATGGCCACACCGAGGGACTGCACCAGCTGAACCGATGGACAGAGAGGCAAAAACAGAAAACCTTTAAAAGACTATCAAAACAAATATAAACTCACAGCAACAGGAAGTGACAGTGAAGAGGAGATTTAGTTTTGTTTGATTCGAATACTTCACTGTGTAATTGTTTCAGGTTTATGAAAACAGAGTGCCTAAACTGTGTAAGAACTAAATTATTTTAGAACTAAGAGGAGGCGGAGTCAAACATCTGACAGCGGGAAAGGGTCAATGAACTTGTTTTAGTAAAATGCAACTCAACTGTTTTCAACTTTAGAAACTACAAGAACAAACTGATTCTCTAAACTGAATGTTCTGACTGCTGCAGGTTAGACACTGACTACTTATAAGTTCTCCAAAAGGAATGTGTTCCACAATAATTAATTTTTTAAATGAGGGTGCAATTAAACCCTGCATGGCAACAGGCAGATTTCATTAAAGAACATTAAACCCAATAGCCAAGGTTTTAACAGTACTAAAATACCTTGTGTTTACTTCTCACCTGTCGCTCTGCAATAGGAAGAGGAGGTCCATCTTCCTCTGAAGAAACAAAGAAATAACAATCAAGATCTGAGACATCCTTGTTTGAACTTGAGTTTTCATCCTGCAGTCCAGTTAGCATGGCTGTGTGAGGATAAAACCTGGCTTTTCTCTGGGCTCAGGTGTCAGTAACGACACCCGAGGGAAATGAAATGCCTCAATCAGCAGCTCTCAGCCGAGAAACGAGAGAGTGGACGTACCAGAGGAGCAGGAGTTTATGGTCATCAGGAAGGGAGTTCAACAAAAACAGAAATACATTGCAATAAAGCCATAATGTTTTGTTAAAAAGATGCTTTAATAAACTTGCATTCTGACTGCATTTAATGCCTCACAAGACTCTTTACTCCTGATTAAAAAAAATAAAGTTTAGGAGGTCATTCTAAAGTATCAGGTTTAAATGGATGTCATATAACTGCAGGCTGGAGTTTTTCTGCAGCGTTAGATGGTGTCTGCTGTCAGCAGCAAAGTGCCTCCAACTCAGACCCACAGAGCCTCACTGTTTCCTGTGTGAACCGAGACGCTGCTTCCATCAGCAACAAAAGAAAGTCCGCTACAACGCCCTCCACACAGTAGCAAGACGATAAGACGAAGGCCCGTAAACCCGTCAGACAGGTTCAGATAATGCACGACCTGGGTCAGAGTGAAACCCATGATACCTCCATCAGTTTCCCAGTTACAGCCCAGTAAACACGAAAAGAACAAGAATCTGGAATCAGCTCTGTTGGAGGAAAACAGATCATTTACAAAACCACAAGCTTTAGGAAAATAAGTTTAAGTTGTTATTATTCTTATTTTAAACTCTTTAAGCTGCACTGAATTTTAAACTGTTCAGCTTTTCACAATAAAATATAACCTGTAGTATATTTTAGGGCATTTTAATGTTTTTAAAAAAGAACGTTTCAGTTCAAAAATAAACAAAAATCTGGGATCTAACTCGACTCATTGTAAAGATCTTAATAATTATACACAAGATGTACGAGAAGATATCACAATTCTTGTTTCTTAACCTATTTTTGGACTTATAAAACAATTCAGAGTAATAAGCCAAATAGTGCCTGAAATATCAATTTATTGCTCAACAAAAACTGTCAGCTTTTGACAGATTTAACCAGTTTTTATATTAAAAATCAAACCGAAAGAATGAAATCAAACCGCCCGCGCAAACATTTGACAATTTCAGTTTGAATAATATCTGTCAAAAAAAAAAAAGAAATCTCAAACACAGAAAAGCACAACCTGGCAGCCATCAGGAAAAAAATCGAACTAGTTTCCTGTGTTTCTGACTCTGACCTAATGAGAAGATGTCTCTGCGCCCCACAGACTTCCTTCTCATTAGCTTTTGGTCACACACAGTTTATTCTGGCTAATGATGGGAAACATTTCCTCCTCAAAAAGCCTGACACCCACTCTTCCTTCATTCAAGTAACACACACACACAAAATAACTCACCCAATGTGGACTTTGCCTCCTGTTTCTATGGAAATAAAGACGGAGAAACCACAACGTGACCGAAAGAAAAACTGGGTTCAGGTGAGCAGAGTTGATAATAAATAAAACAGATTACAAGCAGGAGCGGAACTCACAGCCATCTCACAAACTTTCCTACAACTCATTTTATATTTATTAATATCCTTATCCTTACATTTAGATTTTATTCTTGCAGCAAAAATATAAACTTAAAAAGGTCTTCTAATAAAATACTTTTCAACAAACATGAGCTCAAAGACAACAATTATCTAATTAATTCATTCCTCAACTTTATCTTTGTTATTTTAATTAAAGCATTTTTTTTAAATTGCATGTAAACTGGCTGGTTAATTAGCACAGAGAGAAGCTGGCAGCTAACGACGGCCCACATTCTGGAGCCATCTCTGGATGCCAGAAGTCCTACTAAAATTTGCTGCTGGGGTGAGAAATAAATAAATGAATATGGCTGGTACTGACAGTATGATGACATATGTCAGACAGCTTGGTGTTTCCTCATCAAACAGGATTTACAGAAACACTTGACAGATTTCCTTATAAAGGCATCCAGATAGCCAGATGTTTATTGACATAATTACTGTCAAAGTACCATAGTAGTTATAAAGATTGCTTACTTGTATCTACATCTGTGGTGTTGTTTGCCCTTTTCTCTGCATTAGGAGGATGTTTACTGAAGCAAACATGTGGGGGAAAGTCTAAAAAGTTATAAAATGGATGAAAATGTTTCTGCTGAATGTTGCGTGGTTTGTCATTTTGACTCGGTCCAGCATGAGGCAGTTAGCTGGGCGGGTAGCAGAAGCCTGGACTTTGCCTTCCTGCTGGCTTCGTTTTTACTCAGTGAGTCCGGATTAGCTTCATCCTCTGCTGTTTTCCTGCACTGATTAGAAGAAGCTGTCACACACAGAGACATTTGGCAACAGGACTGAAGAAGGTCTTTAAAGTTATTTATATATTTTTACAACTTCTGTTGGAGTTTGCAGACTCAGTCTGGCACAGCTGAGGTAAAAGGAGGATGTTCTTAAAGCTTTAAAGCATTGATACAAACTGAGCTCAGTCATCAAAACAGTTTAATAAATGTTCGTTAGATAACTGTTGTAGAAATGAGGGTAAAGGTCTTGTGCCAAAGAGCAGTGCTGAACATACTGCCTGCTGAAGGACAACTGTTTAATTATTAAATTATATTATTATTATTGTTAAATAAGAGTTGAAAACAGTGACGATTGCAAATCCGTATTAGTCAAACAATAAAATAAATACTAAGCAAAAAAATAAAAATAAACTGGTCTGTAGCGTTAGCAAAATATCTCCGGTGGAGTCAGTCTTCCAAATATGACTCCCGGTAGACTTCACTAAGACCACTCAGGATTTCTTTGGTGGAAGTGGTCTTAATAAAAAAAAGATTGATTGTGGAACCAAAGTCTGAGGACACCTAAACGTCTGTGGACACGAACCATGGACAACTTCCTGTTTTATGGATGGACAGATAGGGACAATCTAGGGAACATTTCTGTTACTAGAACATCAACCTAGAGCACAGATAAGGTTTTAACAAAGGGGTCATTTGTGACCTTGACATTTTACCCCATGACCTTGAAATGAATAAGGGTCATCGTTGACCCATGAGGTGTCCAGCTGTGCATTTAAACTTTTTTATTTTTAAAGGTTTAGAACTCATACAATAAATGTCCACAGAGAGACCAATGGCACCATAACAGAATATGTCCTATTCTAAGACAGAAAACCTTTTTTTCTAGAATAGATAAACTTCCTATTAGGGTTAGTGTCAACATTTCAGCTGATCAATAACAAGATTTACAAGCTGTCACTGAAATATCTGCCAACAGCAACATGTTAGTCCAAACAAAGATGTACTGAGACGCACCTCGTTAGCTGAGGTCCAGATGGCAGCAAGCTTGTAAAACTCAACATTTCAGCCTCACAGGAGCTCACTGCAGCATCACTGCTCGGTTCACGTTACGACGGCTGTTTCAGCTCAGATCTGTTTGAAGGAACAGCTGATGTCAGCAGCATCCAAATGCTGCACTCAGGCTCTGGTGTTTACCGTCAGTCATGTTTGATTTCAGCGCACACTCATGACGACAAAAGAAAACCAGGAGAGGTTTCAGGAATTTCGATAGAAATGGTTCATATTTTGATCTTTCTGATCAGATCTGAAGACAAAATGAATTTGATAACAGGGAGGTGGGATTGTTTTGGATTTTTACATATCTTACATTGAAATGCTGCATTGGCAGTGGTATAATGTGTGAATAAATTAACAAATCCACAAAGATGGTTTACATTAATAATGAATTTTAGCTAAAAGATTGAATACTATTTTTCATCCGCTGTGTAAGCATGAATTAAATAAAATAAAGTTAAACTGGCCTGTTGGTTTTGGATCAACAAACTAAAGGAATAAACAGTTCTGTTGATGATCCTCAGGCTGTACAACAAAGGATCCAATGTGGTTCTGGTCGATCGGAAGTCCAGGAGATTTACTGATCACGTTAAACATTAAAGTCACTGAAACAACAAGACGTGTTCTTATCTTTACAAGTCAGAGATTTTTGGCTGAAGTGGAGATAAAACAAAACACTTAAAGGGATCGGCAACCTTTACAACCAAAAACAGCCATAAACACTGAGATGCACTGAACAATCAACCTAAAATCATTACTGGATGTTTTTCATTCTGATCTGCTCTACCAGGTAGAACAAATCCTCCTAAAACAGATTTTTTTTTTCAGTTTATAAATGATCAGTACAAAGAAATTCAACATTTTTTGGTCCATGAACGCATCATCAGCTGTGGAAACAAGTGTGTTGTCGGCATAGGATTCAATTTTTTGAGGATATTTATTTTTGTTTGTTTGTTTGTTGGATGACTTTGTATGGTCATTTAAAAAAACTGGTATCAGTAGGTCAGAGATGAAAAAAAAAATCAAATATCGTACCCTCAAAACCAGAATAACGTAACTCATCATTACTTTTTGTATATTTATATATAAATACTACCAACAAAAAAATATTTTATTACATTTTGAAATTTAGGAACTAAAATAAACCTGAGATTTATCTTTTATTCTTACATTTTAAGACAAAGGAAATGACCCCTATGCATCTTTTTGTGTATTACGTCTTTGTTAAAATGAATTACAGAAGTCTATATGAGTCCTAATTATATTTGTAGAAAAAAAACTAGGTTTACCTCAAATGATGATATAATACATTTAGTCTGGTTTCAAGTTATCTCTATGCAAACTCAGGTTTCTTGGACTGCAGTAAGAACACAATGACTTTACATGCAGAAGAGTTGTAGATAAATTTAAAGGAGATTAAATTAACAATAGGCAGCATAAAATCCTTTGGGCTTCGATTCACCTTTTGAAATATCCAAAACTGTCCTTGAATAAAGGGGATGCTCGGGTAAAGCTCTGCTCTGAATTATTGATCATTTACCGGCATACAAGTCATCCTAGCTGGCTCTGGAAGCAAATACGATATAGATGGCTACATAATGTCAACAAATACAAAACTACTTTGTGTAAAAATAAAAGCTTTATGATAGTTCAGTCTTAAAATAAAGAAGCTGATGATTAGGCTGTTTAGAATGAGAAGGAAATGTGGTTTGTAGATGCTGCTCATCTGTGTGCCAAACTTTCTTGTGAAAGAAAACAAGATTTGAGGAATTTCTTGACACATTAGTAGACTTTTAAATTCCAAAATAATATGGTTAACCAAACAGGAAGTAGTTTATATTAATAACAAACAATAAAAAACTGGTTTCATCCAAGCTCTAAAACAAATGACCATCACCTTTACCAGAGGTGTAAATCACCAGTTTTATCATGATACGATATATCGATTTGTCGGATGATGATACAATGTTTCTCAGTATCACAAAGTCTGCCGTGATAGGATTTCAATTAGATTTAATTTGTAAGTCTGTGATCGATATGATGCAATATCCGCATCTAACACAATTATTTGTCTTAGATGAGCCACATCGAGTATATGATGACGGTGTTTTCATTTTACTTCAATCTAATTGATTAATTAATCGTTTAACCGATATGTCGACATGGATTGATGTATTGTTAGACCTCTACTCTTTATCCTCACTAGGGTCGTAAAGTGGGCATGGGAGATTTTCCAAGCAGTCTATATGTGTTTTGTGGACTTGGAGAAGGTAATAGATGTGTTCCCCGAGGTAAGCTGTAGGGGATGCTCCGTTAGAATTGGGGGGTCTGTATATGAACCATTCAGTCTCTATACAAACGGTTAGAATGGTTAGAAGTCGGATCCCCTCAGGGTGAGGGTCTGAAAAGAGTCCAGTTTGGCTCCAGGCAGGACTCAGAGTAGAGCCGCTGCTTTTCCTCATCAGGAGAAACCAGTTGAGGTGGTTGGTCCTGAACACCTCCATAGGGAGGAATTCCAGGGATGTCCAACTGGGAGGAGACTCCAGGGAAAACCCAGGACAACCTGGAGAGACTGCTGGGCTGACTAGGGAACACTTTGGCCTCCTGGCTGTGGACAGAGATGTCTCTGAACCTCCCTGATCAAGTTGCTGCCCCACTCCAGAACAGACAGCAGATAATGGCTGGATGTTATAATTGTTCAGAAGCTAAAAATAAGTTCTTGCTGCATTAAATAAAACACATTGTAAGAGCTAACTTTCTAAATAATAAAACTGTTAATTTTTTACTTTTCCTTGTTTGTTTTGAGTGAAAGCTACAGAAGCTGGGAGCTGTCCTACCGTCGTCCCGGGGATCATTCTTTAACGTCACGGTTCCGTCCTTGTGCAGGAGGATGGAGGACGGGTCCTTCACCCGGCAGACTCTCCCGGGCAGCGGGCGGGGCACCCTGAGCCCGCTGCAGCACTGGTAGCACACCGCCCATGCCTGCTCCTCGTTGATGGGCTGCTCGTAGGACTTCAGGACCTCCTCCAGAGACAGCTCCCGGGGCTCGGCCAGGTCCCGCGCCTCTCCGCGGTCCGTGGAGGCGGTTACACAAGACTCCCCGTCCTCAGTGCTTCTGGTGGTGGATCTAGCCATGACTGCGACGCCGCGGAGCCCATGCTTCACTCCGTGAGCACCGGGGCCATCTATGAAGTGCGACGATTGGCCCGATCCCCTGTCTCTACCGCTTTCAAATACCGCAGCTGCGTTTCGTTACGTTGTCAAGCTAAGCTAACGGAAACAATCACTTCCGGTTTGGGGATTAAAAAAATAAAACCATCAACGACATGACGTTTCAAAATAAAATCTGGTGGGGGAAAAGGGGGATATTACACTTCCTGCGAAAATACAATGTGAATGACTTTGCTGATAAAGCTAAAACTGAGATTTTTTTTTTTTTGCTAAAGTAAGCAGAACTATAGCTAAATGATAAAAGTAGCCAAATGCTAGATAAAAGCTGCAAGCTAAAAGTGGCTATATAAATAAAATAGGAATAAAAATACAAAAACAACAAAAGTAAATGATTACCTTTAAGTATTTGTACTTTGTTACTGTAAAAATGTTGGTTATCTCTACTGTACTCAAGTAATTAATTTCAAGATTACTTTTTACTTCTACTTCTTACATTTTCACACAATTATCTGTACTTTTTACTCTTTTTTAAAAGTGAGAAGTCGTTACTCCTAATTTATTTGCTTGTTTTCATTCAGGTTTGTTATTGTTTAAAAATAAAAATATATCCAGATAAATGCTGCCTCCTGGATAGAGTGAGTTTAATTGTGGTTGACTGTGAAGTATAAAAATATGCCATTTTAACAACAGTCCATCACATCTACACAACTAAAAAACATCACATAAACATGAAGTTTTTTTTTATTTTTAAATGTTTTTTGGGGCATTTTCATTTTTGACATTCTAACCGCTCCATTTTACTCAATACTTTTACTTTAAATTATAATTTATATCAGAAATTTACTTTTAATACTAAAGTGCAGTCATACTTTAAGACTTATTCATGACAGCAAAAAAAAATAACATTCATTTCAGTTTCAAATCTTTTTTTTTCAGTTTCATTTTTTTTTTTTTGACAAACTTTATGACCCCAATTTAGCTCCATAGAGGTAGTTATGTTTCACGCTTGGAAAGTTCTGACAGACTTTTTTGGTATTGTATTAGAGTTTACAGGAATTCTTCTAGTTATATTTCTTGCTTTGTATGATAAAACATTTTTGTTTTTTCTCTTATAAGAAAATGTTGTCAACCCATGATGCCACAAACAGACTAACAAACCAGAAAACCAGCACATCTGGAAGCTGCAAAGAGAAATTTGCTCTGAAAATTACAGGAAATTTTCGTCTTCATCAGACCCAAGGAGACCAGTTTCAAGGCAATCCATTTATAAAAAAAGAAACTATCTTTTGTGAATTAACTTGAAGACAAATAAAGACAAAGTTCAAACAGAGAAAAACTGTAAATAAGATGAACAGCTTGCTTTCTGCTTAGAAATTATTTAAAATAAAATACAAGAAAACACAATTTGAGATATTTTCCTGTTTGTAGCTTCTGATGGTGGATGTGATGGTGATTCTGCAGGAACCTCTAATGTTTCTGTGGAACTGTCAGACTTTATTTTATCAGCTGTTGGATTTACTTCTCAGAAAGTTTCTTCAGTTTTAGACTTTGTGTTGTTATGTGAAATGTAAGTTGGGTGTATGAGCTTGTTTTATTTCCTGCAGTTCATGAACAAATCATTCCTTGAATCAAATTATCTAACATCATCAGGCTACTGTTTTCTTTTCTGTTCTTCTTGCAACAGTTAAAATAAATGTGGCATGCTGTGGAATTAAATAAATTTAAAACACACCCTTATGTATTTTTAAGTTGTTTTTAGCTGATTCTGTTCCCAGTACATAGATGCATGTGTACATATGTACTTTTGGGCATGTACCTGGTACTTACCTGGAATGTTTTTGCAGACATATCTGGATCTTAAATACATGAACCTGGTTGAATTAATGTATTGATCATCATATATTCTGCAGGAAATGTATGCTTAATTCTGTATTACTTTTTTCTGGTCAAGTCAGAATAAAATAATAAAAAAGACATCCAGTTTTAGACTTCATGTATTTTTTTTTTTATTTTGTTTGTAAGTATTTTGCCAAAAAGAAATGACTCACACATTCCCAGGATCAAATGATCTGTCGTCATAATGCTACAAACATCTTTAGTGATCTGGCATGACTGAAATAAAAATAAATGTTGTGTGTGCAGTGGAATTTAAAGTATCTAAAAGTATAAGCTAGAAGTATAAGCTAAAACTTTGTACACACCCTTCACAAGCCTTCTGTTGTGTGAACACGTGAAATTCATCTAAACATTAATGGTTAAAGTCAGGTATTATGCTCCTATGTGTATGTACATATGTATCAGGTATAATACTTGGTTCTTACCTTGAAAGTTCTTGTATTGGATGTATCTGTTTTTTACCTGGTAAATACGTGAACCTGGTTGAATTAATGTAATTATCATTCATTCTTCTCATCATAAAATTTCTAGTTACATAATTTAAAATCTGTAATGGAGTTTAAACATGAAGCATTTGTTATACACTGTAAAAACTTCAGCATAAAGTTTTTATTAGAGGTGTTTAAAACGTGAATATCCATCCATTATCTATACCCCTTCTTTCTTTTAGGGTCACGGGGGTCACTGGTGCCCATATCCAGCAGTCACTGTGCGAGGGGTGCAGCATACCCTGGACAGGTCACAAGTCCATCAAGACAAACGAGACAGACAACCATTCACTCACATCTAGGGACAATTAGAGTTACCAATCAACCTGACAGTCATGATTTTTGGTGTGTGGGAGGAAGCCATAGTGCCCAGAGAGAACCCACGCATGCACGGAGAGAACATGCAAACTCTACCCAGAAAGATCTCCAGGATTTGATCTGGCGACCTTCTTGCTGTGAGGCAACAGCTCTGAACTACCGTGCAGCCCACATGAATGATTTAATTTAAATGTAAACATATTTTTCCACAGTGAGTGTTAGGAGATGAATAATATTTGGAACAAATTTTGATTTGTTGCCTTCTTAAGATTTACAAACTGAACCCAGACTTTGCCTCTAATCTCTTCAGTGTAAGTTGTTTATCATCGTGGGATGGTTTAATTTTCCTTAAACTTTGAACAGTGAATGTCTTTGTTCTGATCCACCTTGAAGGCTGATTTCACAAGATCTGTGAATCTGTGATCTGTGTTGTCTCGTAACAACAGGTTTTTCCCCGTTCTTTTTTTGTCATACATCATACAGTCTGTGCTTTTATATGTTTTGATGTCTAACGTAATGCTTTGTGCTATTTTAGTCTCTTGTTTACAGGTTTGACTGGTTTGTTAGCGAAGGTGTTGCATAAGATTTGTTTTATGATTCAGAACTTGTTTTTATGACTTGACAATTCAGAATCTTTAACTTTATTTGATTTTAAAAATCATTTAATGAGAAAAATACCCAGAGAAAGTTGTGAAAATCATTTATTAATAAATTGATAATAAATCAACATAACTTGAATAAGATGTGTAAAAATACAATGCCTAATTGTAAATCAGGATGTTAATTCAAAATTTAACAAAAATTTATTCAAATTTTTTTATTTATGTTCTAAAATAGCTCCAGAAATTATTTAGATTTTGAAATTTTTCACAATTTGAGAGAGAAAAAAAAGTTTTTATTAGGGAGAGACATACTATTATTGAAGTGGAAGAATCTGAGAATCACTCATAACACTTCATCTGAGCGCAATATTAAAACCTTTTAAACGTATGACTTTTAATCAAGATGAGACACCAGGTGGCAGCAAAACATCATTTACTTTCTGTCAAACATTAAGCTGTGTGACACATGACTGAACAGGCTTTATAAATCCTTTCATCACAAATAAACAGAATAAGTACAATTTTTAAAGTCAAATTGTGCAAATGTAAAATTTAAATAAACATTTATAAATTGGGATTTTAATTCTTAAAGTGTCAAACAGTTTTTTTATTATTCTTTTTTATTTATTTTCTTCTATGCTTAGATATGTTCTGAAAAAAGCCTTGGGAATTACTTGAATAACACAATTTTATGCAACTTTGAGAGGAAAAAGACAAAGTAAGGGAAACAGTTTAATAATATGTTTAATTTAATTATGCAAATAAAATGTTTATCTCAAAAATATTTTTCATTGTTCTTTGCTTTACCAACAGTCAGGAGAAATCTCTGCCACATGAGAGAGCATGACATTTTTAGGTTATTCATATTATGCATCAGCACCGGGGAATATTGTTAAGTCTATTATTAGAAAGATGAGCTTTCACAGATGCAAAACAGGTTGAAAAAGAATGAAACGAAACTAAGAAGGTGTGCTGGAGTATGCCCTCTGACTTCAACAGAGCACAAGAGTTTTAATTAAAGTTTGAGTCATTTATTTGTCACAAACTGATTGTTGACCTGATAGAGCAACATGTGGAAGTGCAGGAGTCTAAAGATAAAAATGAACAAAGAATGAACAGGAAGTGATCCTGGATCGTCTTCAGCTGACCCTCAAAGTGTTTTCAAAACAAACAACACAAGCTATATGTGCTTCATTAGGAAAACCCAAAACAACAGTTCAGATTTTTTATAAAATTTTTCTGTGGAACCGTTATAAAAAATATCTTACCTGTTGTTGATACATTTTAGAACATTTAGACTGCTGTCTTAAACCAGCTCCAGTATCAACATTTTGGAAGTGTTTAGTACAAACTCTGTTTAATCAATCTCTGCTTTGCTGTTTATTTGCATTGTTAACTTAAAAATACAAACAACTGCAGCAGCAGCTAATCGAAGCATTTCCTGTGTAGAATGATGCACTTCTGGCAGGAGTGTCTTATTATTGCAGGAATAATCATGTAATGCACTGACAATGGCTCTGTAATGGTTGATAAAATAACGCACTTCATCTGAAATAACAGCTTCTGTTCTTTACTCTCTTTTGATGTCAGGTGACCAAAAATGACTTCAAAAATCACCAAATTTTCACTTAAATTGATTAAAACTTTCCCCCAGAATCTCAATTTATTTTTAAATCTATTTTTAAAGCAAACAAAGCCTAGTATCTCTTTTAAACTCTGTTTCTTGCAGAGTTTGTTGTAAGTTTTGGACTGGAAAAAAAGAAAATATTCTTTCTGAACCATCTTTTACAGTTTCAAACAAACCAACCTGGAGAAAAATGCTTAAACAAAACTAAGTGTGAAATATACTGTAAATAAATAATGCTTAAAAGTGTTTCACTAAATTAGAATTCAACATCATGTGTCATATTTGTATAGTTGTGCACATACAACAATTTATTGATTTATATATTTACAGTTGCATTTATTAAATGAAAAATTCAAGAACTTTTAACTTTCCGAGTTGAAGCGTTTATTTTTATTATTAAATTAAAATAAATGGTATTTACATGTTCACAATAATTTTGCTATTACCATTATTCATCTTTTAACTTATGCCACAAGTCAATCCAACAAGCCAATCAAACCACACACCATCTGCATACATTCCAATCACAGTTTGGCAAAACTCTGCCCACACAGAAGAACTCTGCCAATCATGGTTTTGCCAAACTTCACCCTTACAGCCAAAAACTCCCCCTATGGAATGAAGAGAACTCTGCTCGTTCCATTTACCACAAGTCTATGTTTTTGTTCTGTTAATAAAATTGTTCGACAATCAGTCAGCAAAACCTTGTAGATATTCACAGTTGATACAGGAGGCCGATTTGTGAAGTCTTTTGATAATCTGTCATTCATGTTTAACTCTCTGTCTGCTCTGCTTTAGCTTGTATCCAGTTGAACTGATGTGGGACTTTTGGAACAAGCAGATCTATGTCTAGTGTCCTCTGCTCTGTAAAACTGTCAACAGTCCTGTAACCAAGCAGTTCCATGGCCTCTTTACAAACGTCCTGAACACGTTTGACCTTGGAGAACGACAACATGGTCCGCCAAGCCTGAGAGACAAGGGTCGCATTTCTAGAGGTGATTTGGAAAGCCTCTTTCTTTGTGCCTTTCCCAATTCCATGAGTCTTTTTATAGATCCATTCCCCAATCTCATTGGTCATCTCTAAACCTACAAACTCATACAGACTGTTGATTTCCTTCAGTGGGTTTTGGGTCAGATCTTCATAGCGTATCAGTTTGTAGCGGCCTTTCAAAAAAGGAGGAGGTTTTAAGATCGCCCTTTTGCTGATGCGAATGTGGCTATGGCAAATTTCCTGCAGCACCTGATACTGGACCTTATATGAAGGTGTGCTTTTCTGCTCTAAGACAATAGAGCTGTCTGACAAAAGTGCTTTGGGTGATGCCTCTCTAGATCTCAACACAGCCCGAGGATCCCGGATCAGATGAATAATGCGGAGGTCCAGATTGGGATCTTGCAAAAGTGGGTAAAGGGATTCCAGCTCAAAAAATCGCACTTCTTTTAACACCACATGACTGTATGTGTTGCAGGCCTTCTCAACCTTGAGCAAGCCTGGAGCATCACATGTCTTTTTACATAGTGTCACATTGGTCACTGTGAGAGAACAGGCTGGGGGCGCACAAAGTGCCCGACTTTCAGCCCACATAAACAAGGAGGACATGTTGTAGTTTTCTGGCAGATAGGAATCCATTACTGAGAAGTCACACTGGAATACACTCCTTATCAAATCTCTTACAGCCATTCGGAGGGCCTGTGCACTAGATTTTTCCATTTTAGACCACACGTGCCAGGCGGGCTCCATTAGATAGAAAACAGATGGGTGCTGACTGAAAACCTGACCCAGGAAGGACGAACCTGAACGCCATGATGAGAGCAACAGAACATGAACTTTGCGTTGAGGAGGAACTGAGTTGGAGGGACTCTGATTAATGTACCAGTTGTGGAACAAAACCACTACTGTCCCGTGCAGGACCGCCAGAAAAATCATAGTCTTGAAGTTGAGTCTGTAGTAGCGACCCATTTCAGCTTCTAGGATGGTGTCTGCCTTTTTTGTCCTTTGTTGAGCAAAACACAATCTCTTCTGCAAAAAAGAAGATAGACAAAGAGAAAAATTAGACATAAGCCCTTAAGCCAAGCATGAATGTCTGACTCACCCAACCAGCCAACCACAAGTGAATAAATCAAACAATCAAGCCATTGATCAACCAACCAATTCACCAATCAACTAACAAACTAACCAACTCACAAGTCAACCAAACAACTCACAAGTAAAAACAAAACAAAACAACTCACAAGTCTACCAACCAACCAACTCATCAGTCAACCAACATGTGCATCATGGTTGCCACAGTTTTTCCACTAGTTTTAGCTGTGTAGTAGTGAACAGACGTTTTTGTGCCTGTTATTGCAAAAATAGCTACGTGTTCAGTGATTCAATATATACTTTGCTAACACACTGACAGATTCCAACAGTTAAAAACAAAGTGGTTAGCACTCAGAGTAAGAACGGGGGATGACTCTAAAGCTCCAACCACAAGTCTCAGCTAAAATTGACAAAGCTATATATACTTTGTTTTAGTGGTTGTCTTGAATTAGACTGACAACAAAAATTAACAAACTGAAGTTGTCAGTCCATGATTACTGTCTGAATGTTTAATTCAGTGATTCATATGATTCTTTGCTAGCAATACTATATGAGCACACATACACAGACTCAAACGCACAGAGGTCTGGTTTGTATATCCCCGTGGGGACCTGCATTGACTTCCGTTCATTTTTTGGAAATTTTATAACCTAACCATGACCATTTACCCTAAAATTAACCTCACAGGTACCTGCCTGACCCTAAAACTGAGCCTAAACTTAATTCACACCATGGTCCTAAACCTAACCCCCCCACTCTTAATTTGCATTTGGACCCGTGGGGACAGGGCATTGGACCCCACGAGGCTGCTTTATTGGTAAAATTGTCCACACGATTTAGGAAAAACAAGGCCACACACACACATGTTTGTATTTCTATCCTTATTAGGACTGTTCATTGACTTCCACTCATTTCCAGTAATATCTACAGCCTAACCCTGACCTCCAACCCTAAGGCTAACCTCACCTACCTGACCCTAAAACTAACCTAAACTCAATTCACACCTTAGTCCTAAACTGAACCCCCCACCCAAAAATGGAGTTCCGCCATATTAGGACTACTTGACAAGGTAGGTGTGTATACCGGAAACGGTCCTAAGAAGGTAACAAATACAAGTACACACACACACACACACACACACACAGACAAAGACATTTTCATTTCCTTTGGCATCAAGGGATAAAGTAACATGAAGGTATAAATTTGACAGTAAAAGCTGCATTGTAACATTTGAATAAAGCTACTCTGTTTCTGTTATGAGCAACCTGAGTCAGCAACATGTGAGAATTATTCTCTTAGCCTAAAATGACACACAACACCATAAACTTTCCATCTTGTACTTTGCTTATTTTATCACATAGTAACTATCATATGACATGAATAATAATGTGTTTATATGATAAAAGTTACTTTTACCATCTCTTCTTTTACAGTTGTAACAAAAAGTGATCAAAATTACTGAGATGTCATCACTTTAAAGCAATAGACTCCTCACAGGATATATATCAGATTAAATGCAAAACCTTTCACTTGTAGTTTTTTGTAGTTTTTTGCACGATATTAGAAAATCTTGCGATAGCGATAATATTTGTAAAAAATGTGATGGTAACAGGTATGATGCATGTCTTTTTTTCTTTCCTCCCTTTCTAATCAGTACATCCTATGTGAGTTTTAGCATTTTTGGCAATGCATTTGTGTCTGGTGTGAGCTTTTGCTGTCATGATACTCTGTCCTACTGGCTAAATATTGGTTCAGTGGTTAGCACTGATGCCTCACAGCAAGAAGGTCCTGGGTTTGATCCCCAGTTCAAACCTGGGGTTTTTCTATGTGGAGTTTGTATGTACTTCTCATGTTTGTGTGGTTTTTCTCTAGGTACTCCGGTTTCCCCCACAAACATATACAATAGGTTGCCTTCAGGCCCAGGCCTCCCTTGTAAAAGAGATTAGTGAATCAATCAATGGGATTTGCTTGATTTAAAATAAAACATTGCATTAGTGTGAAAAATGCAACTTCAAAACTCTTCAAATACATTAGTCGACAAGTACTGCACTCCAAGCAGTCCTTTGCAATATCAAAATTGTGCACACTAATATTGAGATTATGATTATGTTTGGGATATTTTGTACTGTCCTAAACATAAGCACAAAACCCAAAACATAATACAAATAATATATTTGGTAAAGTGGTTTGTTTGGTCATTATGTTAATTATCTGGGTTATTAACAATGTTGTAAAATTTCAAATGTATTATTCAGGGTCACAAGCTTGTCCCATTATTATTTTGTGGGTCAGAAGCTGAAAAGTTTGGGAAATGTTGATTCAACAGACAGATAAAGCCATTGTCTCGTATCTACAATATCTTTGCTGTAGCCAATTTATTTGAACCTTTTTAGGTCATATTGGAAACGAACCCATGGCTTTGTTTCATTAAAATTGACACCGAAACTTGACAGACCAGTTTGACTTTACTAGTCCTGATACTTACTGTATGTTCCTACTTTTAATTGCACCTGTGTCATCATTAACTAGTCAGACTACATTTTATTTCAATTATAAGATGTGTTTTAGGCTGTTGATTACTTCATGTATGGTGTGTTTGTTTTAGTGCTGTGTTCAAACGTTCCACACATTTTTTTTGTCCTATAAACTACAAACATTTTGACCTCAAGCAAGGTTTAAGTGTCATTTAAGGCTGCATCTAAACAAATTCATGAACAAATGTTCAAAACCTAATTAAAATTCCATAGCAGTTAATGAATGTGATCTATTGACATTAAAAAAGATGAAGCGTTCCTTTCATGAAAAACAGAAGCCAAAATGTCTGTTTTTGTGAATGTCACTATGTTGTATATCTGGAACTGAGGACTGGAAGAATAGGTAGGCTGGGACTGAGGATGAGGTAAGTGTCAGCAGCTGATACTAATGAAAACATAGAACATGTCCGATATGAGGATCAGAACTATTAGAGGGAACTGGGAGCACAAGAAACCCAGGAATGAACAAACATAAAACTGAAAGCAAAAACAAAGATCCTGACAGTTCAGACATTTAAAGTCAGTAAAGTTTTATTATGATAGATAGTGGAAGTGTTTCAGGTTAGGTTTTATCCCAATGATTCTTAACTGGGCTTGTGTGGAGGTTCATTAAAGAACACTGAGGACCAATTAACCAAAGTGTTGGCTTTGCTAACTCATAATTTGGTAAAGACAACAAAACCTAATTTAAGCTAATTGGTCTTCTACTGTTTTCAAAATTAGTGAAAATTAGTTAAGCTATTAGCTGTTTAGCAGAAGTGTGCTCACCACTGCTGAGGACAGTATGTGTGGCTGCAGAGCTACATCCAGGTCTTTTCAAGATGGTAGCAAAAAAACTTACAGAGCACCATCAACATCCAGTCCTACATTTCTCACTTTCAGAAAGTTATTGTACATCTTGATCATGAGACAATTTAAAAAATATTTTTATTAATACAAAAAATTAAACTGTTAGTACATATTTTTAGTGAATATTTGGTTTCAATTTGTTGGTATTAAAATGTCAAAATTTTAATTTTAAAGCTTTTTGAAGGACAATATTTGTTTTTATTATTAGAGATCCAAATCCTTGTATCCATTATGGTTTGAATTAAGCATAATAAAGCAGTTACTTCAAATTTTAATAGTACAATAAAGATAATTATTTCCTACCTGTCTTTTTTAATCAGTGGCGCTGCTGTCCATCCATCACAGTTCTTTCTGTCTTAACAATCTAAATTCAGTCTGGATTTGTGAGGGACAATCAAAGATATCTGTCAGAATAATTATCCAGATGAGATCAGATTTAAAAAGCAGCTTCTGGTCAGGGACTGCAGAGTAGAATGAGTCAGTCATTGAAGCATTCACCTATTAACCAGGTTGTGAAATAAAATGCACAGATTTGACTGGCTTAAACTCTAGAAGGGCGGGATCAAAGCTCAGTGGAAGTATTTCTACTGATTTAAAAGAAGTTGTTTGTTCCCCCCTCTCCCTCCCCCCAATTTATTTACTCCTAAACCAACTGACACTGATGTTTGTCTGATCTGGAACCCTTCGTTGTGCTTTTAAATCAGTTTGACAGAAGCCAAAAACAGAGAAATTAGTAAAAAGAGAATGTTGCTTTAAAGAGGATGTTGTAATGGAAAACTATTTGTCAGCCAACCAGATGAGACAAATGAGGAGAGGTGCAGAGAAGGAGGTCAGGTCAGGAGAACCTGCAAGGACTGTTAGGCTGGTTGCTTAGTGCACAATGTCTACTGCAGTCTAATGGGCTGCTGCCGCAGGGTCAAAAGGCCTCGTGGTTCTACTTGTGTTCTCTGTGCCACCAGCCACTTTCCCTCAGTTTGTACTTTTCCACAGTCCAGCCTCACCTGGTCACACCTGCACAGTAAGATCAGCGGGTTCTCATCTTCTTGTCTATGTCAGCTCATGTAACTTGCCTGCAGATATCACTTGAGCATTAAATACTTTACATGCCAGGTCCGGTTATACATGTTTCACCTTCAGGACCTTTTGCTGCATTTGTTTTTGCTTTTGTTCAATCTTTGAGCTGTTGAGTCTACATTTCTGAACTTAAACTCTGAACTCCTGAAATTATAACGATATAATAATAAAAATCAGTTTGATTTTGGTTTGATATGTGCTTGTAAATAAACCTAGGTCTCAACCTTAGGGTCTCTGCTGTAGGACTCACCTCAGGTCCCTGTGGTTCACCTGTCAGTCATGGTGGGTTTTCCTGTCAGTGATTTTTAAAAAATGTATTTACTGTTATTTAACCAGACAAGTCCTGTTGAGATCTCAGATCTCTTTTTCAAGGGGGGCCTGGACCTGAAGGCAACATGTTTTTAGGGGTGGGGGAAACCAGAGTACCCAGAGAAACCCGAGCAAGCACAAGGAGAACATGCAAACTCTGCACAGAAAGACCCCAGGTTCGAACCAGGGGTCGAACCCAGGACTATCTCGCTGTGAGGCATTGGTGCTGACCACTGAGCTGCCGTGATGGTGGCTGCTGAGATACTTTCAGAGACAGGAGCTGTGACAATAATCTGTGATGGTTTTAAATACTTTTGCTGAGTCATGGTGTACTCTGAAAACGGACCAGGAGCGATTTGTTGGCATATTCAGGAACTGATTGTCTGCATCACTCTGCTGCTGTTTCTGATTGATGTGCCTTGTTCAAACTACAATGATGTCTGTTTGTTTGAGAACAAAAACATATTTATTCAGTCCAATAATGTTTTTTGTGTCAAACTAGTAAGTTGGGTGTTATTTCTTAAACTGCAGTACCTCAACTTTACACTAGAGGGCGCAACAGCCTAAAATAAGAGCAATGAGTGTTAAATATTTACAACCCTATTAGTTCAGTTTCTTAAACATGGTTTAAGTTTTGAATTTACAAGAGGCACACATTTAAACAAAGTATTTCTGGTAGTACTTTGCAATAAGGATACTCCTATATAATTAAATTACAGTTAAAGTAGCAGGTAATAATTTGTCTTTATGACTATAATTACACACCTACAGCATGTTAAATAATTTATGACTTGTTTTTTACCAATAATTATCTGCATTCTCCATTTTCACAGTTCATTTGTAGTCTGTCTATATTCCAAATGCACAAATACCCCATTTATATAGCTTTTAAAATGCTTTATAAACAGAAATAAATCGTGTGATAGTTTTATTAAATTCTTGATCAACAGGTAGCATCAAACTACAATTTAATTTAGGAGAATCTGACAAACATCACTGTGCTGCATAGAATAGAATAATAACATTACTGTTCATTTTAATTATGTAAAATTAAAATTTATCTTCGGCATACAGCAGGTCTAAAAATAACTATTGAATTGCATAATATAAATAACCACATACTTTCGTAATGCATACGTATTTACCACCAAACATTTGTTCATGCAAGTTTACATTAAATAAATTCAAACACAAATCATTAAAAAATGCATAAATTCTTTATCTTTATGAGTTTGATGATTAACAATTATCTCAACATTCCTTTGTTCATGAAATAAATAAATAAATGATAATTACAATTACATTAAATAAAACAAACGTGCCCTTTAATTGTTTATGTGTAAATGTGAAAAGAAAAAAGTGAATTGATCCAGTTTATATGTATGACTGAATCATTTGCTAAAGTTTGGTCTGTATTGCTTTAATTTGACTTTTGAACATCTGGGATTGTTGTTTGTTACAAAATAAATACTTGTTAAAAACCAGGAAGTACATGCAGGTGAATCAGCATTTACAGACTTGAGAACAAAGACTGCTGGAGTTTTACCTCCAACCTGTCTGCTGAGTTTCAGTGAGTACAGATCAAGTGTTACAACAGATCTCAAAGTTTAATAGAATAAATATAATTATTAGCTGATGTATTTCCCCGGTTTTGTTAAGGTTACGCAAGAGGAAGAATCCAAGTCTAGGCGGAGGCAAGGAGCTCTAATATAAAAAGGTTTTATTAAATAAAACAAAAGCTGTTGTGGCAGGAAAAACAATAAGGAATTCAAAGACACGGTGGAAACAAGGAAAACCAAACACATGGATGAAGTCATACATTGATCCAGCAAGGTGAGACAAGACCAGTTTTATACGAACAGATGGAGAGAGGAGAATGAGACTGTTACAAACAACTGACAGGTGAATATGGTTAACCGGAGAATGACATAGACGAGGAGAGATGAGGATTAATGACACAAAGAGGACACAAGAGGGAGGCAGCAGACAAGACACAGGGACCCCCCCCCCCCAAAAGCTCAATTTTATGCTTCTTGTCAAGTTCTTCTCCCCGTTGTTTCTCATATTTCATCCAAATATTCAGTAAATTAGAGGATGTGCTCAGTAAAGCATAAAGCTGTTATACAGGAAACAATACTGTATTATTCTAAGTATTCTGGATGTAAAACCAGGTTGTGAAAAATCAGTTAAAGAAATTTGCTTTCTTTACTTTTCCTTTGCAAGAAATGTTTTCAAAAATTACCTGGATAAATACTTTTTTGTATAAAGAATGATTCTTGTAAAGGGGAAATCAGTATTTTATGGAAAATCCATGTTCCCATATTTTTAATTGAGAATAGAATTGTTCGAAACCTTTTGAACATTTTATAGATAATCTAATTTATTTAAACTTATTGAGAAATTTTTAAAACACAGTCACCCGTGATGCATAAAGGTCGCACATCGTCAGTTTTACAGTCTGAAATCTTTCTTAACTGTAGCAAATCAAGTTTTTCTGGTTTGCCGTTCCAAGTATTATTTGCCCGCATCTAAAATCAGACAGGTTTTCCATTATGTTCAGTGGACTGCATCGATCTGGAACGATGAAAAGACAAACCGCGTTTCTCGAGTTATTTCTAAAAAGAAAAAACTGGTTCCTTGTTCACTGCATTGTTCTACAAATTCAGATTTTTCTCACACTTGTACACGTCAACACCTGACACAGTTGCTCTCTAAGAAGCAAAATCCAGAGGTGGCCCACCCTCATCTGGCCCTCGGTTTAAAACTCTAAACAAGACCAAAATAAATAAAATACTGATGCAGTTAATTATTTAGGTATTGGTAGCGTATAAATATTTGAGAACTAGCAGAAGTAGAAAGATTTAAGTTTTTTTTGGCCACAAAAGTTGTGCTGGAAAAACCGATTAAAAAGAATTTCCTGTGAAAACAGACAGCATGACCCCCTAATCGTACACCTAAAGTTACACCCTCGAGTCCAACATTGCCAACATTCAAATTAATTAAAATTTTTTCTTCATTTTGACATCTTTACTGCTCTCTGTTCAGTTTGATTCAGGGTTAAACATCAGTTTGTAGATTTTATTGAAAACACTGAAAATCTGCAAGAATTGACATTTTAATCAAAATTGCATCAATCAGTGTTTGCAGTAAAGTGTACATACAGTAATGTATATTCAAGCTTTCACAATAACTATTTCCTATTAAAATGCAGTGTGAATACTAAATGCTGAAATATTTTTGCTGAAAGCTGCTGAAAATGTTTAAAAGAAAAAACTGTTATTTGAACAGATGTAATTTGCTGAAAATAGAACAGTGAAAATAAATATAAAAAGCAACATGTTTGCCGAATTAGGCAGAAAAAAGCTTAAATTATAAGCAGCTGAAAACACAGAAAAACAGGAATTAGCAGAAAATAGCAGAAGGACAGCAGGAAAGGTCAGAATGATTGCTAAAAAGACTGAAAAAAGCCCAGAATCAGCAAACAGAAGCCAGCTAAAAAGGTAAAATTAGCAAATAAATAAATAAATAATTACATAAAGCTAAACCAGATATTATAGTGAAGATTTATAAACATTTTGACTAATTTTAAAGCTCATTTTTATTTGGAAATAAAAAGCCAGAAAAAGCTAAATATTTCAACTGCTGAAGTAGGCTACCAAAGAGTTCTCAACTGGAATTTCCTGAAGGAACTAAATGTTTTTAGATATAAATTGTGGAAATAGCACAAAAATTGCAGAACGTGATGGGTGCCCAAAAATGTTCCAAAAGAAAAGAGGCTGATAAGCATCACACGCAAAGTCTGAGAAAAGTTAGAGCTCATCATGAATGAGCAAAGAAACAGCATGAGAGCCTGAAACCAACGACTTTCTCGTGGCTTCAGGTGAGTTTGTGTTTGTTCATACCATTCATCCAATCATCCATCCATCCATTTTCTGTATCGGCTTTTCATTTTCACATGGAGGTGGTGCCAGAGTTAGGGACACACTACCAAGGAGACACACAAACACACACTGGAGCAGAAGTGAACAGACATGACCAGATCAGAGAGAGACTTGACAATAAAAGAAGGGGCTTTAGAGACAGTCAGACATTCAGACTCCCACTCACTCAGGGACTGTTTAGTTGGTCAGTCAGAACCTTCCCTCCTGCAGCACGAAGCTGCATAGAGGCAACCCTCTCGTCCAACACCGAGGCACACAGCCAGGGGCTTGTGAGTATCCCCACACCTCGTCGCCTGTTTGCCTGAGCAACTCTAGAGTAGGAGAGAGTCCAGCCCTTTTCCAGGAGTTGGGTTCCAGAGCCCAAGCTGTGAGTTGAGGTGAGCCCAACTATATCTAGCTGGCAACACTCAACCTCACCCACAAGCTGTGTCTCCCTCGCGAGTGAGGTTACATTCTATGTCTCTAGAGCCAGTCTTTTTTGTGAGGAATCAGCACAGCCAGGAACCCTCCTTCCCCTGCTGCCCGGCATACATCACACCCAACGTCATGTAAAATACAAATAAAAAACAGAATGCAGTGATTTGCAAATCTCATAAATTTATTTTATTAAAAATGAAAGTTAATAAACACACAAAATGTTGGAAATTTTAAAATAAGTTCAATTGTTTTGACAATTAAGGTATGTTAACAATTTTATTTGAACAGCAAATTGGAATATGTTGGCACAAGGGCAGCAAAATAAAAATAAAAATATGGAGAATGAATAGGAAACAGCTGGAGGAGAACTTATAATAAATCAGGTTATGTGCAAACAGCAGAATAAATATTTGCTTTACTGCCTACAAAGATTTGGGTTAATCTCATTTTAGTATCAAACTTTTCTTGACAACTCTTTTAGAAATTTTAATAAATATTTATACAAAGACAACATATTTACAATGGTAATGTATTATTGGCCAGATAAATATCATACTAAATAAATTCATAAGTTTCAAAGTTTGCTGTAGGAGTTCATGTTATTTCTTCATATGACCGTTCCAGATGTAGATCTAAACACAGCATCCTGTCTCAGTCTGATCGTTCACCCCAGGCAAACATCTTAGAGCAGTCAAGTAATTGCTTTGCCTTGTTACAGAACTGAACACAAATAGAACAAATATCAATTTATCTTTCTCAGCAACCTCATAAGCAGCTGTAAAGTTTCTAATGTCTTCATTTGGATTCATCACATTATGATTCTGTAAACAAAACTCAATTAACATGTTTAAAAATATCCTGAATCAAACACTACAGGGTGTGTTTATATTGCAACAACAAAGTTTTGTTTATAAAAAAAAAGGTTTATGAAATGACAAACTGTTTCGTGTTCGTTTGCCATAAGTCCGTGTTTTAACTGTCAACATGAGGTCAGCTTCCTTTAGTTTAAACTACAAGTCAGTCAGTTGGGCACATAACTGATCCTGGAGGCAGATCTGCAGAGGCTTTGTTATTCACGTTTGAACTATCATTCTATTTTGTTTTAGTTGGTTCCCACGTGAACTCATATGGCTCCCGTGGGACTAGCAGGTCTATGTTCTGGTTTTTCTGCTCCTTTAAAGTCCTGACGGTCCTGTACCCGAACAGCTTCATAGCCTCCTTACACACTTCCTGCACATGTTTGACCTTGTAGAATGGCAGCATGGTGCGCCACGCCTGAGACACAAGGGTAGCGTTTCTGGAGACGATTTCAAAAGCCTGGGTCTTTTTGCCTCTCCCCTCACCATGAGTCTGCTTGTGGATGTACTTCCCCATCTGATTGGTCATCTTTAAACCTACAAACTCATAAATATCATTGACTTCCTTCAGTGGGTTTTGTGCCACGTCCTCATAACGAACTATTTTGTAGCGGCCTTTTAGAAAAGGAGGAGGTTTCAGGATGGCCGTTTCATGGATCTGCAAATGGCTGTGGCAGATTTCCTGCATGACTTTAAATTGCAGCTCACCTGCAGGTGTTTTTTTCTGATCCATGACCACAAAGTTATCAAACCACAAAGATCTGGCTGACTCCTCTCTAGACCTAAACACGGCACGGGGATCCCGGACCAGGTGAATGATGCGGAGGTCCAGGTTGGGGTCTTTCAGAAGGGGGTAAAGGGATTCCAGCTCAAAAAGTCGAGTTTCCTTAAACACCACATGACTGTGTGAGCTACAGGAAGCAGCTACCCTTTGGAAACCTTGATAGTTACATTTCTGACGACACTGAGTCTGGTTGACCACCGTGATGGGACAGGCCGGAGGTGAGCACAAAGCCCGACTTTCAGTCCACATGAACAAGGAGGACACACGAGGGTTTTCTGGCAGATAGGAGTCCATCACTGAGAAATCACACTGGTACAGACTTCGAAGTAAATCTCTCACAGCCATTCGAAGGAGCCGGGCCCCGGGTTTCTGCACTCGGGTCCACACGTGCCAGCCGGGTTCCATGAGATAGAAAACAGACGGGTGCTTACTGAAAACCTGACCCAGGAAGGATGAACCAGAACGCCACGACGAGAGCAGCAGAACGTGAACTTTACGTTCAGGTTTGGTGAGGCTCAGAGTCTTTGGTCGAGTGTTCCAGTTGGAGAACAGCAGAACTGCAGCTCCCTGCAGAACCATCATAAAAATCAGGATCTTGATGTTAATTTTGATGTGCTGCCTCATGGCTGTGACACTTCAAGTGCTATCAGCCTCTTGTTTTATCCTTTGTTCAGCAGATTCTCACCTCCTCTACAACAAGAAAACAACAGGAAACAAGTTACAAATAGGCTTTTTTTGTGGCTTGACATGAGTGTTTACCAATTTATATTTTTTTATTTTAGTTTTTTGTGGTTAAGGTGAGAACAAAGTCTCCTTTAGACGTATTATTGGCATAGTCACATTGTTACTTACATCCAAATTATAACCTTTATCAACCTCTAAACTAACTCTGAAAGTTTATCAGCTGATGTTTACTGTCCGATACTGAGGGTTCATGAAATATTTTACCAACGCTACAGATGTATGCACAGCCAAAAATGTTACTTTTATACTTGTCTAAAATAAATTGATAAGGAGAAAAATAAACTTTTTTAACCTTTTGTTCCAAGTTGCTGGGAGGATTTCTAAATCTAATAAATAAAAACAAAGTTTAAAAAGAATGTTTTTGTTTAATTTAACAGATCAGTTAACGTGACGTGGCTCTGAAAAGAGCTAAAATATGTTTGGAATCATTTGTGGACTTTTTTTTTAATCAGATGTACCGTCGAAAACTTGTGAAGCCAGTTTTATGTTTTCATCATCTGAATATTGTTAAGTTCTTAATTTAAAATAATAAAAAAGCATCTGTGTCAAAACATTTTACTTTCTAAATAGAGTTTATTTTGATTAGTTAAACTCATATTAGCTAAAGGTCATCTCCTGATGGATTGCCTGCTTTGTGCTTCGAGATTGATGACACATTAGATAAAAATGTTTAAAAGAAGACTTCTCAGAACTCACAAAAAAAATATTTCCTCATGTGTCTCAACATGAGAAGAGTCTGGAATCTGAACTCGTTTTGTCACGTTTCATAGAAGGTGCAGACAGACAGTTTCACATCACTACATTACCAAGTTTGTCAAAAAGAAATTCCAACTGTAAACTTGAATTACTATGGTAATTCC
This sequence comes from Cynodonichthys magdalenae, assembly GCA_031762555.1. Taxonomy (NCBI): domain Eukaryota; kingdom Metazoa; phylum Chordata; class Actinopteri; order Cyprinodontiformes; family Rivulidae; genus Cynodonichthys; species Cynodonichthys magdalenae. Next base: position 8,133,615 of record JARVJO010000002.1, on the reverse strand, counting down.
ATTAATTCATGCCTCAGTCAGCTTCCTGCAAGTCTCAGTATTTCCAGTATATGCTGATGTAGTGGGGTTACGTATATAATAAAAGCTTTTGTTCTATTATAAATTTTCACTCATAATTGATATTTTTATTTACAATAAAGGGCATAATATAAGGTAATTAATCAATTAGATGAGTAATCCTGGTTTGAATAAAAAAAATACTTTAAATGAATACAGCGTGTCCATTGTTTTTATAATGTTACTGAGAAACAAAATTGCACTTTGTTAACGAGCTACCTGCAGACTACAAACTACTTCTTATTACTATTGACCGAATATAATTTACTACATGAGTAAAATAAATACCAAATTAAAAAAATATTTCTTTAATGTAGACTATTTGTTATTTTATTTATTTTGCGGTCATCCCAAAAGCATAAATATATCTTTCACCTTTATTTTATAGTCTTGCCAACTCACTGCCACTAAAATATTTCTCAGATATTAAGTGTGGCATTAAGAAAAAAAAAGTAACTTCAGTTTGAGAGAAAAGAGATGAGACACAGAATCTGCAGGTGACTAAATAGAATAGAACACCTGCAGAGGCACACGCACAACAGATGTAAACAATAATCAGAACATTGACAACAAACACTGACCTTTAATGTTCTTATCCACGCTGCTGCCTTCTAATGGAGTTATGCTTCAGTTCTGGACTCTTCTCTCCGCTGGTCCTCGGTTTTTAACAGCCGGGTTCAGTGACGGGAGGGTGGAGGAGGGTGTGTCGGACCTGGGACCTAGTGTTGTTACTTTCTGTCCCATCAGCAGCATGACTCTGCTGTGACAGGTTGGGGTTTTTTAAGGCAGAAGACATACAGAGGTGAACTCTTTTTAGATGAATTTATTGAATGACAGCGGTTTATGTGATGTCATTACGTTTATGTAGTCTACAAACATTTTCCTTCCAGATCTAAATTCCTTAAAAACATTCAAATCTTGTCTTGCTATTTTTATTATCAATTGTTCTGCAATTTTTAATTTTAGCTTGCAGGCACAAACTCGCGAATGTTAGCTTTTAGCTACTTGCTATTTTACCTTTTGTTACTTTAGCTAAAATCTTGCTGCCTTTAGTTAGCTCTTTGCAAACTTTGGTTTTAGCTTGTCTTTAGCTACATTTAGGTAGCTTTATGCTACTATGGTTTTTAGTTTTAGCTAGCTTTTTTTTTTTTGCTGCTTTCACCAAGTGGTGAAACCAACTTAGACATTTTAGCTAGTTGAATAATTATTACTCCAATTTGTAATAAATTATATTTGTTATTTATACCATTCATAAATAATAAAAAAAAATTACCAGTTGACATTGATAAAAATCTGCTTACTTGTGAAATGAGATGTTTTCTTGTTTCTCTTCTGTTGTTAAATCCATTTCACAACTTTCTGACATTTTTACATTAGATAGCTTATATACACTCAAATATATGAATAATATTTTCATTAATACAATCATTAATAGTTTTTACATAAACCGGCCTTATTGTTTGCTATTTTGACATCATGTGATGATAAATCCAGACATTAGTCCGTTCTGGTTATTGCCACCGCTGCTACAATGAATGACATGGTCATAATCAAGACACACTCCTGCTGTTCTATATACCTCCATGAATATAACACACTACGCACTCAAGCCCATCAACATGAAGGGCCTCTGTATGCAAAGTTCAGTTGTTTGCCTACATGAAGGCCATTTTATTTGTGATGAAACTTGACTATCTCACTTCTTGCTTTGCTTTGTATGTAAGTATAATACCTGCAGGCTCATGCCTTGACCATTAAATTTAGGATGGATTAGGATTAGGATGAACTAAAGGTGTTTTTGCGCCTTGCCTTTGCTTATGGGCGGGACGTACAGCAAAGACAAGTAGAGAAGCCTCACTTATAGTAAATGGTTACCTTTACTTTTGTAAAGTTTCAAAGTAAAATTTGTAGTCTTGTATTTTTCTAACTTGCCCTTTTTCAGTTGTGCTGCAGATGTACTTACACCAGGGGGCGCTGTAGTCACTGAGGTTTGACACATGATCCCTTATCATCACTTCGACTGGGTGCAGGTTGGTGTTCATCATGTGAAGCTTATCTGATGCAGGTTCGTTGTGTTTAAATTCTTTAAATCTTATGAGCTGTTAAAAGTCTGATTATATTGTCTGTAGACTGAAACCAAATGAATCAGTACAGTGTGTTTTGCATATTGTTTTTCTACTGGTTTTGCTTTTTTGTTGTTTGTTTTACAAAACTGCAGCAGCTGCAACCACAAAACCTGACGTCAGACCAACATTCGACAAATCAAATTGAAGAAATAGTGTGCTGCATTTATTTATTTATTTATTTATTATATATAATCTATTATGCTACTTCAGTGTAAGAAAGATACAACAAACAAAATCTCTTTTCTTAATTAATTTTTAAACAAAAATACATTCAACGAGTAACACAAAAGTCATGTTCCAGGAAACCCGTCCTCTTTATTATTACACCCTGCAATGAATTCAAACAAAACCTACATGTTTTATCAGAACCAGTCTGATACTTCTTACAAACTTAAATAAAACTGAAAGTAAAAAATATATAAATATAAATTATGTTTCAATAATAAAACCAGTGTTGACTTGCATTAAAAGGACACACTTTTAAACAAGTATTGGATGTTAAAATAAAGTCAATTTACCATCGTTACAATTCTTGCAGCAGGTAAAACACTAAAGATTGTTTTCAGTTGTTTATTCTAGGAAACAAAAAAGAAAAAGGCTCCACCTCACTGTTGATCTGTGCATGAATGAGTTACTTCAATACACCAAATATTCAGTGTTATGAAGGAAACATTACGTCTTCCATAACTTTCTTTTTCTTTGTAGCTCCAAACCTTCTTCAGTAAGAGTTAAGGTTTTTACTTTTGAGAGATTACGGTGGTCTCGTGATGCTGAGGATGCAGGTTCAGGCCCAGATTGTGTCAGGGAGGGCAGTCAGCGTAAAGTAATCCTCAAATACTACATGCGAGTTCATGCTGTGGCAACACCTGAAGATAAAGCCAAACAAAGAATAAATTTTTACCAAAGAAAAATACCCAAAAGGAGATTGTTTGTCCTGAAGAAGATCTGAAATGTCTTTCAGAGTTTGTCGCTCATATTTTAACCGATTTTATCTGGAAGATAAATCATTAAAGTGCCAATGGAAGCAGCAGATCAGTGTCAAGTGCTTTCTGTTCTTTTTCACTCTGAACGGTCCTGTAGCCGAGCAGTCCCATGGCCTCTCTGCACACTTCCTGAACACGTAAGACCTTGTGGTGTGGCAGCATGGTACGCCAGGCCTGGGACACTTGGGTGGCATTTCTAGAGATGATTTGGAAAGCCTGTGCAGTGTTGCCTTTCCCCTTTCCATGAGTCTTCTTATAGATCCATTCCTCCATCTGTTTGGTCATTCCTAAACCTACAAACCGATAAATGTCGCTGACTTCCTTCAGTGGGTTTCGTGCCACGTCTTCATAGCGGACCATTTTGTAGCGGCCTTCCAGAAATGGAGGAGGCTTCAGGATGGCCGTCTCACTGATGCGTATGTGGCTACGACAGATTTCCTCCAAGACTTTGTACTGAACTTTAGCTGCCGGTACGGGTTTGTGCTCCAGGACTATAGCACTGTCTAACACAAATGACTCAGCTGACTCCTCTCTAGACCTCAACACTGCCCGAGGGTCCCTGACCAAATGAACAATTCGAAGATCCATGTTGGGGTCTTTCAGAAGGGGGTAAAGGGATTCCAGTTCAAATAATCTCACTTCTTTTAACACCACATGACTGTACGTGCGGCAGGCCGCCCGCACCTTCTGCAAACCCAGAACATCACATTTCTGACGGCACTGAGTCTCGTTCATCGCTGTGAGGGGACAGGCTGGAGGAGAGCACAGAGCCCGACTTTCAGTCCACAGAAACAAGGAGGAAACATGAGGCTCTGCTGGTAAATAAGCATCAAATTCTAAGAAGTCACACTGGTACAGACTATGAAGTAAATTCCTCACAGGCTTTCGGAGGCTCTGGGCCCCAGGTTGCTGCACTCGAGTCCACACGTGCCAGGCGGGCTCCATTAGATAGAAAACAGACGGGTGCTGATTGAAAACCTGACCCAGGAAGGATGAACCTGAACGCCACGATGAGAGCAGCAGGACATGAACCTTTCTTTCATTGGGGGCGAAGATTTGCAGACTGCTCCAGCTGTAGAGGAACAGAACTGCTGTTCCCTGCATGGCTGTCAGAAAAATTAGGACTTTGAGATTAACTTTCTTCATGTCTCTGGAGCTCTGTAAGGAGGATATTTGTCTTTTTGTGGAGCCGACTCTTCTGCATGAATGAAAGACAGAAAGGAGTGACAAATTAATTATAAGTATAATAATAATAATAATAATAACAATAATAATAATAATAACAATAATAATTGTAAGTGGTATTCTTGAACCAGCCTGCTTGTGTGTTCATTTCTTACACACCTATTATAAAATACATTTAATTAGACTTTTTTAGAAACAGGCTGCCGTCCACTGATGTCCAGGATTGTCCTACAGTTCTGTCCAGCAGAGAACACACAGGAAGCAGAGTGGAGGGAGTATTCTGCTTCATCTAAACAATAAAACCTCAACATCAAATGCCAAACTGCAGAGTGAAAAGACACAAAACAAAAAGCTGAATCATTTTACGTCCAACTGGCTTGATGACTAATTTAAAAAAAGTAAAAGTGTTTCTACATTTGTCAGAGAACATCTAGTTCTCAGCCTCTACCAAAACTATGCAGCTCTATGAATGAGTTGGTCTCTGAATAATAAATAATTTCTGATAATGATTACTAGGCAGATTTTTAATAAGGTTGTGGCTCCTGTACAACCTGGAGATGAAACAAACAAAAAAACATGCTATCATTCTATCAACAGACGAAACAACACAGTGAAAGAACTGACTAAGTTTTGGGTTGGTTTTATTTCCTCTCTGTGTTTTTCCATCACAGCTGCAGCCTCTCCGCCCATCAGCCCAAGTCCTTCTAGTCCCTCAGCTCATCGGATTTCTGAGTTCCATTTCGCATTTTATTCTTTTTATTAGTAACGTTTGAACAGAAAGCAGGCGAGTCTAGAGACTTTTTTCCTATCTGATGTTTTTATTTACACATTTAACTCTGATGATAAGGGATGGAGTTAGAGTCATTTTGCTCAGACCTCATAAGTGACGTTTATCATCTCATGAACGAGTACTTGGAGTATGCTCAGCTACCACCACATCAAATTTTAACTCATCATCAGTAAAATTGTCCGGGTTGTAGCTGTTTGTGTTTATGTGCCATCTGAACTCTCATTAAAATCTGTCCACTGGTTCAGGAGATATTTGACTAACACTGCAGGCAAACGAACACACACAACTCGCTGCCACCCTCGCAGCTTCAGTGGCAGGTGATAAACATAAAAGCTGTTTAACCTATCAAATAAAATATATTTGCTTCAGTGAATCAACTAAAAGGTGCAAATATTACAGTTTTTATTCATCAGAGCTGCTAAATTTGTTACCATTGATCTGGACTAAGAAACTAACATAAATTTTACTTCATAACCTTCACCTCTGTGCAGCAAACATTAAAATCCCTTCGGCATTTTCATTAGTCAGATTTTGCAAATATTAAACTTTAAAAAGACAAAACAAGCAGCAAATTAATGCTGATGGAAACAAACATGATAACTCTGCATCGTGGCACGGATGAGGATCAGAAACTATGAGGAGCCCTCAACTGACACGCTGATAGCTTGTTTTGGTAACATTTTTCAGAAATGAAATCATCTAAAGCTTTTTGTTGAACATATTATTGAAACATCATAAACTAATCGTAACATTTTTAATCAGAAAACATTTCCTTCTTCATCGCCGGTTATTTATAGGCAGAAAAAAACAATACATTTTATAACAATTAATCATAAACTTTAATACCACTACAACATTATTTTGTCTTTTCGCTTATTTCTCCACAAAGATTGATTATTTAACACATTATTTAAAGTTCAACCACAAAGCTTGGTGTCTGATTTAATCAAGAATGTGGGCTTTAATTAAAAAAAAACAACTTTATTTTTGTACAACAAAGTAAAGATTCTAATACTGTTTCCAAACTGTAAAATATCAGTTTTATGATCAGAGTGAAGAGAAATAAAAACAGCTTCAACATTTTAGCTTAAGGGTTTGAATTTCAGCTTTGTTAATGAGTTAAAAAAGATAATTATCAAAACAAAATTAAAAAAGGCTCTTGACTACAACTGAAAATAGTCGAACCACAGAATCTAAACTAAAACTTTAATTAGTCCTCTTAATTTGACAAATGTTTTTTTTTTACCCTTAAGGTGTTTTTCCTGGTGTCTTTCCAGGCAGCATCAGTACCGACTGCTGGGCAAAACCCTTCTGAAGGCATAAAATAGAAATATCTGCTGAGTCATGCTCTGCTCATGATAGGGTTGTAAATACTTTGAACCCAGATTCTCTAGTCTAAAAAAATTCCATGATGACGTTGTGTCTGCTGTGTTTATTTTTAAGACCTATTTTTCAGGCTATTTAATTTTAATTACATTTTTGCAGAAATGATCAGATATGATTTACTAACCCTCACATTTTTTGCTCCTCTTAGTCACACCTGTTTCCTGTTCCTATTAGTCTCAGCTGCATAAACTTACCTCATAAGTCCCAGGCGAAGGAACAAAACTAGTTTATTTTGTCCAGATTAGGATGCAGATGAGGAAACTCCTTTGGTTCTTTTTGAACATAAGATGATAGTTAAAAAAAACAATATATTTTTAATTGAAGCTGCAGCTTATGTGATATGTACTTGCAAAGGATGTTTGTAACCTGATAGGTCAGATGTGCTTAAAACGAAAACAATTTTCACTTGCTGCTCAGTTTTACCTGATCTTGATGAGTGAGATAGCACCAACTTCATGCGTCATCATTTTCCATTCAACGACTCAGACTCAATGTGAAAAAAAAAAACAAAAAAAAACTGCAGCATATTAAATTAACAAAGGTTATTTTGTTTTTCTTCATGATAATTGCATCATAAAGAAAAAAACTGGAGTGCATCACTCCATTCATTCATTTCTTTTTCACAGCTTGTACTTTTTCTTCATCACAACCCTGGAATGTTTAATATGTTTCAGCACACACAGGCTTTGTTGTCACTTAAGTTACTCACCAGGTGTGCTTTTAGAACCCCACCTGCACCAGTTGGCTGTATTTATTACTGTAGAGATGTCACAGGTTCTTAGTTAAGTTTGATTCAAAGATGCAGACCAGTAAAGAGCTAAAATTAAAATGAGTACATTTTATTTTAAGCAAAAACAAAAAGCTGTTGAGGCATACTTTACCAACCCAGGAGCAGTCCGATGAGATGAACTGGACGTTGCATGGTAACAAATAATGCTCAACTGGTGAGGGAATGAGGACAGAAATATTCTATAGACAGAGACTGATGAGGAAGAGGAGTTACCTGGGCATAATGAGGACTGTGAGACCAGGAACAAAAACAAACAAACTAAAGCCTGGAAGAAAAACACTGATGCTGACAAAAGATTTGGTAATTTGAGGACAAACAGCCATCAACATTAACGTAGAGCAGGCCGACACGACCAGACTCTGCTAGATAATCTTCTACAGAACAAGTTCTCAGCTTAAGAGTCTGGCAGCTTGATGAAAGAAACGAGATATTTTTACATTTTTGCTGGAAATTCTTTGCAATGTTAAATCTTCATTAAAACCCCTGAACACAACATTAAAGAAAGAATCAAAGTGCTGAAGACTGATTTCAGTTGAACACCAGGGGGCGCCAAAACTGTTCAGATTGCAGAAATACCGTCCAACGAGCCAAACTAAACCAGGAGATTCTCAAATGTGAGAAATGAAAGGATCAAATGTAACTCAACACCCTAACAGATTAAAAACTTTAAATAAAACTCACATTTCAGATAAGTTTTTCCCACTCTCTTGCTAATTCTACTTTAGGTCATCTGTAACTTTCCGAGGAAATAGATTGAAGATAAAGAACGATTCTTCTTCAGATGTTGAGGCCTCAGAAGGTTTTCAGAATGATTGGCCTGATGGGCACTGATACCAAAATCAGAAGCTGCAATAGAATTTATGCAGTTTTATTATGTTGTCATATTCAGGATTTTTGAAAAATGCAGCTTTATGGGAGAATCACCCTCTGATAGCCCTACTTTGTTTCAGCACTGTTTCTACTCGCATTATTGAAGCTTGTTAAATTTAGATTTATAAAAAAAAAAAAAAACCTCCTTTGATCCTCCACTCTGATCTAGATTTTGGTTTTCTGCACAATATTTTATTTTGTTTGACTCATTCAGAAAGACTAGCCTTTAAACTTTAATTAATAACTAATTGTTAAAAAATGTTATGCATGAGGTTCTGCATATAAATAGGAAAAAAACGGTCTGATCAAGGGGAGGCATAATTTATAGAGGTGGGCATGTCTCTTTTTTAGTCCCCCCTCATTGATGACACCCCTGGATGTTGGACATTTTTTACTTTCAAGTTCTGTAAAATCAGAATTAAACTTTTGAGTCCATTTGTTAAAATGTCATGATAAATTTTCATTTATCAAATTTAAACTGTAAATATTCTTTCTTGAAAACATTTAAAAGCAGGTTGTTAAAAACTTAATCAAGTTTTTATTTTTCTTGTAAAAATTATCAGAAACTAGGTGATGATGAGAAACTGTACGAGAGGAAACTAACCTTTATGGTGATAATTAATTTTTCACACTGTAGACATGAAAACCGATGAGTGCTGATTTTCTGCTGATCTATACATTTTTTACAATAAGATATATAAACACTGACTGTAAAAATACAGATAAGGTTTAATAAAACCCAGAACAGGCCATCAGAAACATGTATTCTGAAATCGCTCTGTTCACAAAGTTCAGACCAGTTCAACCCAGCAGAAATCATTGACTAAACTCCTGCAAACCCTGTTAGTCCAGTTAGCATCTCTTACAGTAAACTAACAGAAGAATTTCCAGTCAGACGTAACCAAGATCACATCATGACTTCTCATCAAGAATGTGGCAAATTGAGAATGAGGTTCCACCAGCTGTTTACATGAAGTGTTTTCTGATGATGGAAACATACCAGTAACGTCACAGTTCAAATTATTCAAAGTATTTTGTGACAAGATTCATCTGAATTCCTCATTTTAGCTCTGAAAGTGATTAATAAACAAAAATAGTCTGAGAAAAAAGTTCCACTAAGATTTGTTTCTTTCAGTTCATAAACTGATTTATTTTTCATACTTACACAAATCTCAGTGAGGTTACCAAAACTAAAGTTTCACTAACGTTTCCAGAATGCAAAAATAAGGATTTAACGAGACAAAAAGACAGCAGACGTATTTGCGTTCAAGTCTTCTGACATATTTATATGAACAAAATACACATTTAACACACTTGGTAGGATATAAACAAATTAATCCCAAACTGTTAAAATAAAAACTACAGAACATTTGAGCATGAATGGGTTTTATATTTGGACCAGATAAATATAAATGGAGTTCCTGGATCAGAGCCTCTTCAAAAAGATTCAATAAATAAACAAAATGAAGGTCCTTTAAAGACATAAATAAAAAAAAACACATTGAAGAACACAAAAAGGAGCTGATAAGATTAAACAAAGAACAAAACAAAACAAAAAAAAAAACCAAGGTAGCATTCTTTAAAGTCGTGCCAAAGTTTTAAGCAAAATGGGACAAAATGCCTCGACTACGTGAGACGGATGATTCTAAGCTTCCGCAACTTTTAGCTCAAGATATTTTTGTGTTTAACATCTATTAGCTGTGGGAGCCATCTTGAACCTTGAGATGTTTTGCTAACATAACGCAGAGAGGCGATTACATTTCCAGCTGCCCTTCATGGCAGCAGGTTATGACAAAAAAGATTTGCAGAGAATAAAAACAAACACCAGGTAGAAATGAAAGAAAACTAAAGTATTAGTCCGGTTTAAGACTGAGACTAGGAGCCTGTTGTCTCCTGACCGGTTTGGCAAATGATTCAGCCAACAGTTTTCATTTGGAGTTAAACATTCATTTTACTTTAAGTCTCCACTTCCTGAAATTATAACCTGTTTATTAACTCTTAAACAAAAACAGACATGGCTCAGAATGTTTACAGGAGATAATTGTCTTTAATTATCTTGTTTATCCTTCAAGTCAAACTTCTGAGATTTTTTCTGATCAACTATTGGCCTGCAGAGTTTAAAGTATCAGGAATGGTTGCAATCAAGCTATAAAGTTGTGTTTAAAAAAGTACCTTACATTGGGTGTATTATGATGTGAGATTTTGTATTAGCAAAACTGCAGAAAATGACTGAGTTGTCTTTGAAAATAGCGTCTATGATTTATTTCAATCTAAGAAGTCTTTTGTCATATTAGCAATTACAATTAAGCTCAATAATAAATTAGTAATAAGGTCTTATGTCTCAGAGAAATAACTCCGCACATCATTACTTTAAACATTGGAGATAATCTTTTTAAAGCACTGGTTTGAAGCCAGACCAGAGACTTATTTTCAAATGAGTTCATGCCATCAGCATCTATTTTTTGTTTTCACTTTACATCACCAGAACCATATATCAATGACCAGAACATTTGCATAAAGCAAAACAAGTGGCGCAAGTTCAAAGTTATCTCAATCGCAAAACTAAACAAATAAAGAAACAAAAAATGTACTGTCCTCTTTCAACAAATTAAAAACCTGTATAATTTCTTGCATTTCCAGCTAGATTAGTTTCACAAAATATTTTTTCACAGCAAATTTTAGTAAACTAATCAATATTGAAATACTACAACAAAGAGCTTCAAATATTTTCACTGTAATTTTTGCTAAATTGATTTATTTAAAAAAACAACAAAAAAAACAAACAAACACTTTGTTAAACTTCAGTGAATTTCCAGAATCAGAAGCTGATTTTTCCAGCGATGTCAGGCAAGTTTAGATTGTGTCTGAGCTGTCACGCTTCATCTGAGTCTTGTAAATAAACAGTGTTTGGCATCTATTTTCTTAAAATAAGAACTTTAAACCAGTGTCCTCCAGTCCATTTTTCAGATGCGTCAGTCTTTAAACCAAGAGGCAGATCTAGGGGGTCTCTTCAGTGTTCTAAATCTTATCAGCCTGCTCTGTTTTAGCTGGTATCCAGCTGAAGTGAAATGGTTCCCGTGGAACTAGCAGATCTATGTCGAGTCTCTTCTGCTCTTTTTCACTGTCAACAGTCTTGTAGCCGAGCAATTTCATGGCTCCTTTACACACTTCCTGAACACGTTTGACCTTGCTGTACGGCAGCACGGTGCGCCAGGCCTGGGAGACATCTGCAGCGTTTCTAGAAGTAATCTGAAACGCCTCTTTCTTCGTGCCTTTCCCCTTTCCATGAGTTTTCTTATAGATCCATTCCCCCATTTGATCGGTCATTTCTAAACCTACAAAGTCATAAATATCACTGACTTCTTTTAGTGGGTTTTGTGCCACGTCTTCATAACGTACCATTTTGTAGCGGCCTTTTAGGAACGGTGGCGGTTTTACGATGGCCCTCTCGTTGATGCGTATGTGGCTACGACAAATTTCCTGCAGCACGTTATACGAAACCTCAGCTGCAGGTATGTCTTTCTGCTCCAAGACTATAGAGCTATCTCTCACAAACGCTTTGGGTGATGCCTCTCTTGACTTCATCACAGCTCGGGGGTCCCGGACCAGATGAATGATGCGGAGGTCCAAGTTGGGGTCTTGTAGAAGCGGGTAAAGAGATTCCAGCTCAAAAAAACGCACTTCTTTTAACACCACATGACTGTATGTGTTGCAGGCGGCCTCGACCTTCTCCAAACCCTGAGAGTCACAGTTCTTGAGACATTGAGTCTCGTTGCTAAACTGACCTCGCTGTGTGACGTAACACGCCGGAGGTGAGCACAGAGCCCGGCTTTGAGTCCACATAAACAAAGAGGACATGTTGTAGTTTTCTGGTAGGTAGGGATCCATTACTGAGAAGTCACACTGGAATACACTCCGCATCAAATCCCTCACAGCCATTCGGAGGAGCCGGGCACCAGGCTTCTCCAGTTTGGTCCATACATGCCAAGCGGGCTCCATTAGATAGAAAACAGACGGGTGCTGACTGAAAACCTGACCCAGGAAAGATGAACCTGAACGCCACGATGAGAGCAGCAGGACGTGAACTTTCCCTTGAGGAGGCTCAGTTTCGCAGGGACTGAACTGAACATACCAGCTGCAGAAAAGCACCACAGCTGCCCCCTGCAGGACCACCAGGAGAATTAAGGCGTTGAAATTAATTCTGTAGCGAAGACTCATGGTTGTAGATTCTGTTGGGAGAAGATCTGCCTTTTTTGAGCTTTGTGGAGAAGAGAATTGCTTCTTCTGGAAACAAGACAATAAGAAAAATGGGAAATTAAAAATTAGATCAGCATAAAACGTACCTCAATAAAAACCCTTTTTTCTCACTGACAAACTCCAACAACCCTTTCTGTTAATTTACAATTAGATATGGCTCAGGAGGTAAAGCAGTTTTTTTGTTGTTGTTAAGATTTATGGCTCCAAGTTGTTAAAATGAAAACCCAGCTTCCTTTGGACCTTTAAAGCTCAGGAATACTTCACATTAAAAACATCTTTCCAAAGGTTAGACGGGGAACAGAGTTGGACTCTCATACCCGACCTGTCATTTTAAAATCCTTTGACTTTCACACAATCACAGTTTGTTTTATGAAATATAAACTTTACAATAGTTATTGTGACATGAACTGTTCATGTCACAATAACTTAAGATGTCTAAATGTATTCTTTTTAAGTAAAAAATAGAATATGATCGAAAAATGCTGGAATTCATTAAATAAGTGACTGGTGTAGAAAAATACTGGTTCAATGAAGCTGACAATAAACGAGGAGTCCACCATCACACAGGAGAATAAAATACAAAGTAAAAAGAAAGGACAACATAACAAAAGAAAAACAGAACATAAAGACTATCAAAAAAAAAAAATCACTTTCCTACGTGATCACCTGACTTCAACTAAAAAAGGCTAAAATATTTCACTCAAACCACAAATGTTGATAACAGCTTGTCTTCCAATCAACAGATATGATAAAAAAAAGAGAAAAATCTTGAAATTCCAGACTTAAGATCAACAAATTCCCAAACGTGACAAGTTTGAATGTACCCATTCATTTTATTTATCTGCTTTTTTCTTTCCTCTCTCATTTTGATATATGTTTACATGCACAAAATTCTTTGATCAGATTGAAATGTATTCAGATTAAATATCTGAATGCATCTTTTACATGGGCACAATTCGATCATGAAGAGTGTTTACATGCACCGGGTTTTTATTCAGACTAAAAGCACTGACATGCACAGAGTTGTTAACTTTCCCTAAAAAAAACAAACACAGAAGAAGTTCTACTTCCGTGATGAACGTAAACAAACGTCTTCTGAGCGCCCAGAATGGACCTGCAACATGTTTTAATAACGGTGGAGATATTACTGCATTCCCTGTTTTTTTTTTTGGCCAAGCAAAGCATGCCGTTTATCTTCCTTATTGAATGAGAAAACAGGAGGAAAT